>LT934117.1:707605527-707632760 GCA_900231445.1 Triticum turgidum subsp. durum
GGGAGACTGTACCTTGCAGCGAACGGTCCGGCGACGAAGGCAAGCTGGGGCGGCAGCAAACGGGGTGGCGACCAGGGAGGAGGAGGAGAAGCCGCACGTTGAGAGCGGTTACTCGCCGGCACCGGAGACGGGAAGAGGTGGCACGACTGTGGCGGCGCTGGGGTCTTTCGGGAGAGCACATGAGCACTCCGAAGATCTCATTATCTTTTTTGATTTTCTTTTTTTACGAAATGCATAAAAAATAAACGATAATATGAAAAATGTTCAAGAATTCTCCAAAAGACTTTCGTGGAATATGATAAATTTCCGCCATATCATAAAAGTGTTCGTGGTTTTGGAAAAAAAAATCGTATTTTGAAAAAATGTTCGTGAATCCAAACAATTATTTTGAACTTGAAAATTGTTGAAAAAAAGAGTGTTAAAAATTGTTTGTTAATTTCCCCCAAAAGTTTTGTATTGAGAAAAAGTTCATGAATTCAAGAAGTGTGTGTGGATTGAAAAATGTTCTAAATTTAAAAGATCAATGAAACTAAAAAAGCAAATGTTGGCAAATATGAAAATATCATGAATTTGAAATGATTGTCAATTAAAAATATGTTTGTAACTATAAAAATGTTCATCGATTTAATATGCTGCTGCTTCTCGTGATCAAAATACAAGACATGCACTGTATCTGCATCAGTGCATACACTTAAATTCAAAAAGTGCAACCATCCATATCATTTTACAAGTTTCAGGATGTCTAAGTCTTCTCTTAGAAGATACCTTTGTAAAAGAAAAAGAGAGGGCCCCATAAGGAACATCCAGCATCATGTGGCTGTGTTGTGTTACATGCAGAATACTAAAGTAGGAAAATTGCTTTTAGTATAGTATATGGAATATGGACTAGCGAGCATAGGGACATGTCATCACACTTCCATAAAGCAGCTTTAGTTCATCGCAGTGCTAGAAGTGATGTGCACACATGCTCAGGCTTATCTGAATATATCCTTATACTATTATTACTTAATAGTTGGTGTTTCAAAAACCCTTGTAAGCTTCAATGCTACTGCTTCTCATGATCAAAACACAAAACATGCATTGTATCTGCATCAGTGCATATGCTTAAATTCAAGAAATGTTACCATCCATATCATTTTAAAAGTTTCAGAATGTCTAAATCTTCTCCCAGAAGATACCTTTGTAAAAGAAAAGAGAGAGCCATGTTCAACATGAACGCAGGGCCCCATAAAGAATGTCTAACATCATGCGGCTGTGCTGTGCTACATGCGGTTGCTTTTAGTACAGTAATGGAATATGGACTAGCGAGCATAGGGACCTATCATCACAGTTCCATAAAGCACCTTTAGTTCATCACAGTTCTTCCAGTGATGTGCACATGTGCGCAGAGTTCTGCTTTAAAACAAGGAAAATAATTGAGCCTCAACCACAAGAAGATTAGCATATACTTTACTTGCAGCGCAGGTTCTCTGTCTGGTTGTTGATTGCTTTACAAACAAGTTAGCATCCCCCACTCAGCAAGCCAAGCATATGCTTGACTTTCAGGTTCTGTGTCTTGTTGTTGATGGCTTCAGCAAGACTAGCATACCCCATTCACCTCGGACCACGCCATGACACTGCGTTGATGTTTTAGATTTCGAAGCTCACAAGGAGGACACCACAAGTCCAAATCAGGCCGGCTCTACATCGACAAGTCACAGGTGTGTTGCCCTGAATTTGGTTTTGTTCCTAGTTCTCTTGTCAATATCTTAGCTAGGTCAATGCAGACATCTGTGCCTGTTTTGTGCTGTTCGTAGGACATGAATGAAAATGTGAAAGACATCTGAAATAATGACACACCTTGTAATTAATTGATTTAGAGATGCATTCAGAAAAGAAAGTGAGTACAAGTCTTGAAACCCTTCCCTGTTATTCCTCTAAAGTTGCCAGTAACCAACCATATCCGGGTCACCTCCGGACAAATTCTGATGTAAATAAACATTTTATTTGCGTTATGGCAAATCAACACTGAGTTTCAGTCTCCCGAAAAAGATTTTTCACCATACTTGTAATATAGCTGTTCCGTTGTGTTGGTGGATGTTCTGTCACGGTAATTTTTTGTAGTTCTTGGTATGCATATAGCTTAGTTTGCTGCTGCTAGCGGGTTTAGCTACTCAACTGCTCAGGCTTATCTGAATATAGACTTATTATTGTTACTTAATAGTGGGTGTTTCAGAAATCCTTGTAAGCTTCGTGCTACTGATTCTCATGATCAAAATACAAGACATGCACTGCATCTGCATCAGTGCATATGCTTAAATTCAAAATAAGTTACCATCCATATCATTTTAGAAGTTTCGGAATGTCTAAATCTTCTCCCAGAAGATATATTTATAAAAGAAAAAAAAAGAGTGCCATGTTCAACATCATGTGGCTGTGCTGTGCTGTGCTACATGCAGAATACTGATGTGGGAATATTGCTTTTTGTACAGTAATGGAATATGGACTACTGAGCATAGGGACCTATCATCACAGTACCATAAAGCACCTTTAGTTCATCACAGTTCTTCCAATGATGTGCACACATGCGCAGAGTTCTGCTTTAAAATAAGGAATATAATTGAACCTCAACCACAAGAAGATTAGCATATACTACACCCTTTGATCCATATTAATCGTCTTAGATTTGTCTAGATATGTATGTATCTAGACACGTTTAGATACATCCGTACCCAGACAAATCTAAGACGAGTAATATGAATCAGAGGGATTAGTACTTTACTTGCAGGTTCTCTGTTTGGTTGTTGATTGCTTTACAAACAAGTTAGCATTCCCTACTCACCAAGCCAAGCATATGCTTGACTTGCAGGTTCGCTGTCTGGTTCTTGATGGCTTCAACAAGGCTAGCATACCCCACTCACCACGCCATGGCACTGCTTTGATGTTTTAGCTCTTGAAGCACGCAAGGAGACCACCACAAGTCCAAATCTGGCTGGCTCTACATCTACAAGTCACAGGTGCGTGGTCCTTAATTTGATTTTATTCCTAGTTCTCTTGTCAATATCTTAGCTAGGACAATGCAGATATCTGCGCCCATTTTGTGTTCTCCGTAAAACGTGGATGATAATTTGAAATTTTAATGTCACCAAATCTAAACCATATTATCTTCTCTATTCATGGCCTCGATCTTTATTAAGCGTCATGTTCTCATCTTGAGCTGTCTGGCTTTCGATTGCCCACGTTAGCCAAGTAAAATTGTTTCGACAATTTAAACTAAAAATACGACACTTATTTTGGATCGGAGGGAGTAAGACATTTGCATGATTGCTACTGAGGTTTGAAACCTGTGATGTTGCTCAGACCCTCATGATTGCTGCCCTTCATTATCAATATGACTTAGCTGTTGGGATTCGTCCTCAGGATCGATCAAATCAAATTAGACAAACACGCACACATGAAAAAACTGATGGCCAAAGACACATGTGGTACCTTGTACTTCTCTTTTAGCCCAACAGGTATCCTCTCGCCCCCGCGTCGCTCCAACAGGGGCGACACGGGCGGCTAACCCTAGCCGCCGCCGGCAGCCTCCCCTCCCCTTCCTCTCCTCCTCGTCGCCACCAGAGGAGCCGCCGATGCGTCGCGCGGCTGCCGAGGAAGGTGGCGGCGGGGCCTTCGTCGTCCCTTCGCGGAGATCCGGATCCACGGGGCGGCGGCCCCTGCTGGTTCGACGCCGCCGTTCGCGCCCTGGACGGTGTGCGCGGGGACTCTGCCCGGCGTCCTCGACCGCTCGGGTGGTGGGGAGTCGGCGCTTGGCGGTGGCAGTTCGGGGGCCTTCGTCCTCGCAAGATCTGGAGGCTTGCTGATCCCTCGTTCCCGCTCCTTCCCCTTTGCGCTTGAGGCCGGTGGATGCTGCTGGTTCCGGTGCTTCTGGGGATGGTGGTGCAAATTGGAACCGGGGGAAACCCTAGGCCGGCTGGTTCAGCTCGACAGCGGCGTCGGCTTCGGGCGACGCATCCTTCCTGAAGGCGGTGTCGTGGTCCTTATTCTTGCCACCTCCGGTCCTCTCCCGGGTGAAAACCCAAAATCCGGCCTGGATTGGGCAGCGGTGGCGCCATGGGCGTCATCTCCTCCATGGAGGCGTTGCCTGGGAAGGTAGGACTCGGGTGTGGGCTCATGAAGGTGGGGGCTTTGGCCGCCGGCTGGCTCTCTGCAGCTGCTCGCGGCGGCTTTCATGTTGTGCAGAGTGCCCCTTGTATCTTTAGGGCGTTTCCTGTTTTTGGTGTTCGCGTCGGAGGAGCGGCGTGGCATCTGGCACGTTGACAACGGTGAGTCTTAGCGGCATGGAGCAGTGGGGGTTTCGCCGGTGGGCGTGTGATGATGGACGAGCGCAGGATGGTGGCGCTGTCTGGCGTCGTGGTGGCATCGATGGCAGAGAGACCTGGCACGGTTCATGCAACAGTACAACTCTGAAGATGGATTGATGGTACGTGGCTGCGGCGGCCTCATACCCGGCAGGGGTCCTGATTGAAGAGCACGCCGGACTGGTGGGTGCCCATACCCGGCAGGCGTCCTGGTTGGGACCTCAGTTCTTAGATATTAGGTTTGGCTGCGAGGTCTGTTTGGTATTAGGCCTAGACCATCAGCGTCCCTTCATCAGTTAGATAGGAGTAGCGACAGAGGTTGCGAAGATGGTGACTTTGATCTTACTGTTGTACGACTTTATAAGGTCTTGTGTTAATAATTAATAAATTGGCCGTATGCATCGTCCAGATGCAGAGGCCGGGGGTATTCCTCCTTTTCGGAAAAAAAACCTTGTACTTCTCTTTATTGATTTTCTGTTTTCTCTCTCACGGTGTTACAAAACGGCGGCACACTGTGTGTGTATATATACACATACCAGCCGACCTAACGCTTTCTAGACCTACACGGAATCTACCTCTATACACACACGGACACGTAAAAGTCCCAAACTCACGACATGCAAGCCGATTCCAATAGGTAGTACTCCCTCACGTAGATTATTCAGTTTTGCTAGAACTCATTTAGATAAGATATAATTTGGTCTCATTCATTTTCTATAGTTATTGGATCTGATGTTATAAGATGCATGTGTGCTGACGTGAGTTGTATTTGTTTTTATTTTTAAAGTTAATGAGACAAAATTATACCTCATCTAGATGAGTTCCAGGTACTTCCTAGATTATTACCTAAACTTACCTAGTTGATTACCCAGCCAGCTTAATCATGTTTACGGTTAACCAAACTAGCAAACCTAATATTACTCAAATACGTTTGGATTACTCCAACATTGGCCCCTCCTCCAAACTGTCGACTTCCTCATGGTCCTTCTGGTCTTGACTTGTTAAAAATTCACGACTTGACAATCCGAACTTTGATGCATGATCTGGACTACCAGCCCACACGATCATAGCTATGCGTGTAATGTGCAAGACTGGATACCCCATCAATCTTCACATCGGACAACTTAACTGGTCACTGCCCCACCATACGCCTGAGCTTGATCTTCAAGTGTCATATCCGTACACAAAGTATAACCCGTCTGGAAATATGCAGCGCACCTCTCTTACTCAGCCATGTTGTGCCACCACCATTGCTTGGCCGCTGCCTTGCGCTCGATTCGCACCATACTCCTTGTACCTGCTTGCAATAGGTCCATTCTCCACTGCTCGCACACCTCCTCGCTTTACGATGGCTTCGCCTACACATCGTCCGCCTTCGGCGTCGCACCGAATCCACAAGGGCCGCAACCAGGACGCTCCACGAGCACATGGACATGACTCACGGAACACCATGCACATCGCTTCAACTCCAACAAATCATCACCAAGACGAGCACTTGGACACGACGATGACTCACAGACGCAACGACGACTTACCATGCAAACTTGCACGACTCCTTGACTCATCCGACTCCCCCGGACGACGATCTTGATGAGCTCCAGTGCCGCACCTCGGCACCACCTCTCTCATCAACAATCTCTTTCCACCGTCTTGTAGACGACAGCCCGCCGTCTCACTCCATGTCGCTCTGTCGAACGATAATCGCTTGATCCTCCTTATCGCTGCTCCATCCAGCGACTTCATGGCCCGCCCCGAGGCCAGGGCCGGTCCTGATATTTTGGGGGCCCAGGGCGAAATTACAACCAGGGGCCCCTACTATAAAGATCAAAATAATAATCTCATTTGTTTAGTTCATTCCTTTTCTTAACTTATTATTGTCTATTGTTCCAAAATAAAACAAAAAATATAAATGGTGTATTCCTTTACTTAATTAGACAAATCGAATACCTGATAGAGGGAAAACATCAAGATGAAAGGTTTATAAAGTTTAAAAGCTTCACTTGCAATAATAATAGATCATTTACCTACCCGATGGCTAGGGGAGTCTGAGTGGCTTTATTATATAACCATGCTTGGATTGAAGTTACGCGTGTAAGAATAGCTGAGACCTTCTTCCAATTTTTAAGTTAAATTTGCAGTCATGATGATTTGGAGAGAGAATGCAAAGACCGACAATCGAAGACATAGCAGGCAATTTTTTCAATAGATAAGGCGATTGGTGTTGTGTTGACAAAGTCCAGATTGAAGTAAGAAATAGAGCAACGGGCACACGAAATCAAAATTTTGTACTGCATCATATACGAGACCTTCTAAGATCTGACTGCTGTTGCACCATATGAACGTGACCAACTAGAAAGAGGAGGTTAGGGATGACCTTATAAGTGGGGTGGCTTCGTCTTGCACATGAGAGACATCTCACGAACACGAGATAACACAACGGGCCCGGGGACCTGGAGGAAGACCAGCCGGCCGCATGGCGGAGAGCGATCTACATCGGCGGCGTGTCTCATGATCGGGGCCCTCAGGGGAATAGTATCGTCGCGAAGCGGCGAACTCGCGATGGAAAGAAGGAAAACATGACTACTCGTGGACTACGTGCGTCTAGGTCGCTGCCTCCTTATGGTCTGGGCCATGGGCTCCTTGCGAACCCTGGAGGGGGGCCCTAGATTTCGAGGGCCCTGGGCGGCCGCCCCCCTGCCACCCCCTCAGGGCCGGCCCTGCCCGAGGCGCTAGTAGGTCGCCACCCCGGGGCAAGCGCAGCTTCAAATCAACCTTGCTTTGATACCAATTGTTAGGATTCATCATCAGGATCGATCACATCAAATTAGACAAACACGCGCACACGAAAAAATTGATGGCCAAAGGCCGTGCCTTGTACTTCCCCTCTTCATTGATTTTCTATTTTCTCTCACGGTGTTACAAAACTGCGACACGCTGTGTGTATATATACACATACCAGCCGACCTAATGCTTCTTAGACCTACACGGAATCTACCTCTAAACACACACGAACACGTACAAGTCCCAAACAGGACTCCTACTACTAACTAACGACATGCAAGCCGATTCCAATAGGTATTACTCCACCACGTAGATTATATTACCAAAACTTACCTAGTTGATTACACGGCCAGCTTAATCATGTTTACGGTTAACCAAATTAGCAAACATAATATTACTCAAACACGTTTGGATTACTCCAACATTAGCTAGTTAGCTATCCAGCTTTGACAGATTTGTGGTCCTTGCATCTTATTAGTACTATTAGTTACGGTGATACTCTCTCCGTAACATAATATAAGACATTTTTTTACATTTCCATGGACTCCAAAAACGTCTTATAAAAAGTTACAGAGGGATATTATTTATCCCTGTCCATGCACTACACACCTGGAATCTTACGGGTCATCCCTGAACACATGTTTTTTGCGGCTCCTCATCAATAACAGACTTCTGACAAAGGAAAAGTGGCACATCTTCTAAATTAATTGATTTTCAGATGCATTCATTTCATTCATCAGAGAAACATGGAGGAATAATCTTGAGACCCTTCCATATAATTCATCTCAATTTACCAGAAATCATATTTTGGGTCAGGATGAACATGGTATTTGTGTTATGGAAAATCAACAGCAAGTTCATGGTCAGGATCTGTTGTATCTGAATATAGCCTTAATGCTTAATAGTGGGTGCTTGAGAAACCCTTTTAGTTATTTATGATACTGATCCCCATGATCAAAATACAACACATGCACTCTATGCACATATGCTTAAATTCTTAAATTCTAGCCATCCATAAAACACCTTTAATTCATCACAGTGCTAGAAGTGATGTGCACACAGGTGCAGTGCTCTTCTTTCAAAAATGGAAAACAATTGAACTGCAACCACAAGAAGATTAGCATATACTTTACTTGCAGGTTCTCTGTGTGGTTCTTGATTGGTTTACAAACAAGTTAGCATTCCTCACTCACCAAGCGAAGCATATGCTTGACTTGCAGGTTCTCTTTCTTGTTGTTGACGACTTCAACAAGACTAGCATACCCTATTCGCCACACCATGACACTAACTTGATGTCTTAATCTTGAAGCGCACCACAAGTCCAAATCTGTCCGGCTCTACATCTACAAGTCAGGTGCATTGCCCTTATTTTGTTATCCTTCCTAGTTCTCTTGTCAATGCAGATAACCGCGCCCATTTTGTGTTGTTCGTAGGACATGGGTGAGAATTTGAACTTTTAATATCACTAAATCTGAACTGAATTATCTTTAGTATCCATGTCCTTGATCTTAATTAAGATTCATCCAGCGTTAGGCAAGTAAATTTATTTATTTTGATCTGATGTTACTTCCACCGATGAGATAAGATGTGAAGTGTGGTATTTTTTGAGGTTGGAAACACATGCAATGTATGTTCATATGATTAAATTCTTAAAATGTTGCCACCCATCACATCATTTTGAGGTTTCAGAAATTCTAAATCTTCTGCCAGAGGTTACCACCTTGGTAAAAACATAACAAAAGGAGAGCCCATAGGGAAGGTTTAACAGCAGAATAGTGAAGTAGTAATCGTTGGTTGCACATCAGCTAGGCTTTTAAAGCTATTGCTCTGTGCTATCCTAATGCATGCCATAGGGAACATTTCTTTAGATTATATGGAAAATAAAAAGTTGAGATGCAATCACAAGAAGACTACCATCAACTTTTTTCGAAAAGGGGCCCTTTATTACTTAAAAGATTTAAGCATTGACTACCATCAACTTCACTTTACTTGCAGGTTATCTGGCTTCAACAACAAGACTAGCATTAACCACTCACCAAGCCATGGCAGATGACACAAGAAGGTTCCTATAGGTCTAAATCTAGCCGGATCTACGCCAATTACAATCCAGGTGTGTTGCCATTAATTTGGTTGTTACTAGCTCTTTTGTTAATATCCTAACTAGGTTGATGAAAAAATTGAGCAGTTTTCCTGGCCAGGTTTTTCTTAGTTTTGCTGGATAAAAGGAACAAGGAGGAAGATCAGATCTAGCTACTTGTCATTAGCAACAAGCTTGCACACTCTACATCATGCCAATGACTCCATGACAATTCAGAATCTCCACAATCAATCTACAATGACAACAAGACCAGCTGAGCCATGAGGTCTCTTCTTTCGAGAAGATTTTCTCGTGGTTTCAGATTCAAAAGTGCACAAGGAGGTTACCAAGATTGATTAGATCTAAGCCATAACAAGGCAGGTGCATCATCCTTCACTACTTTTCTTCCTATCTTAGGTTGTACTCAAAACAATCTTCCTCGATGCAAATAAACTTCACTTCTGTTGCACCTTTTGAACTTGGCAAGCCTAGTATACTTTGTGGGTGACGCATTTCGATTTCTTTCGACACAAACAAAATAATATTTCTTCTGAAAATAATTTGAAGCCCAACCAAACACCCTCTTTGAAGCATGGAAAGCTTCAGGTTGTATTTGCCATCCATTGTTTTCCTGGATAGCCAAAATATCTGGAATAAATCCCTAACTTCGCTGTTGATAATGGGCAATTGGGCCAGGCATATGCTCTTGCATTTGAAGATACGCTACTGTGGGAAATTCTAGCCTAATATAACCGACATTCTTGTTGTGTGAGGATCTCCTGAACTGAACATGATGGCTCCTTTTAATTGGAGTCATTATAATCACGGGAGTATATATTGATTTACCTAATGACATCTATGAAACTACAGTTTTGCTTTCTTATTCATTTCTTGATTGTGTTACAACTTTCTTTCTTGTATCTTGATCAACAACTTTAGCTATCTGTTTCTCCATACATCTCGGGATGTTAATTACATAGATTCCAAGGAAATACTGAACTAACTTACTTGGAAGTAGAATAGGCATATTGGCAAACTGCTAGGTGTGCCAGATTGGTTTCCTATTTGACTTAGTTCAAATTTCAACATTTGGGGATTTTTAACCTAATATGTCCCTATATGGAAGAGGAACATGCATCGGTTATTAGGTCAAATGTCACTTGTTGTTGCTAGTTAATAACACTATGTTTGCGACAGACTATAGCACCGTCCCTAGTGTTTTAAAATTCTCATGGACATGCCTGTCGAAATAGCTATTTTTGTTTGGCTAGCTGAGTTAGAATTAGATCAGTTAAGAATATGAATTAAGACTTTAGGAGTATTTCGTGGGAAAGTTCTTCTTATTTTATTTTTTTCATTTTGGTTGGAGAGTTTTTAAGTGTTTGGTGACTTTCCAAGTTTTGAGAAGTGCTTGGTAGTTTTTAATTAGTAGAATTCGCTAATTTTTTAATTAATGCATTACTTCATTTTGCAGTGGTCATTCGGATAGTACTGAGGAGAATATACAACTAGGTCACCACCTAACACCCGAGACATTAGCAATTCTCAAAGTAATGGCGGATATTGTGATTCTTCTAGCCCTTAGAAAGATCGGAACTGCCTTGGCAAAGGGAGCAGCAGACCAGGCCAGCGCGCAGTTTGGAAAGTATGGCACACAACTAATAGAATTACAGGGCAATATGGGCCGTGTTGGTAGGGAGCTTCGCATAATGCATGATGTTCTATGTCAGATGGACATTCGTAGTAGCAACAATCAAGTATATGAGGGCTGCTTGGAGGAGGTACAGAAAGTAGCATATGTGATGGAGGATAAGGTGGATGAGTACTTGTATCTTGTTGGTCGGGAACATGATATTGGTTGTTGTTTTTTTTTCTGAAGAAGGGTTTCAAGAAGCCAAGATCTTTGCTTTCTTTGAATGAGATAGCTTCCAAGGTGAAGGAAATAGAGAAAGACCTTTCACAACTGTCAGATGCAAAAAACCGTTGGGTTCCCATAATAAATAACAGGGAAGCAGACAACTCAAATTACATTGTCAAGAGATCCCAAGATCTGGCAAACATTTCACGCTCCCTTGATGAAGAAGATCTAGTGGGGGTGGATAAAAACAGAGAACAACTCGAGCAGTGGTTGGAGGGTGATGATCAGGAATGCTCTGTGATAGCTCTGCTCGGAATGGGGGTCTTGGTAAAACTGCTTTAGCTGCAAATGTCTACAGGAAGGAGAGGGAGAAATTCCAGTGCTATGCTTGGGTCTCCATCTCTCAAACTTATTCTAGAGAAGTTATATTGAGAAATATAACCAAGGAACTTTTTAAAGATAATGTCGGTGTTCTATCTAGCACCCTGGATATGGATATCATGAGCCTTGAAGAGACACTCAAGAAATATCTGGAGCAAAGGAAGTACTTGATCATATTGGATGATGTTTGGGATCCGGAAGCATTTCATGATTTGTCAAGGATGTTTACTCATAATGATAGGGGCAGTAGAGTGATGCTTACAACAAGGGAAGTCCGCGTTGCCACACTTGCCTCTCCAGGACATATCTTAACACTAGAAGCTTTACCCGAAGACAAGGCATGGGATCTCTTTTGTAAGAAAGCCTTTCCAAGAGATACAAATCATAAATGTCCTACAGAGTTGAAGCCATTGTCCGAGGAAATAGTTGGCAAGTGCAAAGGCTTGCCTCTTGCTATTGTGTCAATTGGCAGCCTCTTGCGTGTGCGTGAGAAAACCATGGAAGAATGGAGAAGAATAAATGACCAACTAAGTTGGGAGATGATTAACAATTCAAAGCTTGACCACATAAGGAATATTTTGTACCTGAGCTTCATATACCTTCCAACACATTTGAAAAGTTGCTTCTTGTACTGCAGTCTCTTTCCAGAAGACTATCTTTTACATAGGAAACAACTTGCACGATTATGGATGGCAGAGGGGTTCATCGAGGAGAGGGGTGGAAGCACATTAGAAGAAGTGGCAGAAGGCTATCTGAAGGAGTTGACTGACAGAAACATGCTACAACTTGTTGAGAGGAACCACTTTGGTAGGATGAAGAAATTCAGAATGCATGACCTCTTACGTGAACTGGCAGTTGATTTGTGCAAGAAGAACTGTTTTGGTGTTACTTATGACGATGAGTGTGGGGGGTCTCTTGAGATGGATGGACGGCGATTGGTACTCCACAAACATCAGCAAATTTCTGGTATGCACCAACTTCGTACAATCATTACACTGAGCAATAGTATGCCATCAACCACTATACCTTTGCTATGTAAGGAGTCAAAATATATGACAGTGCTAGAATTAAGTGGTCTACCTATCAAGAAGATTCCAGATGCTATTGGGGGTCTTTTTAATCTCCGCCATCTGGGTTTGCGTGATTCAAAGGTGAAGATGCTCCCGAAGTCTGTAGAGAAGCTTTCTAATTTGTTGACACTGGACCTTTGTAGATCTGATATACGTGAACTGCCTAGTGGGATTGTGAAACTAAAGAAACTCAGGCACTTATTTGCTGAGAGAGTAATTGATCCAACTTGGGGAGAGCTTAAATGTCGCAGTGGTGTGTGTATCCCCAATGGTCTTGGAAATCTAACAAACCTGCAGACATTGCAAGCATTGGAAGCACAAGATGAGTCTCTTAGGCATTTAGGGGAGCTGCGGAAAATGAGAAGTTTGAGGTTATGGAATGTGAAGGGAATTTATTGTGGACTTATCAGCGAGTCTCTAGTTCAGATGCAGTATTTGTCCAACCTAGAAGTGAATGCAAGCGATGAGGACGAGGTTCTCGTGCTGAATTTCTGCCGGCCAAGCCTGCAAAAGCTAAGTTTGAGAGGGCGACTAGCGGAAAGGGCGCTGGATGAGTCTCCTCTCTTCCTACCTGTTGCGGGTCAGAACTTGCGTTCGTTGGTTTTATGTTGGTCACAGCTGATAGAAGACCCCCTGCCATCCCTTTCTTGGTTGTCAAACTTGACGCGTCTACATCTCACCAGAGCATACAATGGAGAGCAGTTGGCATTTCTCACGGAATGGTTCCCTAAGCTAAAGGTTCTCTATCTAGGCGACCTGCCTAATCTGAATCGGCTAGATATACAGCAAGGTGCCATGGCAAGCCTGGAAAAATTATACTTGGTCAACCTGAGCGGCATGACGGAGGTCCCACCTGGCATTGAGTTCCTCCTGCCCCTCCAGTATCTAAGCTTCACCGAAATCAGCAGTGACTTCTCGACCTTGCTGCGCCAATGGTCCACAACACTAAGCCAGCGGTATCACTATTCTCTCCGAGACTGATCCGCCACATCCGTAGGGAAATGTGCAGGTATGTGCGAGAAGCTACATCCGCTCACCCTGCCAACCAGTACCACTACTTGCTTCCTCTCTCCTCTTTAGTAGTCTTACTACTACTTTTTAACATGTTGATCTGATATGATGTTGGTTATTATGCAGGTCGCCGGCCGGAAGAAAGATGCTTCAGTATTTGGGCCGCATCCAGATTTGACTCAATCAATGAATTAAAGCGTCAATTAAGGGGTGTTGTTATTCGATTCGCGCCGCAACTCATGTCCTGTATATATACCATCCGGGTTTCCTCTGTTTCTTCAAGACGCACTATTCTCACGTTTGCTACTGCTGCTGCTAGCCTGCTACTATTGTCCGTTTCTGCTTATTTCCGGGTGTGGCTATTAAATATCTGAGACTAAGTCGTGTTTCTTTGCATTGCCTGTTTGAAGAACTATATGTGTACTTGAACCCGTGTCATATTTCAGCTGTGGCTGTTAAATAAAGAACTTGTGCTGTGATTCATTTTCTTTCTGTCTGCCGTCGTTTCTCTTTGTTTTCTTTCTTCTGTGCAGAAGCCATGGCTGTAGATTAGCCTCTTCTTTCTTCTCCCTTTCTCTTGCTTGGGCTGGCGTTTTGTTTTCCTGCTGGTATACACGAGCCTTGTTTTTATTTTTGGTCTCAGCTATGCTTGAGAGTTGCGACGTTGTACTTTGCGTATCCTTGTAATGCAAACAACACATATTTTTAGTCTACAAATCTGGGAGAGGGCCGAGTAGTGTTCGGACGACGAGGAGATGGGGCGAAGGTCAAGACGGTCCGCACGCGGACGAGCCGACGCCGGACAGGCTGGCCGTCGCCGCAGTCAGAGCCGTCGAGCTACCATGAAGCTGCCACGACACCGGGAGGTCACCACCATGCCGGACCTCCTCACGCCGCCGCCCACGGCCAGAGCAACGGCCACATCCGGCCGCTGCCCACCCGCGTCCCCCGGCGAGCTCCAAGCATAGGAGCAGCCGGGCATGCACCAGCGATGCCACACGCCGGAGCGCCAGCCACCACCACGAGCATGCGCATCCAGTGCCTGGCCAACACCACCGGAAGCCCCACCACCCCACCGGAGAAGCACAACCACCAGCAGCACCACCACCACCTTAGCAGGGCCGCCAGCCGCCGCCGCCGCCACCAACCACCATCACCAACCAGATCTGGGCAGAGCCACCCAGATCCGCCGCCAGAGCAACCCGCCTCCTCGGATAGGGGGGAGGGAGGAGAGGGAGGCACTCTTGCGGGCCACCATGACGTCGGGGAGGGGGAGGGAGCCGGAGCAGAGAAGAGCCGCCACCCGACACCGACGGGCAGGAGGGGGCGCCCCGCGACGCCGGCCACCTGCGCGTGGGGGGAGACGCCCCGCCGCCGCCTGCGCCACGCGGCCTTTGGCTGGTGACGCCGCCGGCGGCGGCGAGGGAGGAGAGGCTGAGGCGAGGAGCTGGGATGGCGGCGCTAGGGTAGCCGCCCGGAGTCGCCCGTGGGAGCGACTCGGGGGCCGGATCTGGTTTCGCCCATTCCCTTCCGCGCTTCTTTGATTCGGATCAGAGAGGAGTGTAAACCCTCAAGACGGAGGGTTTACAAAATTACGCTAAAAGGCAAGTCATAATTAGACGGGATTCTTTGGAGACAAATTTTCAGAGTGGCAAAGTTCAAAATAATTCCTGATTGGAATGCCCGGAAGAAAATGACACGAATGAAAGGCCAAAATCCAACAGGACAAGCACACTCTCATAAACAGGTCCAGTAACCGGTTCAGGTTTGAAACTCAAACAGAGGACACGCAGCCCATCCATAGTCGAACGCATCACTGCCACAAAATCTGAAACTGACTAAGACATACCCCAATCACACATTCAGGCTTAAAAAACAAGTCCTTGCTGATGATTACATAATTTTCCTATAGAGATTTCGAAACATTCTCACACACTCTTATAGAATAATAGTAGCCGTGCACAAAATAATGCATGGCCATCACAGGCACAGATGAGAGAACATGCTGGTTGCTGGGGACAACCCACATAGCTAGGCTGCATAACTCTGCCACGGATCATGAACACAAAGTTGTTTGGATTGGAGGCGGGCTTGCCCAGCTCAAATGCAGTCTGAGAGATGAGAGCAGAGTGCGGAAGAAAGAGAGATTCAGCAATGCAATGCATCTCAGAGAAAGAAGTACAAGAGCAGCATGTATGCAAGATTGGTCTCCTTACATTAGGTAGGAGTTGCGTGTGTTCATCAAAACTCAAGCGATGGCTAATGATTCCACCAGAAAACATATTTACTTTGCAAGAAACAGTAGGTCCTTTTCGAAAAAAGAAACAGTAGGTGTTTAGATATTATGCCAGTGGTTGCTGTGCCGACATTGTCCAGCTTTGCTCTTGTTCCTAGTTGTTGTACGTCTTTGCCTTCTCTGCATTTTCCTGCAAGCTCCTCCTCCTGAAGAACCAGCAATTAGCATTGTTTTATGTACTGATTAAACAAAATTGCTGTTCCTCAAGATTTATGTACATCTTTATGCTACTTAATAATGATACTGGTCTGCAGAATATCTAGATTCAGATAGCAAAGCTGAACCCCATTAAGAAATTCAGTTCGGTTTCAGACAGAACCAACCATAAAGTTGCTCTCTTTCTGAAGATTTATCTGCAATTTTAAGCTACTTAACATTCATGCGACATATCTAGATCCATACAGCAAAGCTGAACCCATATACAAAATTCTGCAGGGCTCTACGAATCATCATCCAATTAGTCATCACCGGGCCGCGCAGCCATCATCTAATTAGTCATCACCAGCAAATTTGAAGGGAATCGTTTTTTTTAAGTAAAACCTGACTGAATTAATGTATGTAACACGGGCACTCCTACCATACAAATTCAGAAATTGCTTTCACGAGAGAGATGTAGATGGACAATTGATGGGGCCTGTTATAGCAACCACACAATTGTATATCACCCGTTTGTCAGGGAAACCACCAATAGGTGTATATTTGGATGAGGAGTCTTTCCGGTACATTTTCATCGTGTAGCTTAAATTAACTCAAGTGCCAAAATTTTGAAAAATAAAAACAGACCAGTTGTATCTTCACTATTGCAAGTTCGCAACACAGAAGGATATTGCAGTTGCAATAGAAGCTGATTCGAAATACTTTCTAATAATATTTGTAATGGTTCTGTTTGGCAAGAAATAATGGTCCCGTGATTGTTACGGCGATTGAATGTGATTCCTAATAATGCATGCATGTGGCCGGAAAATAATTGAGCTTCAGCGTAGACAGCTTCAACAACAACAAGAGCAACATTGATTCTCAAATAAAAAAAGCAGCGCTGATTTGATCAGCATTGTGACGGCTTCAACGACAAGACTAGCTTGCATTTCCTTTCACGTATTTGGGTATACCAATTCACCATCGCAAGTTAACAAATAGAGAATGAAAGTGTATTGAGGATCGATTTGAAAAGAAACTGAGTTGCTGGAAGGGCAAGCTGATGCCGTATGGGGGACGTCTAATTCTCATTAATTCGGTACTCACGAGCATGCCTATGTTTCTCTTGTCGTTTTTCGAGATACCAGTTGGAGTTCGGAAAAGACTGGATTTCTATCGATCCCGCTTCTTCTGGCAGAGTGATGACCTGAAAAGGAAGTATAGACTCGCTAAATGGGATATTATTTGTCGACCGAAAGACCAAGCGGGTCTAGGTATCGAAAATCTTGAGGTTAAAAACAAATGTCTTCTCAGCAAGTGGTTGTATAAGCTATCTGTAGAGTTGGAGGCCACGTGGGCGCAGATTCTGCAATAAGTACCTTCATTCGAAAACTTTGTCACAGGTGACAGTGAGGCCGACGGACTCAACTTTTTGGAAAGGACTGATAAGAGTTAAATCAGTATTTTTCAACAGAACAAAGTTTCTAGTCGGAAACGGTAGTTCTACGAGATTCTGGGAGGATACATGGCTAGGGGAAACACCCCTCATGCTTCAATATCCCTCCCTTTATAGCATTGTGCAACGAAGAGACGCTTTCGTTGCAACCGTGCTTCAGTCCACTCCCCTCAATATCCACTTTAGGAGAACACTTGCCGGAGCCCGTTGGGATGGATCCATTTGGTGAGAAGACTGATGGATGTGCAGCTTTCTCAATAGCCGGACATGTTGTGCTGGAAGCTAACCAGGAATGGAGAGTTCACGGTTAAATCTATGTATTTGGATGTGATGAACTCTAGATCTATTCCTAGTTCGAAACATGTTTGGAATGTCAAAGTACCTTTGAGAGTTAAAGTGTTCATGTGGTTTGTACACAAACAAGTCATTTTAACTAAGGACAATTTGACAAAGCGCAACTGGACTGGTTCTACGAGATGTAGTTTTTGTGATCGGGATGAGACCATCAAACACCTCTTTCTTGAATGTCCGATGGCAAAGATTTTATGGCGGATTGTTCACATTGCTTATAATATTACTCCTCTGAATAATATCAACACGTTATTTGGGACGTGGCTTGACGGGATAGATTCCCAAACAGCGAGACACATTCGTGTAGGAGTATGTGCTTTACTTTGGGCAGTCTGGAACTACGGGAATGATTTGGTTTTTAACAGAACAATAAATATTGGTTTTTTGCAGGTTATCTTCCAAGCTACTGTGTTGATCCGTATGTGGTCGCTACTCACTCAGACGGAGGCCAGGGAGCGTTTGGTTACTGGATCTATCCGATGGGAGATGGTAGCTCGGACTATATTCAACCGGTTTGGATGGCGGTCATGTAATAGAATAGGCAATTAGTTTTCCTATCTATCTTTTGCCTGCCGGTTGTGGTTTTCTTTACCGCTCTTCATGAGCCTTTTTGTGGTTAGTTTATTTGAGACTTCATGACTCTTGTTGAACCTATTTACTTTATAATAAAGGTGATTGTATGCATCATTCTGATGCAGAGGCCGAGGTTAGACCCCTTTTTCAAACAAAAAAAAAACCTTGCTCTCAGTCCTAGTCTTCGCCTTCTCGGCATATTCATCAAGTTCATCCTGAAGAACACACAATTAATGAGCATCATGTTACATATACATACTGATTAAGACTGACAATCAATTGTTTTAGGATGGAACCAACCATAGAATCGCTCTTTCTAAGAATCTATCTACAAATTTAAGCTACATAAGGACAGTAGTGACCTGCAAGATATCTAGATTCAAACAGCAAAGCTATAGAATTCTACAGTCTAATCCACAAAAATCAATTGGTAAATTAGATATCACCAGGCCCGCCCGTCCAAAATTAACCGCGTTCCTAACTAAATTCACCAGCAAATTCGCAGGAATTTTTATTTATTTAGTACACTACCCAATGGAATGTGTGTGTGGCATAGGCACACTTCCTAGTACTCAATTATTTCAGCATTTGCTTTCACGCAGGGATGTGGATGGAGAATTCCATGGATGGAAGTTGGACCAGACGAGTGGAGCGGGCTTCTGCTACGGATTTCTAGAGATAAGGCTCCATTTGTCTCCACTGAAACTTCATGGTCACAGGAGAAACAGCAATTTCGAAGTAGTTTCAGCCACACAAGAAGACTAGCCAGCATTGACTTGACTTGCAGGTTCAGTAGCTGCCTCTCTTGAGACGGCTTCGGCAACAAGACTAGTACTCCATACTATCACCAAGCCATGACATAGTTTTGAGAATTTCATACCCTGAAGAGCCCAGATCTACATCAATTACAAGCCAGGTGTGTTTTTCTCAATATTCTAGCTATAAGTCGATGCAAAAAATGATTAGTACATCGTTTTGGGGATTTCAGATCGTGAAGCACACAAGGAGGAGGCTACCGCTTTCACCAAATATGTCTGAATCAAGCCAGGTTCGTTGCCCTTCATTTGTTTTTGTTCCTAGGTAGCTGGGTCGATGCAATAATAAGCATTTTTCCTTTGCCATTACAAGCAGTACTGATTACAAGTCAGGTATGATGCTTCTTTGGTTCCAAGTTGAAGATCAGATCTAGCTACTTGTCATCAACGACCAGCTTGCATACTCTCAGCCACAACCATGACTCCATGATGGTTCCGGATCTCCATGGCTAAGCTTCAATGACAACCTCAACAGCCAAGCCATGAGGTCTAGTTTTCTGGTCAGGATCCATGATATTATTCTGACGGTTCCCGATTCAGAAATGCACAAGGAAGTCACCAACGTCGAACAGATCTAAGCCATTTCGAGGCAGGTATGTCATCCTTCCTATAATTTTCTTGCTATCTAAGTTTGTATTAAGAACTGTTGAGTATATGTGTTATGTGCATAATCGTGTATCTAGCCCACCTCCTAGTTCCTTCTATAATTGAGGTTGTGGCCCATCCTATCAATATATCATGCAATTCCATCATCATACATGGTATCAGTTTCCGGGTTCTAACCCTAGCTTCCGCCCGCCGCCGCCGCGCCCCACCCCTGCGCCGCCACCGCATCATCCCCCTGTAGCCGCCGCCTAGCTCCGTCGCCGCTGTGATCCCTCGCCGCCGCTTCCTCTAGCTACTGTCGCCGCCGCTCGTTACAAATGCCTCCCCCCTTTAGTCCCGGTTCAACCTGGAACCGGGACTAAAGGTCGCGGCCACGTGGAGCTCCACCTTTAGTCCCGGTTGGTAACACCAACCGGGACTAAAGGAAATTTTATGTTTTTTTTTGATTTTTTTTTGAATTTTTTTATTTTCAAATTTTTGAATTATTTTAACCTCTAATCTCTAATCACCACCCCTCATCACTGCTCAATTTATCCTCTAATCTCTAATCACCCCTCATCATTCCTAATCATCTAACTTTCCGAACAGTCACCCATCCTCCCACTCCCCCAGCCTGAGCACGCTTAACTTCCGGGTTCTATTCTCCCTCGTTTCCAAGTCTGCACTTGTTGTTTTGCTGACAATAGTAAGATGTCAATCCTATTAACCCTCAGGAATTTTGCGTGAGCATGAAGTGACACATTTCACTATTTAAGTTTGAAACTATTGTTTAAAAATAATAATTATTTAGTAACACTAATATTTCTTGAATAATTAGTTTGACTATTGTTTGACCATAGTTTGACCAGATTTGACCAAAATTTAAAATAACTGAAATAATTATTTAGTAACACTAATATTCTAGAATAATTAGTTTGACCATTGTTTGACCACAGTTTGCAATTTTTTCGATTTTTTCCACTCTAGATCTTAAAAGCCCCGTAACTTTTTTTCTGTTAGGTTTTTGAGGATTCTAAAAATGTTTAACGGGGTTCCCCCAGTTAAATTTGGATGTAACTTTTCGAGTAGATGATTTTTCATATAAAAAACTTTTTCATCCGAGTCAGTATGCAAAAATTATGCCCATTTTACTAAATTCTAAAGAGATTTTGCAAATAAAGTCGAAATTCACATTTGCAAAATTTCCCAACAACTAGACCACATATCACATGGGAAACTTATTTTTTTTATTTTTTTTTACATTTTCATCATTTTCTTTTCTTTTTTTTTTAAACTGAAAAGGCGATCCACAAGGGGAGTGGTGGAGTTTGAAAATGTGACCTTTAATACCGGTTCGTGCCATGAACCGGTACTAATGCCTCAAACCCCATCAGTACCAGTTGGTGGCTCGAGCCGGGACGAAAGGTCTAACCTTTAGTCCCGGTTGGTGCCACGAACCGGTACTAATGGGCATCGCACCATTTAGTCCCGGTTCGTGGCACCAACCGAGACTAAAAGGTCCAGACGAACCGGGACAAATGGCCCACGTGGCCCCTGGGCGCACGAACCGGGACTAATGCCCCCATTAGTCCCAGTTCTAGACTGAACCGGGACTAATGGGCTAACCCGGGGTGGACCAAAGCCCTCTTTTCTACTAGTGTCCTCACCCCAAGCCCCCGCTGCACCCCACGCCGCCGCACCCTAACCCTTGCCTCTCATCATGTCTTCCGTCACCTCATCCGGCTCCAACCTAATCGCCGACGCCACCCCCCCTCCCGGATGTCGCCGACATCTGCAACCTCAACATCTACGAGCGGGTTTCGGTCCGCCTTGCTCAGACAAACTCCTCCTACTACGCATGGAAGACATACTTCTCCCTCGTGTTTCGGGAGTACAACCTCCTTGACCACGTGGACGGCTCCATCGACTCCAGCCTCGTGCCCGCGCATCATGAGTGGTCCACCATCGATGCCACGCTCATCCAGTGGTTCTTCCTCACCATCTCGCCAGACCTGTTTCATACGGTTGTGCAAGACGTTGATGATGCCCTCGCCGTTTGGACCAAGCTGAATGGACTCTTCACCGACAATCGTCTCCAACGTCGCGTTTTTTTGTAGCAAGAGTTTTTTGGGTGCCACCAAGACAACTCCTCCGTCGACGACTACTGTCGCCGTCTCAAGATTCTCGCTGACGAGCTCCGCAACATCGGCGCAAAAATCAATGACGATCTCCTCCTCAGCACGCTCATCGGCGGCCTCAACAAGAACTTCGGCAATGCCGTGGCGAACCTCACGCTCGTCGCCGAGCCCTCCTTCGCCAAGTTTGTGGCCTATCTCCGGTTGGAGGAGCGTCGGATGAAGCAAGTCAATACTCGAGCCATCCATGCCGCACTTGCCGCCGGCACCACCTGCGGCGGTCCTCCACCACCACCCGCCGCTCCTCCACAGCCGTAGGCCCACGCGCCCTACCAGCCGCCGCTGCTGCCCCTGCAGACGCCCCCCTATGGCGTGCCCACCCCGCCGCCCCCCCTACTGATCGGCACTGGGGTGGCCGGCGCGATGGCCAGCAGCAACAACAGTCGCAGGTCCCCCTGTCACGGGCCAGTGGGTACAACCCATGGACTGGCGTTGTCCACGCGTACACCATGCCGGTCCCGCGGGCGCCGGCCCCGACTCTTCCAGTGCCACCAACCGCCGTAGCTGAGTGGCGGCTATAGTTTCCTGATGGCTTCTCTGTCACCTCCTTCGGTGCTGCCTCCGGCGCCTTGGGACCCGACGCTGCTCGCCGGGTTTCACACTGCTCCTTCACTGAACAACTACACCGGCGGCGGCGATTGGTACATGGACATCGGGGCTACTGCTCATATGTTTGCTCATCCTGATAATCTTGCCTCTTTCTCTCCCGTCACCACCACCACCCGCATCACTGTTGGTGACTGTTCCATCCTTCCCATCACACATGTTGGGCACACTTCATTTCCTTCTAATTCCATGCCTTTATCCTTGTCTAACATACTTGTTTCACCTCATCTCATTAAAAATCTTATTTCTGTTCGTTGTTTCACTCATGAGAATCCTGTTACTGTTGAACTTGACGAACTTGATTTTTGTGCCAAGGACGCTCGAACCAGGATGGCACTTCACCAATGTGACAGCCCCGACGAGCTCTATCCGGTGCATCCGCCCTCCTCCACCACCACCGCTCGGTTTGCTCTCTCCGTTGGCGTCGATCTTTGGCACGCTCATCTGGGTCATCCCAACCCCGTCACTCTTCGTCATATTCTTAGGAGTTTCATTTTCGGTTGTAATAAGATAGGATCATACTTGTAATGCATTGTCACGTTGGCAAACACGTTCGCCTTCCCTTCAATAATTACACCACCATTCCTTCTTTTCCTTTTCAGTTGATCCATAGTGATGTCTGGACCTCTACAGTTCCTAGTAACTCGGGCTACTTATATTATTTGGTTATTCTTGATGACTACTCTCATTATGTGTGGACTTTTCCCTTGCGGCGAAAGTCGGATGTGCTTTCCACCTTGACGGCTTTTTACTCCTATGTCAGCATGCAGTTTGGGCGTCCCATTCTTGCTCTTCAAACTGACAATGGAAAAGAGTTCGACAACCTTGCCTTCCGCACTTTTCTCTCGCACCATGGCACCGTTTTTCGTCTCACTTGCCCATACACCTCACAACAAAACGGCCGAGCTGAATGTGTCCTTCGCACTCTTAATGACTGCGTTTGCACGCTCTTGTTTCATGCCAACGTGCCACCCCGCTTCTGGCCGAATGCAGTCGCTACCGCGTCGCTCTTTCTTAATCTTCAGCCATGTCGCTTGATAACCCACAAGTGTAGGGGATCGTTTGTAGCCTTCTTCGATAAATAAGAGTGTCGAACCCAACGAGGAGCTAAAGGCAGAACAAATATTCCCTCAAGTTTTATCGACCACCGATACAACTCTACGCACACTTAACATTTGCTTTACCTAAAACAAGTATGAAACTATTTTGCAAGAATAAAACTACGAGTACTTGCAAGAATAAAACTACGAAAAAATTGCAAGATAATGAAAGTGGATAGCTTTTGTCAATAAGAAAGTGATTTGTCCCTAGGCAATCGATAACAAGTACTGATAATGATTCTTGTAATTTTATATGACGGAGAGTTATGAGCTGACATACTTTCTCTACTTGGATCATATGCACTTATGATTGGAACTCTAGCAAGCATCCACAACTACTAAGGATCATTAAGGTCGTGAAACCCAACCATAGCATTAAGTATCAAGTCCTTTTTATCCCATACGCAACAACCCACCTACTCGGGTTTAACCTTCTGTCACTCTCGCAACCCACCATAGGAAAATCATGAACATATTAGAACACCCTACAGCGGGGATCCGTCACGTTTGCGCTAGACGGAGGGCATCGTAGTACAGCACCATAAATAAAATATACAATCATACCAACCAAGATCATGATTAACCCGCAGGACAAAACGAATGTACTCAAACATCATAGGATAGCCAAATATCATTGGGAAATAATATACGGAGTTGAGCACCATGTTTATGTAGAGATAACATCAGGGAGAAGAGGTGTTACACTGCTGCATAGAGGGGGAGAAAGTTGGTGTTGACGGTAGCAATATTGTTGATGTAGATCGTCATCACGATCCTAGCCCCGGCGGCGTTCCGGCGCCACCGGGAGAGAGGGGGAGAGAGCCCCCCTCCTCCTCCTCCTTCTTCTTCTTCCTTGGCCTCCACCTAGATGGTAGGAGAGTTCCCCCTCTGGTCCATGGCCTCCATGGCGGTGGAGGGGCGAGAGCCCCTCCGAGATTGGACCTCCCTCTCTATTCTCTTCTGTTTCGCGCTTCCCCAGATCTGGCCCTTCACGGTTTCTTAAATTTCCGGAGATCCGTAACTCCGATTGCGCTGAAATTTTTACATGATTTTTTCCATAAATTATCTTTCTTGCGCCAGAAGAAGGGCCCCAACCGCCTTACGAGGAGGGCATAAGACATCTGGGCGCGCCAGGGGGTGCCCGGCGCGCCCTGGTGGGTTGTGGTCACCGTGGGCCTCCGTTTGCGTTGATTCCACCTACCAAAAATCACATATATTCCAAAATAATTTTCCGTAAATTTTTATCGCGTTTGGACTTTGTTTGATATGGATTTTCTGCGAAACAAAAAACATGCAACAAACGGGAACTGGCACAGGGCACTGGAACAATAGGTTAGTCCAATAAATCACATAAAAAGTTGCCAAAAATATGTGAAAGTTGTATAATATTGGTATGAAACAATCAAAAATTGAAGATACGACGGAGACGTGTCATCACTCGCGTTGGAACTATGCACCTCAGCACCTCCTCTTTGGTATGCCACCCTCATATGCCAACACTTCTCCTTATAAACTTGCACTGCGCTCTATAGCATGCATCTTCATCTGCTACCCTCCAAACGCTAAGAGCTATCGGTGCTATGATCCTGTATCCCATCGCGTGTTCACCTCACGACATGTTTACTTTGATGAGCATGTGTTTCCGTTTAAGTAGGTACCTCCGGCCACCCCTCCATAGCCGGTCGCTGACGACGTGTGTTCGTTGGCCCCTCGCTCGGGGCGCTCGCATGCCTCCCTAGGCCCGCCCCTGGCTTTGAGGCTCGTCACTGACCGCGGCTCCCTCCAGATCCGGCGTTGGGCTCCCTAACCCCACGGGGCCCTCCGCCTCGACGTCGCCTGCACTTCGGCCGCCTCCTCGCCGCTGTCGCCCGACGGGTCGGCCTCGCCCGCGGACTCATCTTCCGCGGCTCCGCCTTTAGCCGATGCGTTGCCCTCGGCTGCGACTTTGACGCCTTCTGGTGCGTCATCACCGGTGGCCGTGGGTCCTACACCACTATCTGCGGTTGGTTTGGTTACTCGCGCTCGTGCGGGTGTCTTTCGACCGAGCTTGCGGTATGCTTCGGATGGGTATGTCCACACGACATCCACCTCTACGCCGTCGCATTTGCCGTCCTCCGTTCGAGTCACTCTTCATGACTCGCTCTGGATGGCTGCGATGCAGAGGAGTTTGATGCCCTGCAGCGCAATCGGACGTGGCAGATTGTTCCCCGTACCCGGAAGTGGGTCTTAAAACACAAGCTCCATCCTGATAGTACCCTCGACTGCTATAAGGCGCGCTGGGTTGTTTGTGGCTTTCATGAACGTGCTGGTGTCGACTTTACCAACACTTTCGCTCTGGTGGTTAAGCCCGGGACGATCCGCATGGTTTTACACCTTGCGGTCTCTCGCGCCTGGCCGGTGCACCAGATGGACGTCTCCAACGCCTTCCTTCATGGTCATCTCGAGGAGCAGGTCTTCTATCAGCAACCCAACGGGTTCGTTGATCCGACACATCCAGACCACGTGTGCTTGCTTTCATGGTCCTTATATGGGCTCAAGCAGGCTCCTCGCGCCTGGTACTAGCGCATCGCGGCGTTTCTTCATCATCTTGGGTTCCGCTCTACATGCTCTGATGCCTCGTTGTTTGTCTATCACCAGGGTGCCGACACTGTATATCTGCTCCTCGATGTCGATGACATCATCGTGACGGCATGTACGCTTGGCCTCCTCAGTCAGCTCACTGGTCGTCTTCGCGCTGAGTTTGCCATCAAGGACCTGGGTCCTCTGCATTACTTCCTCGGTGTTGAGGTGATGCATCGTTTGAATGGTTTCTTCCTTCACCAGTGGAAGTACGCTAATGAGCTTCTCGACCGCGCTGGCATGCTTAATTGCAAACCCGCCGCCACGCCTGTCGACACGAAGGCCAAGCTTTCTGCCACAGATGGTTCTCCTACTTCAGATGCTACTTTTACGGTCCATCATTTGGGCTCTTCAGTACCTCACTCTCACTCCACCGGAGCTACAGTGCGCAGTTCAGCAGGTGTGCCTTCATATGCATGCACCTCGGGATGTTCATTGGGCCTCCGTCAAGCGGATTCTCCGCTATATCCGTGGCACTATGGATCTTGGCATCACGTTGCACGCGTCCACCGACACCGTCCTCGCCGCATACTCTGATGTTGACTGGGTCGGCTGCCCCGACACCCGTCGCTCCACTTAGGGCTACTGTGTCTTCCTTGGTCCATCACATATTCCGTGGTCGTCCAAGCGGCAGCCTACGGTCTCCCGTGTCAGTGTTGAGGCTGAGTATCGCGTTGTGGCTAATGTCGTCGCCGGGTGTTCCTGGCTTCGTCAGCTTCTCCAGGAGCTTTCGTGTCCTATCGACAGGGCAACGGTGGTGTACTGCGACAACGGCTCGGCAGTCTACCTCTCCGCCAACCCGGTTCATCTTCGCCACACCAAGCATATTGAGCTTGATATTTATTTTGTTCGGGATCAGGTGGCTCTTGGCCATGTTCATGTTCTACACGTTCCTACATCCCAACAATTTGCAGATATCATGACCAAGGGCTTGCCTACGATGTTGTTCGAGGAGTTTCGGCCCAGTCTTTGCGTCATCAATGG
>LT934117.1:707632899-707658203 GCA_900231445.1 Triticum turgidum subsp. durum
TGCATACTGCGTGGAGGAGGGGGGGTTGAGTATATGTGTTATGTGCATAATCATGTATCTGGCCCACCTCCTAGTTCGTTGTATAGTTGAGGTCGTGGCCCACCGTTGTACAACATATATACGTGTGATTGCACCTGATCAATACATCATGCAATTGCATCATCATACAAGAATAATGTCTCCCTTGGTGCAAATAAAGAACACACGTGCTGTAACTTTTGAAGTTAGCAAGCCTAGTATACTTTGTGACTAATGCATTGTCATTTATTCCAGCACTAGTAAGCACGATAAAGATTTCTCTTGGAAGGACGAGCTTCTTAATTTGTGACGACGCCAAGGCCTGGCCAGCAGGAAGGTATGTTCAGGTCTTAGTTGTCGTTGATTATTTCCCTTGGATTCACAAATAATATGTAGTGTAGTGTTGTTGATGCATGTTACAGTAACATTATGTGCATCTGCTCTTGCATTGAA
Organism: Triticum turgidum subsp. durum; assembly: GCA_900231445.1. NCBI lineage: Eukaryota > Viridiplantae > Streptophyta > Magnoliopsida > Poales > Poaceae > Triticum > Triticum turgidum. Next base: position 707,633,371 of record LT934117.1, read on the forward strand.
CTTAACAATGTGAGAACTTTGGCCTCCCAAAGCCACCATACTTCTTACTGTGAGGATCTCCTAAAGTGAAAATGATGGCTCCTTTTAATGAAAGTCGTTTTAGTAAAAGCATTAATTTATTTGTTTCTCCTAATTACCCCTATGCATTACATCTCTGTTTTCTTATTCATTTTCTTGCAACTTAATCAACACCACCATACTTATTGTGTGAGGATCTTCTTAATGCATCTGGAACTGCTATTAGATACTCCCCCTGTCCCATAACTGTGGAGGTAGTAGATACTTAGAAAAATTTGGAACCAAGTAACCCAGAACTGTCACATTAGCCAACTCTCTGAAAGTAGAATATTCATATCAGCAAGTTGGTTCAAATTTTAACATTTGATGCATTTTAACCTGAGATTTTCTTATACAGAAGCAGAGCATGCATGGTCAGTTTTTTGGTAGATTGTAACTCGCTCTTGTCATTTAACAACATTAAATTTGCTGCAGTTGACTATAGGACAGTCCATGTGATTTTAAATTCTCATGGACCTGCTTGTCATAAATACTGTTTGTTAGAGAAGTTAACAGTATGAAATAAGAGTCTAGGAGTATTACTTCGAAGGTTTTTTTCTCTCCTTATTTCACTTTCCTATTGTGGTTAGAGAGTTTTAAGTGTTTTGGCAACTATTTCCTACTAGCAAAATGCACTAAATTTTAATTATTGCACCACCTCATTTTGCAGTGGTCATTCTGATAATATCAAGGAGAATATACAAGAAGGCCACCACCCAACAGTTAGAGATTAGCAATTCTCAAAGTAATGGCGGAGATTGTGTTATTTCTAGCCATTAAAAAGATCGGAATTGCCTTGGCAAAGGGAGTGGCAGACCAGGCCAGCGTGCAGTTTCTGAAGTATGGCACACAACTACTAGAGCTACAAAGCACCATGGGCCGTGTTGCTAGTGAGCTTCGCGTAATTCATGATGTTCTCTGTCAAATGGACACCCGAAACCGCAACAATCAAGTATATGAGGGCTGGTTGGAAGAGGTACAGAAAGTAGCACATGTGATGGAGGACATGGTGGATGAGTACTTGTATTTAGCTGGTCAAGAACATGATATAGGTTGTTGCTTTTTCCTGAAGAAAGGGGTTAAAAAGCCAAGATCTCTGCTTTCCTTCAACCGGTTAGCTTTCAAGGTGAAGGAAACAGAGAAACACCTCACCCACCTGTCAGAGATAAAAAACAGATGGGTTACCCTAATAAATAATGGGGATACTAACAGCTCAAATTACATTGTCAAGAGATCTCAAGATCTAGCAAATATTTCACGCTCCCTTGATGAAGAAGATCTAGTGGGGGTGGATGAAAACAGAGAAAAACTCGAGCACTGGTTGGCAGGTGATGATTTGGGATGCTCTGTGATAGCTTTGCTCGGAATGGGAGGTCTTGGTAAAACTGCTTTAGCTGCAAATGTTTACAAGAAGGAGAGAGAGAAATTCCAATGTCATGCTTGGGTCTCCATCTCTCAAACTTATTCTAGAGAACATGTCTTGAGGATTATAATCAAGGAAGTTTTTAAAGATAATGCTAGTGTTTTATCTAGCACTCTGGCTATGGACATTGTGTGCCTTGAAGAAACACTGACCAAATTTTTGGGGCAACGAAAGTATTTGATCATATTGGATGATATTTGGACTCCGGAAGCATTTGATGATTTTTCCAGGATGCTTACTCATAATGATAAGGGCAGTAGGTTGATCATCACAACAAGAGAAGGCGATGTTGCTGCACATGCCTCTCGAGGACATACCATAACAATGGAAGCTTTACCAGATGACAAGGCATTGGATCTATTTTGTAAGAAAGCCTTTCTAAGAGAAAAAAATCATGAATGTCATGAAGAGCTGAAGCCTTTGTCCAAAGAAATAGTTAGCAAGTGCAAAGGCTTGCCTCTTGCTGTTGTGTCCGTTGGCAGCCTCTTGTGTGTGCGTGAGAAAACAGTGGAAGAATGGAGAAGAGTAAATAACCAATTGAGTTGGGAGATAAATAATAATTCGAGACTTGACCACATAAGGAATGTTTTGCATCTGAGCTTCATCTACCTTCCAACACACTTGAAAAGTTGTTTCCTATACTGCAGCTTATTTCCAGAAGACTATCTTTTTACAAGGAAAAAGCTTGTACGATTATTGATAGCAGAGGGGTTCGTCAAGGAGAGGAGTAGAAACACATTAGAAGAAGTTGCAGAAGGCTATTTAAAAGAGTTGATCGACAGAAATATGCTACAACTTGTTGAGAGGAACTCATTTGGTAGGATGAAGAAATTCAAAATGCACGATATCTTGCGTGAGTTGGCAGTGGAGTTGTGCCAGAAGAACTGTTTTGGTGTTGCTTATGATGGTGAACGCGAGGGATCTCTTGAGAAGGATGGACGCCGAATAGTACTTCACAAACTAATGAAGGATAATCCTGAGCCAGTTTATGGAATACACCAACTTCGTACTTTCATTACACTAGACAATAGCATGCCATCATTCACTCTACTGCCTTTGCTATGTGAGGAGTCAAGATATCTGACGGTGTTAGAATTAAGTGGTCTACCCATCGAGAAGGTTCCAGATGCTATTGGAGACCTTTTTAATCTCCGCTATTTGGGTTTGCGCCATTCAAAAGTGAAGATGCTCCCGCAGTCTGTTGAGAAGCTTTCAAATTTGTTGACATTGGAACTTCATGGATCTGATGTACGTGACTTGCCTAGTGGGATTGTGAAACTGAAGAAGCTCAGACACTTATTTGTTGATAAAATAATTGCTCCAGATTGTAGAGAGTTTCAGTCTTGGAGTGGTGTCTGTGTCCCCAAAGGTCTTGAAAATCTAAAAAACCTACAGACTCTTCAAGCATTGGAAATACAGGATGAGTCTGCTAGACATTTAGGTGAGCTAAGGCAACTAAGAAGCTTAAGGTTATTGAATGTGAAGGGAAACTACTGTAGACGCATCGGTGAGTCTCTAATTGAGATGAGATATCTGTCCAACCTAGATGTGAATGCGAGTGATGAGAACGAGGTTCTCTCGTTGAATGTCCACTTGCCAAGCCTGCAAAGGCTATGTTTGAGAGGACGACTAGCAGAAGGGGCGTTGGACGAGTCTCCTCTATTCCAAGCTGTAGAGGGACAGAACTTGTATGTATTGTTTCTATATTGGTCACAGCTGAGAGAAGACCCCTTGCTATCCCTTTCTCGGTTGTCAAACTTGAGATGTCTAGATTTCATCAGAGCATACAATGGAGAGCAGCTGACATTTCTCACGGGTTGGTTTCCCAAGCTAAAGGTTCTCCATCTAGGAGACCTGCCTAATCTGAATAGGCTAGATATACAGCAAGGTGCCATGGCTAGCCTGGAGGAATTAATCTTACTCAACCTCAGAAGCATGATGGAGGTCCCATCTGGCATTGAGTTCCTCATGCCCCTCCAGCGTCTAGCCTTTCGGGAAATCACCAGTGACTTCATAACATCGTTGCACCAATGTTCTGCAATTCGAGGGAAGTTCTGGTATAGTCTCCGACAACGTTGACTTGCCACACTGGTCAGAAATGAGTGTACCTACGCAAGGTACAGGCACTTACCTGCAAATTACAAACTAGTACCGCTACTCTTTGTTTCCTGGTCTCTAATCATACTGCTTTAAAATGTTGGTCTATTGGTTGTTATCTAGGTCACCGGCCGGAAGGAAGAAGCTTCCATTATTTGGGCCGCATCCAGATTCGATGCAGTGAGTTGAGGTGTTTCCTCTGCTGTTTCGAAACGTACTACTGTACTGTCTACTGCACCCTTGGCTGCTACCACTCTTCTGTCTATGACGGTGCTTCAGCTTCACTTGTGCTGCTGCCTCTGTTTACTGCTCTATTTCTACTGTATGTTCGTTTTTACTTGTCCTATTGATTACTGTAAGACCGAGACTTGGTCGTGTTTCCCCCCGCAAAAAAGAAAAGAGACTTGGTCGTGTTTCCATCTTCAGACCTTTTGTACTGCTATTTGTTTGTGTGTGCTTACATGAGAAAAGGGCAACATAATAATGTGTTTGAACCTCGAACCTTCTATTGCAAAGAATCTGAAGGAGAAACCTGATCATTAAAACAATTATTCTTGAACTTGGCAAACCTACTATACTGCATGGATATGGACACCATGACACGCCAATTTTTCAAAAACGTAGATATGGGGATAGTTTGTGTATATCTCTCTCTCTCTATATATATATATATAATACATTTGTGTTAATTAATGATTTCGCCAGAAAACATATTTAGCGACAAGAGGTGTATAGGCAGTCTCACACATGCCACACCCCTTTGTGAACCTACAACCTGTGCTTTGAATTTCGGCCGGAAAAAAACGGATTTCGGCCGAATTTCGGCCATCTCGGCCTGGGGCGAAATCTATCCTTGGCCAAAATTGGTCAAATTTTGGTCAAATTTTAGTCAAATTTTGGCCGAAATTTTTGAAAATGGCCGAAATTCGGCCATCTCGGTCTGGGACGAAAAAAGTCTCAAACTGAAAATCAAAACACAGCCTACAACTATGATGCAGAGATAGAGCATAGAGGGCTCTGTATGCAGGATGGGAGGCCGATATGCAATCACACGGTGTGGGAAGCGACCGATTTGGTTTCCTGGCCGGTTGCCCGCCGCCGTACAGTATGAACGTAACTAATGCAGAGGAGTCAAACCCTCACTTCGGCCCACCTTCCCGGCAACGGATTTTTTTTTTTGGGCTAAAACTTGTGCATGAGTCTGCTAACCCCGGCCAACGATTTACTTTTAACTCTAACAGCCCTGTAAAACCACTGTTGAAGTCCGTCCCCCTCCCTCCGGCGGCACTCTGTCAGTGGAGAGCAGAGATGCAGATGGCTTCACCGCCCTCCGGCCCCGTGCGGCGACTGGGCGTCCCTGCCCGGCCAACCCTCACCGCTCTCTTGTCCTGGCCGCGACGAAGCAGAGCCCCGGCCGGGGGCGACGACCACGAGATAAGCCAACCAACCGCCCTTACAGACACCCATGCCTGATTTTTTGCTGTCCGTAGGAAGTGGGTGACAATATGAAAATTACTGAATCTGGACCGAACTATGCTGATCTGTTCCCTGCATCCACGAGCTCGACCTTAATCAGTTAAGCATCCCACAAAGGGTTGCCATCTTGAGCTGTTGCTAGCTTCGATTGCCAGCGTTAGGCACGACAAATTTGCTATTTGACGTGATTTGGTGCTGCTTCCCTTCCAGTGACAAAACGAAACGTGTCTATATGATACCTCGAGGAAATTCAGCCGCAAATATCGGTGGGAAAGATGCTACCCATCATTTTTATCTACTGGGGTCAACTACTTTCAATAGGGACACTTCAAAAGACAAAAAAAAATGCACATTTTTGTATTTGTTAGCAACCGCTGACCCTGAACAATAAATAAATTCAGCATCTCTAGTTGCTCATTTTGTATAGCTTCACCTGTTAACTATGCATGCAAGTGCCAACTATCATGATTAATTATTGGCAAGGATCCCAAGTTGTCTATTTAACAACAATTTCAGTAGTTTGCGGTCAAGGATATTACGATTATATATAAAAAGATGGTGTCACTTTATACTAAAAAGATGCTTGCCACTGCCTTTATTGAGTTGCTCATCTAGAGTTGTTCTACGAAGTCAAATGTCAAGGGTTTGTAAGAGCAATTGTTGGATTTCTGAGAGAAGTAATTAAGAGCAATGTTAACCATCCTGGAAGTATCGCTTGACCTGTTAAAAGATGCTTCCCGCTTACTTCCTTGAGGTGCTCAGTTGCTCACTTGTCTTGCTCTCCAAAGTTTCAATTAACAAATCTCAAGAGTTGGTAAGAGCAATTATTTGGTTGGTAGGAGAAGCAAGATCGATGCTAACCAGCCAGAAGGTGTGTATGCAAGTCTAAATGGCCTGATGATTGCAACAGCTTCGACTGGTTCATGTTGGCTTCAACAAGGAGACTAGCGTTACCCAAATCTGGCCAGATCTACATCGATTACAATCCAGGTGCGTTGCGCTTAATTTGGTTCCGTAACTAGTTCTCTTGCCAATATCCCTACTTGTACTACTAGAACTATCACCCTAACTAGGTAGATGCAAAAATAATTAGTTTTACTTGCCATTACAGGCCAGTAGGTGGTTGTTCTTTGGTTCTGTCCAAAAAGAGGAACAACAAGGACACCTCAAGTTGAAGATTATATTCAGCTACTTATCATCAACAAGCTGGCACACTCTCCGTCGTACCCATGGCTCCATGAGAGTCCAGGATCTGTACAATTAAGCTTCAGTTACAACAAGACCAGCCGAGCACCAGGTCTCTTTGTTTTTCTGCGTGGATCCATGAAACTGTTCTGATGGTATCAGACTCAGAACTGCACAAGGAGGTCACCAAGATCGATTCGATCTAGCTAGGCAGGTGCGTCGTCCTTCCCTAAGTTTCTGGCTATCGTAGGTTGTACCAAGAACACTCCCGCCTGCTGTATCTTTTGAAGTTTGTGTAGGTATTTCTTCCAGCAGCACATGCGCAATAAGATTTTATCCTGAAAAAAGACGAGTGTCTTAATTTGTGACGATGCCAAGGTCTGGCGAGCTAGCGGATTTTAGTTTTGATCCATTGTTTCCCGTGGATTATTAAAATAACAGGAATTAGTCTATGCTCGTTACAGACGACATACTTAGAATGTGATGAGCATGAGCATATGCTCTTGCACTGAACGTGTGAATTTCTAGCTTCCTAAAGTCAAACATTCTTGTCATTTGGAGATTTCTTGAAGTGAACATGACTGCTCCTTTTGATTAAGGTCGTGTTAGTTATGGTATAATATATGGGGTACCATGGAGCACGAGCTGGATTACAATTTTCTGATAGTATGTCGTTTTCTCCTAATTACTCATGACATTATAGCTTTGCTTTCTAATTAATATTCTTGACTCAGTAAATGTTTCTTTCTTGCAGCTTAATCAACGACTCTAGCTATTTGTTTCTCCATACATCTGGAGATACTATTAGATGGATGTTAAGAAAAATATGTCACTAAGTTACCTAGAGCTGGCACATTACCACTATTCAAGAATTCAACGATTAATCAGTTAAAGGGCCAGTTAATTGCTACTCATAGGGTGACCGAATCGAATAACACATATTCGTCATGTTTACTTGTCAGGCCGATTAATTGACCTGTCAGACCGATTAATCGGTTGTTGGGTCGATTAATTGTTGCTGGCCCATTAACTTGTGGGCAAAACAAAGCCCAAAATTTTGGTCTGTAACCCCTCCCATCGCCCTCCCACTCCTCAATAGGTAGGGTTCAATCAAACAGTAGCATATTTTGGTATTACATAGCTGAGAGCATGAGAGGATGGTATAACACATAAAAAACTAGATATATGTTGGCAAGTTCCTATTCCATCTACCGATTAGTGGTTGACCGACTAATCCAGTTAATAGGCTGATTCACCGATTAATCGCTACTCCCAGGCATGACGGGCAGCTACCAGTTACCGATTTGCTGAACAATGCACACTAGCCTACTTTCATGTTGGTGAGTTGGCAGCTTAAAACTTCAACATTTGGAGAATTTCAACTTGAGATGTCAGTTATTGGCCGAGTTTCACTCGTTCTTGTTAGTTAATGAACTAGGTATGCTACAGTGGACTATAGCATAGTCCTGAGTGTTCTTAAAAATTCTCATGAACCTGCCTGTTGTAATTACAGTTTGCTTTGATTACATGGGTTAGATAGTTTAACATCATGAAATAATAGTTTAGGAAGATTACTTTGACAGGTTTTGCTTATCTTACTTTTTTTATTGTGGTTGGAGAGTCTGAAAGTGTTTTGGCCAATGCTAGCAGAATACAGTAAAGTTCAATTAATGTACCATTTACTTTATTTTCAGAGGCATCCTAATTATATCGAGGAAGAATATACATCTAGGTCACCGGACAACAGTGAGACGTTACCATATATCTGAAACTAATGGCGGAGATTGTGATTCTTCTAGCCATTGAAAAGATTGGAATTGCCTTAGTAAATGGAGCAGCAAACCAGGGCAGCGCGCTATTTGTGAAGTATGGCACACAACTACTAGAGTTACAGCGCAGCATGGATCGTGTTGTGAGGGAGCTTCGTCTAATGCATGATTTTCTCTGTCAAATGGACATTCGAAACCGCAACAAACAAGCACATGAGAGCTGGTTGGGGGAGGTACGAAAAGTAGCACATCTGATGGAGGACATGGTGGATGAGTATTTGTATCTAGTTGGTCGGGACCTTGATATGGGGTGTTGCTTTTACCTGAAGAAAGGGTTTAAAAAGACAAGATCTCTACTTTCTTTGAACCAAATAGCTTTCAAGGTGAAGGAAATAGAGAAAGACCTTTTGCACTTGTCGGAGACCAAAAACCGTTGGGTTCCCGTGAATGATGGGGATACTAGCAGCTCAAATTATATTGTCAAGAGGTCCCAAGAACTAGCAGACACCTCACGCTCGATTGATGATGAAGATCTAGTTGGGGTGGATGAAAACAGGAAAAAACTTAAGAAGTGCTTGGCAGGTGATGATTTGCAATGCTCTGTGGTAGTACTACTTGGAATGGGAGGGCTTGGTAAAACAACTTTAGCTGCAAATGTGTACAATAAGGTGAGAGAGAAATTCCAGTGCCATGCCTGGGTCTCCATCTCTCAAACTTATTCTAGAGAAGATGTCTTGAGGAATATAACTAAGGAACTTTTTAAAGATAATTCGAGTGTTCTGTCTAGCACGGTGGGTATGGATATCATGAGCCTTAAAGAGATGTTGAAGAAATTTCTGGATCAACGGAAGTATTTGATCATATTGGATGATGTTTGGACTCCGGAAGTATTTGATGATTTGTCTAGCGTGCTTATTCAAAATGCTAAGGGCAGCAAACTCATAATTACAACAAGGGAAGCCCAAGTTGCTGAACTTGCTTCTCAAGGATGTATCTTAACACTTGAACCTTTATCGGTGGACAATACATGGAGTCTATTCTGTAAAAAAGCCTTTCCAAGAGATACAAATCATGCATGTCCTGCAGAGTTGAAGCCCTTTTCTGAGGAAATAGCTAACAAGTGCAAAGGCTTGCCTCTTGTCATTGTGTTAGTTGGTAGCCTCTTGCGTGTGCGTGGAAAAACTGTGGAAGAATGGAGACAAATAAGTGTCCAGTTGAGTTGGGAGCTAATTAATAATGCAAGGCTTGATCAAATAAGAAATGTTTTGCATCTGAGCTTCATCTACCTTCCAACACAGTTGAAAAGTTGTTTCCTATATTGCAGCTTATTTCCGGAGGATTATCTTTTCAGAAGGAAACAACTTATGCGGTTGTGGATAGCAGAAGGGTTCATCAAGCAAAGGGGTGAAAGCACATTAGAAGAAGTGGCAGAAAGCTATTTGAGGGAGTTGGTTAATAGAAACATGCTACAACTTGTTGAGAGGAACACATTTGGCAGGATGAGGAGATTTAGAATGCATGACATCTTACATGATTTGGCTGCTGATTTATGCAAGAATAATTGTTTTGGTGTTACATATGAGAATAATCGTGGAGGGTGTCATCAGAAGGATGGACGTCGATTGGTAGTGCACAATCTAAAAAATGATATTCAACAACCATTTTCTAATATGCACCAACTCCGAACTGTCGTTACACTGGGGGATAGCAAGTCATCATTCAATCTACTGCCTCTAATGTGTAATGGGTCAAGATACATGACAGTGCTAGAATTAAGTGGTTTACCTATCGAGAAGATTCCGGATGCTATTGGAGGTCTTTTTAATCTCCGCCATTTGGGTTTGCGTGATACAAAAATAAAGATGCTCCCAAAGTCTGTTGAGAAGCTTTCCAATTTGTTGACAATGGACCTTTGTAGATCTGACATACATGAGCTGCCTAGTGGGATTGTGAAACTGAAGAAGCTCAGACACTTATTTGCGGAGGGACTATTTGATTCAGAAGGGAGAGATTTTGAATGTCGGAGTGGTGTGTGTATCCCCAATGGTCTTGGAAATCTAACAAACCTGCAGACATTGCAAGCACTGAAAGCACAGGATGAGTCCATTAGACGTTTAGGGGAGCTGAGGCAAATGAGAAGCTTGAGGCTATGGAATGTGAAGGGAATCTACTGTGAACACATCAGTGAGTCTTTAGTTCAGATGCAGTATTTGTCCAACCTAGATGTAAATGCAAGTGATGAAAACGAGGTTCTCCTGTTGAATGTCTGCCTGCCAAATCTGCAAAAGCTAAATTTGAGAGGGCGAATAGCAGAAGGGGCGTTGGACACGTCTCCTCTCTTCCAAGCTGTTGGGGGGCAGAACTTGTATGAGTTGTCTCTATGTTGGTCACAGCTAAGAGAAGACCCTCTGTCATCCCTTTCTCTGTTATCAAACTTGACGTGTCTACGTCTCACCAAGGCATACAACGGAGAGCAGCTGGTATTTCTTACGGGGTGGTTTCCCAAGCTAAAGATTCTCTCTCTAAGAGATCTGCCTAATCTTAGTCGGCTAGACATACAGCAAGGTGCCATGGCAAGCCTGGAGAAACTAGGCTTAACCAACCTCTGCAGCATGACGAAGGCTCCACGTGGCATTCAGTTCCTCACATCTCTCAAGAAGATAGGCTTCTACGAGATCAGCAGAGACTTCTTGACATCCCTGGGCCAGTGTTCTGCAATTCAAGGGATAGGGGCAAGTGTGGGGTATACTCTCCGAGATTGATCTGCTACTCTGGTCAGGAAACATGGATGTAGGTAAGCTATCGCCAACTAGTGTACCATTATTTACTGCCTTCCCCATCTCTAATCGTACTAGCTTAACATGTTGATGTGTTATGCAGATCACCTGCCGGAAGGAAGGAAAGAGGATGCTTCACCAACGAGTTAAGGCGCCGATGCATCTCACTCAATATGCACAACATAGTGCTGCTACAATCTGCTTCAAATGTACTACCTCACGTCTCCACTACAGTGCTTCACTTCGGCTACTACTACTGCATGGTGCTACTATGTTGGTGTCATCGTGTGCTTATCAGTTGTGATAATAAGACGGCACTTATCGTGGGACTGACTGCAAGCGATTTGTGTTTCCACATTCAAACTACTTTACGTATGTACTGCTATTTGTGTGTGCTTAACTGCTTATTGTAAGACATACTTGAGTCGTGTTTCCATTTCCAGACTTCTTCGCGTGTGCTAGTTGGGAACTATGTATGAAATCACATATTTCAATTGTGGCTGTTAAACAAAAGTATCGGCTTGTGATTTATGATCCTCAGATATTCATCTTCAGAGAATTGGCTTGTGATTCATTAATGCAGCGTCTAGGGACGAGTGGTTTGTCTGTGGTGGTGTGGATGTCCTGCTTTTTCTCTGTTGCTGTCGTCTCCTAGTTTGATCTAGAGGTACCAGAGTTTCCTTTCTGTGATCACGATGGTGGGCGTGGTCAGCGAAGCGATCTGGGTGTGGAGTAGGCTCCTTGCCACCCTTGCAACCGGCGGTGTCGTTGTTGTGTTGTAGCCTTGGCTGCGTGTGGCCCTTTGTCCGGGTGTGGACTCAGTGTTTGTTACCCTTCGACTGCACCAATAGCTTTGGTTTGGTCTCGGCTGATTGGATCTCTTCGTCTATGGTGGTGATGTTTCTCATGCAGCCCCCTAGTGTCGAGGACGGTGAAAAATGATTGTCCTTCGCCTTTCTTTTCGGCGCTTGCACTGTTGTCACCTCACCACAATTTTCTCTTTCCTCTTTTTGCCTTGTACTCCCTTGTAATTTCCTAGCTAATCATGTTTCTGCCATGGAAAATGAACACTGAATTTCAGTCTCTCGAAATTAACCGAGGTCGGGCCATAGGTGCTAAACTGAGATTTCCACTATATTTGTCAGGTATCGCAGGTGCTTTGTTGCTGGAATTATCGAAAGTAAATGGACAAGAATATAAGCTGGTAGTATAGTTAGTTCCACCGGGTTGATGGATGCTCTGTCAAAGTAACTTCCCTTAGCTCTCTGTATGCATATATAGTACCTTAATTTGCTGCTGGTAGGTTAGCTACTGTACTGCTCAGGCTTATCTGAATACAGCCTTATTGTTACTTATTAGTATTTAGTAGTAGGTGTTTGGAAAATCCTCGTAAGCTTCCAGGCTTCTGACACAATACACCATGAATACACCACTAGTGTTCCAAAAACCCATGAATACTGAACCATGCTTGGAGAGATAGCTTCCAGGCTTCTGACCCATGTAAGCGTTTCACCAACATTTGCTTAACTGAAATACAAATTGCCATCCATAGTCATTTCTGTTGGCGCCGAACCAGCTCGAGCACTCGACAAGGATCACCGGAGACACCATCGGCGACGAGAAAGATGGACAGAGAGTTTTTCCGGGTGCTCGAACACCCCCGCCGCTCGAACAGCCTCACTGTTTATCACCTCGAGCACGAACTCGAAATCCTCAGCGACTTACACAGGGGGGGAGAGGGCTTTATACTCGTGCGCACGGACATGCTCGAGCTGCTCCACGAACTGCCCACCTCCCATGCAGTTAACTGAAGGAGCTAGGTCCAAGTCATTAGTGAGGATTGTTACAGTGTTATGCTCGTGATTGGGCCGGGTCTCGCATGCAGGCATGCATGGACACATAAAAGATCGATGATGTAAGCTGTCAATCCATTTGTTTGGTCCTGTACTCTTCTCCCAAAGTTGGTTCTTTTCTTCATATTTGTTTTCCTCTTACATATTTGACCAACTGCAAATGGGAGGAATTTTCTTAGATGTTCACATTGTTTCTCCCAAAGTTTGTGCTTTTTGTTGCTATGTCTGGGTTTGGAGTATGGTTCTTGAGGCCCCCGTGGGAAGTAATAATATTCGTACGCGATGGAAAAAAGCCAAGTTGTGTACATGGTTTAAAACTTTAAATTATGAAACACTTCCTCTGTAAAGAAATATAAGAGCGTTTAGATCATAAAAGTAGTGATCTAAACGCTCTTATATTTCTTTACAGAGGGAGTACTTTCATTAAATCTAATACATGAAATGTTGTTCGGTTCAGGTTGCTCCAAGAATTTCTTGAGTATGACATAACATTGTGGTTCTGCATTTCTTGAGGATATTTGTATGTTTCTTAATGACCGCTTTCGTGATTTACTGATGGAAGGTAGATAGATAATTAGCTGCATTGTAGATACCATTATGGATGTCCAGCTATAATTCCACATGCAATTGGACATGGCTAGGAAGAGAAAGTAGGATGTACTTCATACTTGCGGTAGAATAATGAACAGTTACCTATGGTTTCTCAAAAGTCTTGATCAGTAAGTGGATGTCATGTAAGAATTCAAGCAAGTTATTAGATAAAGGTTGCCTCTTTTCGTAATGCCCTTCTATGTGTAATGTGCATACAAGTTACTTTTACAATTATTCAACCCACTTGCTTGCCTTTTAAACTATTTTTATTCGTGTTCCCTTCTATTTTTGATATATAAGAATTGTTGCATGACATGCTTGTCCAGTGCCTGTAATTGTACAAGCGTTTTTTTGCATTAGTTGTTTCTCTGATCAGCAGTATTCGATATTTTTTTTTTTGCAACAAGTAACTGAATTGTTTAACTTTGTTTTTTTGTTACTGAATTGAACTTCTGGTCATGCTCTTACTTGAGTTCATTCACATGCGCGTGTGTTTTGTTGGTCTTTTACAACATTGGGGGAGCGTAAACACGAAACATCATGTGTAGCACATAGCGCTCTACCTGCATTGGGCGGTGGAGCCTGGCGCCTCGACTGTGGCCGATGTGCTACTGGAGAACGTCACGAGCTTGGAGGTGGCCAACGTGAATGCCCAATGGGTATGTAATTGTTTTCTATTCTTTTTCCCTGAATTTGTACTATCTTTTTGGGTCTTCTGTAATGTTGTGGGATTTGTATTCTTTTCCCTCAAGGTGATGATTCAGAGAATCGAGGGACTTAATTTTTCGGTGAGGCCAGCAGGGTATCCCATTACCTGCATTTCCCTCTTCACTATGCTGACCAGATCTCCAGAGTCCTAGATGCTTCTTTCTCAGTCCGTTTAAATAGGTAATTATTTTTACCAGGTGGTACACGTTTTTTCTTTCAATGTGCACTCTCAGAATCATTCTGTTCTTGTAAGTGATTTGTTGATCGTATAGAATATCAGTCAAACAATGTCTTCTCACCAAGGAATGGGATATGTTCTCCTTATAGAGCATGATTTATTATGGGAGCCATTTGCTTGGCTGTAGGCCATGCTTGGCAGCGTCGCATCCTCTCAGTCTTCGGCGCTTCTATAGGAACAGAGCACCAGTGTGGTCGAGCCACATAAAACACCAGCGAGCGACAACAACGCACCACTCCATAGGTTATTTTTGCTCCTGTTTCGATAAATTTGAAATTGGAGACCTGCATGTGTATATAATTATATATATACTTGGCCTCATTGGAATTCAAGTTGCTATTCTTCATAGCATTAAACACCTTGAATTTTATAGTTCAGAATTGACAGGAATATTGATAGAAGAATTCTGCAAATTTATTTATGACTTTATGATTATGTTCTTACTACAAGTCTATGGTTTAATTTGTACCTTGCAAACTATGTGGGCAAACATTATCACTTATTTGAGAGATGAGAGAATGGTGTCAAAATGTGGCTGATTACCTTTTAAACGTTTTATAGGATTCAACGATATATGTGTATACTTCCATGTCTACTTGATTCTTCTACACAGAATATGGATCCAGATGGTTTGGAATGTTCAATATGTGCTCATACGATGTCTGGATTGAGCAATCTATTTACTGACTGCCGCTTTTAATCTTTTAAGGTTGTGAAATTCTGCGAGGAAAAGCTTGTGAGTGGAATTAATGAGTATGGTGCTTGTGATGTTTCCTCAGTAGCTCTTTTGCAATCAATCATTCCTCTATTCTTATGGGTATAAATTCTCCCCTAAATCATAAATACCAAAAAAATTAGGTTGCATACATATGTGTGTTACAATCTTTTTCTTTCATATTTTTCAGTTGTTCCATTGTATACATATGTGTGCTCACAAACTTCAAGAAAAGGACCATGCTCCATACAACTCAAGAGGGAGGGAAGAGTCTGATGATAAGATGCATTTCTCTACCACTTTAGGCCCATGAGATATCATCATATGTGAATAGTCTATGACTCATGTCACATGACATTTTTCTTTGCACACATATTTTATCACCCCGTGGCAACGCACGGGCACTATACTAGTATCAATTAGTGCACAAACTGTAGCTTCGTATGACTCGCCCTCACCTGATTTTCTCCACGCGCGGTGGTGTGGAACGTGGAGCTGAGTCCCTATCGCCTCGGGACTTGGACGACTGCACGTGGCCAGAAAGATGCAGTAGCAACCGGACACGGCTGTGAAGCAGAAAATTGTGACTTGGACCTAGCTCCTTCAGTTAACTGCATGTTGTCTTCAGTCTGACTCGCGGTGAGCTACATGTTGCCTTCAATCCGGCTCATTTATGTGAGAAACACCTGTACTTTCAAACAAACCAAGCATAATTAAATACCAAGACCCAAAATTAGGGATCAACAAGCACATGTGAGGCTACACTTGTGGTGCTACCAGTGCACCGGATGCTATAGAATATTTTTTTTAAATCTGAAAAAATTCTAGCATGTTAACGCAACATCAATGTATGATGTCACAAAAAATCGTATACAAATTCAAAGTATTTTTTGAGATACAAAAATGACAAATTTGGCATCAGAACTTGGGCTTTAGATTTGGCCCATTTTCACACTGATGCCAGATTTGTCATTTTTGTATCTCAAAAAATACTTTGAATTTGTATACGATTTTTTGTGACATCATACATTGATGTTGCGTTAACATGCTAGAATTTTTTTAGATTTAAAAAAATATTCTATAGCATCCGGTGCACCGGTAGCACCACAAGTGTGGGTGCACGGGATACATTCCCAGCATAGTGAGGACGCCGCTTGATGCTCCACATTGAAATGGTAGTCCATGGACATCTCCTGCGCACAATTATAGCAGTAGCTTCTACAATTAGCAACCACCCTTCCAGCGATGTTTATATGCAATTGGATAGAAGCTGAACGCACTGAACTCCCAGCACACCTGCACGAGCGTGAGGCCTGGGTTGCGGAGGAGCAGCAGCACGGTGTCGCCAAGGAACTCTGGTGCGGGACATCGAAGATGGCGACGAACTCGCAGCAACGGGCGTAGGCGTGACATGAGATTAATTGCGCCATCCTAAATTCTTAACTACTACCATCTCTCAACACGTGGTCCGACCAATCGTCTTTAGACTAAACAACCTATGTTAACTAAGCAAGCCATGCGTGTGTACATACCTCTCATTGTCCATCGGCATTTGGACGAGTGCCATGGGGAAGCAGGTCGTGGAACTGCCAGCCTCTTTGTCCATGTGTGCAAGAAAGTAAATATAGCGAGTGTGGAAAAGTGGTGATAGGAGTTGTGAAATTGTCCCTAAGCAATTGACTATGTTACTAGACTGGTAATCACTATTGCAATTCTATTTGAGGGAGAGGCATAAGCTAACATACTTTCTCTACTTGGATCATATGCACTTATTATTGGAACTCTAGCAAGCATCCTCAACTACTAAAGATTCATTAAGGTAAAACACAACCATAGCATTAAAGCATCAAGTCCCCTTTTATCCCATACGCAACAACCTACTTACTCGGATTTGTGTTTCAGTCACTCACGCAACCCACCATAAGAAAATCATAAACATATTGCAACACCCTACAGCGGGAATCTCTCACGCTTGCGCGACACGGAGGGCACCATAGGACAGCACCAATAATAAAACATGCAACTCAAATCAATCATAGCAATTCATCAATCACCGATAGGACAACGGAAATCTACTCAGACATCATAGGATGGCAACACATCATTGGAAAATAATATGAAGCATAAAGCACCATGTTCAAGTAGAGGGTACAGCGGGTTGCGGGAGAGTGGACCGCTGGATATAGAAGGGGGAAGGTGATGGAGATGTTGTTGAAGATGACGGCGGTGTTGGTGAAGATCGCGGTGGTGATGATGGCCCCCGGCAGCGTTCCAGCGCTACAGGAAGCAAGAGGGAGAGGGCCCCCCTTCTTTTTCTCCTTCCTTGACCTCCTCCCTAGATGGGAGAAGGGTTTCCCCTCTGGTCCTTGGCTCCCATGGGGTGGGAGGGGCGAGAGACCCTCCGAGATTGGATCTATCTCTCTATTTCTGCGTTCCCTGATTCTACCCCTTCACCGTTTCTTAAATATCCGGAGATCCGTAACTCCGATTGGGGTGAATCTTTCGCCCAGATTTTTCTCATAAAATTAGCTTTCTTGCGGCAAAAGAAGGGCATCAACCGCCTTACGGGTGGCCCACGAGAGGCCAGGGCGCGCCTGCCTCCCAGGGGCGCGCCCCCCTATCTCGTGGCCACCTCGGACACCGTTTCGCGTTGATTCTTCCTCCGGAAAATCCCAAATATTCCAAAATAATTCTCCGTCCGTTTTTATCCCGTTTGGATTCCGTTCGATATTGGTTTTCTGTGAAACATAAAACATGCAACAGACAGGAACTGGCACTGGGCACTGGATTAATATGTTAGTCCCAAAAATAATATAAAAAGTTGCCAAAAGTATATGAAAGTTGAAGAATATTTTCATGGAATAATCAAAAATTATTGATAAAACGGAGACGTATCAGCATCCCCAAGCATAATTCCTGCTCATCTTCGAGTAGGTAAATGATAAATAAGATAATTTTTGATGTGGAGTGCTGCCTAGCATAATCTTGATCATATTTCTAATCATGGCATGAATATTAAGACACGAGTGATTCAAAGCAATAGTCTATCATTTGACATAAAAACGATAATACTTCAAGCGTACCAATAAAGCAATCATGTCTTTTCAAAACAACAAGGCCAAAGCAAGATTATCCCTATAAAATCATACAGTTTGGCCATGTTTCATTTTCGTCACACAAAATGCTCCCATCATGCACAACCCCGATGACGAGCCGAGCAATTGGTTCATACTTTTTAACGCTCTTCAACTTTTTCAACCCTCACGCAATACATGAGCGCAAGCCATGGATATAGCACTAAAGGTGGAATAGAATATATTGATGGAGGTTATGTGGAGAAGACAAAAAAGGGAGAAAGTCTCACATCGACGCGGCTAATCAACGGGCTATGGAGATGCCCATCAATTGATATCAATGCAAGGAGTAGGGATTGCCATGCAACGGATGCACTAATAGCTATAAGTGTATGAAAGCTCAAACTGAAAACTAAGTGGGTGTGCATCCAACTTGCTTGCTCATGAAGACCTAGGGCATTTGAGGAAGCCCATCGTTGGAATATACAAGTCAAGTTCTATAATGAAAAATTCCCACTAGTATATGAAAGTGACAACATAAGAGACTCTCTATATGAAGAACATGGTGCTACTTTGAAGCACAAGTGTGGAAAAAGGATAGTAACATTGCCCCTTTTCTTTCTTTTTCTTTTTTTCTTCTTTTTTTTCTTTTTTTCCTATGGGCTTCTTTGGCCCCCTTTTTTATTTAGGCTTCTTTGGCCTTTCCTTTTTTTCTTTTTTTTCTTTTTCTTTTTTTATGGGGCAATGCTCTATAATGATGATCATCACACTTTAATTTACTTACAACTCGATATTACAACTCGATACTAGAACAAAGATATGATTCTATATGAATGCCTCCGGCGGTGTACCAGGATGTGCACTGATCTAGCGTAGCAATGACATCAAAAAACGGACAAGCCATGAAAACATCATGCTACCTATCTTACGATCATGCCAGGCAATATGACAATGAATGCTCAAGTCATGAATATGATGATGATGGAAGTTGCATGGCAATATATCTTGGAATGGCTACGGAAATGCCATAATAGGTAGGTATGGTGGCTGTTTTGAGGAAGATATAATGAGGCTTATGTGTGATAGAGCATATCATATCACGGGGTTTCGATGCACCGGTGAAGTTTGCACCAACTCTCGAGGTGAGAAAGGGCAATGCACGGTATCGAAGAGGCTAGCAATGATGGACAGGTAAAAGTGCGTATAATCCATGGACTCACATTAGTCATAAAGAACTCATATCACTAGTAAAAAACAGGGCACTTGTCCCGGTTCGTAAGGGCCTTTAGTCCCGGTTCATGAACCGGGACTAATGGGTCGTTACTAATACCACCCCCTTTAGTCCTGGTTCAAACACGAACCGGGACAGATGGTCCTCCACGTGGCCGGTGCGCCAAGCCCAGGCAGGGGGGCCTTTGGTCCCGGTTGGTGGCACCAACCGGGACCAAAAGGCATCCACGCGTCAGCATTCCAGTGGCTGGGATTTTTGTTTTTTTTAAAGGAGGGGGCGGTTGGGGGTTTTCGGGGGTTAATTTAGGTGTTGCATATATTGTGTTAGCTAGCTAATTAATAGAGAGAAGTGTCCTCTTTTATGTCCGTGCTTGGTCAGCGCTATGTACTATATACATAAGTGATCGAGAGAACCATTGAGTACAGAAGTTCGTCATGCATACCGAGAGAAGTGATCGATCGACCTCTCCTTCTCCGAGAGATTGGTCGAACAACAAGTTTTTGTATCATGTATCCGACGCTACTGGCTACATACATGTACAATATGTATAAGATCTCTTAATTACAACCCCCTATCAATTGAAGTCAACTTCCACATGGTATTCTCCGACTTTATTGATGACATGGTCAAGAAAGAATCCCGCCAATTCCTCTTGAATTGCTTTCATGTGATCTGGTTCTAGGAGTTCATTCCGCATCTGCCACGTCTAATTTGAAGAAGGGGTTTAATTAATACATATATATGAATGAAACTCAATAGAAATGATGGTGTAATAAAATGAAATTGTGAATATTATTGCTTACGCACTTCATATTGTCTTTTAAAGTAGCCCCGCTTGTTTTTCAAAGTTGCGTTATGGATGAACTCGCACACGTAGTATCCACAGAAATCATTCCCTTATTCCTGCCACAAGCACTTTACAAGAAATAGAGGTCAATCAAACTGATAATGAAGCATTATAAATGGCATTGATGAAAGTATAGTTATAGAATCAACGTGAGATGCGCGCAACTAGCTAGCCAGTAGTACTTACTTTCGGGTATGTATATCGCAGCTCCTTCGGCAGTCCCGGAGCTTCTGCGGTGAACTGTTTTCAAACCCTGCAAGACAAAGAAAATAATTATTATTACTTGAGATATCAGGAAATGAACAAAAAATTGCCGGTATGGTGCGATAATGATCGATTGAACTTACTTGTTGAGCAATTCAGTCATTTCTGCATAGGTTTCGGGATCTTTCCGTCTCGAGTCTAAGACGGTTACTAGTCCCCGCTCAAGCTTAATCTCCAGAAGAACATAGTGGTACCTGCCCACGCATGCATAACTCATCAATTACATTACTATAACCTCGCTCGAGTAATAAGGGAAACCGAATATGCACACGACAGTAACACTCACTTGCCGTTGTAAGGAAAGAGTATGATATCTTTGTTTTGATTTTTAATCAACGATCATAGCAAGTTGTCCTCGGCCTCTTTGACGTCCTTTTTAACCAGAAATTCATCTATGATATTTGTGTTAATGAACCCAATATCATAAATTTCTTGTTTTTGCACTCGACGATCTTCAATCTGCATAATATATTGAGGATAATTAATTATAAATACATGCAATGAAAGAGCCGAGCTATATATAGTGACTTAATGACAAAAATAGTACTTACAGACAGTAGTAAAAGACCATTAGTTTATTGAGGGCCTTTTGATTGAAGAACGCGAAGAACTCATCAAATGGAACACTCAACAGATCAGTGGCAACGAGGTCGTGCTCCTCTTTAATATTCAGATACAAAGCATTCGTCCCCCCAGACTCTCTACAGGTTTTCATGTACCAATTATGGAATCTTCGCATCATTGTTGTCAGAGATTTTTCATCTTTGACGAGAGGCTTCTCGTACTCGTATCTGTGTTCATCCACCTCCAAGAAATCAGGAAGTTGATCGTCAGGCAACCGGCCACCGTCCCCGGAGCATTAGCGACGATGTTGCCGCTAGACACATTGAGCGGGGGGCATGATTGGTTTGCTTGTTCGCCGAGCTGGTCAATTTTTTTTGCAGCTGCTCGTTCTCTTGACCTTAGATGTCTGACAGTACTTCCCGACCGCTCCGCTTGGATATATGTCTGTTCAGTAATGCGCTCATAGTTGGTTCTCGGCGGAGACTTTGCCGGTTTCCTCAGGGCATCGAGAGTGCGCTTTGCTTTCACCGGATCTACCTTCTCCTCCGGAGGTGGATGTCTCTTTGCTTTCACCCCTTCAAAGAACTCCTTCACGTGGGTCCGCACGATCGTATCGTTTTCCTCCTCGGTCCTCTCGTATGCTAACTTCTCTAGAGGCTTGAGAGGTGGACCGTATCTGTATTGCCTCCCGCCTCTGGTTATGCTGCTAGACGCCGGAGCAGACGGAGCGGCTGCGGTGTCTGTCTTCTTTCGTGCTTGCTTACGAGGCGGAGGAGAAGGAGTACGACGCGCCCGAGCAGCCGGGGCGGCGGCGGGTCTCTTCCGCCCTTGCTGGCGAGGCGGAGAAAGAGGAGGCTGCTGGCTGCTCGGGAGCGCCGGCGCAGGCGGAGAAGGAGGCGGAGTGCCGCCACGAGCTGGAGAAGGAGGCGGAGTGCTGCCACGCGTGCCCTGACCGTCACTCGCCGGAGGAGGAGGCGGTGGAGGAGGCGGAGTGCCCTGACTTGCCGGAGGAGGAGGAGGATGCGGAGGCGTCCAGTTTGGAAGGTTGATGAGCTCCTTCCGCCATAGGCATGGAGTCTTCAGAGCAGAACCCAGCCTAGTCTCCCCTTCACCGGTAGGGTGGTCAAGCCGGAGGTCCTCAAATCCCTCCGTTATTTCATCCACCATCACCTTAGCATATCCTTCTGGAATCGGCCGGCAGTGATAAGTTGCTTCAGATCCAGTAGGATAAACAGAGCCAACAGCCGCCTTGACCTTCAAATTCATCCATCGCGCCATAATGTGGCAATTTTGAGACTACGTGATGGCATCCACGGGATAGCTGGCAGGAGCCGTCAAGACATGCTCCGGCTGAAGCAGCTCGGTGGAAGCCATGCTGCTTCTCCGCTGAGATGGCGGGGTAGCTTCGGGGGAAGCTTCGGCAGGTCGTTTGCTGCGATCTGCTGCTTCTCGTTCCTCTAGCCCCATTACCCTTTCGTGCGGCGCCTGCAGTTGGACCTGCTCCAGTTTCTTCCTCCTCTCGTGGGTTTTGTAACCCCCTGCGTTCGGAAAACCAACCTTCCACGGAATGGTGCCTGGCGTGCCTCGTATCCGTCCAGGGTGCTCAGGATTCCCGAGGGCCATTGTGAGCTCGTCCTTCTCCCTGTCAAGAACGAACGTCCCTTGCTGTGCTGCATTGATAAAGTGTCGAAGGTTCTTGAGGGGTATTTGCAGTTGCTCGTCCGTCCAACGGCACTCCCCTGATACAGGGTCCAAGGTTCCGCCAGCCCCGAAGAACCAAGTCCGGCAACGGTCTGGCCAGTAAATTGTCTTTGGTTCGATTGCTTTTTCAAGCAGATCATTCTCCTCCTTGGACCACTTAGGCCGGGCTTTGAGGTAGCCACCTGACCCCGTGCGATGGTGAAGCTTCTTCTTCGCAGTATTTTGCTTGTTCGTCGCCGACATCTTCTTACTTTTTTCCGATGTCTTGTGGGCCACAAATGCGGGCCAGTGATCTTTGATCTTCTCATATTTGCCGATGAATTCTGGTGTCTTTTTTTTGTCGACAAACTTGTTCAGCTCTTTCATCCACCTCCTGAATAGGATTGTCATCTTCTTAAGAGCACAAGACTTGATTAATTGCTCTTTAACTGGCTTCTCCGGATCCTCCTCTGGCGGTAGGGTGAAATTTGCCTTCAGCTGACTCCAAAGATCTTCTTTCTGCATATCATTGACATAAGACACCTCAGGTTCGTCCTTAGGCTTATACCATTGCTAGATGCTAATCGGGATCTTATCCCTAACAAGAACCCCGCACTGAGCAGAAAATGCATTCTTTGTCCGAATGGGTTCAATCGGTTCGCCGTCGGGCGCGATTTCTATGATCTTAAACCTTTCATCCGAGCTCAACTTTTTCTTTGGGCCTCGTCTCCTTACCGAAGTTGTGCTCGATCCGGAGGGCTAGAAATTAAAAGAAAGAAAGACGAGAGTAATTAATATGTGTAAATATACCAAAACAATGGATTCATCAATTAACTAGTCAGCACGGGCTTAACTAATATATATATATATACCTGGCCGGACTCGGTTCGGTCACCGGAGCACTCAGCATGGTCTCCTTCTTGTACCTCCATTGTGTCACCGGAGCCATCATGAACATAGACCTCTTCTTGTACCAGCATTAATGGGCCGAAGCCATCATGAACATAGCCCTCTTCTTCACCCAGTCCTTCCTGACCATCGGTGTCGTTGAGAAATGACGCAACTTCATCACTTCCTTGTGCGATTATGTGCCCCAACATCGCTTCTGTTGCTTCGTCTCGGGAGTGCTCCATAGTTTCTGCAAATATTTACAACATGTCAATTATTATTCAAACATGGTACAGATGGATATATATATATATTGGTGGCAAATGTAGAGCTAGCTAGCTAATCAAATAAGGAATCATGTTAGTGGCCTCGACGTTGCTTCTCTAGGGTTTGGGGTCGCCTCGACACAACGCTTCAAGGGTTTGGGGTGGCCTCGACGACAACCTCTTTTAACTTGGTAAATTTGGGTGGCCTCGAGAGTTTTGGTCGAGCGAGAGGGCCGAGGGGGGTGCTGCTGTTGTATAGGTTATCATGGTCGAGAGTGGGTATATATATCGACCGCCCCTCATGTCGAAGTTATCTCGAGGGGGCGGCGAGGGCGAAGGCGAGCAGCCTGACGGCGACAGACCCGACAAAACATAAGAAAACGAAGAAGAAATAAAAAGACAAGAAGAAGAAATAAAAAGAGGAGAAGAAGAAAGGAATAGAGGAGAAGATCGAAGAAAAAAGGAAGAGGAGAAGAAGAAAAATAGGAAAAAAACTATTTTTTCTTCTTCTCCTCTTCCTTTTCTTCTTTTTTCTTCTTCTTATTTATTACTCCTCTATTCCTTTCTTTCTTATTCTCCTCTTCTTTTTCTTCTTCTCCCTCGAGAAAGGAAAATAATTAAGGAAAAGGAAGAAAAGAGGAAGAAGGAAGAAGGAAGCTAGAAGAAGAAGAAAGGAATAGAGGACAAGAAGAAAAAATAGAATTTTTTTTCTATTTTTTCTTCTTCTCCTCTATTCCTTTCTTCTTCTCCTCTTCTTTTTCTTATTTTTTCTTCTTCTTTTTTATTTCTCCTCTTCTTCTTTCTTTCCTCTTCTTATTTTCTTCTTTCCTATCCTTCTTTTTCTAAAATTGTAACTTTTGCATATATAAAACTTTTCTAAAATTGTAACTTTCTATATATGAACAAAAAAACATTTTTAACATATATATTTAGCAAATTCTAGCCACATACATCACATACACATATACATTATAGCCACATACACATATACATAACATATGAACAAAAAAATAAACTAATAAAAATAAAAAAACATATAGCAACATATGAACAAAAACATATAGCCACATACGTACACATACATTATATATATATATGAAAAAATTTAAACTAATAAAAAACAGAGGGGC
>LT934117.1:707658973-707674924 GCA_900231445.1 Triticum turgidum subsp. durum
CAGGTGCTCACAGGGGGGGTGGCGGGGCACGGCGGGCGGCGTCGGGGCGCGGGGAGCGGCGCCAGCGTCGGGGCAGATGGCGTCGAGGGCGGCGGGGGCGGCAAATTTGAGCAGCCTGACGGCGTCGGAGGCGGCGAGGACAATGAGGTGGACCAGCCTGATGGCGTCGGAGGCGGCGCGACGATGAGGTGGAGCAGCCTGACGGCTCGGCGGCGACGGCGACGAGGCAGATCGAGCAGCGGGCGTCGGGCGGAGAAGAAAGGGATGGATTTTGGAGAAACTGCAAAGTGCTAGTTATATATGAAGAGAATTGGTCCCGTTCGTGAAACCAATCAGGACCAATGCCCCCTTTAGTCCTGGTTGGTGCCATCAACCGGGACCAAAGGCCTCTTTTCAGCAGCCCAAAGGGCGGGAAGCGGCGGCCTTTGGTCCCGGTTGGTTGCACCAACCGGGACTAATGCCTTCCCCTTTAGTCCCGGTTGGTGCCACCAACCGGGACCAAAGGACCCTGTGCTGCCCGCGTCGGGGTCAAAGTTTAGTCTCACCTCGCTAGTTGAGAGGGGCGCGCAGTGGTTTATAAGCCCCACTGCCGCACCCCTCTCGAGCTCCTCTCCACCGTAGGCTTGCGGGCCTATTTGCTACTGCTTTGCCTGATGGGCCTTCTGGGCCTACTGCGGGCCTGAATCCTGGCCATGGTAGGGTTTCTAGTCGTATTCAGGCCGTGGGGGCCCAGTAGGAGGCATTTTTTGTTTTTTTGTTTTCTTTCTTGCTTTATTTATTTTATTTTGTTTCTACTTAAAACAAAATACTTATTCTTGCTATTTTTATTTATTTTCCAGTTTCTTTGTTTTGTTTTCTGCATTATTTTTTTTGTTTTTTGCTTTATTTTTTAATTCTTTTTGCTTTTAGTTTTAGAAAAATTATAAACTTTCTGTTAGTGCCATTAGTTTTCAAATTTGAAAATACTTTTTTTGTTTTTTTTTCTTTCTTGCTTTATTTATTTTATTTTGTTTCTACTTACAACAAAATATTTATTGTTGCTATTTTTAATTATTTTCTAGTTTTTTGTTTTGTTTTCTGCATTATTTATTTTCTTTTGTTTTTTGCTTTATTTTTTAATTCTTTTTGCTTTTAGTTTTAGAAAAATTATAAACTTTCTGTTAGTGCCATTAGTTTTCAAATTTGAAAATACTTTTTTTGTTTTTTTGTTTTCTTTCTTGCTTTATTTATTTTACTTTGTTTCTACTTACAACAAAATACTTATTGTTGCTATTTTTAATTATTACGAGGGCCGAACCATAAGACATTAAAGCATTTCAAATGAACAATGAAAAAGTTGAAAGTTGGCATGGTATCATAAATTCACCCACATAGCATGTCCATGTACAAAAAGGACAACGGTATCATACTCGTCTGTTACAAAGTTGGCATGGTATCATCATAATAGTTGCGGGAGAAAGTCTTCACTTTTTCTTCGCTTGTGTCATTTGCTTATTGCGCCGTAACCATGGATAATCTTCATCGTTTATCAGGATGCTGGGGTCAGCCTTGACTTTGAAGGGAGGAATTTCATGAAACTTTTCATAATCTTCAGACATGTCTGTCTTGTCCTCCACTCCCACGATGTCCCTTTTTCCTGAAAGAACTATGTGGCGCTTTGGCTCATCATATAATGTATTCGCTTCCTTATCTTTTCTTTTTCTCGGTCTGGTAGACATGTCCTTCACATAGATAACATGTGCCACATCATGGGCACATGGCCTTAAGAAGAACGGTTCGTCAGTGTCCCCAAGATATTTCAGATCCACTGTTGTCATTCCGTACTGTGGGTCTACCTGTACCCCACCTCCTGACAGATTGACCCATTTGCACTTAAACAAAGGGACCTTAAAATCATGTCCGTAGTCAAGTTTCCATATGTCCACTATGTAACCATAATATTTGTCCTTTCCCCTCTCGGTTGTTGCATCAAAGCGGACACCGCTGTTTTGGTTGGTGCTCTTTTGATCTTGGTCAATCGTGTAAAATGTATTCCCATTTATCTCGTATCCTTTCCAAATCGTAACAGTCGAAGATGGTCCCCTGGACAACAAGTACAGCTCATCACAAACAGTGTTGTCATCTCTGAGATGTGCTTCCAACCAACTGCTGAAAGTCCTGATGTGTTCACATGTAATCCAGTCGTCGCACTGCTCCGGGTGTTTGGAGCGCAGACTGTTCTTGTGTTTATCGACATACAGGGTCACCAAGGTAGAGTTTTGTAGAACTGTGTAGCGTGCTTGAGACCCAGAATATCCGTCCCTGCATATTATTGAGTCCCTTCCAAGCGTGCCTTTTCCAGTCAGTCTACCCTCATACCGCGATTGAGGGAGACCTATCTTCTTAAGGCCAGGAATGAAGTCAACACAAAACCCGATGACATCCTCTGTTTGATGGCCCATGGAGATGCTTCCTTCTAGCCTAGCGCAGTTACGGACATATTTCTTTAGGACTCCCATGAACCTCTCAAAGCGGTACATATTGTGTAGAAATACAGGGCCCAGAATGACAATCTCGTCAACTAGATGAACTAGGACGTGCGTCATGATATTGAAGAAGGATGGTGGGAACACCAGCTCGAAACTGACAAGACATTGCATCACTCCTTAGCCTTGGTATGATTTCTGGATCGATCACCTTCTGAGAGATTGCATTGAGGAATGCACATAGCTTCACAATGGCTAATCGGACATTTTTCGGTAGAAGCCCCCTCAATGCAACCGGAAGCAGTTGCGTCATAATCACGTGGCAGTCATGAGACTTTAGGTTCTGAAACTTTTTCTATGACATATTTATTATTCCTTTTATATTCGATGAGAAGCCAGTCGGGACCTTCTTACTAAGAAGGCATTCAAAGAAGATTTCCTTCTCTTCTTTGGTAAGAGCATAGCTGGCAGGACCTTCATACTGCTTTGGAAGCATGCCGTCTGTTTCGTGCAAATGTTGTAGGTCCTCCCGTGCCTTAGCTGTATCTTTTGTCTTCCCATACACGCCCAAGAAGCCTAGCAGGTTCACGCAAGGGTTCTTCGTCACGTGCATCACGTCGATCGAAGAGCGGACCTCTAGGTCTTTCCAGTAGGGTAGGTCCCAAAATATAGATTTCTTCTTCCACATGGGTGCGTGTCCCCCAGCATCACTCGGAACAGCTATTCCGTCGGGACCCTTTCCAAAGATTACGTGTAAATCATTGACCATAGCAAGTACTTGATCACCGGTACGCATGGCGGGCTTCCTCCGGTGATCTACCTCGCCTTTGAAATGCTTGCCTTTCTTTCGACATTGATGGTTGGTCGGAATAAATCGACGATGGCCCAGGTACACATTCTTCCTACAGCTTCCCAGGTATATACTATCGGTGTCAAGTAACAGTGCGTGCATGCGTGGTATCCCTTGTTTGTCTGTCCTGAAAGGTTACTGAGAGCGGGCCAATCGTTGATGGTCACGAACAGCAACGCCTGTAGGTGAAATTCCTCCTGTTTGTGCTCATCCAATGTACGTACACCGTTTCCATTCCACAGCTGTAAAAGTTCTTCAACTAATGGCCTTAGGTACACATCAATGTCATTGTCGGGTTGCTTAGGGCCTTGGATGAGAACTGGCATCATAATGAACTTCCGCTTCATGCACATCCAAGGAGGAAGGTTATACGTACATAGAGTCACGGGCCAGGTGTTGTGATTGCTGCTCTGCTCCCTGAAAGGATTAATGCCATCCGCACTTAAAGCAAACCATACGTTCCTTGGGTCACTTGCAAACTCATCCCAGTACTTTCTCTCGATTTTTCTCCACTGCGACCCGTCAGCGCGTGCTCTCAACTTCCCGTCTTTCTTACGGTCCTCACTGTGCCATCGCATCAACTTGGCATGCTCTCAGTTTCTGAACAGACGTTTCAACCGTGGTATTATAGGAGCATACCACATCACCTTCGCAGGAACCCTCTTCCTGGGGGACTCGTCGTCAACATCACCAGGGTCATCTCGTCTGATCTTATACCGTAATGCACCGCATACCGGGCATGCATTCAGATGCTTGTACGCACCGCGGTAGAGGATGCAGTCATTAGGGCATGCATGTATCTTCTACACCTCCAATCCTAGAGGGCATACGACCTTCTTTGCTGCGTATGTACTGTCGGGCAATTCGTTATCCTTTGGAAGCTTCTTCTTCAATATTTTCAGTAGCTTCTCAAATCCTTTGTCAGGCACAGCATTCTCTGCCTTCCACTGCAGCAATTCCAGTACGGTACTGAGCTTTGTGTTGCCATCTTCGCAATTGGGGTACAACCCTTTTTTGTGGTCCTCTAACATGTGATTGAGCTTCAGCTTCTCCTTTTGACTTTCGCATTGCGTCCTTGCATCGACAATGACCCGGCGGAGATCATCATCATCGGGCACATCGTCTGGTTCCTCTTGATCTTCAGCAGCTTCGCCTGTTGCAGCATCATCGTGCACATCGTCTGGTTCCTCTTGATCTTCAATAGCATCACCGTATTCAGGGGGCACATAGTTGTCATCGTACTTTTCTTCTTCGCCGTCTTCCATCATAACCCCTATTTCTCCGTGCCTCATCCAAACATTATAGTGTGGCATGAAACCCTTGTAAAGCAGGTGGGTGTGAAGGATTTTCCGGTCAGAGTAAGACTTCGTATTCGCACATATAGGGCATGGACAACACATAAAACCATTCTGCTTGTTTGCCTCAGCCACTTCGAGAAAATCATGCATGCCCTTAATGTACTCGGAGGTGTGTCTTGAACCGTACATCCATTGCCGGTTCATCTGCGTGCATTATATATAATTAAGTGTGTCAAAAATCATTATAGAACATCATGAATAGATAATTGAGTGACCAAATTAATAGAAGTTCATCATCACATTAAAACCAAAGTACATACATAGTTCTCATCTAACAACATAAAGCTCTGCAGAGCATCTAAATTAATTAAACCATACATTGAAACTATGTAAAACATTTCAATGCGAAAACAAATGCGATCATAATCGCAACCAATGTAACAACTGATCCAACGGCATAATGATACCAAGCCTCGGTATGAATGGCATATTTTCTAATCTTTCTAATCTTCAAGCGCATTGCATCCATCTTGATCTTGTGATCATCGACGACAACCGCAACATGCAACTCCAATATCATCTTCTCCTCCTCAATTTTTCTAATTTTTTCCTTCAAAAAATTGTTTTCTTCTTCAACTAAATTTAACATCTCGACAATAGGGTCAGTTGGAATTTCTGGTTCAACAACCTCCTAGATAAATAAAATCTATGTCATGTTGGTCGGCATAATTGTCATAAACAATAGATGAACCAATAGTTATGAAAAGATAATATATACCACATCCGAATCATAGATAGGACGAGGGCCAACGGGGGCGGATACCAAAACCATCGCACTATATAAGATGCAAAATAAAAGTAAGAAAATTATACAAGTATCTATATAAACATACAAGTAAGAATTTTTTTTCCTTTCAGAAAGAAGATAAGAACAAGAGGCTCACCACGGTGGTGCCGGCCAGGAGATCGGCGCGGGCGATCGACAACGGTGAAGACGGGGACGGGACGTGACGGACCGCTAAACCTAGAAAAATATTAAGGAAAATGGAGCTTGGAGGTCGAGCTTGGAGAGGAGAAAGCTTAAGTAGTGTGGCTCGTGCATTCCATCGAACACCTCGTGTGCATAGGAGGTGAGCTAGAGCACCACAAAGCTCTCTCCCCGCCAGCCATGAAAAACAGAGTAGTGAGAGTGCTCTGCTCGCGGGCGAGGGGTATATATAGGCAATTAATTGGTCCCGGTTCGTGGCTTGAACTGGGACTAAAGGGAAGCCTTTGGTCCCAGTTCAGGCCACCAACCGGGACCAATGGTGGTGGGCCAGGAGCAAGGGACATTGGTCCCGGTTCGTCCGACCAACCGGGACCAAAAGGTCCAGACGAACCGGGACCAATGGCCCACGTGGCCCGGCCGGCCCCCGGGGCTCACGAACCGGGTCCAATGGCCCCATTGGTCCCGGTTCTGGATTGAACCGGAACTAATGGGCTGACCCGGCCTGGACCATTGCCCCCTTTTCTACTAGTGTATACTTATTGCAAAAGTTTTATTAGCCCTCGAAGCAAAGTACTACTACGCATGCCCCTAGGGGGATAGATTGGTAGGAAAAGACCATCGCTCGTCTCCGACTGCCACTCATAAGGAAGACAATCAGAAACACCCCATGCTTCAAATTTGTCACACAACGGTTACCATACATGCATGCTACGGGACTTGCAAACCTCAACACAAGTGTCTCTACAATCCAGAACCACCCACTAGCATGACTCTAATATCACCACCTTTATATCGCAAAACTATTGCAAGGAATCAAACATATCATATTCAGCGATCTACAAGTTTGTGTAGGATTTTATGACTAACCATGTGAATGACCAATTCCTGTCATCTCTCTAAATAGATATAAGTGATGCAAGAGAGTTAATTCTTTCTACAAAAGATATGCCCACGCTCTAACAAATATAAGTGAAGCAAAAGAGCATTCTACAAATGGCGGTTTTCTATGTGAAGAGAAACAGGCAATCCAAACTTCAAATGGTATAAGTGAAGCACATGAAGCATTCTATAAAGCCATACCCAAAATATTTAAGTGAAGTGCAATGAGCATTCTATAAATCAACCAAGGACTATCTCATACCAGCATGGTGCATAACAGAAAAGTGAAAACTAAATGCAAAAGACGCTCCAAGACTGGCACATAATGCATAAACGAAACGAATACGAAAACATACCGATACTTGTTGAAGAAAGAGGGGATGCCTTCCGGGGCATCCCCAAGCTTAGAAGCTTGAGTCTCCTTGAATATTTACTTGGGGTGCCTTGGGCATCCCCAAGATTGAGCTTTTGCCTCTCTTCCTTTGCCTCATATTGAGACCTCCTCGTTTAGACACTTCATCCACAACAAACTTCAACAGAAAACTCGGTAAGATCCGTTAGTATAATAAAGCAAATCACCACTCTAAGTACTGTTGTAAACCAATTCATATTTTGTTTTTGCATTGTTTCTACTGTAATATAAATTTTTCATGGCTTAATCCACTGATATAAATTGATAGATTCATCAAAACAAGCAAACTATGCATCAAAAACAGAATCTGTCAAAAACAGAACAGTCTGTAGCAATCTGAACATCACCATACTTCTGGTACCCCAAAACTTCTACCAAAATTAGTAAAAATAAATAAGTTGTATAGCAAGACAGTGCAAAAATAATCAGAACCATTTGACGTTCCAGTTAAAAATGTAAAATCGAGCACTACAGCCAAAGTTTCTGTCCTGCACCGTACAGACCAGCAAGCATCGTAAACATCCTAAAGGCAAACCTTGGCACATTATTTTTATAATATAATGGAATTATACAAGGGGATAATTATTTTTGTTGAAAAGTTTCTGTAATTAAGATTCATAAAGTTTCCATGAGCATGAACAAAGTTCAAGGCTAGCTCCCACTTCAACAATGCTTGTCTTTCTCACTTTCACTTTCCTTTTTGAAAAGTTTTAGGTTCCCCTCTTTATTTATTTTTTGTTTTTAAACTATATGAAAGCACTCAACAGAAATAAATGACTCTCTAAAACTTCCGGGTTGTCTCCCTGGCAGCGCTTTCTTTAAAGCCATTAAGCTAGGCATATAGTGCTCAAGTAATGGATCCACCCGGATCCCAAGGTAAATCAAAGCCAATTTTAATTAACAATGATTTGTAATTTAGTAGTGAGAAAAAAGTAACATATATCATGCAACAACAAAGTCTAACTCTCTTCCTATGCATCGGCATGTCATAAAAGAACAATTCATGCACACATAGTAAATGTCAATGCATAGTATAAACAGTTTCTTGCAATTCTATCGTATTGGAAACATAGAGAGGTGGAGATGTAGTTCCTCTCTCATAATAATTGCAAGTAGGAGCAGCAAGCACATGCATATTATATCTATCAAAATCATCATGTGCAATGGTAAAAGGCAACCCATCAATATAATCCTTAATAAGCACAAACTTCTCTGATATAGTGTAGTAGGGAGAATTCAAAAAGATAATAGGACTATCATGCGTGGGTGCAATAGCAACAATTTCATGTTTAACATAAGGAACTATAGCAAGTTCATCTCCATAAGCATAATTCATATTGGCATCTTGGCCACAAGCATAGCAAGCATCATCAAAAAGGGATATTTCAAACAAATTCAAGGGATCATAGCAATCATCATAGCAATCACCTTCAGTAAGCACGAAGGGGAATTAAATAATGTATGAGTTGGAGAGTTACTCTCATTAGAAGGTGGGCACGGGTAGCTAATCCGCTCTTCCTCCTTTTGTTCTTCGCTCTCCTCATCATCTTTTTCATCCAATGAGCTCACTGTTTCATCAATTTCTTCTTCCATAGCTTCCTGCAAAATATTAGTCTCTTCTTGGACAGCGTTGACTTTCTTCATAAAAGCATTAATATAGTAATTTTATTCATAATTTTCATAGCAATATCCAAGTATAGCAAGATTTTCCGGCCTATAACCATCATCAACAAAAGCTTCATACTTTTCAAACAAAGCTTCAATATCATAGGCAGCCTTAAAAGCAACAAATTCTTCTATTTGTTCCACATCATAGTAATCATATATACCATTAGCATAGGAAGCTAAGGTTTCATTATCGTTAAATTTGCATGAAAAGGGGAGGTGTGGAGCCTCCATCCTAGAGCAACAAGTAATATCATATCTCAAGCAAAGATTCCAGGCATACCAACGCAACATAATAAATTGATCCCATAATAGTTTCCCTTTTTGTGTCGAGCGATAATCCCTAAAGTATTCATGTTGATCCAACGTGTCTCCCATTATAAAGTTGAATGGGGCTTTCTCAGGATTATCAAAGTAGTACATAATATCTTTCGCATAATGAAAATCGAGGGTTTTAGGAGTTACCCCATCTTCATGAGTAGCAAGTACAGCTAATTTTTTTGCTATTTTGCGTTCCATATCCATAACTAAAGATAGAGAACAACTTAGAACAGCAAATAAAACTTACTTAGTGATAAAGAAAACAAGCACACACGAGAATATTCACCCCACGCTATGACTCCCCGGCAACGGCGCCAGAAAAAGGTCTTGATAACCCGCAAGTATACGGGATCGCAACAGTTTTCGATAAGTAAGAGTGTCGAACCCAACGAGGAGCTAAAGGTAGAATAAATATTCCCTCAAGTTCTATCGACCACCGATACAACTCTACGCACGCTTGACGTTCCCTTTGCCTAGAACAAGTATGAAACTAGAAGTACTTTGTAGGTGTGATAGGAAAGGTTTGCAAGATAATAAAGAGTACGTAAGTATAAACTAGGGGCTGTTTAGATAAAGATGCAAGAAAGTAAATATAGCGAGTGTGGAAAAGTGGTGGTAGGAGTTGTGAAATTGTCCCTAAGCCATTGATTATGTTACTAGACCGGTAATCACTATTGCAATTGTATTTGAGGGAGAGGCATAAGCTAACATACTTTATCTACTTGGATCATATGCACTTATTATTGGAACTCTAGCAAGCATCCGCAACTACTAAAGATACATTAAGGTAAAACCCAACCATAGCATTAAAGCATCAAGTCCCCTTTTATCCCATACGCAACAACCTACTTACTCGGGTTTGTGTTTCAGTCACTCACGCAACCCACCATAAGAAAATCATAAACATATTGCAACACCCTACAGCGGGAATCCCTCACGCTTGCGCGACACGGAGGGCACCATAGGACAGCACCAATAATAAAACATGCAACTCAAACCAATCATAGCAATTCATCAATCACTGATAGGACAACGGAAATCTACTCAGACATCATAGGATGGCAACACATCATTGGAAAATAATATGAAGCATAAAGCACCATGTTCAAGTAGAGGGTACAACGGGTTGCGGGAGAGTGGACCGCTGGATATAGAAGGGGGAAGGTGATGGAGATGTTGGTGAAGATGACGGCGGTGTTGGTGAAGATCGCGGTGATGCTGATGGCCCCCGACGGCGTTCCGGCGCCATCGGAAGTAAGGGGGAGAGGGCTCTCCTTCTTCTTCTCCTTCCTTGACCACCTCCCTATATGGGAGAAGGGTTTCCCCTCTGGTCCTCGGCTGCCATGGCGTGGGAGGGGCGATAGCCCCTCCGAGATTGGATCTATCTCTCTGTTTCTGCGTTCCCTGATTCTACCCCTTCACCGTTTCTTAAATATCCGGAGATCCGTAACTCCGATTGGGGTGATTCTTTCGCACAGTTTTTTCTCAAAAAATTAGCTTTCTTGCGGCAAAAGAAGGGCATCAACCACCTTACGGGTGGCCCACGAGAGGCCGGGACGCGCCTGCCTCCCAGGGGCGCGCCCCCTATCTCGTGGCCACCTCGGACACCGTTTCGCGTTGATTCTTCCTCCGGAAAATCCTAAATATTCCAAAATAATTCTCCGTCCGTTTTTATCCCCTTTGGATTCCGTTTGATATTGGTTTTCTGCGAAACATAAAACATGCAATAGACAGGAACTGACACTGGGCACTGGATTAATATGTTAGTCCCGAAAGTTGAAGAATATTGGCATGGAACAATAAAAAATTATAGATACGACGGAGACGTATCAGCTGCCAGCGTCTCGGACAGGTCCAGCATCTGCTGGCGCTTGTCCTCGAGCTGGGTTCGGGCTTCAGCGACGTTGGTGGCGTCGACGTCGGTGCCGATGGGGATGCGGAGGCTCTGCATCGCGGCGCGCAGCGGGTTGGACGACTCTATCCATGCCGTGGCGCCCGCGGCTTCGGCGACTCTTCTCTCCTTGCTCGACGAGGAAGAGGCGCCATTGTCGGTGACGAAGACCTCCACGTGGGCGTCCATCGCCCCGACAGTGAATCTGCCGCTGAGAGGGAGCGGGGAGTCGGAGTAGCTGAGCACCTCGCTGGGGTACTCGTCGGCCGCGAGCGCGTCGGAGATGCGCAGCGCGGTGAAGGAGGCGGCGAGCGCGCCGATGACGTCGTCCGCCAGAGCGACAGACTCGTCGGAGTAGGAGAAGGGCCCCGTCCAAAGCATGCTTCCGGCCAGCTCCTCGAGCTGCCCCACGGTGGGCGCCAACTGTCGTGGTGGGCGCACGGCAGATGCCAAGGGATGGCTAAGGAGAGGAGGAGGCTCGAGGGCGCTGGTGGGCTTCAGAGGCGAGGTTGATATGCGCGGGCGCGGGACGCCGGACATACCCAGGTTCGGGGCTCTCCGGAGAGATAATACCCCTAGTCCTGCCGAGTTTAGTTGGATGGTCGATAGTACAAGGTCGCTCCTGGAGCTGTTTGGAGGAGGAAGGAGGCTGGCCAAGGCTCGGGCTGCTCCTTCTCCCTGGTGTTGCTATGTTTTGGCTAGTCCTATCTTGCTCGCTTGCTTTATCTCGTATGGCTTTGCATGCCGGGGATCTCACATATCATCTGGCCCTGTGTAGGCGTGGACTCCTGAGGGGTTTTATAGATCAACCCACCCAGGGTTATAATGGTAATATGCCGAGTCGGTGGGTCCGTATTGTCGGTGTCCGGGGTACCGGGCTGGGTCCCGCTTGGGAGCTTGTGGTTCACCGGGTTCCCCTAGGTGCCGGCCCCGCGTGCCTAGGGGGACTGTGCGCCGTCTTGTCGATCTTCATGGCGTGGCCGAGTCGAGCCGCGCACAGTGTTCTCCGTCAGGCCACGGCTATGGTGTGTAGTGCTACAAGTGAGGTAGTACATGAGGTACAGGCGGAGGCAAGAGATTTCAATATGGTTCAAGCCTCGAGCCTCTTCCGCATAGGCCTTACGACATGACCGAGGAGCAAAACAAATCCATAGTGAAGGCCCAAGTGGACACCCATTTTGGACCGAAACCGCCACCGCCGCCAAGGGAGAAAGTGTCTAAGGATAAGATTGACCACTTTATTCGTATGGCTAAAGCACCAGCTCCCAAGCCTGTTAACTCAAACTATGAGTGCCAAATCAGGAAGGCACATCGAGCACGACAAAAGGAGTCGAGCTCGAGCTCGAGCCAAGCAACTGGCCAAAAATGAGGGAAAACTGTTCCCCAGCTAGGAGAACAGGCGGCGCAATCGATCCCCCCGCTTGTTGTACCAACACATGAGAGTACCGGTGCCGGTCAGTTGGTAATAACCGACGAGCATAGAAGGTAGGCTGGAATGCTCGATATCACTGTTGGACAACTCCTTGAGATTGAGTCCATGTCTCCGCTTAGAGAGGAGGACATAAAACCGAAATATGTCCGCGGCCAACCTTTGGTCAAGCCTGAGGAGGTCAAGAACCTCCCAACGAGAATGTATGAATTGCATGATTGGTACATGAAAATTACCAAGAGTTCTAATCGAGAGTCCCTCATGCTGAAAGTCAAGGAAGAGCACTACTTTCATAAGCTAGCTCTGACCATTGAGTATTCAGAACTATGACAGTTATTCAATCAAGAAGCACTCAACAAAGCTCTCGTCAGTTGCTATTGTCTGTAAGTGATTTCTTTCTGTAATTTAAGTCTCAAGCTAGCTATAGCGCTCATTGATCGATCATTACCTGTAATTATCCTTACTATATTCTTTTCTGTGGTATTATGCAGGATGAAGATGTATGAAATGAAAAAAGCTGGACGCTATGGCATTGGGTTCATTAACCCAAATACCATTAATGAAGATACATGGACATATGCATGGTATAAAAACTATGTGGAGAAAAACATGCTAGAGTTCTTGAAGTGCCTCAATACCAATGAAGATATACTACTTTCTTACAACTTCCGGTGAGTCACACTGTCTTGTACTACAAATTCTGTGTTTGCTTACTAGCTAGCTAGATGTTAATAATTAAGTGTATAGGGTTTAGGGTAGTTGATGAGTGTTATGCACATGCCCGCTTAATTAAAGACATGCAAACGTGTGTGCATGCAATTACCATTGGATCTCGTTAATCATTAAAGTTGATGAAGGAACAGTTGAAGTATTGGACTCACTACTTAAAAAACAAAGTGATACTCAATCTTGAAGGGGATAGTC
The DNA here is from genome assembly GCA_900231445.1 of Triticum turgidum subsp. durum. Lineage (NCBI taxonomy): Eukaryota > Viridiplantae > Streptophyta > Magnoliopsida > Poales > Poaceae > Triticum > Triticum turgidum. The sequence goes on from LT934117.1 coordinate 707,672,096, forward strand.
GACAAGTAATTTCAATCATTATTAACTATATGTCGGCCTCTTTAGTTTGTCATTTCCTGATATCAACTATTTAATAACTCGTTTATTCATTTTCTTTGCCGGCGGGCAGGGCTTGGGCAAAGTTCAGGAAAGAGGTTCCAGGTCTATGGAAAGAAAAGCTGTATTAGTTTCGACCCAAAGTATAATTAATTAAGTAATACTAACTAGCTACCATCTCTTTAATTCTAGTTTCAATACCATTAATTATCATGCTTGATTAATTATTATCTGATTAAATTCTATTCTCGTAAAGGCCCTGAAGCAGGCGCCGGGGACTGAAGTGTGTGCATACTGCCTTTGCGAGAACATTCGCATGATGGCGTCCGAAAGGACCAAATCTGATAGACATCTATGGGTACGTTTGGTACATCATTATCAATATCTAGTCACAGAACTAAGACATGCATATTGATCTCCTTCTTAATAGTTTAGTGAGGTGCGGGAGACGCTCCTATCAAAGGAGCGCATACGAGCACTTCAAGAGAAAATAGCAGGATTTTTGCTCGACGAGGTCATAGATCCCAAAGGAGAATACTATTACCCGCTACCGCCCCATGAACCACTCCCAATTGTCATCGTGCTCCGAAGGCATCAAGGCAAATGCCACTGGCTCTGAAGGCAACATGCATGTAGGAGAAATTGTATATATACCTAATTGTGTTTGTGTGTGTGTGTGTGTGTGTGAATAGTGGTGGTTGGGAGACATATCGGAGGCACACGACGACAGCGGCGGTGGCGGCGACGGCGCAAGACGAACAGAAGCAGTCATGGCTCTCCTGGTTGAAAGGCTTTGGGGTTTTCTCTGTGAATTAAGATGGTTGTAAGTTACAAAGAGGGCATGTAAACGTAATTAGTCCTAGGCTGCACGTGATGCTCAGGATTTAGATCGTGAGGTTGAAACAGAATGGCTATACGGACACACGAACTAGGTAGGATTCACCAAATATGTTGCCATATATATATATATAGGAAAATGGGTCAGTACTCTCCGAAGCACATACTCCTGGGTCCGATCGCCTCCTGTGCAACGCACCGCGTCCTGTCGGGCTAGCAATTTTCTAAATCCGTTAGACTCCCGATGAGATAATTATTTAATTTGTTGGAACAGAATTCTTTTTTATAGAAATATTAAACGTCATCCTTGAAATTAATCTGCATCGATCTATTATTCTCCCACATACCTCGCTGCGACGGCGGCTGACCTTTTCTTAGAGCTTCATCGCCGCCGACGGCTGCTCGATCTCAGCTCTGGACACGCTGCAACTTCTGCCGGAGTTTGTGTCCAGGCGCGCGGCAGCCACGTGTGAAGTCAGATCGACGGGGCGCTGAACTCGCAGCTTCGCCGGTTTGTCTCACTACCATCAATCACGAGCTAAGTACCCCTGATCTATTTATCTCACTACCATTTGCATACATAAATTCCTAACGGCAACATTTGTCCCGGATGAGGCACGTGCTTGGATGCAAACTTCACTTTTTAGCTCTGGGCCACAGACCGTAAGAGACATTCTTACATTATTGTCAGTAACATTGTTGATTCCGTGCATTCATCTCTTCGCGTTGTTGCCTGTTCGAGTGAAATCGCGGCAGTCCGTGGCCTCGACGGCGAACATAGATGCGGTCAGTGGCGGCGCTGGACGGTTCGGCTGGATGACAGAGTCACAGAGACAAGATGCATGTCGCGGCGACAGGACGACCTAGGATGACATGCAGCCGGCGGCCTTCTCTCCACCTTCTATTCTGACCGGCAGGCAATGACATCGTGTTCAGTTTATTTTTGTCACATGAAGCATTTGCATCCTGTTGTGTACATATATGATCTGATGATCAGATGGCATCGGTTGTTCCAGATGCTCATGCAACACGAATACTTTTTTATAGGGATACATATACATTTTGATGTCCCTGTATTTTCTGTTGTAGACCAATATCACTATTTGAAACAACTATATTTTTTTTATATTTACTCTTCTCATTACTTATACCTTTTTCTTGTTTTGTACTTCTTTTTGAATGAACCATACCAGTATTACACACTCCTTTGTACACCAATATAATCAATATTAGTATTACATACTCCTTTGCTAACCAAGTGGCAAGTGGTATATTCTCCCGATCCATGCTATGTGGTATGTACAGTTGATCAGGCCTGGGTATATACTTCTATCATCGCAGAAAATTATGGTATATACTACATGTAAAAAATATGGCATATACTCCATCCTAAAAGAAGTGGCATATACCCATCACCACAAAGTGTTATATACTCTATCGCAAAAAAAAAAAACAATCTGTCATATACTTCACTTGAATAAATGTGGTATATAGTCCATCTCTAAAATGTGATACATATTCCATCGCAAAAATACAGTATAAGCTTCATTTCATCTAAAATGTGGTATATACCTTGTTTTCCTTTTGCGGGGTATATATAGCTTGTTATATGCTCCATTAAAATATTAGTATATATGACCAACAAATATGAAAACATGGCTACTCAAAAAATTAGCTGGCACAGACCTCACGTGCATGCACTACTTCATGTCACTTTAACCTATATACTCTCTTTTTTTCGAACCTATGTACTCGTACATGCAAGCGTGTGGTCAAAAGATCTGTACGTTCAAAGGTTGAGAATCACAACTGTGATCCCTTAATTCTAGGATCAAGGACCTACCCTTGCGCACCACAGCATGAAAGTAGCTCCATTTTTTTCTATCGGCTCGTTTGGTTTGTTAGGTACCCCTATTGGGTATATCCACCGAAAGGACCTGCTAAAGGATGGGAGTA
>LT934117.1:707689572-707713139 GCA_900231445.1 Triticum turgidum subsp. durum
ACTGATGCTGCTTATGTAGGTCACAACCGGAAGGAAGATGCTTCATTATATTGGTGTGCTTTTGCAGATTCAATGGTTATAAGGTGTCAATGCATCTCAAAATGCATCCAGTGGTGGCATACGCTTCGTGTTGCAGCTGATATTGGTCACCGCTAGCTGGAAGAACCATGCTTCATTGTCTGGACTCCATGCAGATCATTGATGTACTACATATCGCCAGGTTTCCTCTGCTTTCTCAAGCACTGTTTGCTGCTACTTCCACCTCCACCTCCACCATGGTGTTTGATGTGCATGATCATCCATGCTTACTCCTACTACTGTTTGTGCGCATTTGCTTATCAAGTGTGATAATGTTGCCTATTGATTAACTCTGGCTGTGGCTTTTAAATAGCACGGAACTTACTGTGTGCTTGTTGCGAACTACAGTATGTACTACTGTTCGTGTGTATGCTTGTTGTGAACAAAATATACTATATCGCCTATTTCAGTTGTGGCTACTAAATAAAAACAATTGGTTTGTGACTCACGATCCTCATACATTAATTTTTGTTGTCAGTAACTCATTATGGTTACTGCCTTTAGCTGTTATTTGGACTTGCTTATTAGGGGGGTCCTTGAAATGTTATCAATAGCGTAGCATGTGCATGTGCATATCTATTTTCTAGCTTCCCTTGCTCATACATTGATTGATACACATATGTGACCAAAATGAGCTCATGTAACAAGCTGTCAGTTTACCAGGGTCGATGATCTCAAGTAACCATCTGTGACCAAAATACCTTTCTAGATGATATATGGAGAGATGCTAGCATTGGAGCTTAAATGAGTTTGATTCAGCAAAATCATGTGGTTGGGCAAGATAAATGTACGATGAGAAAGAAAGCAAGATCCAGCAATGCGATGTATCTAAGAGAAAGAAGTACAAGAGTAGTATGGCACACACAAAATCACAGGAGGACATGCCATTGAATCTCAAAAGCTAGCGAGCTCTCGAAACAAGCTTTCGTCCCGCTTTATATATAAAGAAACACACCAAATTACATGGCCGAACGATACAACAAACATAGAACTGGGCTAGCACCTCGACGAGGCCCAATCGAAGACGCCTGGGCTTCACGACAATGCCCCCAAGAGGGTGACGGTGCGAAGCATCGCCACTATCAAGCTTGAACAGACAAACAAGGGTTTTCACCTGGAGCCCTGGTACAAGGACGAAACCCATGACGACGTCTTCAAGAAGAAAGCGGCACCCACGGGTGTCGCAGTCAATGGCACCAAAGCGCAATTCTTTCACTCGGAAACTCGTTTGCACCGCCAAGAGTCGCCCTACAGCCAAGTCACACCAGATCTGGACATCTTCACTTCCAAAGGAAGAAGACAAGCCAGGACCTCCCACCACTACACCCCTCGTCGCCCACACAACAAAGAGGTGAAGTCACCACTACCACCATGGAGCGTACGGGAAAGCCACCCATGTAGCCCACCTCCTGGGGCCGCTACCTCGGCATCCATGTCCCCAGCCACGGCCAACCATCCTCATCTCACCACACCAGCTATGGTAGGTAGAGTGGAAGACCTCCTTCCACTCCTAGCTTGGCATCAGCCCCCAAGGTTGGGTCAACACTTCCACCATAGGAAGCCTCCACACCTGTGTCCCCAGCCAGTCCTGGTGGACCGGGGGAGACAAACCCTAGAGGCTCCCGGAGGCCGCCGTCGAACAAGGCTTCTCCCTAGTCCACTGACCTAGGCCAAGCCGAGCTCACACAACGCCACACGCGTAGCCATCGGCGCCGATCTGACCGATGGTACAACAACGTTAAGGGCGACAAACACGGACCGACGCCACCAGCGAGTAGCCGGGATAAGGGCCTAGCATGCAGGCTTCACCTGTGCGGACTAGGTCAGCCCCCATCACCAGCACGCTAACGAATGTGATCCACCACTACGTGCACCGCCATGCTGCGAGAACGGCCGATGGGCCCGCCATCTCCTGCCTGGAGCCCCTAACACCATCATCCCGGAGCAAGGGCAACACCATGACTACGTCGCCAGCTTCCGCGCCATCGTGCAACCGACCACAGCACCGGTGCACCGCCGGGGCGCCATCCATCACCATCACATCACCCTGCGCCTCCACGCCCTGGCCAAATCCTCCTAGAACACCCACCACACCTCACAGAGCAGTTCGGCCGCCAGACACACTACCACCACCTAACAAAGTCGCCGGCCGCCTGAAAGCCATCACCCGCTGCCACCGACCGGATCTGGGCAGGGGCTCCTAGATCCGCTGCCAGCACAAATCCCCGCCCCTAGGAACGTAGCCGCCACGCCATAAGAAGGAGCTGGCTTGGGTGCCATGGGAGGGGAGCTGCTCTGACGAGACCACTAGGACACCGGTGAGGCGCCAGACTTGGGGAAGACACGACATCCCTCACCGCCGGCGAAGGAGGGAGCGCCCCGCGACGCCCCGACTCTAGCGCGGGGGAAGGAGCCTCCTTGCCGCCGCCTACGCCATGACCTTTGGCCGGCGACACCTGTGGTGGCGAGGGGATAGATGCCGGGGCGGGGGGCCGAGTAGTGGCGGTGCTAGAGTTGCCTCCCGAGGTCGCCCACGGGAGCGACTCAGGAGTGACGAGCTCAACAATGGAAGGTGGCCAAGCGCTAGCTAGCTGATGATTTCATTTGAAAACATATTTAATTAGCAACATTACGTGTGTGTGTGTGTGTGTGTGTGTGTGTGTGTGTGTATGTGTGTGTGTGTGTGCGCCGGTGGTTACGTGTCAGTCAATGAATGTCTTGTCCTTCTTTGCATACTAGTGGCTGGGGCGCGCCTCCTGTGGGTTCCTGTGCGCACTTGCCTTGGTTGTGCAGCTGTGCATTTGCATATGCAGGCCAGACTACTGATAACGGAAACTTAGGAGAAAAGTGTTCATTCAAGAGACATATCAAGGTACTAAGTGCATATTATAAGATAGGTTAGAATTTTACAAGGTGGATAATAGAGCACAACATTGAATTGAAATCAAAGGCTACCATGCTCCAAAAGAAAAATAATCTTGAAAGGAGAAGTAGAGTTCATCGGACCATCACAACATAGGATTATGAAGCCTTAGAGATTAGCTAAAGATGATGTAGATAGTTCATATATAGAGATAGCAGGTGCTGCTGACGACATTTTTTCTAGAGACGATGAACGGTGAGGAAGAGGAGGTGCCCTTCCTTGAATATCATCTTCTCTTAACTTTAAGTTTGCAATGAACTTAATATATTCTTCAAGACTAGCAAAACTTGTGGATTCTCGAAAAAAAATCTGACCATAGTATTCGAACCTGTAGAAGTAGAAGGAACTAAATCAGCACCATATTTATTTGAACCGATTCAAGAACAATCAGACCTATGCAGATAAGGGATGTAGGTGTGTTGCATGCATTAGGAACAAAATATTCAAGCAGCACCATCGAGTTGCTAGTAAAAGGGGGTAGAACAAAAGTGAATAGACCAAAAGTTTCGGTGGGCTGGGAATTAAAGACCTCAGTTTGCAGGCCATTGCACTGAGGGTTCGGTGGGAATGGCTTCGGAGAACTGATCTTACTCGCCCATGGCAGGGCATACCCATGGCCGAGGACAGCGAGGCCAAGCTGATCTTCAATAGCCTCATATCACACTAGGGGATGGCGAGAGGGTCATGTTCTGGAAGGATAGATCGATTCATGGGGTTCACAGTTGGAGAGATAGCAACCTTGATCCTGGAGATGGTTAGCACGCAAGAGCATAATGTCAGGACGGTGCGGCAGGCGTCGATTGACAATGCGTGGTCGACGGACGTGCAGGGTGACATTTCCTTCCTGGCGCATATGCAGGTGGCGCATTATGCCTTGCCATAGAAACGGTACCATGGGATGAACAACAGCCGGATCAGTTCAGTTGGCCGGTCGACATGTATGGTGGCTACACGGCTAAGTCGACCTACCAAAGGTTGCGCTTGGGCCTTGTGCGTTCGCCGAGTGCACATGCCATTTGGAGGAGTTGGGCCCCCTTACTATGGAAGATTTTTGCTTGGCTATCGGTACAATATCGGTTGTGGACTTCTGACAGGCGTGCCCATCGTGGGCTTCAGGACGAGCCATCCCCATGCTTCGCATGCTTGCAGGATCAGGACAATGTGGATCACATACTTGTGCAATGCGTGTACGCTAGAGAGGTCTCGCACCGATGCTTCGACACCTTCCAGCTGAAGATCCAGTCGCCTACCCAGATTACCACTTTCACCGAATGGTGGCTTCAGCAGAGAGGGAGGTTTAGTAGCATAACATGCCGAGGTTTTGATTCATTTGTGCTTGGGACGGTTTGGGCGTTGTGGAAGCAGAGAAATGCAGGGTGTTTAACAGAGTTCATGATCAACGGACGCCGGTCCAATTGGTGACGCAAGTTCTCTTGGAGATTAAGGTAGGAGGTTTAGATCCATTCGTGAGACGGTGACCATTGTGCTTGGGCTGGTGTTGAAATCCATTCGTGAGTTCCATTCGTCAGTTCATGAAAGAGATGGACAATAATTATCCTCAGGCCGGACTGTTCGTGAGTTCACGACCATTCGTGAGATCCATTCGTGAGTTCATGCCATCTTCAGGATTTTAACAAGTCTGATAATTATCCTCAGGCCGGACTGCTATATATTATGATTGCCCCCCTGCGAGGGAAATTAGTCAAATTACTTGTTCTGACTTGACGCTGCTTCCACTTACGAAGCGAGGTTCTGGGCTGGCTGTGCTTGCTCTTGACTTGGGGCAACTCAACACCGTATTTCAGTCTCTTCAAGTTAGCTGAATTTGTCTCAGAGAAGTGCGAGTACATGCTAAAACAGAGATTTCCACCATACTCCCTCGGTCCGAAACAACTTGTCCCTCAAATGGATGTATCCAGCACCAAGTTAGTGCTAGATACATCCATTTGAGAGACAAGCTTGGGACAAGCTTTTTCGGACGGAGGGAGTACTAGTTATTGCAGGTCCTTGCCAGCTGGAATGATCGGAAAGAGATGGAGCACTGCCAATCCGATCAGAGATTTGTACAAAGAGATGGACAAGAACTTATGCTGGTAATATAGCACTTGCTTTGGATTGGTTGAACCCAGAGTCCCATACGGAACATCAAACAACATTTGGCTATGCTCCAAGCATAATACTAAAGCACGACTACTTGTTTGCACATTTTGTCTAGTGGTTTGAGTCCCCGACCTCTCTCCCCCGAGGCGGCGGCAGCCGATGAGGTCATATAACAATCAGCTTTCTGGGGATCGATGAGCTCAAGTAACCTTCTGTGACCATAATACTTTCTAGATGATATATGGAGAGTTGCAGTAGAAGCTGAACGAAAATACTTTCTAGATAATATGCTAGAGGTGAATTAAAATACTTTCTAGATGATATGCTAGAGATGAAAGAAAATTCTTTCTAGATAATATGCTAGAGAATTAACTTGGAAAATTGGGAGTAGCCTCACACATCCTTTTCCAAAAAAATATATGCAGACTTTGGACACGAGATATATTAATCGAGACGTAAACTGAAGTTGCACGTCCATGCATGCATGTATCACAATAGCTTAGTTTCACACAGCTAGCCTTCAAACATAATTACCCATGCACGTCAAGATAAATCAACGATGAGAAAGAAAGCGAGATTCAGCACGGTGAAGGTGATGCATCTCAGGGAGAGAAGTACAAGAGCAGTATGTATCTTGAGGGAGATTACACACCAAGAAAATCATAGGACATGTATTGAATCTCCAGTGCTAATGCTTTAATTTCACCAGAAAACATGTTCAGATATAGACGGTGTCGTCAATTAGCCCCATCTGCAGTGATTAGCCCATTATTAACAGCAAGCAGGCCGGATATATATACCGGTGCTGACTGGGCCGACGGTGGCCAGCTTGAAAAGGCCCGTAGAGGGCCAGCTTGCTCTTTCGTTCGAGGTTGTGTCAGCCGTCAGGCATCGCCTTGGCCTTCTGTCTGTACTGGTCAAACACGTACGTCATGAAGAACCAGTCAGCAATTAGCATCTTGTTGAGTTGCTAATTTTGTATGTATAGCTTCACCTGTTGTTAACAGGTCTCCATCAGTCATTTGTCCACATCAACCACGTCTGCCGACACCAACTATCATGACTATTTAACGACACAAGGATGGTACCATTTTATACCAAAGATGCTTCCCGCTGCCTTCCAAACAAGTAGGAAGGTGCCATTTTACACTAGGATGGTACCATTTTGCTCGCTTGTGTTGTCGCCAAAGATTAGTTTAAGAAATCTCAAGAGTTGCTAAGAGCAATTGTTTGCTTGGTAAGAGAAGCAAGAGCGTTTCACAACTAGCCAGAAGGTGTGTGTGCAAGTCTAAAGAGCATGAGGATTGCCAGAGGTTCCAAACAGTGCTACTAGCGTTCCCCAAATCTTGCCAGATCTACATCGATTACAAGACAGGTGTGTTGCCCTTAATTTGGTTTTGTTCCTAGTTTTCTTCTCAGTATCCCAGGTTTTACTGCTAGAACTAACTAGGTTGATGCAAAAATAAGTAGTTTTGCTTTCCATTACAGAGGCCAGGAGGCAGTTGTTTGGTTCTGAAAAAGGCACAACAAGGACATCTCACATTGAAGATTAAATCCAGCTACTACTCGTCAACAACAAGCTACCACACTGTCACTCATACAGCGCATCAATTACAACAAGACCAACATAGCATTTGTTCTTTCCTACGAGGATCCATATAACTATTCTGACGGTATCAGATTCAAAACTGCACAAGGAGGTCACCAGGATCGACTGAATTTGGGCAGGTTCGTCGTCCTTGCCTCGTTTTCTGGCTTCTTAGATTGAACTTAATTAGAACAATCTCCATACATCTGGAGATACTATTAGATACATGTTGAGGAAAATATGGAACTAAGTTACTTGGTCACATTAGCCAACTATCTGAAAATAAAATATTGGTGAGTTAACAGGTATGTCCGATTGGTTTGCCCTCTGTCTATGTTCAAATTTGAACATCTGGGGCATTTTAACCTAATGTATCCCTATACGGAAGAGGAACAACGATGTTCTTTTCGTCTCCATAAGAGTGGCTGAGTTTTGATGTTGACTCGCCAGCCTATCACAACCCTCCTCCTTTAGGGATAACAAACCAGATACTAACTACTTTATCTACCGGAAGCAAATACTATCACTAAATTCCGTAAAGCATACGTTTAACCATGCCTGTGGCACGACTTTTCAAGAAACAAGAAAAGTGCACATTTTAGCATTCATTAGTGATCACCGTCCCAGAACAGTGAACAAAGTTCAGCATCTCGAGTTGTTTACTCTGTATCGGTTTCCCTACTAACTCTGCCTGCCAGCACCGCTATCATGTTTAATTATTCCCGAGGACCGAAACCGCAAGTTGTATAGTTAGTAACAATGATTCCAGTGGTGAATGGTGACAGGTAGTATGCTATATATAATACGACGGTAACATTTTTTTATACTAAAGAGTAAAGATGCTTCCTGCTGCCTTCCTTCAGTTGCTCACTTGTCTTGTTCTCCAAAATTTAGATTAGCAAATCTCAGGGGCATTGGTAAGAGAAATTATTGGGTTGCTAAGAGAAGCAGAAGTGATGCTAAACAGCCAGAACATGTGTATGTAAGTCCAACCGATGGCACTGTTTTGGTGATTTCAGATCCTGAAGCGCACAAGGAGGAGCTCTCAAAAAATCTTGCTGGATCTACATGGACTACGAGCCAGGTGTGTTCCCTTAATTTGGTTGTGTTCCCAGTTCTCTTGTCAATATCCTAGATGTCGATGCAAAAATAAGCAGTTTTCCTTGCCATTACAAGCCAGGCACGGTTGTTGTTCTCTGGTAATAACTGGTAAAAGGAAAAAGGAGGACACCTCAAATTGAAGATCAGATCCAGCTACTTGTCATCAGCAACAGGCTTGCACACTCTAAGCCACACCCATGATTCAATGAGAGTTCAGGATCTCCATGGCTAACCTTCAATGACAACCTCAACAGCCAAGCCATGAGGTCTAGTTTTCTGGTGAGGATCCATGATATTATTCTGACGGTTTCAGATTCAGAAATGCACAAGGAAGTCACCAACGTCGATCAGATCTAAGCCATTTCGAGGCAGGTATGTCATCCTTCCTAATTTTCTTGCTATCTTAATATCTCCCTTGGTGCAAACAAAAAACACACCTGCTGTAACTTTTAAAGTTAGCAAGCCCAGTATACTTTGTGACTAATGCATTTTCATTTATTCCAGCAGCAGTAAGCACGATAAATATTTCTCTTGGAAGGACGAGCCTCTTAATTTGTGACGACGCCAAGGTCTGGCGAGCAGGAAGGTATGTTCAGATTCTCTTTAGTTACCGTCCATCATTTTCTTTGGATTCACAAAGAATCTGTAGCATAGTTGTTCGTAGTGCTCATTACTGGTGACATACTTAGCAGTTAGCACATGATGGGCATATGCTCTTGCAAAGTCAACATTCTTGTTTTTTTTTCAACCTAGTGTTGTGTGTTAATTACGAGCTATAGTTGGGATTACAATCACACAAAACTTCAGCCAACACACAGGTTTCAACTGAGCCCTGCAAATCCTGCCATAACAGCCAATCACGAAAAGATTCTTGTCTTGGCACACCAAGGCGTTGACTTCCAAACTGCAGTCACTCTGCTGAACCACAGGGGTATTATAGATTACATTTATGCACCTATTCTAGACATGCCAGAGCCTCGACTTCCCCTGGACTTTTTTTTCCAAAAAAGTCTTTCGCCCCGCTTTATATATAAAGCAACGGTCAGAGATACAAATCCGGATACAACACGCCACAACCCCACACAACACACACACCCCCAAGGCAAGATACAAGGGTGCCGATGCACCACAACACTACCCAATCGACCACCAAGCACACTACAGATGAGCCAAAAGGAGCTACTTGGGGCCAACGAGGACCTCCCGAGACCTAGCCACCGAGAAGTGAAGCGGGACAGTGACGGAGCATGGACTCCAAGGAGGTGCCTTCAAGAAGGGCACGACACCGATAGTCGCCACCGCCCGTTCCCGAGGATCAAGTTTTCACCCGGAGCAACGTGGAGAGAAGAGAACACCACGACGGAGCCTTCATGAAGGAAACGACACCTGTGGCCGCCGCCACCGTCGCCCGGAGAAGACCGGATTACCTGGACTTACGCACCCGTTAACTGAATTCCAAGCAAACAAGATTACTCTCATGAGTAAAGCCTGGTTAAAAAAGGCGCAGTTTTTTGAACCAAGTTATTTTGGTAACAGCAATAATTTATTGGTCTCACCCCTATGCATTGCAGCTTTGTTTCATCATTCATTTTCTTGATTGGAATAAATCTGTCTTGCAGCTAACTCAACAACTCTACCTATTTGTTTCTCTATGCATCTCGAGAGACCATTATATAGATGTTTAGAAAATATGGAACCTAGTAACCTGGAATTGTCACATTAGCAATCTCTCTGAAAGTAGAATATTCATATCAATGATCTGGCAGCTATGTCAGATTAGTCCTTTTCCATACTTAGTTCAAATGTCAACATTTGATGCATTTTAACCTGAGATGTTCTTATACAGAAGCGGAGCATGCATGGTCAGTTATTTGGTCGAGTGTCACTTGTTCTTGTCACTTAACAACATTAAGTTTGCTGCAGCTGACTATACGACAGTCCAAGCGATTTAAAATTCTCGTGGACCTGCTTGTCATAAGTACTGTTTTCTTTGATTATGTGGGTTAGAGTTAGAGAAGTTAACAATACGAAGAGTCTAGGAGTATTATTTTGATTTTTTTTGTTTATTTCACTTTTCCATTGTGGTTGTAGAGTTTGAAGTTTTTTGGCGAGTGCTTGCTACTAGCAGAATGCACTAAATTTTAATTAATGCACCACTTCATTTTGCAGTCGTCATTCTGATAATATCGAGGAGAATATACAACAAGGCCACCACCCAACAGTTAGACATTAGGAATTCTCAAAGCAATGGCGGAGATTGTGTTATTTCTAGCCATTAAAAAGATCGGAATTGCCCTGGCCAAGGGAGCGGCAGACCAGGCCAGCGTGCAGTTTGCGAAGTATGGCACACAACTACTAGAGCTACAGAGCACCATGGGCCGTGTTGCTAGTGAGCTTCGCGTAATTCATGATGTTCTCTGTCAAATGGACATCCGAAACCGCAACAATCAAGTATATGAGGGCTGGTTGGAAGAGGTGCAGAAAGTAGCACATGTGATGGAGGACATGGTGGATGAGTACTTGTATCTAGTTGGTCAAGAACATGATATTGGTTGTTGCTTTTTCCTGAAGAAAGGGGTTAAAAAGCCAAAATCTCTGCTTTCCTTCAACCGGTTAGCTTTCAAGGTGAAGGAAACAGAGAAACACCTCACCCACCTGTCTGAGGTTAAAAACCGATGGGTTACCCTGATAAATAACAGGGATACTAACAGCTCAAATTATATTGTCAAGAGATCCCAAGATCTATCAAATATTTCACGCTCCCTTGATGAAGAAGATCTAGTAGGGGTGGATGAAAACAGAAAAAAACTGCAGCAGTGGTTGAAAAGTGATGATTTGGGACACTCTGTTATAGCTTTGCTCGGAATGGGAGGTCTTGGTAAAACTGCTTTAGCTGCAAATGTTTACAAGAAGGAGAGGGAGAAATTCCAATGTCATGCTTGGGTCTCCATCTCTCAAACTTATTCTATAGAACTTGTCTTGAGGAATATAATCAAGGATGTTTTTAAAGATGATGTTAGTGTTCTATCTAGCACTATGGCCATGGACATTGTGTGCCTTGAAGAGAAACTGAAGAAATTTCTGGAGAAACAGAAGTATTTGATCATTTTGGATGATGTTTGGACTCCAGAAGCATTTGATGATTTGTCTAGGGTGGTTACTCATAATGATAAGGGAAGTAGATTGATCATCACAACAAGGGAAGGTGATGTTGCTGCACATGCCTCTCCTCGACATACCATAAAAATGGAAGTTTTACCAGAAGACAAGGCATGGGATCTATTTTGTAAGAAAGCCTTTCCAAGAGAAACAAATCATGAATGTCCTACAGAATTGAAGCTATCGTCCAAGGAAATAGTTAGCAAGTGCAAAGGCTTGCCTCTTGCTATTGTGTCAGTTGGTAGCCTCTTGTGTGTTCGTGAGAAAACCGTGGAAGAATGGAGAAGAGTAAATAACCAACTGAGGTGGGAGATAAATAATAATTGGAGGCTTGACCATGTGAGGAATGTTTTGCATCTGAGCTTCATCTACCTTCCAACAAAGTTGAAATGTTGTTTATTGTATTGCAGTCTATTTTCAGAAGATTATATTTTCCGAAGGAAACAAATTGTACGGTTATGGACAGCAGAGGGATTCGTCAAGGAGAGGGGTAGAAACACATTAGAAGAAGTTGCAGAAGGCTATCTAAAGGAGTTGATTGACAGAAATATGCTACAACTTGTTGAGACGAACTCATATGGTAGGATGAAGAAATTCAAAATGCACGATATCCTACGTGAGTTGGCATTGGACTTGTGCCAGAAGAACTATTTTGGTGTTACTTATGATGGTGAATGTGAGGATTCTCTTCAGGATGTACGACGATTGGTACTACTCAAACTAAAGGAGGATAATCATCAGCCAATTTATGGTATGCACCAACTTCGTACATTCATTACGCTGGACAAAAGCATTCCATCATCCACTATACATGTGCTATGCGTGGAGTCAAGATATATGACAGTGCTAGAATTAAGTGGTCTGCCCATGGAGAAGATTCCAGATGCTATTGGAGATCTTTTTAATCTCCGCCATTTGGGTTTGCGTGATTCGAAAGTGAAGATGCTCCCAAAGTCTGTTGAGAAGCTTTCAAATTTGTTGACACTGGACCTTTGTCGATGTGACATACATGAGTTTCCTCGAGGAATTGTGAAACTGAAGAAGCTCAGGCACTTATTTGCTGAGAGAGTAAATTCAAATGTTGGAGCGTTCAAAGGTGACGGTGGTATTTGTATCCCCAATGGTATTGAAAATCTGACAAACCTGCAGACGCTACAAGCAATGGAAGCACAAGATGAGTCTATTAGACAATTAGGGGAGCTGAGGCAACTGAGAAGCTTGAGGTTAGTGAGTGTGAAGGGAATATATTGTGCACACATCAGTGTGTCTCTGGTTAAGATGCAATATTTGTCCAACCTATATGTGTGTGCAAATGATGAGAATGAGGTTCTCGTGTTGAATGTTCTCCTGCCAAGCCTACAAAAGCTA
The DNA here is from genome assembly GCA_900231445.1 of Triticum turgidum subsp. durum. Classification (NCBI taxonomy): domain Eukaryota; kingdom Viridiplantae; phylum Streptophyta; class Magnoliopsida; order Poales; family Poaceae; genus Triticum; species Triticum turgidum. The sequence goes on from LT934117.1 coordinate 707,701,890, forward strand.
TGTTTGAGAGGGCGACTAGCGGAAGGGGCGTTGGATAAGTCTCCTCTCTTTCAAGCCGTTGAGGGGCAGAATTTGTATGAATTGTATCTACATTGGTCACAGCTGAGAGAAGACCCCCTGCCATCCCTTTCTCGGTTGTCAAACTTGACACGTCTACAGTTTTCTAGAGCATACAACGGAGAACAGCTGTCGTTTCTCACGGGGTGGTTTCCCATGCTAAAGGTTCTCTCTCTGATAGACCTGCCTCATCTTAATCGGCTAGAGATACATCGAGGTGCCATGAAGAGCCTGGAGAAATTAATCTTAGTCAACCTCAGCAGCATGAAGGAGGTCCCATCTGGCATTGAGTTCCTCCTGCCCCTCCAGCATTTGTTCTTCCACAAGATCACCAGTGACTTCTTCGCCTCGCTGCGCCAATGGTCTCCAACACTAAGTCAGCACTATCACTATTCTCTCCGAAACAGGGAGATACATCCTGTTTTGGGCCACATGCAGATTCGACGGAATGAATTAACGCGCCTGGGATTCCTCTTTTTTTTCAAGATGCACTACTGCGCCATTTCCTACCTGTCAAGTGTGTGACAATATTTAACTATTTCTGGCTGTGGCTTGAAAGACTGAGACTATAATTTCATTTTTCGGACTGTAATTTCTTCGTATTGCCTGTTTGAACCATGTACTTGTATTCGTGTGTGCTACTGTAGTTGTGAACCATGTGTGATATCATCTATTTCAACTGGTCGCGCGTTGTGATTCATTTCTTTCCCTGTCGGCTGTCGTTTCTTCTTTGTTTTCTTGCTTCTGTACTGTACATAAGCCATGGCTGTAGCTTTAGCCTCTGCTTTCTTCTTCTTCTTCTTCACTTTCTCTTGCCATTTTCTTAGCTTGGGCTGCCGCTTTGTTTTGGCTCCTTAGTTAAGAGGCATATGTGTGCATCTTCTAAATATTTTTAATTTATTGAAACAAATCTTCATAATTTTCGTCAGACGAAGAAAGGCAAAGCGAACAGGCTTACAGTGCATGTTTTCTTAGTGCAAGGTCACAGCGCACTTGTCTTGTGTTGTGTTTTTGTGTGCTTGTTAAGCGTGATCATATTGCTTATTAGTTATTTCCAGCTGTGGCTTTTAAACAAGACAATGCTTATTGTTCAGGCTGCAAGCAAGCTGGGTTTCCATATCCAGACTATTATTTTCGCTTGATTTGTTTCAACTATGTAATTATATAATGTATTGGTATTTGTGTGTGTTTGTTTTGAACCTGTTTCAGTTGTGGCTGTAAAATAAAAACACTTGTTTATGACCTTAATTATTGCCCAGTCATTCATTTTCATTCAGATTTTTTTTCAGAAACTTTCGCTAGGCTTTATTCATCAAGTGGTACAGAGTCGGGTATTACACTGGGATCATAGAGTGCCAGATCCAGAGATGGCGTCCCTGATGCTTCATGAATGTGCTTGATCACCGTCTTGCAGTCCGAAGCAATGACAATGTTTGGAAGACCCAAATCTTCAGCAATTGACAATCCTTCTCTACATGTGATTGCTTCCAGACTCGGTGGGTCTGTCATACCTTGAATGACAAAGGCTGATGAACCCAAATATTGTCCAAACTCGTTCCTACAGACTGCTGCGGCGGCACCTCTTCCATATCTTACAGAGGCATCGACATTTATTTTGATTTTGCCCGCAGAGAATGGGATCCATCTTTTTGTCTGTTCAGCACGAGTGGCCGTCCTCACTTGGGGCGGACTTAGAGCATGGACCTGACCCAGTTCAGCTATGAACCGAGAAACAAATAGGTGAGTCATCAGAGGTCTCTGGTTTATTCCCTCTAGAATGAGTTTCCTTCGTGCCGTCCAAACTGCCCAAAGAGTGACCATCAACCTAATAAGCTTTTCATGTGATAACAGTTCTATCATCATGAAGAGCTAGTTCTTTGAATTCCTCTCAGTGTTCACAATTAGCTGTTCGACCAAATCCTAGTCCACGAGTGTCCACACACATCGCGCCATTGTGCACTCAACCAAACTGTGACGCCACGAATCTGGCATGCCGCAAACTGCACAGGAGCATGTCGTGGCCATATTTCTATGCATCCTTACAATTTCTGTTGGGAGTCATTTATGAGAGAGCCGCCATAGAAAGACTATGCAAGTCTCCCTCCTTGTCCTGTCAGTCTGCTCTACTGACCTGCAGGGCCAACAAGGACACCCTGCGCAGAGGCTTCCTTCATGCCGCCTTCTCCCTCGCCATCGATGTCGCCCCCCTTCCGGATCCTGATCTTGTACTTGAGCTCAAACTCGGTCATCTCTTTCTTCTTCGTCTCCAGAGCCTCCTTCATGCGAGCCACCACCTCTTCAAGGCCCTCCTTGTTCCGGTGCACGGCCGGCAACACTTCCTTGATGGTCCTCTCAACCAAGACCCCACCAATCATTCTATAGCAACGCCTCGTGGGGTCCAGGGGCTCTATGGCGCCAATCACAAGAGAGTGCTCGCTGACTTCCATTTCCAGCTCCGTGATCTTGGTGTACAGCTGGTTCATTTCAGTGCGCATGTTCACATAAGTATTTGCAACCACTTGCTCATTTATGAGTTCGCCACCTGCCCGGCTTGCCATTTTCCCTGTGATGCACTAACAACAAACAAAGAAACCTGCAGAGAGAAAATGAACATTCTTTTTAGAATCAAAACCAGGTAAACAGTATTGCAGCGGCAAACTAGCCGGGTGATAATGTCTCAGAAGATCATTGTTCAGGCAGAGAAGAAACTTTTTAATAATAACAGTCCTAACACACAGAGATGGCAATAATCACTAAGACTTGACACTCAAAAGACAAATATACCGCTGTAGTAAAAGGAATTTTCCTGGAGCATCAACGCCAAACATATTGCTGATGAGAAGAAGTTGATGTCTGCACAGAAAATAGATAAAATATCCAACCATAAACTTCTGATAGATTCCATACACCATGCTGCCCTGACTCAACTACAAAGGAAAACATGTACTCCCTCCGTTCGGAATTACTTGTCTTGGAAATGGATGTATCTAGAACTAAAATACCTCTAGATACATCCATTTTCGGGACAAGTAATTCCGAACGGAGTGAGTAGCTATTTTGGGCTATTTTGGGCTATTTCCAGTTCATGTACATGCAAGACACATTTGAGATTAGTCTTCAGTTTTTGGATATCCGCCCCGTCTCTTGTTCCTGCTAACACATGATTAACCAATTGTCGAAGTTGGTACGACTACCAATCTATTGCAATCATGAATTGATTGATCTTTCGTTGGCAATCTCAGACTTTGTACCTTTGTTTCGTGCTTGTTGTGGGTTTTTTTTAAACTGAGGCAAAAGATTTCCCTCATTCATTAATTAAGAGGGGGAAATAATTCAAGGTATACCACAGTGGCTCCACAACGTAGCCCATCAGAGAGAGAAAAAACATCACCAACACCAACTCATTGTACCTTTTGAAATTACTTTTTGTGTGTTTTTTCTTGCTTTTTTTTGCACCCTCCATCTAGATCTTATGTGAGTTTATTTCAAGAATTTCCATCGGTTCCACTTTCGGGAAATGGTTTGGTATTTTGTAGGATGGCTGAAGTAAACAATTTTTTATCGCAAATCAAGCTTGACTATTAAGGTGGTTATAATCAATGATGTAACCTTGCGCGTGTTCTCTCTTCTCTTGTATGTTGAATGAGCACGTGGGGAGTCAGAACTTGCAAAGATAAATTTCGTGCATTTGTTATTTGTAAGCTGCTTGAAAAACATAATACGCGTTGGTCGATTTTCATTGAAGAAGAGGAAGCAGAGCTATGAGCAAAGACAAGAGTGTTGTAGCATCTTGCGGCAAGGTCTTGCCATGAAAGAGAGTGGGATGGTGATTTTGCGGGTGACGGTGGTGGGAGCAATTCTTGATGGGTTCGGGATAGGTCACCGGTGCCGGGTTAGAAGGGGAGGTAGAGGAAGTGGTTGTATCAGTGGAGAACAAAAATAATAGAGATGTGTCCGCAACCACCTCAATCGGAATAGCATTGTTTGCACTTTAATACATATGGCACGCTCTATGCCCCGGACAGGTGGCTCTGGACCCCATGAGTCAGTGACATGGTAGTAGCAAGTCAAATCCAAACGATCCCATTGTTGTTGTAGAACAGGAGAAGAGACCACCCGCCCTCCCCGCCAAGAAAAAGAAATACAGTTACTCCATTTTCATTCCATGGCCAAGATCTCCTTCCACTGATGCCGACGATGTTGGGGACAACAAGAGGATGCGAGACACATCCTTACCCCTGATGATGGTGAGGCTGGTGGCAGGTCGCCCCTCCTAGGCCTAGAGACTGGTGGTCACATGTGGTGAACGGGAGGGGAGGGTGTTAGTAGGGGAGGGGGGAGGGGTGCGGAGGGTTGGCGGGTTCCTATGGTAGGTTCCTATCACGCAAATTAAAGTGATTTTAACCTCCTATTCTTGGGTTGCTTCCTATTGCCTCAAAACTCCTTGCGGTTGGGATCCTGATGGAAACATACAAAAAAATGTACGTGATAAAATCTGGAAAATCCTATCACTATGACCCAAACACAAAAGGAAAAAGTGTAAGAAATTGAACTCATCAATGACCGCCCTCATGTATCGTCGTTAGCGATGCAGGCCATGAATCTTCCTAGATTAGAAGGACCAAGCATGCATCCTCGGAGGCAGTGCTAGCGACCCAAGCACAACCGACACGGCCTAGCAGCGTGCAGGGCAGATCCGGTGCGACGACCACAACATATTTTGCATACCCACCACTACAACCCCTTCTGCACGTGGGGCAGGCTGCGATATCTGCTGCTTTGCCACAACCTCATCCCATCGCGCCCTGACAGCGAAAAGGCGCCTAAGGTGTGATGCTATACCCCCGGCTCGGTGAGCAGGCTATCCAGATCTGGACATGGTGGCCATGCCGGATCCCTTCCCTTTCCTCCGCCACTTAGGAACCTCCTACTCCCTCCGTTTGGAAATTACTTGTCTCAGAAATGGATGTATCTAGAACTAAAATACGTTTAGATACATCCATTTTCGCGACAAGTAATTCCGAACGGAGGGAGTACAAGCTAACGCCATCAGGGACTAGTAAGAGCAAGTATAATAAGGTGAGGTAAGCGAGCGATAAGGATTTAATTATTATATTGTTGCTTAGTTGGAAGAGAGAGAAGAGGAGAGAGAAGAGAAGCGGGTTATAGACTTACAGTCGGCTCTAGCACGAGATCCAAGATATTTTATGAGAATGAAAGGGTCATATATTAATAGATTACTTCCTTAGTCGCACAATATAAGAATGTTTCTCAAGCTATGTTAGCATGAAAAACATTTTTATATTATGAAACATTATGGAACGGATGAAGTAGTACTTTCTTATTGGTAACTACTCCTTCCGTCCGGAAATACTTGTCGAAGAAATGCATAAAAACAGATGTATCTAAAACTAAAATACGTCCAGATACATCCATTCCTTCGACAGGTATTTCCGGACGGAGGGAGTATTATACATGTTGACTATTATATTTGCTATAGATGACATATAGCAACATCAGCTGGCTATATTATTAATCTTGGCTATATTTTTAATCATGCTCTAGGCATACCGCTGCCCCGGCCGAGCCACAAAATGTTGCCGCAGGTGCACCATAGCGCCGTCACTAGCTTACGCCATCGCACGTGCATCGCCAAAGATTGTCGAACAGCAGCAGGAACAAAGCCTCGCTGACACTGTCGGCCCCACGGTCATCCCAGGCACGGACTCCGTACAACGGCGAGGAGCGGACACTCGGGAAGAGGGCCGCCAAAAAAGTGGATCAATTGGCCGCCGCGTTGCCCGGGCGGACGACACGGGACATTTATTTAATCTATGCCGAGTCGAAGGCATTTCTTCGTGTTTACTCGGTAGGTTGAAAACCCGCGATCTGGCCATTGGTGGTGGATCTGACGGGGGCGACACTTATGTGCCGTTTTCTTCTTCAACACATTTATTTTGAAGAACCCTTCTTCATAGTTTCTTACACTACTGGACTCGCGGGCTATGCCTACGGCCCAGGACCGTCGGCATAGGTCCTATGCCGTCGGCATAGATCTATGCCTACGGCTGCCGTCGGCATAGCCCCGTCAGTGTAGATCACGTCAGCGTAGTTCTGTCAGACCGTCGGCGTAGTATAGCCGTCGGCATAGGAGCGTATGCCGACGGTCGTGGGCCAGCCGTCGGCATAGTTTAGCCGTCGGCAGTGTTTTCCGCCTGACGGCAACGGACGGCGCCGTCAAAAGCGCTGACAAACCAGGGGACGACATGTGGCAGAGGTATGCCGACGGCTTTGCCATCGGCATAGATGAAATCTATGCCGATGGCAAAGCCGTCGGCATACCTCTGCCACGTGTCGCTCCGGTGTGCATCCTGGTGGCAGGGCTATGCCTACGGTTTTGCCGACGGCTTTGCCGTAGGCATAGCCTGCCACGTGGCACGCCCTGGATAGCCCTGGGCTGATCTATGCCGACGGCTTTGCCGTAGGCATAGTTTTTTTTCCATGTTTGATGAAGAAATAATACAAGTGATATTGCAAAAAGTGAATAAAAGAAACTATACTCATAATATATGGAACACTACAATTATTTGGTCTGAATAATAAACAATAGACTTTATTAATATAAATGTCAATTACAAGCATTCAGGAATTACACTTAGAGGAAAAGGAAATAAAAGAAGAAAGAAAAAGTCCTAAACTAAACCTATACTAAACTATCTAGTTCTTCATCTTCTGCTTCTTTCTTGCAGTTCATCAACCTGCAGAACAAGAAACAACAAACAGGAAAAACTTGATCAAGGTTTAAATGCAGCATTCCCCTTAGCAAAATGCCTTTACTGTAGGAGCTAGCACTTAGGAATTTGGAAACATTAGTCAAACCCCAATCAGATTAAGTTGATCAAAGAAACAGTAGAAGAGAGCCAACACTGCATGAATGGAGCCAATAGCCCAAGACAGAAGTAGAGCCAGCAAAGTATAGATCAGAGCCAAACCCAAAGATCAATTCAAACTAGCACTAACTCCATGATTAGGGGGTCCCTCAATTAAGCTTGGGTTAGTTTTCAGATGAAATCCAACTAACCCACTACTAATCAACTAGCCCAGAGGTAGGGTTTGAAGTAGGGATTGTCCTCAGGCAGCCTAGTAGTGCTAGGACTATTGCATCATTGGATCAAGTAGTGCAGCATCTGTTGTTAAGTAACAACGAGAGCCTCAGGACACCATCATTGGCATGGCAAGATGAAGGAGCACATGTTCTTATCAGTGAGAGTAGGAGAGAAAGAAAGAAAGTGAAGAGACCAGTGTAGCATCTGTTCAAATCAGATTTAAGAGAGAGGGAATTGGCAAGAAAAGATATAGTCCATAACCTGCAAGAAGAAATAGGCCATTGATAGCACATTTACTAAACATCTGCTATAAGCAGAACACATACACCCACTTACACATGGGTACTATTCTGTATACAGGTACACAAGCACAACACATGCACCTGGTATAGATAGGAGTATAAGCATGCATCTAAATCATCTGAAACATATGAAATAGCTAATGCAAAGAAAGAATTATCACTACATGCAACCATCAGGACTATGTCCTGTACAATATACAACTAAACCACCAGTAGATGATGTACTAAACCATACAAGAAATACCAATACATGGTATTTAGATAAAGACTAGTATATATCAAACACAGTACTAGCTTGAAAGAGAAACTCTACTTTTATACCACTACGGGAGCAAATCATGAACTACAGAGTAATTGCAGTAAAGAGACGAATCAGTATATGTTGATCAATAAGAGAGTTATAGCTATATACAAATGAAGGACTATATCCTTTATAAGATAACAAAGAAACATTAGCACTTGTACATATGAACAAATAGAACCAGCAGCCAACTAATAAAGAAAGTAGCATGTGCTATATGACGGGAACAATAACATCTATAAGACCAAGATAATTGCAATGATAACAGTAGGATCATGCCATCATTCGATCCAATCATTGCAGAACTAGTTGAGCGACAAATCAAATATAACAGTAGTTCCATTGGTTCAGCCAATAAGTTAACAAAAGTTTAGTTCCTACTAATTTTGCAACTCGTGATAATAAAGAAAGCAGAGCTCGACATCACAGCAACAAAAGTGGTAGACTGGGAGCCTGGAACCATGCACATCAAATTGCAGAGCAGAAAAATAGCAGTACTACTTGGAGCAATAAGAAGCTCAACGGACTGGGGCAACATTTGGAAGGAGACAAGCAAGTACTACAACAGCTATCTAGGCTGAATTGAAGATTAGAAAAATCATATGTTGAGCATGATTATACACGTGAAGGGGAAGGGGTTCACGGCAGGGACCTTCAGGTCATGGCATGGCTTGCATCTCTCCTCCTCATGTGCATTGGTTTGCATCCAATCCTTGCAGTCCAATCCATGGATGTCCCTCCCTCCCTGCATCTCTAGAACTGAGAAAAAAAATCACAGAGGCTGATTAACATTAGAGAGAGCGGACTATGGATACACCAAACTCCACCAGTACCTAGCTCCCAAACTGAGAAAAAAAATCCATTCATATGCAGCAGCCCAAACTTGACTTTGAGAGAGCAGACTGATTAACATTTTTTTGTTGCGTCGAATTTTTCACAAATAGAAGTACTCCAGCAACTATCAGAATAAATCATAGAGGCTGGCCGAACTAATTGGCGCACTCAAACGATACCTGAGAGCAGCCTGATGAACACATTGTTAGAGAGGCACATCTAGCTAGTTTCCTGTATATCAATTAAGCTACTAGCTTGGTTGCTTCTTTTAGCTAGCATACACGTACGTGATTTGTTATAGCATACATAAACAAACACACGTTTCTTTTAGCTAGCTAGGCGGAAGTGAAGATTGACCAAAATCACATTCATATCAAGCAATGTGAAGCATCATTATACAAGGAAAAGGGGGGAACAGAGGAGTGCAGAGGGGCTCACCACGGGGATGCTTTAGCCGATGCAGTGCACCGCCGTCACGCCGTGGAGGGGGCCGCCGTCTCGCCGGAGTTTACCCGCCGCGTGCGTCCGCCCCGCAGCCACCGGGTGCAGGAGCACCGACCACGAGGCGGAGCCGCCCGTGGGACTTGCGGTGGGCGTCGAAGATGGTGGAGCAGAGTCGCCAGCGACACGCCGGAGTTGGAGGGGACGCCACCCTCGAAACCCTAGCCATGGGGAGGGGTCGTGGGTGAGCTCTTGGGGCCGCCAAAAGTGGATCTGGCCAGAGGGAAGGGAAGAGAGGCGGCAGGGGAGCACGGATCTGTGCTGCACGCCGGCGAGGGCCGCCGGAACACGCCGGAATCGAGCGGCGTAGACAGCGGCGGCGAGGGTTTCGTGGGTGGGGGGAGGGAGCAGGGAGAGACGAGCGAGAGAGGGAGAGGGGGAGGCGTGCGATGGGTTTCTGTCTTGTTTTTCTTTTTCTTTTTTGCCTCCTTTTCTTTAGATGGGTGGATGTGGCATGTGGCGTGGATAGATGGATGGATATATGTGAGCCATGTCATCAATCCATGCCACAACTGGTTCCACCAATGAGATTTAAGCTATTGCAATTGTATTTTCTCCTCTTATTCCGAGTAAACACTTAACAATTTTGGAGAAGGGCATCGGTCTAAACGGCTCGCTCCTTCCCATGCTTCCCGACCGGGCCGAGCCCGCCACGGTAGGGTGTGGTAAAGTTTCAGCACGTTCTGGAGAAGCCTGACCGAAAGCCGCTTGTAATGCGAGCACCTGAAATGATGTCCAGGAGTGGTTTGTAGAACCATGTATGATGTATTCACGGTACGTGTAGGCCTAGTGCAACCAAAGGACGGGCAGGACCCACCACCCGGGGGTGTATGTACCTCGGCGGCATGCCGGATCTGGCCGTTAAAATCCACGGGAAATCATATGATGCCAGAAATCCTCGGGACCTGGAACGGTGTCATCATATGGCCCTTGTAATGTGTGGGAAAAGTTTGAGCGCGTTTCGTAGAAGCCTGGCCGGAGGCCGCTTGTAAACTACACGATCTCCGAGGTAGTATATGGCTATAGAGAGAGAACTTGTCCGATTTGTGAAGGAAGTGTGTTGCGCGTTTCTCCGTTGACCTTGATACTTCTCGTGATCTCAAAGGGGGCCATCGCATGACACGTGGCAGGACATGGCATTTTTCGGGGCCGCCTGCAATATTTGAGACATTTATTGCATTCGTAGGGTTTCAATGCGGGAAGTTACAGATCTCCATGGTGACCACCTGAAATGATGTCCAGAAGTGGTTTGTCAAATCATATATGATGTCTTTGCGGTATGTGTAGTCCTAGTGCAACCAAAGGAGGGGCAGGCCCCACCCCCGAAGGGTGAATGTGCCTCAGCAACATGCCGGATCTAGCCGTTAAAATCCACGAAAAATCAAACTTTGCCGGAAATCCTCGAGACCTAGCACGGTGGCGTCATGTGGCCCTTGTATGTTATGGTAAAAGTTTGAGCGCATTTCGCAAAAGCCTAACTGAAGGCCTCTTGTAAACTGCAACATTTCCAAGGTAGTATCTAGCTATCGAGAGAGAACATGCCCAGTTTTGTGAAGGAAGTGCGTTGCCCGTTGCTCCGGTGGCATTGCTACCCCCATAGGGCCCCCGTCCCGCCTAACCCTGGAGCGGTTGACCACGAGATCTAACCCTTTGACTTTCCACGGACGGGCTTTGACCAGTGGACCTCTCCACCCGGTTGTGTCAGGTCGGCCCAGAGGGACACCGGGGACCAACATCCGGGCCAAACCCACAACTACATCCCCTCCATGTAGACCCGACGCGTCCGTTTCGCCCCTCCAGGTGTCGCCGGCGGCGCCGTCAGTTAGGGGGGCCACGCTCCGGAGATGCGTGTCGCCTCTTCGGACATGCCACAACACTTTCAGACTTGTGAGAAGCCGCGTACGCAAGATTGGCGGCATGCTAGCCCACGGAGGCCGTCGGACATGCCACACCACCACCCCGCATGTATGAGGGCCCGGTACGACGCTCCGGTGGCATTGCTACCCCCCAGGGCCCCCGTCCCGCCTAATCCTGGAGCGGTTAACCATGAGATCTAGCCCTTTGACTTCCCAGGGACGGGCTTTGACCAGTGGACCTCTCCACCGGGTTGTGTCGGGTCGGCCCAGAGGGACACCGGGGAGCAACATCC
>LT934117.1:707714830-707741725 GCA_900231445.1 Triticum turgidum subsp. durum
TATAGACCCGATGCGGCTGTTCCCCATTGCAGTTGCCGGCTGGCGGCGGCACCGTTCGTGAGGGGGGTCACACCACTCTGTACAGAAGCGAAAAATAATGTATGTATGCTTATTAACACATATATTGTATGTAAGTTAGTTAAATAATAATATTAAAGAAAACAGTGAAGAAAAAGAAAAAAACTATATGTATGCTTATTAACACATACTATATGCTTATTAACATACTATATGCTTATTAACACATACTATATGTATGCTTATTAACACAATCTATATGTATGCTTATTAACACATACTGTATGCTTAATAATAATAATAATATTACATGGAAAAAAAGAAAAAAAAGAAAAAAAAACTATGCCGACGGCAAAGCCGTCGGCATAGGTGCGGCCAGGGTAGATGGACAGCGCCGCGGATCGATGACGTGTCAGCTATGCCGACGGCTGCCGTCGGCATAGCTCCTGGTCAGTGCGCTCTGGATCGGTGACGTGTCACCCGTATCTATGCCGATGGCCACCCATCACGGCCGTCGGCATAGATTTGACATCGTTAGCCGGCCGTGACGGCAGTTGTCAGCGGGCCCGCATCTATGCCGACGGCCTATATATGCCGACGGCAGCTGTAGGCGTAGTCTGGGATAAGCCGACGGCTGTGATGTGCTGACGGCTGCTGTCGGCGTAGACGCGTATAGCCCGACGGCCTTTGTATGTCGACGGCCAGGAGCTAGCTGTCGGCATAGCTCGGACTAGGCCGACGGTAGCCGTCGGCATATATTTGGCTGTCGGCTTAGAGCCCTGTTCCGGTAGTGTTATCTTGTCAAAAGATGGTTGATGTGATCCATGACAGCGATCGCTGTTTGGATCGCTTCAGGTTTTTCCTCTTTCATATAGGTATTGCTTTGGTCTCATATAACTTTGCTCTTTGTGAGCTTGATCCTTGTGTGCATGTGTAGTACTGTTTGTTGTGTGCATTTTAGTTATGCAAAAGCTAGATATGCTCGTTGTATTTGTATCACTCGTGCTATATTACGAGTCTGCGAGAACGCCCTTTAAATATCGGAAATGTTAACGCCCACACGTGTGGGCGTTTGCACATCGCCCACACGCCTCCATCACCACTCATTTTGCCACGTATGAATAGATGATATCAGCAGAAATTTTTTTTGTTTTCGGCTTAAAAATGTTGTATCTCCTAAATAAAAAAGCGAACTAAAAATCCGTTTTCACCATTAAATCCGTCTCGACGAGATCTTCAAAACTAGACCCCATGTTTATATGTTTCGACGATTTTTTTTTGCCAGAAGTTGCCACGATGTTTACACTGCAGTTGCCATAGGGCTTAAACTAAAGTTGCCATGTGCCAATTTTAGTTTGTAGATCATGGCAATTTTAGTATTTTGATGATGGCAACTCCAATACTTTGACCATGAAAATTATTTTTTGTATGAACCATGGCAATTTTACGTGCATGTATCATGGCAATTTTAGTTTATGGTTCATGGCAAGTCTAGTTTCTTAATTCCCCGTTTTATAAATGTCAAAATTTACTTTTAAATGTAGAAGAAAATAGCTGAAATATATCATGGCAACTTCAGTGTAAACATCATGGCAATTCATATGCAATAGACATGGCAACTTTTAATTCAAAAAAAATTCATCAAAACATATCAACATGGGATCTAGTTTCGAAGATCTCATCGCGAGGGATTTAATGGTGAAAACGGATTTTCAATCGAATTTTTCGTTTAAGAGATAAAACATTTTAAAAACTGAAAATCCAAAAAGATTCCTGCATGCATGCATGCGATGACGTGGTAATCTGTTTACATTAGAGACGTGTGGTGCGTCTCCCTTCCTACCACACGTGTATCAATTAGCGCAACCCTTAAATATCAAGAAAAAGAAAAAGGAAACTGATGACGCCGTACGTGGTCGATGGTTTCAAAGTTGTCGACTCCCCGTCCCGGCCGAAGGCAACTCGCCGGTCGGCAGCCACTCACTATTAAACTCCCAAGTGAAAGCGTCGACATGGAATTTTTCCAAGTGAAAGGCAATTAAATTAGGTCAGGAAGAAAGCGCCCGTTCCCGTGTCGCGGTTAGCTGAGCATGCTGGGTGTCGTTCTGCTCCTGCTCCTCATGCCGTCGTCGGTAACGGCGACGGCGCAGCTCTGCGGCAACGACACGGCCAGCAGTACTTACCAGTCTAATCTTGCCGTCCTCGCCGACACACTCCCAAGCAACGCCTTCTCCTCCTCGCAACTCTTCGCCACCGCAACCGCCGGCCAAGCCCACGACGTGGTCTACGGGCTCGCGCTCTGCCGCGGCGACATCAACGCCACCGCGTGTAGAGACTGCATCGCGGCTGCCCTTGCCCTTCCCGACGCCCTTGTCGTCCTTCTCGCGGAAGTATCGGTCGAAGACGCAGTACGGATCGAGCCGGATCTGCTCGTCACCGGAGCTGTCCTCGCAGTCGTTGTCCTCCTTCTCCTCCTTCGGTGGCAGTCCGTTCATGGCACAGACCGCCCGATTCTGCTATAGGGCGAGGGCGCGCGTGGTCCTCCGCTGCAGTTTCTTACAAATGTGGGCGTGGATGGCTTCCTCCTCTTCGGCCGCCCTCGTCGTTGCATCAGCCGCCTTCGCCGCCGCCATTTCCGCCGCTATACCAGCCTCGGCGGCCCTTATCGTCTCCTTCCCACAGCGTGCTGCCTGTTCCCGGTGAGACTCGTAGTCTGCCCGACCGGTGATGGGGAAGGAGAAGTGTTTCGGCTGCCGGGACCGCGAGGATCCAGCACCAGAGGACCTGAGCGCCCGGTGAGCAGACGCTATGGCTTCACGACGGACGGATCCGTCTGTCGGTCGGGTGCTGTCCTCCCAGGGGCTGCGGAGTGTGTGGACTGCCATTGCCTCCTCCAACCCACACGGGATGACACCCCAGTCGACGGATCTGGACTGGTCGGAGTCCGATCCGCTGTCTACCATGGCGGAGAAGGTCGAAATCCGTCGGAGGTGAGCTCGGGTGGCGGAGGGAAGGGGAGAGGAGTGGAGTGATGTGGCTAGGGTTTGCTCCGGCAAGCGGATGGGGATGAATATAAGTGGGGTCTGGTGGGCCAGTATGGGCCGGGTCCGACGTGGCGGGCATGCCGGGGCGCCCCCATATCCGCCCCATATTTAGCTGGATATGGGGGTGCCGGTTAGCCGGGCGTTTCAGGTCCGTCTGAGAGGCCCGTCGGTGTCAAAAAATCATGATCGGTCAGTGATCGGGCGGCCAGCCCGGGCGTATGAGGGGTGACCCATTTTTTTTAGAAAAATCGGTTGTTTTTTTATATGAAGGGAAATCAACTATTTGCTCATAGAGAAATGTAACATATTTTTATAGTGAACAATATCACATACCTTAAATAATAAATTCCCGAGAAGGGAAATCAACAATTTTCTCCTAGAACAATATCATGAACAAGTGATTTATAAGTTAGCCTAAATTTATTAAAATCAGGATGCAACTTATAAATCATTAAACGTTCACTGGTGGAAAAACAGGCTTCCGTCCAGCCCCATAAGTCGCGAAGCTGTAGGAACCGCGACTAATGGGACCTTTAGTCGCGGTTCTGGAGGTGAACCGCGACCAAAGGATATCATCGCGAGGGATTTAATGGTGAAAACGGATTTTCAATCGAATTTTTCGTTTAAGAGATAAAACATTTTAAAAACTGAAAATCCAAAAAGATTCCTGCATGCATGCATGCGATGACGTGGTAATCTGTTTACATTAGAGACGTGTGGTGCGTCTCCCTTCCTACCACACGTGTATCAATTAGCGCAACCCTTAAATATCAAGAAAAAGAAAAAGGAAACTGATGACGCCGTACGTGGTCGATGGTTTCAAAGTTGTCGACTCCCCGTCCCGGCCGAAGGCAACTCGCCGGTCGGCAGCCACTCACTATTAAACTCCCAAGTGAAAGCGTCGACATGGAATTTTTCCAAGTGAAAGGCAATTAAATTAGGTCAGGAAGAAAGCGCCCGTTCCCGTGTCGCGGTTAGCTGAGCATGCTGGGTGTCGTTCTGCTCCTGCTCCTCATGCCGTCGTCGGTAACGGCGACGGCGCAGCTCTGCGGCAACGACACGGCCAGCAGTACTTACCAGTCTAATCTTGCCGTCCTCGCCGACACACTCCCAAGCAACGCCTTCTCCTCCTCGCAACTCTTCGCCACCGCAACCGCCGGCCAAGCCCACGACGTGGTCTACGGGCTCGCGCTCTGCCGCGGCGACATCAACGCCACCGCGTGTAGAGACTGCATCGCGGCATCGCGAACGTCTACTACGATGACTGCGTCCTAGGCTTCTCGAGCGATGACTTGCTCACCCCACCCAATATCACCGAGAAGGGCACCCTCGTCGAATCTTGGAAGCGGGACATCATCTCTAGCGACGCTGGCTTCGTCACCGCCGCCATCCACGACCTGCTGGCGGGGACGGTCGACGACGCGGCTGCCACGGAGAGGCGGCTCGCCACCGCGGTCATGGACCCAATTAGCGCCACCACCGAGAAGCTCTACTCCCTGGCACAGTGCACGCCGGACCTGTCCTCCGACGATTGCCTGACGTGCCTCCAGCGGATCATCGGCATGGTCAACGCCACCACGTCCGTGCGCATGGGAGGGCGGATCCTCGTGCTGCGCTGCAACATCAGGTTCGAGTCGTTTCGGTTCTACCAAGGCAAACCCATGCGGCAGATCAGTCTATCATCTATCGCTCCATCTCCATCTCCCACAGGCAAGAATATGTGATCAACACCTCATTTGAATCGATTTGGTTTATGCTCCCATCAAGATGCGTGTCTAAACAAATGAAGGGATCGTGAAAAAAAGACTAACTGATTACTCACCAAATATTTTTAATAATTTTATTAAATAGGGAAACGAATCATACCTTGGATAACTGCCATATATGTGTAGCTGCTCCTGTTGGACTAGTTGCTTTCTACTTCATTGTTTACTACCGCCGTCACAGAAGAAACAGAAAAGGTGAGTTATACCCATCAAAACGTATAGGCCGCAACTATGGAAGAGTCGTAATTAAAGATATCAATTACTTTAATTCTAAAATTTTCAGGTAAACTGAGATTACCAGAAAAGCCAACGCACACGTTGCAAGCAGGAGACGTGCTAGTTTGGGAAATGGAAGCAGAGTTCCCTGAGTTTTTGGTCTTGGACTTTCATCAGATATTGCAGGCTACAAATAACTTTTCCGAAGAAAACAAACTTGGAGAAGGTGGATTTGGTCCTGTATATAAGGTGCACTACATAAATAATATGTGCTATACCCCCGCCGTTCCGAATTATAAGATGTTCTATTTTATTTATTTTTTGAATATGATGTATATAGACTCGTTTTACCGCGTTTGTTCACTCATTTGAGTTTGTATGTAGTCCATGCTGAAATATCCAAAACGTCTTATAATTCGGAACGGAGGTGATATTTCTGATCCTAGGACCGTCTGATCATGACACCATAATTTAGTGAAAATGATATCTACAACTTCCAAAACATGATTATTGGAAATTAAATATGATTTGATAAAGGTGCAAATACAATCGACATATGGAATATACCGAGTTCCATGTCTAGCCTCTCCATATATAAATATAATGCCTTTATGTAATCATCAATTTGAAATGCGTTATATATATCTGTCAACTTTTGGAAATAGATCATAGCAAAGAAAATATATGAGCTTCACAAGATAACCTTGTCGTATTTACAAACAGTAAATAAGAGGGAGAATGTTGATCCAAAGTGTGGTAAAATTGATTTTATGTATTACTTGTGAACTATTGTTTTATATTTAAAGCAAACCCAACTACATCTCAGTATCACTAAACATCTTTTCCTCTCAGGGCCACTTTGCTGCGGAGATGGAAATAGCAGTTAAGAGACTTGCTTCTCATTCCGTACAAGGCTTTGAGGAGTTTAAAAATGAAGTTCAACTCATAGCCAAACTTCAACACAGGAATTTGGTTAGGCTGTTGGGATGTTGCTCAGAAGGAGATGAGAAAATACTGGTATATGAATACATGCCAAACAAAAGCTTGGACTTCTTCATCTTTGGTACGTATTTGCACTTTGAAATTCATAATAGGTGAGATACTTTAATGAGAACCATGCCTAAAAAATGGTGAGAACATCTAAGAACATTGTTTTCATCAAAAGAATATGCATTATTGTGCTTCCAAGATAACTTAGTTCTCTAGCTTTTGATTGTTTCATAAGATGTTCCTTTTTCCATTATACTAACGCTTAATTCATGCATAGATGAAAATACAAAAGATTTATTGGATTGGAAGAAACGTCTCACAATAATTGAAGGAGTAGCAGAAGGACTTCTTTATCTACATAAGCACTCTCGACTGCGTGTCATACATAGAGACCTTAAACCAAGCAACATTCTATTGGACTATGAAATGAATCCAAAAAATTCCGATTTTGGAATAGCAAAAATATTCAACTCAAATGATAGCGAAGAAAACACTACAAGAAGAGTGGTTAGTACACAGTAAGTTTCCGATCAATTAGTTCAATTAGATCAGTTCTGAACATCATATCATAAATCAAACATCTATTAACTGAACATATATCATCGCATAATTTTAGTGGCTACATGGCTCCAGCGTATGCTTCTGAGGGGCTCTTCTCTATGAAATCTGATGTATTTAGCTTCGGTGTTCTGACTATTGAGAACCTTAGCGGGAAAAGAAATTTCAGTGGGTACCAATGCAAAGATTTTATCAATATCCTTGCATATGTGAGTTAATTGACACCCATATATCAAGAGAAATATTGCTTCATTATTTTATTTCCTACGTGACTATGTGATGAAATTTAAATTAGGCTTGGCATCTATGGGAAGAAGGAAGATGGGTCAAACTGATTGATGCATCGTTGCTCCGGCAGTGTCACTCAGGTGAAATGATGAGGTGCATTAATATTGCACTATTATGCGTACAAGAGAGTGCAGTTGACCGACCGACAACATTGGATGTTGTTGCAATGCTCAGTAACAAACATATGTTCCTACCTGAGCCTAAGCACCCAGCATATTTAAATTTAGTGGAAGGCAATGAAGAACGATTCACCGTTACTCAGTTTGACCAAATTAGACCCACAACTATAAGAAATTGATGCACTTTCTATAGTATATATGAACCAAAATTAAGTGGATAGCAATAGGCCCGCAATAGGCGAGGCCTGACTCTCAATTGCACATGCACTTGTAATACGAATCTCAAGAGATTTCAATGGTGTTGTAGTTGATTTGTAGTAGCTGGTCATCGGGAGAGGTTATGTCGTGCTCACTCTCCGTTCACTTGCGGTGGGTCTCCGGTCGCTTGCGCTCCTCGCCAGCGGAGCCGCTCCCCGCCCGTCCAGCCTTGTTCTCCGCTAACTAGGAGTTGGGCTGAGGTTGTAGGTCACTCGTCGCTGTGTGTGTCGGTGCCGCCAAGGTCCCAATATGGGTGTTGCAAGGATTCCAATGTCAACCCATCTTTGGTCTTTGCTTTGGAGTCACAGCTTGCCCTGCTGCGCACGGAGCTCCTTCAGGAGGTTGAGCTACTCCGCACTGAGCTTCGTGACACTCTTGCCAAGCTTGAGGTTGCGTCAGTTGTGCCTTTGCTGCCTGAGCTCCAGGTTGTTTCCATTGATGAGGATGCTGAATGTTTCTTTGGAGATTTTTCTCCTCGTGCTCTGGAGGTGACACCGATTGTTCATGGGAGTGCGGTTATCAACGAGGTCCTAGCTCCAATTCTGCATATTATGCCTGAGTTACATGAGCTTTGTGGGGAATCATCTATTGTGTTACCGATGCAGTTGAGCGCTTTGGAGTCCTTGGCGGTGGCCATGACACCCTCACTTCCACCGCCAGAGTCCCGTCAGCCGCCTGCCTTTGCAGATAGTGAAGACTTGGTTGGTTCTATCACTGCCTCATCTAAGACCATTGGGCATGTGGTGTCTTTGAGTGGCAAGGTTGATGCGACAGGTGTGTTGGCACCTAACTCTGAGGCTATATCATGTGAGCAACTGGAGACGTCTGAGTCCATCGTGTCAATGGTACCTATGGCTGATGATGTTGAGGCGGTTGGTATGTTCGCGGTTGGTATGTTCGCGCCTGACCCTTCGGAGCCCAACCAGCCGCTCGCCTCTGTGGAGCGTGGAGGATCCGATGTTGCAGTCACCCGCCCGCAGGTGACCGTTGGGCAGGTTTCTGTGCGTGACAAGGTCAATGAGATTCTATTCGAGATAGAGCTTCACAGCTTGCTCAAACGTTTGGAGAGGGTGAGCCATGGATCTGGCAAGGCGATAGTGGAGGAGGCTCCCGGGAGCAAAGGAAAGAAAAGTGATGCCACAGGAAAGGCGCCCGCAGCTGCTTGAAGGATGGTTATTAGTCTCTTGGGTTGTCCTTATGGTCTGACTTGTCTTCGTGGATTTGGTGGTGCATGTGGTCTTCGGCCGAGCAGTGTGGGGGATGGTGGACATTAGGTGTTGGGTATGGTTGTCAGACGATCATGTGTGTTTGGGTTGCATGTTGTGTGAGTAGTCCACGTGTAGTTGGTCTGTATCGGTTTTCGCTCGGTTTTCCGTTAATTAACTTGGCAATTCTCTTCTCCTTAATTAATCGATGAGGCAAATCTTTTGCCTCCGTTTCGAAAAAAAATCATATAAAGTAGGGATAAGTATATTTTTCGTCCTCGAACTCTTCCTAGAGTTTAGAAATCGTCTCTCAACTCTAAACCGGAGAATTTTCGTCCCTCAACTATCAAAACCAGATAGTTTTCGTCCCTCGTGCCGCTTCGGGCGGTTTTAGTCCGGGGTGAACAGTAAAATCGAAAAAATAGCAAAACAAAAAACAAAAAAATCTGAAATTTTAGAGCATCGAAGATACTTTGGTGCGCAAGACATGTGCAAAATCTTGTGGTGTTTCGATATTCGAGCAGCTCGTGGCAAACAAAAAACTATAAATTTGTACGTTAGTGAACAGTAAATTCAAAATAAATAGCAAAAAAATTAAAAGCGGTATGAATTTTTTTGGCATATAAGAGGTTTGGGTGCCCAACGTGCGTGCAAATTTTCATGATGTTTGGGTATTGTACGAACTCGTGACAAAAAGAAACAAAATTTGGCTCAGATTTATTTTTAAAAAAAAGTGCGATATTTTGTTTGTTTGTTTTTTTGGCTAGAGCTCCTCGTATGTCATTCGATCACAAAAATTTGCAAGCATCTTGCGTACCTGAGCATCTTTGATGCCAAAATGTTTCATGTTTTTTTGATTTTTTTTGCTATTTTTTTTAAATTTACTGTTCACCGACGTACATATTTACAGTATTTTGTTTGCCACGAGCTGCTTCAATGTCGAAACACCCCGAAATTTTGCACGGGTCTTGCGCACGAAATTATCTTCGATGCTGTAAAATTTCAGATTTTTTTATTTGTTTTGCTATTTTTTCGATTTTATTGTGCACTGATTTACTGTTCATCCCGGACTAAAACCGCCCGAAGCGGCACGAGGGACGAAAACTATCTGGTTTTGATAGTTGAGGGACGAAAACTCTCCGGTTTAGAGTTGAGGGACGATTTCTAAACTCTCGGAAGAGTTCGAGGACGAAAAATATACTTATCCCTATAAAGTACTCTCTCCTTCTGGGCTTATTCAGTGGGCAAACCGAATCACCAGGACCAATGCACACTGAGAGCAGTTTTCTGCTTGGAATCTACCAAGTGAAACGTGCTAGAATTAGATAACACTAATCCTAGCACGTTTACTAACTACCGTAGACTGATTGCCAAAATCCGCCCACACATATCCCTCGCGTGCATGCATGCATGTCCTATGTCCCAACGAAGGCACAAAGTTCCCTTAATAGTCCAAATTCATTTGCGTTGTTGAATTCTAAAAAACGATTTTTTTGTAGGGAGCTTTATTAAGGAACTAACATTCAGTTACTGTCCGCCCCCAGGCAAGAAATAAGAAACTCAGGGCTTGCATTGGGCCAACTCTTAGTCGCATCAAGTGTACAAGCAAAACGAGCACAATGATGGGCTGGCATATTAGCCACCCAACAGACATGAGTAACCGAGAGAGAAGAAAAACTCGCTCCGATCTCCCGTAAATCCCTCAAGATAGGTGTTGCATCCGATCTTGTGTTGCCACGTGATTTCCATAGATTCACTAAATCCAAGTTGTCAACTCCATTCTCACATGTGAATAGCCATGAAGTTGAGAAAAGATCATGCCATCATGAAGAGCTAATGATTCAGCTTTGAATGGATCCAACAAACCTTTACAAAGGCTTGCTCCAAGCTCCAACCTCCAAGGAATGCTAGGTCTGATCATGCCACCCCTTCCCCCTCCCTTCATGTCATCAACATTTAATGCCCCATCAGCGTTAATAGTGACCCGCCATGGATCATGCGGTCTATAGTTCTAGTTGGGTGCCAGCTTCTTCCAAGAAGATGACATGTCCAAAATAGCCAGTAGTGTCTCATCAACCTATTTGATAGCTTACGTAGGGTCATATCCATCACGGTCATTCGTGCGACGGTAGCGACGACCATATCATATGCATAATGTTGATGATCTGCATTTTTCATATTGAGTGAACATAAGATCTAACAAGATATCACTAACCCAAGTGTATGGATGCAACTGGGGAGGGGAAGCTGAAATTGATCCCTTGTTCTAATCCAAAACTTCTTTGCATGCGTGTAGGTGACATGCGCATGCATCATATCATCATCCATAGCCTTGCAAATGTCACACTAGCCAATATGCTTAATGCATCTATAATGCAAGTTGATGGAATCTGGGAGTATACCTCGAAGTACTCTCCACCAAAAGACCCGAACCTTTGGAACCACATTAACTTTCCATAAAGCAGTCCACATATGTTTACTTGTTGTTGAAGATTCTGTAATCGTCTCTTCTTGTAGAGAGCTCCGCTTGTTACGAGTCATCGGAGAGCGATAAACGGATTTTAAAGAGTAGACACCTGACCTCTCAAAATCCCAAGCCAAAGTATCTTCTACACCGGCTGGATTTAATGACATGTTCGGAATTGCCTCCACATCCGGTTGCAAGAAATTTGCACGAATAACATCCACATCCATGTTACCCGTGTAGTTATCAATAAGATCCAAACTTTTTCCAATGGAATAGTTCATGTCCACCCGATCGGTTTCAAAGAAGAAGTATTCGGAATCTAATTATCCATCCATGTCGAGATGCTAGTACCATCTCCCACTCGATGGATCAGGCCCACATCCAGGGTGTCCCACCGAACAACATTACCTGCAGGTTGCTGGCGATCGAGCAGGGACCATTGCCTACAGGAAGTCTATATGAGGGTAATATTTTCCTTTCAACACACTTGCAGACAAAGACTCAGGTTTAGTCATAAGGCGCCAGCCATGCTTTCCCAACATTGCAAGATTGAAAAAGTGCAGATCTCGAAAACCCAAGCAGGACCGTTGCCTGGGATGATTTGTAGGCATGATTTTTCTTTTTCAGCTATGTTTCTCAACATAAATGATTTAAGTATCATTGAATCAAAAGGTTCATACAAAAACGATCTGCTCATCTGCTAGTTCAGCTAAGGTAGTGTATGTTATCATGTTGCCATCTTCTAAAAAGGTTATGAGATGTGAACACGTTTGATTAAATAATAGAAAGGTAATTTCACATGTTTTTCTGAAGATAGAAATACATTCTCAAGCTGGATAATCATCATGTGGTTTTAATATTCCCTTAAGAAAAATAAATTTGTCACTAACTCACCATCTATAATTATTCATCATGTTTCTATGTTCACTATCCAAAATTTGAATGAAATGTGTTAGATATAAAATCAAAGGTAACAAGGAAAACAAAGAACCATAATTCAAATATTTAGGTAAAAGTACTCTTTAAGTTTTAACATTTGGAACACCACCTTATCTTACTAACTATACAATGAGGGTAGCATGAATACTATATTAGTGGAGTAAAAGCCACATAATATATGGAGAAAACACTATCTTGGCATTGTGATAGATATCGTCATACTATTAATACTGCATGACTCAAGAGCAGCGGATGGCTCTTCAGCTCCGACCCTTACATTGAAATATGCAGGTTGCTTAGGCTTAGCAATGATCATACTCTCACTACTTAACATTGCAACAATATCTGACATGGTTGGTCGATCAGATGCATTTTCCTGCGTACACAGTAACGCTATGTTAATGCACCTCATCATCTCCTTTGAGTGACTCTTGGGAACCAATGATGCATCAACAAGATCAATCCACCTTCCCTCGTCCCATAATTTCCATGCCTGTTTCCAATGTAATAACACAACACCAGTTGTGAAGCAACTGAAAAAATATTCAGTTTTACATGCTTAATTGAGGTATGTGTAAAAGCTCACGTATCCACATTGTTGGCGACGAGAATTTCTTTTTCTGCTGAGGATCTCGAGAATAACCACACCAAAGCTGAAGATGTCGGATTTAATAGAGAAGACACCCTTCGAAGCATACTCGGGAGCCATATAGCCACTAAAATGGTAGACGATGCATGTTAAAATTATTGAATACGATTGGATTGTAATATCAATGTTTATAAATGAATTTATTTCCTTGATACTTACTATGTACCAACCACTCTCCTTGTAGTGTTTCCATCGGGGTTTGTTGAACTGAATATTTTTGCTAGCCCAAAATCTGAAATTTTTAGATTCATTTCGTTGTCTAAGAGGATGTTGCTTGGTGTTAGATCTCGATGTATGACACGCAACCGGGAGTGCTTATGTAGGTAGAGAAGCCCATGAGCTATTCCTTCAATTATTGCTAAAAGTTTGGACCAGTCCAATAAAGCTCTTCTTTTTTCTTCCGCACATCAATTAGACATAAGTATGACAAGGGAAAACACCTTACCGAGTACAAATGATTTTACAGGTCAATTGTGTAGAATATGAAACAATACTCATGGGACTAAGATGAGCAACTAAAGTGAATAAATGGAATTCCATTTGTCAAGAAACAATATGTAAAATAAAGGAAGAAATCCAAATGCATACCGAATATGAAGAAGTCCAAACTTTTGTTTGGTAAATATTCATAGACCAATGTTTTCTCAGGTTCTTCGGAGCAACATCCCAATAGTTTAACCAGATTCCTATGTTGGAGTTTGGCTATGAACTGTACCTCGTTTTTGAACTCTATGAATCCTTGGCCTGAATGAGAAGCAAGTCTTTTAACCGCTATCCCCAACCCCTCAGGAAGCTTACCCTGGGGAAAAAATACCTTGAAAGGTTAGACTCTTCCTAATTTAAACACTAGTCCTCCTCTCTATTTGCAAATGCTAGGCTCCGGTGCTAAGAAGAATGTAGGGCTGCAAATTATTTTTGTAGTTTTGCAAGATTGGTGCCGACTGGCATTGCTTCTTCATGTTTGCTATGGGAATTGTAGTTTTTCCATGAGCCAAGCATGTTTTGGGTGATAGTGATCTTTTTTTTAACAGAGTACAGACGCAAGCGCTCATACATACGCGCGTACACTCACCCCTATAAACGCACACGCACACACCCTACCCCTATGAGCACCTACGAGAGACTGAGCCGGCATATAATCTTGATATTTACAAAGTCACCGTAGGCGCCTCGTCATTGACGGAAACATCTCCTCCCACTGAAAGCGCATAGCCGGAAATTCTGAAATAAATTCAGGAATAATGCGAGCACCAGGACTTAAACCCTGATGGGCTGAGGGTACCACTGTCCCTCTAACCAACCAACCACAGATTGGTTCACAAGTGACAGTGATCTTTAACATGACTGTTGGGCAAGGATCGCCTTTTTTTCCGTTTTAAACTCTTGGGTTTGGTCAAGTATTTTGGCTGCCTGTACCCTCAATGCTTTGCCACCGTGTTGTTGCAGAGGCCACACAACCTGTACTATTTATTAGCTCGTCGTACAAATAAAAGGGCCCATTATATAACAAACTAGATGACACCCCGCGTGTTGCTGCGGGATTTTGTTGTCGCGATGATTTGAACAATCAAAACGCCCAAGAGTTGCAATAGCTCATGTCTTCCTAAATGCCTTGACCTTCATGATCTCTTCTGAACATAGTCAAATGTCATACAAAATGAATAATGTCAAAATCTAAATATACACCTGTAAAAAAGAATAATTTAGAAAAGTGACCCATTGCATTGTTGTAATTTATTAGTCGTGCAAACTAAAAAAAATCCAGATAGCCTTAGGGGCTTAATCACATCATATATGCCATGGTTTTTAATTTCCTTTTGATTAGTGCCAAAATCCAACCTTGTTACCGCTGAACAATTGTACAGCCACATCTCTTGTGAATCCACGTATCCTGGCATAGGTGTAGTCCAATCAATCAAACTGTAAAGTCCAAAAGATCAAACTAATCAAATGTTAGCCAATGCAGCTGGGCCAAATAGAATCCGGAACACAGTGGAAATAATACGTTGAAAGGAGGAGCTCACCTGTGTGCCCTTGCTTGGCGTTCACGAGGAAGATGTTTCGGTAGAGGCGGCAGTGGAGGGTTGTGAGTAGAAGAAGAGGCGGACGACTACACGCGCTCAGGCCTCTACTGCGACATACAGGGCGGCTCATCAACACAGCAGCGATGATTATGAGCAGAAAATTCGACCTGCCAGGATGATCTATGGCAAATAACACGAATATTGACTTATCTCTGAACACTCACACACGGAAGGCATGACAAAAATAAATCATATGCAAGTGCAGGGTAATCTAACAGTAAAAGAGAATTAAATTACGGCATGATTAGGGACGCAGGAGGGCTGTCATGTCAGAACTAACCGGGTATGGTGAGGGGATTAAAAATCGTTGCGGCCGACGGCAAGGCTCCTAATCCTCCCTTCCAGGCCTGGAGGCAGCAAGACGGATCCACTGGAGCAGAAGCCCGAATGCCTAGTTGTGGTGCCAACTCCATTGGTTGCTCATCTTTCTGTTCAATGGAGAAGGTAAGGAGGAGAAGTAAAATTGTTCAGTTTCTTTTACAAAATAGTAGTGGAGAAGATGAAGAGAAAGGGAATTGGTTGCGGAAGATGAAGTGAAGAAGCTGATGTCACTCCCGCTCGCGAATTAAGATGTATTGGATCTCAACGTGGACCTGCTAGATCTCGGGACTCATGGGCATGTGACTCGCCTAGCAGGCTGCAGACACCACCTTTGGATTTGGATCTAGAGACGACCACCGGGGAGATGAAGTTAGAGGGATGAGTGATGGGAGAAGGAGCGGAGACATCACGGGTGGTGGCGTTGTGCATCTATTTGTAGGAGGAAGGGAGGAGAAAAGGCATATGCTGTAAATAGAGGCACATGTGAATTTCTTCTGAGGGGAATTAATAGCGTTGGGAGATAGAGACGAGAGGGGCTAGAAAGAGAGACCGATCGGTTGTTTGGAAATTGAAAGCTGACGTGGCATCACGATGACATGGACAGTCTGCATGTAGAGAGAATTGGCAGTAGAGGGGATCAACTTCTTAAGAATGTAAGATATGATAACTCTAATCCGTAGAATCATGTTAGGCTATTCAATTGTTACCAACAAATGATGAAAATCCAATACGCACATAATAAGTTACCTTGTAGACAGCACCGAAGCCACCTTGTCCAAGTTTGTTCTCTTCTGAAAAACTATTTGTGGCATCCAGTAGCGGCTCAAATCGAAGCACCAATAACTCTGAATTCTTCCCTTGCCAAACTAGTTGTTGGTCTCCCTCCAAATTCTGAACACATATTGTTTCTTGTAATCTCATCACTGTACAGAGCATAAATATAACAGGGAAGTTACATTTCCTAAATAAAGATATGATTGAGAGGTGGTGTAATCTCTTTTTAGTTATGTTTGTTCTAATTAATATTGGTATCACTGGAAATGATTTAAACAATATAACCAGTAACTAAGAACCGTATATACCTCTTCTTTGTCCTCTTCTTTGTCTAGTGAGTCGACGATAGAAAAAGTTGA
The DNA here is from genome assembly GCA_900231445.1 of Triticum turgidum subsp. durum. Taxonomy (NCBI): domain Eukaryota; kingdom Viridiplantae; phylum Streptophyta; class Magnoliopsida; order Poales; family Poaceae; genus Triticum; species Triticum turgidum. Next base: position 707,730,886 of record LT934117.1, read on the forward strand.
CGCAGAGAAAAGCTGCTGCTGCTGCTGCTGCTAGAGGAGCCAAGACTATGGGAATCGCCAACAGCTTGCTTATATGACCTTTTGCGAAATGATGACAGGAGAGTTAAGTTGTGTGTTCGCCGGAGAATAAAACAACGTTAGCTTAGCTCTCATGCAAAATTATGCAAGCAACCATGCATCGGTTCTTACCCCTGTGTTTGGGCGCCTCTGTCGGAGTCAGAGCTGGCGGCGGCGACGATGGCGGTCTAAGCAACAGCGTGGGTTGTCCGTAGTAGAACTTAAAAGCCTCATACCTGAAATAACATCGGGTGACACCCATTCGTCCACCAATGCGTAGAGACATGCTGAAGTTGAGCTGGTCCAGGTAAAGATGGAGGCACGACAAACAGTCGCCGGGGGACAGGTCTTGCGTGCACTGCGCTAAGGAGTACACCGACGGAAAGTTAATGCTATTGTCGGTGACGCCAGTGGCGAACCGCATCGGCGTCATGCTAGCCGCCTTTTCCGCAGTCTCTACCAGCAGGTCACGAATGCGGCCAGTGATGAGGTGGACTTGGTTCGCGTCACCGGCGGTGACATTCTTGACGTTCCACCTCTGAAATATCACGTCGTCATTTCCTCCGATGGTATCGGAGGGCCCTAGGATGTGGTCGGAGTAGATGATGGTACAGGTGCCGTCGTAGTAGGCCTCCTTGTAGCACTGCTCCTGTGTCGGTGGCGTAGAGTTCAGAATAGTTTCGAACGTCTCAACGATGCAGTCGGTGCAGTCGGAGTCGTTGAGGACATCACGGCAGAGCGCGAGAGCGTAGACCGTGTCGGGGGCTTGGCCGACGGTGGTGGTGCCCATGTGTACCGGAGAGGAGGATGTGTTCTTGGGAAGGGTGGTGGCGACTACTTTGAGATTGTTGCAGAATACATCTGCAGCCGCCAGGAACGGTGCGAGCTCGCTGAGCAGGAGCGGCAGGATGATGTTCATGGCTGGCTTCTTGTTGTTGTTAATGTTGTTCTTCTCACAGATGATCAACTTGGTTAGTGCCCTTCCCTAATATATCAGCAATTGGTCACAATCGCTAGCTCACATGGAAAAAATAATCAGTTTTGCTACAACTCATCTAGATGATATATAATTTGATCGCATTCACCTTTTATAGACATTGAATATAATGATATAAGATGCGTGTGTGCTGACGTGGGTTGTATCTGTTTTTGTTTTTCAGGTGAATGAGACCATATTATATCTCATCTGGATGAGTTCTACGTACTTCCAAAAATAATATATTTTCTGTTGATTTCTGCACCGGCCGGCCAAGTTGCTTTCAGTAGTCACAAGTCATTACTCCCGAGTCAACAGTCAACACTATCTTACTCTGTAACCATCAAGGCAATACTTGGTCTTCGGCCGGCTAGAATGGAAGCACTCGGTTGATTTCTTCTTTTTCCCTGGAAGACAAAATTGCACATTAAATATTACCTGTGCTTTTTTATTTTTGCGGGTGAAATATTAACTGTGCTTTGATAACTTCTTCCCTTTATAACAAATGAGGTAGGGAAGAATAGACAGACACTGACATGCGAGATCTGTTACTCTGTTAGCGGTAATCTTGAGTTTGGTTACATGTGAGTTATGGTTATTACATGTTCATGCATGCACACAGTGGCGATTCTACTAGTAGGGCTTTAATAGGCTTAAGCCTACCCTCAAAAGATCATATTTCAGCTAAATATACTACTTGACAAATATACTGAGGTGTTTTACAACCAACAATTGCAATGCTTTGCTAATCAAGATTAGGGACTTCATGCTTTGAGCCTACCCTTCATTTCAGTGCTAGATTCGCCACTGCGTGCACACCTGTAGCAAGTAGCAGTCCATGTCATGGTTTGTGTTGGCACTTGGCAAAGAGTACTAGTTCTTCTAGGATTCAGTCAGATTAGGTTAAATCAGGAGTACTAGTAAGTTTATACAACAAAACGAAGGGCAGCAATCACGCAAATCTCGTTTCGTGAGTGGAAGCAGCATAAAATCAAGTCAACGCCGACTGAGGATGGCAATTAAAGCCAACAGCTGAGGATGGCTATTATTTGGAGGATGCTTGATCAAGGTCGAGTTCATGGGCACAGACAATAGATCAAGCATACAAAATTCTGTTCAGATTTACTAATTGCAAATTCTCGTTCGAGTTTGGTAGTTAAGTTTGAGCTCATGGATTGCAAGGGTAAGTCAAGGTTGGCTGGCTTACCTCGTCATGGTGGCCAGACCGGAGGTCGGCAGCCCGCGCGCAGCGAGCAAGAAGAGGGCTCGGCCACGCAGGGCAGGGCAGGACGGTCCGAGGGGGTCAGCGCGGGAGCTCCTAATTGGCGCTTGTGGCGCTACCTAACCGCAGCAAATGGGCCAGCCCAGCTATCCCCGGCTCGCTCACTCGCTTCCTAACCCAGCCCCAGCTCAGAGTTGGTACAGTGAGAAAAAACCAGAACGGCTCTTTTAGCATTTCAAAAATTTGTGAAATAGAAAACCTGTTCGCATGTTTGAAAAATATCTCACGAACTAGAGAAAGTTCACCCATTTTTCGGCAAGAGTTTTATATGTTGAATTCCTCTTCCACCCTGTCCCGAAATTAAGGACATGTGTGTATTTTGTACGCTGTAGTGGCTAATGTATGCAACATTATCATGATGATCCAAGTGTATGTGCGAGCACGCCCAAGAAAACAAAGGGAGACGATCCGAGTTAATTGCACAGAAGTACCACAATTGAGGTATTGAAAGCAGATTGGTATTAAGATTGGTAATTTTTACGTGTCAGTACCAAGATTGGGGCGAGCCGTTGCAAAAAAGACTAAAAGTGTGTTTTATACGTATTGACAGAAAAGCTGACCGGTTGGGCCTGCCCGTCAGGCGCCACGCTAGCCAGTGCGCGCGTGCCCGCGCGCTGACTGGGCGCTGACTGGGACGAGGCCAGCTTGCACCGTTTAGGTCTCGCTGGTGCGACCGAGCCAGACCCCGACCCCGCCCCCTCTTCCTTCTCCTCGCACCCTCGCCGGCGGCTGCCTCCCCGCCACACCACGCCACTGTAGCCATGGATCGAACTGCTTAGGCGCTGTCACCTCCCCCGCGGCTGCTCCTCCCTCGCGCCCTCCTCTCCCCCGCGGCTGCTGTGCCCTAAGAGACGATGGCCTTGGCTACTCCGGCAGGCGGCGATGGCCGGGGCGATGCGAGCGGCGGCGACCTCCCCTGCTTAGGCCTCGATGGCAGTGGTGGCTACTCCAGCTCGGAGTACAGTAGCGCGGACGAAGATTTTGCGGAGTCGGCGTTGTCGATGGAGCAGAGGCTGAAGATGGCGCGAATTTGGGTGGCCAACCTTAGCACCGCCCATCACTGGACTCATGGCTTTGGTGGTGTTCTATAAGTGTTCCACTGTTCCATTCTTGCAAACTGAAATTGGGGATTAGGGTTAGGGTTTACTGCCTGGTTTACTGCCTGCATGTTAAGCACTCTAATTGCTAGTCCTAAGTAGAGCAGAGAAGTATAGTGGATTACATGAGTCCTAACTAGAGCAGAGCAGAGCAGCATTAGTGGATTACATTGTTATTTCTTAGTCCAAATTGTCAGAGCAGCATTAGGTGTTACCTAGGTAGAGCAGAGCAGAGCAGAGAAGCACAGTGGATTAAATGATTCGTAACTAGAGCAGAGCACCATTAGTGGACAATTCTGTTAACTACTTATCTGAAAATACAAACCATCAGTTTGCTGTCAGTTAAGTACCCACTCTGTAATAATTGTTTACATTGTTTGATTTTGTAGTAATTGTTTAGTTTATATGTTAACTTAAACAAAGCTATGTTTATATGTTAACTTGTTTATATGTTAACTTAAACAAAGCTTTGTTTATATGTTAGCCTATCTGTTAAGTAAAATTGTTTATTAACCATTTTTGTCTGTTATTTCATTTTGCAGTTTGTATGATGACATTTTGGATGTTAGGTTCTATTTTGATGCTTCAGAAATGTTTGAGCTGAAGCTCTGCAGTTCAGATGTAACATACCTGAATATGATTGCAGTGATGGAAACCCAAGGATTTAGTGAATATGATCTACTGTTTCACATTGAGAATCCACAATTAGGGCAGAAAGGATTGGAGATGGTAGAGTGTAATGTTGAGTTGCAATTAGTAAAGAAGCAGGTTGAGGAGTCTAAGGTCTTAAATTTGCTAGTGAGGGCATGTCCACCTCCTTGCAGCCAGTTTGAGAGGCAAGAATTATCCACTGTTGTGTATGAAGAGCATGTGTTATATGATCTCAGTGAGCCACCCATCTATGATGTTAATGAAGAAGGAGTTGCATTTGAAAGTCAGATTAGCAGATGCAGTGTAGCTCATGGTACTGGTGTTTGCACACAAGAGAGCAAGAATGTAAAAGGAAAATTGAAAGCTGTTTTGGAAATAGAAGAAGAAGAGGGATATGATGGCAGTGGTGGTTCTGATTGTGAAGGTGAAGAGGACAGTGATGTACCACCTTTTTATATGGGTGATGCTGATGACATAGAGATGGCTGAGGGAAAGAAACAGAAAGAGTATGATGAAATGGAAGAGGGAGAAACAGATGATGAAGAATCTGAGGAGGAAGAAGTGGTGCATTATGAGGGTGACACAGAGGTTGAGGAACCTTTTCAAATGGATGAAGATGACAAAGTTGTTTCATAGGATGAAGAAACTGTAATTGTACATGAAGAGAAGAAGAAGAAGAAACAGAAGCTTCCAGTTAGGAGAGGGCCTACAACAAGGTCACATTCAAGTGTAGTACCAGAGGAGGAACCTGATTTCAAACCTTCATCTGATGAAGAAGAGAAAGGATTGTTGAAGGAGGCTGATGATGATGGTTTTGAGCCATTGTCATTTGTGCTGCCAAAGAAAAGGAAGAGCAGGGCAAAGCAGAGGCCTCCTAGAAAATGGTACAATGACAAAATGGAGGCACCACATGAGCAATTATGTCTACACATACGTTTCTTTGATCAACATCAATTCAGAGAGGCTTTGTTGAACTTACACATCACTCAAGAAAGAAACTTCAGATATCATAGGAACTCAGATAAAAGAATAATTGTAGAATGCAACCAAAAACATTGCAACTTCTTTATGGTGGCAGCAGTTATAAAAGGTGAAACTACTTTTGTGATTAAGAAGATGAGAATTAAGCACACTTGCCCTACTAGTACAGAGACAACAAGGGTAAGTGCCAAGTGGCTTGCACAGAAGTATGAGTCACTATTCAGATCTGATCTAACAACTGGCATTCAGACTTTGATTGATGCTTGCATGGAGAAGTATGGTGTGGATGTGCCCAAGTCAATGGAATATAGAGCAAAGAACATAGCTATTGATGCTGTGCTAGGAGACCACAAGAAGCAATACCCTAGGTTGAAAGACTATGCTCAGACAGTGATGGATACAAACCCTGGGAGTAGAGTAGTAGTCACTACTGTAACTCCAACACCCACTGAAAAAATCCCCCATCTAGGTCCAAGATTCCATGCTATGTTCTATTGCATCAATGGAGTAAGGGAGGGGTTTCTCAAGGGGTGCAGACCATTCATTGGTTAGTTTGTTCACCTTGTGCATTAGTTACATATTGTTTCATCTTGAAATGCATTTGAATGTTTTAAATATTGAATTTTCTTGCTCATTCAAGTGTTGATGGGTGCTTCATTAAGTTAACTACTGGTGCTCAACTACTTGCTGCCACTGGTAGAGATGGCAACAACAGTATATACCCACTAGCATTTGGTATTGTTGGGCAAGAGGACACACCTAACTGGTGTTGGTTTCTACACCAACTTAAAATCTGCCTAGGAGGAGAAGAGGGACAGTTTGGTCCATATACAATAATGTCAGATAGAAAAAAGGTATGGGCTTGCATCTTATGTCCTTGTTCCTATATGGTTGTTTTGTGCTAGATAGTAGCTTAGCTAGTTTAATTGTGTGTCCCAGGGCCTACTAAATGCAGTGAATGCTGTCTTTTCTAAGTGCAACCAAAGGTTCTGCCTTAGGCATATCTATGCAAACTTCCAAAATGCTGGGTTTAGGGGGGAAGATCTGAAGAAGTGTATGGATAATGCTGCCTATGCATATAGCACTACTAGGAAAAGGCCTACTAATGGCGCACCGGTTTTGCCTACTAATGGCGCACTACCGGTGCGCCATTAGTAGCACGACATTAGAATTTTTTACTAACGGCGCACCACTGGTGCGCCATTAGTATCTGGTATACTAATGGCGCACCTGGTAGTGCGCCATTAGTGTGTAACTCCATGCGCCATTAGTATGCCTCCTGGGGGGACATATGTAACCATGTGCTTTGTCACACTAATGGCGCACTCTGCCTTGATGCGCCATTAGTATCCTTTGGCATACTAATGGCGCACTCTGCCTTGATGCGCCATTAGTATGAATATTTGGTTTTTTTTGCTTTTCTGATTTTTGCACAGGTTACAAAATATATTATTGGACAGAATATAGACAGCAGCACACAGCAACATCAGATTCATCGAATACAATAGAAGATTAGTCTCCGAATACAAATCATCATATTAGTCTCCGAATTCAAAAGACCGAACAAAGATAAAACATTACAAGTCTCAAGACCGCGAGTATCGAGTTTGTCTTCACATTACAAGTCGATATCGATCATCTAAACTACCATCACATAAAAGAGAGTTGTGGTCATCACGCTGAGCATCATCGCGATCAAACTCGTCCTCATCTGGTTCCTCCAACGCTCCCTCCTCTCTCCCGCTAGATAGCGGGCATATCTAGATTCGGCCTCCGCCCTAGTGGTGTACCCTTTGTAACTGTTACCGCTGAAACGGTGAACCCGTCTCCGACACTCCTCCCAGTCGTCGTAGACTCCGGGAACCTTACCCTTGTACTTGAGTGAATTACTCCTTGACGGTGCGGAGCGCATTCGGACGCCGGCCCTTCCTTTGCTTCTTCGATTGGCTGCCATCTGTGTGTGCGCCGCCATCATCAGTGGTGGCATCCTCGGCGGCACCATCAGTGGTGTCATCCCCGACGCCACTAGGGGTTGTGTAATCAGGATCGGTGTCTTCCACGGCGTCCTCATAGCGGTGAGATTGTTCCTCCTTCTCCTGGGACAGCTCCCAGAATTGCTTGCCGCCCGAACCACCGGCCTCATCGTTGTGGGCCATGTTTCGCTCTAAATAGGAAAAAAGTTTGGTTAAAAAGTTGGTTATTGTCAAGGAACAAGATCATGGTCTCATCATTTAGGGTTTGTCGACACCGAGGCAGCCTAAAAGCCTAAGCTTTCACCATTTAGGGTTTGTCGATGCCGAGGCACCATAAAAGCCTAAGCGTACATCATTTAGGTTCTCATCGACACTGAGGCATTCGGGGCAGCCAAGTTAAGTTTTCATCATTTAGGGTTTATCGATGCCGAGGCACCCTAGGTTGGGCCTAATCACTTGGCACTAATCACTTGGCTCTATTGCCACCTATGTTGGGTTTATCATCTAGGGTTTATCGATGCTAAGGAGAATTCTAAGTTGGGCCTAATCACTTGGCTCTATTGCCACCTATGGTTTAATGCAGCAAGAATGGCGGGGAAGTTGATCCTACTTAACTAAGTACTAAGATACCTCGGCCCATGCATTAGTCGCAAGTACCCCATATGTCCTATTTTTAGCAAAGTCATGCTAAAATTCACGGAAAATTTCAGCATGACCTTTGCTGAAAATAGGACATATGGAGTACCCGAATTTGCCGGAACGGAAGTTAATCAACATTCCGACAAACTCAAGGGCCTCTCAGGGTACCTGCAAATTCATCACGACACGATGGTCGGAGACATGACCTTTGCAAAATGGTCGGAGACACGATGGTCTTTCTCAATGTGATCAATTGATGGATCAACACATAAAACATGTCCAATAAGTACGATTTATAGAGTCAACATCAGTATGAATATATATAAAGTTTTTCTTCATCAGCCAGGCCCATGCAAGTAACTGCATCCAGCAACTATTTCTGCTACTCTGTAACTAACTACACTCTGTATTTATAGATTCATTTTAGATGAGATCAGATTGAGCTCCAACTGTAGCTGCAGCTGAGGGATCCATGAGCCATCATGCCAGCCAGCCAGGAAATAAACTTTACTTTCCAAAGGAAATAAAAATACAATACATACATACATACTTAAGCAGGTAGATAGATAGATAGATAGATAGATGAGCATGTTCAGTTTACAAGAATGAATATAAACAAGCAAAGAATGCATGCAAGTTTAAAGTAAAACGTTTCAGTTAATGCAAGTACTCCTCTTGCTCTCTACTTTCTCTCTTCTCTTCTTCAGTTAATTAACTGAATTTTACTGATGTTGTTGTTAACTGAATTTTAATCAGCTGCTGAAGAACACCTTCAGTTTCGTCAGATATAGGTGTAGTTTTCAGAAACAGGAGGGCCCACGTCTCCCCTCCAGAGTTTTCGAGGGCCCACGTCTCCCCTCCAAAGGGTAGGACGTTTGAGTTTTCGAGGCAACTCCCCACGTCTCCCCTCCACTGGCAACTCCCCACGACACAGAGGGGGTTTTCTTCCCACGTCCAGGTAACTCCCCTCCTAGTCCATTGCCGCTCCATCTTCCTCCCTCTGCCTCCCTCCTCATTCCATTGCCGCTCCATCTTCCTCCCTCTACCTCCCTCTGCCTCCAGCATCAAGCAACTCCCCTCTGCCTCCACCATCGCTGGCCAGGAGGGCAATGGCGGAGGAATCGTGGAGCAACTCCCCTTCGTCTGCCAAGAGAATGGCGGAGGCATCATGGGGCAACTCCCCTCCGTCTGTCAAGCATCACCGTGGTGAGGCGTCTGGCAAGGAGCCGCTGGTGGTCGACGACGATGTTCCAGTCCCCGGGTAGAAGCGGGACTACACCGTGCCGCTCAAGGTTGATATCCACCTGAAGGAGCCGCTGGGTGTCGTATGCACCAGCAATCCAGACGAAGCCGACAAGATGATCCGCAAGATGAGGAGGAGGCTCGGCGGCATGCTTTCTCTGAATATCGGCGTTGATGTCGAGTATACCAGGGAAGAAAAACCTCCGCAAATTGCTGCAGTTCTGCAGTTATGCGTGGAGGATCTCGTCCTGGTATACCACATCACCGCGGCAACCAAATGGTAAAAACATCCAGTTCTGAAGTTTCTGTCTAATTAGTAGTTTCTGAAGTAGATGCAATAGTTATGAAGTTCTGAAGTAGATGCAATACTAGTTCTGAAGTTCTGAAATTTCTGAAGTTCTGAAGTTTCGTTTTAATTAGTAGTTTCTGAAGTTTTTGAAGTTTCTGAAGTTTCTGAAGTAGATGCAATAGTTCTGAAGTTCTGAAGTAGATGCAATACTAGTTCTGAAGTTATGAAGTTTCTGTCTAATTAGTAGTTTTTTGGTGATCATACAGAATGTTGTCTATAAGTTTTTGTGATCATTTAGTAGCTGTTATGAATGTTGTCTTGTAATGCAAAAGATTGCAAAAAAATACATCATTGAGATGTTATGCTTGCTGTTTTGATCATACAGAATGTTGTCTTGTAGTTGTTGTGATCATTTAGTAGTTGTTGTGATCATACTGTTTTAACTGAATTTTGGTCAGAACTGAAGATGCTATTTTAACTGAATTTTGCTTCAACTGAACCCATTTTAATTCTGTAGTTTCTGAAGTTTTTGAAGTAGATGAATTTGATGCACCGGATTAATTTGATGCAGGCCCAAGGAACTCCGCCCGCTCCTGCAGGAGAAGAAGTTGTACACCTTTGTTGGCTTCTGCATTAGAGGCGACAAGCAGAAGCTGAAGTTGTCTGGTTTGGAGATCAACCCCGACAAGTACGTCGACTTGCAGCGCAAATGGAGAGTTCCAAACAATGGAAAGAAGTGGCAGTCTTTGGCTGAGTTTGCAGCCGGCCTCATCCACCCATCCTACTCAAAAATGAAGCAGAAGATCGACAGGAATTCGGACCACCTACTATGGGGGGACAGCCCACTGCCAAACAAGCTCATCGAGTACGCCGCGAAAGATGCGTACGTCACATACGAGGCATGGAAGAAAATCGAAATCACCAAAGAAGTTTGGAGCTCTGGCAAGAGGCGGAGGATCATTGGGATGACCCCTACTACTGGGGATATTGAGTTGTTTGTGGTATTGGGATGACCCCTACTACTGTGTCTCAGTTTGTAGTTATGTGGTTGAACAAGTTTTCTTTTGTTATGTTGAACAAGTTTGCTTTTGTTATGTTGAACAAGTTTGCTTTTGTAATGATGAACAAGTTTGTTTGGTTGTCAGTTGACATCATCTCATCGCTGAGCATGGTTTAGTTTTACCTTTATCTATTTATTATTTAGGCAGAGCTATTCAGGCATGGAAGATATAATCATCCTTATGGTGAGGATCGCAATGTTTTTAGCTTCCAAGTTTCTAATGACACATGATCTTTCCAACCACATAACTTAACTGCAAACATTTCCCCTGTAAACTGTAGTTACACATTCCAACCAATACCTGCAGGTTGTAATTTCATACTGAATGACCATCAATGACTAAGTGAAGCAAATAATTGCTATGCATTTCTTGGCACGCGAGAAGGAAGAGGGGAGAGGAGGCGGAGCTCACAGGGGAGGCGCAAGGAGGCCCTGCGACAGCTTAGTAGCAACAGAGGTGGCCGAAGTTGAGGAAGACAGCGGCGACCCGAGGAAGAAGAGGTGGAGGGGGGTGGAGGGGTCGAGCGCCGTCGCGCCCTGGTTCCGCGGCTCGCCGGCCCGGTGTTGATGCAGATTCTGCCCGCCGTCTTGCC
>LT934117.1:707746446-707758371 GCA_900231445.1 Triticum turgidum subsp. durum
ACCTAAAGCCATCAACTTTGGTCTAGGGTGGCTAGGAGTCGATGAAACCACCTAAAGCCATCAACACTAGGGTCTAGGGTGGCTCGGGGTCGACGGAACCACCTAAAGCCATCAACTTTGGTCTACGGTGGCTCGGGGTCGACAAAACAACCTAAAGCCATCAACTTTGTAACCTACCAACTATTCCTTTTGCAAATGCATTTAAGAATTTAAGCATCACTCTAACATATGTAACTATTCCTTTTGCAAATGCATTTAAGCATTTAACCATCAGTATAACATAAGCATCAATATGTCATCATTTTCAGTCTAACATAAGCATCACTATGTCATCATTTTAAGTCTAACATTGAAAGCAAACGATACTAACTGGAGTTTAACACATTATAGGAATACACAACCATTGTTCACATTACATAGTGGAGTTCAAATGCACAATCCATCCTTTTCTCACAAAAAGATGGATAACATAACTACTAGGTACATAAACAACCAGAGTTCACAACTAGTACTAGAACCATACATTACACAACCATAATTCTAAGTTAATAGGTCATTGCACAGCCATCCTTCCCAAAAGGTCTGCAATGCCCACTAACCTAAATTCATCTTGTTTAGTTCTGCAAGATGGCCTGGATCCCCTTGATCTTCTCCTTCAGCTTCTCATGTGCCTTCATGAGCTCAGTAATCTTAAACTCTTGCATCTGCTTCTCTTCATTATAGTTTTCCTTGAGCTTCAGCAGATCAGCAACCTGGAACTTCAACTCTAGCTTCTCTTGGGTGAGCTTCTCCTCAAACTGTGTGAACTCTGCATTCTTCAACTCCAAATTCATCCTAGCCTCACTCAGCAATTCCTTCTCTTTCATATTCTTCAACTTCAGGTTTTGGATGACAGTTGCTTGAGCACTTGTCAGGTTGCACATGATTTCATACTTCTGTTGAACCTTCTCTGCAGCTGCATCTTTCTTTGCCATTTCTGCCTTCATACCAGCAATCAACTCAGCTCTGCATTCCTGCTGATATGTGAGGTTGGACTGCAGATAACTGAAATCCACAACCCTATCAGCCTGGATATCCACAAGTTGATGCACATCTTTCACCAACTTGTCATAGTCTGCATCCAGCTTGTTCTTTTCTTCTGTCAAATGGTGAATAGTTAAAGCACTTTCAAGATTATCATTCACCCTAGCACACTTGCTCTCTTCAACCATTGACCAAAGCTTCAACAACGCATTCTCCATTGTTGGGGACCACGGCTCATCAACCCACTGAAGAAACCCACAATTCTGACCTTCCTGGAAAAATTAGAAGGGCAACATTTAGTACAATACAACTACTAAGCAACAAGAACACACTGAAAAATAAATTAATGTAATCCTACAATGTGCAGATTAACATTGGGCAGTACCTAACAATCGGCAAAATTTAGTACAATACAACTACTAAGACTACTAAGCAACAGTTAGTTGTTGGCAGTACCTAATGTTGGCACTGACATTAACTGATTTGCACAGCCATTTGCTAAGCAACAAGAACACAATGTACCTAATGATGATCAATATATTTACCAGGCACCAGAGTAACACTCCATTCAACTTACCAGTTGCTAAGCAGCCATGTGCTAACCAACAATAGTTGCTAAGAATTGACCATTAATATAATGGAATCCTAAATGTGCACTACCATTACTCCTACCATTGAGACTATCTACTGTCAACAGTAATAAGCAATACAATGTGAACTACTTTGCCCAGCTAAATGCACTACACTAGCCTGCAGCAACAAACTAGTTAATGAGACTACCTACTGTCAGCAGTAAGCAATAGTTACTAACTGGCTCCACTAAAGTTAATATTGAGCAACACTGCATTTGGAAAGAAGTGTAAATAAATAACATGTGCACACAACAGGAGCATACATTTTAGCAGAAATGCAGTCCACTGTTTAGCAGAAATGCACACAACTTAGTATTGTTTGCCACTGAAATTAATAATGAGCATTCCCACAATGAGCACTACAGTAGGGCATATATGACTAGCACAATGAGCACTACAGTAGGGCACATATGACCACCACAATGAGCATATATTTTAGCAGAAATTTAGCATGCACATAACTGAATCACAGGTGGCAAACAATACTCTGCCACTTTCAATGAACACATCCAATGCTTAATCACCAAGGCAAGAAACATACCGGCTCAGCACATGCTAAGAACCTTCTCCCAGTCATTGTTCCTTCAAATGCAACAAGCCTCTCTGATGGTTTCCCATGCTTCTCGCAGAACACCATCAAATCTAGCTCAAGGTCCTTGTAATCCGGGTCCTCAAGTGAGAAAGGCACCTGCACAATTAAAGCACAGCAAGAGAAAACAGCAAATCAAACGAAATCCTCGGAACAAAGAGCACCTACACACAAAAATCCCAAAAATTCCTAAACCTAACCCTAACCCTAGTTCCAATGGAGTAACTAACCTGATTCAGCCCATCGGTGGAGGTTTCGGAGTACATGTAGGGGAGGCTTGAGTTGTCATTGCTGCTCTCGTCCTCCAGAACCATGGCTGCGGCGGCGTGGTGTGGCGGCCAGCGGTGGCGGGCGCAGGCGACGGCGACGCAGGGAGCAGGAAGAAAGGAAGAAGAAGGCGAGCGGGGTCGGGGTCGGGATCTGGCTCGGTCACACAGCCGCGACTTAAACGGTGCGAGCGAGCCGGCCTCGTCCTAGTCAGCGCCCAGTCAGCGCACGGGCACGCGCACACTGGCCAGCGTGGCGCCTGATGGGCGGGCCCAACCGGTCAGCTTTTCTGTCAATACGTATAAAACACACTTTTAGTCTTTTTTGCAACGACTCGCCCCAATCTTGGTACTGACACGTAAAAATTATCAATCTTGATACCAATCTGCTTCCAATGTCCTAATTGTGGTACTTCTGTGCAATTAACTCAGACGATCCAGAGAGGAAAATACACGCACAGATGTCCAGAGCAGTAACGGTCAACCGGGGAAGCGGAGTTGACGTTGCGGTGGGTCAGGTCTGTCATAATAATCAGGTTTAAATCGCTAAAACAGGCCCTCAATAGAAAGTGGTAGCGATTTCAGACGGATTAGTCCAAAAGTATAGTTTTTTGTTAGGTTTTAGTAGTACTGTGCTGGTTTTTTTTTGTAATGGTAGCACCAAAATTGGTAGAATTGCTATTTACTCCTTTCTCTTAGGAAAAGGAAAAACAATAGAACATGGCGTAATGCCGGTACTCCCTCCATTTACTTATACAAAGCCACTATGAAAAATACACTTTGCATCTATACAAGGCCACCAACACTAATCCAAACAAAAATTAATGATATTTTCTCGTACTAGCAACCAGTTTAATACTTGTATGCATGCAGTCATAATGACACTTCACTCATCTTTCAATCCCTTGCTTGCATGCATGCGGTGTATTAATGATTCCAGTAAATGAAAAGAAAATTTGGTTTACCAAGCAAGACATTAAATTTTATCTTGGTACCTGTAATATGAGTTTGTGGCCTTGTATATAAAAATGGAGGGAGTACAATAATAATTTATTAAACACGGCAATTCAAATCACACGAATAATGGAGGGGTTTGTGAAACCCAAATGAGAACTACAAGCACAAATTGTGAACAGGGTTTGTGAAATGCGTATAAAAATTACAAGAATAATAGTAAAGTGGACATAGATAAATTACAAAGGACGAAAGGGCACACGCTGGCAGGCTGGTTACGATCGAGCTGAAGAGAAGTAGGATTAGTCGCTGGGCTTAGCTATGCTAACGCTTAGCTTCCAATCACGGAGAAATTAGGAGCCGCCGCCCGCCACCGCCGCCGCCGCCCCCGGCAGAGGTAGAAGAAGCGCGAGCAACGACGGTGTAAGCCATCTTGGCAACAGGGTTAACCCAGTGGGCCGTAGTTCTGGCTGCCTGCAGCGGATCAACGAATGAAGCCATGAAGACGACCAACACAAGGAGGATGAGGCAGCTGGTGCTACGAGAGGAAACCATGGCCAAATTACTTTTTGGTGTATTACTCTAACTTGTCTCTTAATCCTTGCGAGCTACCTTGCGGATTTGCTTGCTTGGTTTGGTGTCCGCGCCCTGGTATATATACCCAAGGAAGAGAGGGGAGGGGGTTGATGAAAAAGCTTGTGGATCTACTAATCAAAGTCTCCGGTGTGAGCATTAACCACCATGGCAGAGCCTTGACTTTGATCCAATACCGTGCTGTACCTGTACTAGCTACCATATGGCTGCACGTTAGATCGATTCCCCTGCATGTGTGTGTGTTTGTGTGTGTGTGTGTGTGTGTGTGTGTTTGTTCCGTCGTTGATCCAGTCTCTGGTAGCTTGGTGCGCACCTCGACGGAAACTACTCGGGCGGGTCGCATCGTCCAGGTATACGGCGTGCCCACGAGGGTTTTCAGGGTGAGCTGTTGCATGCGTGTACCTCCTACCTAGACAGGACCGATAGCCAGCGAGGCCGCCTCCTCCTTTTTTTTTTTGCGAAACATTCATAATTCTATTATTCATCTGCCAACATATTACAATCGTTTTGGATACATCTTGCAAGGAAAGGAGGGGTAGTACCAGTCCACAAGCTACACACGTTCTCACTACTAGCATGTTGCGCACATAAGTGGGCAGCAAAGTTAGCCTCACGTCTTACAAAGATCAAGTTACAATGTAGCAATTGTGAAGCGATCTCTTGAATCTGACGGAGGATTCCCATAATTTCAGACCGATGATGTTGACGAGTCTCCCAAAGCTGCACCAAATTATGACAATCAGTTTCGACCGTTACCTGCTGGAAGTTCAAAGTATTTGCAAGATCAACACCATCACGGTAAGTGAGCGCTTCCACCGACAGGGCGTTGGCCACAGAATTGTACCAACGACTTCTTGCAGCAAGGATTCGACCCATACTATCTCGTGCCACACATCCAGTAGCCCCAGTACCAGTTGTAGGATTAAAACTTCCATCTACATTTATCTTTATAATATTTTCAGGAGGAGGGTTCCACTTAACTAGTTTCTTCTCATGGTGATCAGTGGGATGAGTGGCACTAGATACCTCCTGTAGCACCTCTGCTACCCATCGGGCAACTTTGCTTGGTGAGAAGTGCTGATCTCCCCTTTTTTCCTTGTTTCGGCTGGTCCATATGGCATATGCCGCTGTTGTAATAGTCTCAGCATCCTTCGCAGAACATACCTTCCCATTGATGATATCTGATGCCCATGTTTTCGGGTGAAGACGAGGGAGTTTGACGCCAAGTTGCCTCATTTACAGCTTTCCATATTGCTTTAATAGATGGACACGATATAATCGCATGGAAGATAGACTCATCATTATTTCCACAGAAAGAACATGCCCCAATATGTTCAATATGTCTTCTCTTTAAGATACCCATGGTTGGAATGAACTCATGAAGTACTCTCCACCAGAAATGCTTTATCTTTGGGAGAACTTTGAGTTGCCAACATAGCCTCCACATGGGTGATCAGAACCTCGTGATGATGTTGGATCAATGTGCCGGTGTGCAGCTGCATTACTCGATAAACAGTGATAAGCTGAGTGCACTGAATACATACCATGTTTCTCGAATGCCCAGGCTAAAGTGTCACAGTCCAAACCACCAAGAGGAATGGAGAGGATTGCATCAGCATCCGATGGGAGCAAAGAGTTTCTTATGAGATGATCATCCCATGTTCCATCTTCGCGAATGAGGTCACACACTAGAGTAAGGTGAGTATTATCAAGTTTCCACAAGGGGCGTAGTGACGGATTAGACGGGATCCATTTATCTTCCCAAATATTGATCTCTGTGCCCGTTCCCACCCTTTTGATGAGACCCATGTTTAGGACAGTTCGCCCACTAATAATTGCTCGCCAAGTATGCGATGAATGTTTCCCTTTGTTAGCTTGCATAAAATCGCAATGCGGGTAATATTTTCCTTTTAATACCCTAGCAAATAATGATTGTGGCTTCATCATTAAACGCCATCCTTGTTTCCCAAGCATCGCCAGATTGAATGTAGCGATATCACGAAAGCCCATACCACCATGCAGTTTGGAGCGAGTCATGTCCGGCCAATTTAACCAATGCATTTTCCTCTTCTCTGGACATCCCCCCCAATAGTAGCTGGATATTGATGATGTAATTTTCTTACATGTAACCGAACTAAGCTTGAAACAATTCATTGAATAAATTGGCATGGCTTGCGCCACTGACTTGAGAAGAACATCTCTACCGGCTGCATTTAGCTTCTTTTCGCACCAACCTGATACCAATGAGCGTACACGTTCAGGAATATGCTCGAAGGCTTCCTTAGTGGATCGACCAACAGCCGTAGGTAAACCCAAGTATTTAGCACCAAGGGCTTCATTTTGGATACCCAAACTGTTACGCACTTCCATCTTAACATCATGTTTTGTATTTGGACTGAAGAAAACTGATGATTTTTGTTTATTGACTAGTTGGCCTGAAGCTCGGTTATAATTCTCAATCACAGTCTGAATTCTGTCCGCTCCTTTCTTGGAAGCTTCAGAGAAAATAATGCAATCATCAGCGAACAAAAGATGTGACACCCAGGGGGCATGGATGCCAATTCTGATTCCTTTCGCTAAGTATCTTGGACCAGAATTCTTCAATAAAGAAGACAACCCTTCAACGCATAATAGAAATAAATACGGTGATATAGGATCACCTTGTCGAAGTCCTCTGGATGGCTTGAAGAAACTTGAATATTCCCCATTCACACGCATGGAAAAAGAGACCGTACGTACACATTCCATTATTCGTTGTGTCCAAGCTTCACTAAAACCCAGCGCAAGCATTATTTCTTGAAGATATTGCCATTCTACGCGGTCATAGGCCTTGGCCATATCAATTTTGATAGCACATCCACCGATCTTTCCTTTCTTCCTTTTAAGGTAGTGAATACATTCATATGCCGTTAGAACATTATCAGCTATGAGTCTTCCTGGTATGAAGGCACTCTGTTCTTCCCCAATAATATCATCAATAATTATTCTCAAGCGATTAGCGAGCACTTTTGAGCAGATTTTATATAAAACATTGCATAAAGAAATAGGGCGATACTGTGACAGAAATTGTGGGTGTTTAACTTTGGGAATAAGAACCAGTACAGTTTTATTAATATCTTCGGGCATCACTCCACCATTCAAGAAATCTAACACAGCTGGTACCACGTCATCTTTGACTAGATCCCAATGTTTTTGAAAAAATCCGGCCGTGAATCCATCTACACCTGGGCTCTTATTTGGTCCCATACTAAATAGAGCTTTTGAGATTTCATCCTCTGTAAATGGTGCATCCAGGATCAAGTTCATGGCAGTAGTCACTTTCTTCTGAACAAAACAAGTGACTAGTGATGGGTTCAGTTCCTCTTGAGCTTGGAAAAGTTGAGCAAAGAAATCCTCAGCCATTGCCTTAAGTTCAGATTGATTAGTAGTGAGAGAACCATCTTCTTTAGTTAGAGGACCAATATGGTTTTGGCGGCTGCGTTCTTTTGCTTTGGCCGCCTCCTCCTGGGTACGTAACTTGCCACTAAACAGCCAACTAGTACTCCTACTTGTTTTCTCCTTCAACTAGTTTTAAGATGTTTGATGTGATATGGTGTTGGTTTGTGTAGGTGTCACTGTCCAGAAGGAAGATGCATCGTAATGCTGTTCACTACGGCAGTTCAAGGAAAATGAAGGATTTGATCCCAGTGGTAGTATATGTTCCGGATGCAGAGTATCTACTACACACGTCCGTGTTTCCTCTGCTTCTTCAAGCTGTACTATTGCATGTCTGCTCTGCGTTCCACCTCCGCCGTTACTGCCCGCATTTACCACTGATACTATTGCTTGTGTAGTTGATTGTCAAGTCTGGTAATGTTGCCTATTGGTTAATTGTGGATGTGGCTTTTTGTAGAAGTGCGAGTTGTGCTTTCTGTTCAGACTAATTTCCAATTATGTACCAGTATTTGTGTCCTTGGTTTGCGATTCTTAATTCTCAGGTGTTCATTTTCATTGTGATGTGGTTACTGCCTATAGGTGTTGTAACTTTCTAGTTTCAGGGATCCTTGTTCAAATGGTACCATACTACCAGTGCATATGTGCCTGCCTGTTGTGCTTCCCATTCAGACTATTTTCTGATTGTTTCAACTATGTACTTTATTTGTGTGCCTGCGGATTTGTGATTCATAATGATTAGGTCTTTGTTTTTATTGGTTTATGGTAACTGCTTTCAGTTGTTGTAACTTGCTAGTTTAGGGGATCCTTCAAATGGTATCAGCACATATGTGCTTGCCTATGGTTTCCTAGCTAGCCCGTGTGGCTCTGATGTTATTCGCCAGGACTTCTTCAGGTTCAAATCACTAAAACATTTAACATGCAATTGAATACGCATATGCTTCACTTAGTTCGAGACAAGTTGATTGATGATTACCTCTAAATTATCAGTCGACCAACCTCATTAGTTGAGCCTCTTTGTCAACCATTATGTTACTCAGTCTGGATGATTGACATGTGGAGAGCAATGTAATTTGCAGCTATATATGTATTGAACATCATATTAGTTTTCTTCACAAAGCTATAGGAAAGTAGTCCTATTCTCTTTTGTTCAATGTTGAACACAAGTGAGATAGCCTATTATTGCAGGAGTAGAACAGTAGTTTTATTCTAGTTTTGCTCAGTTTTGGAAATAACTTGTGACGGCAGGCATACTCTACTTGTTACTTGAATTGTTATCTTTTTTTTTCAAATGAACATGAGCTTGTTCAGTTCTGCGTAGAACTTGTGATGCACTGAATCTTCATATTTCGCTGTGTTCTCCCCCGCCTTTGCACTACTACTAGCCCTTGGCATTCCTTTTCAGAGTCACTACTACTAGCCATTGTCATTCCTTTTGATTGCTCTGTGTGCATTGTGGCTTACATGGTCACAAACGCATGACTTCAAGAGTTGCTTATGGTACATTATACTACCTCCGTCTAGGTGAATAAATCATTCGCATAGTTCTAGGTCATTGATTTGAGGAATTAAATATTTGTTATATGTCATGAAAACTATATCACTAGATTTCTACACGGATGTAGTTTCTAAATATATATTTTTTGTCACATATAATACATATTTAGATAGTTAAATTGTCGACCTAGAACTACGCGAATGACTTATTCACCGAGACGGAGGTAGTTGTTGTTTTAATTTGTCAAGGTTCAGTCAGGGTCCCTTGTCTTGGAAATCTTTTACAGTTGCAGGAACCATGCTATATTTTCATATGCAAACGCATGCTTTTGTTGCTGTCAGTTCGTCATTTGCAAACTAGTAAATAACTAGAAATGATGATGTCAAACCTCCGCCTGATCTCCTACTCCTCCTGACCTCCCGTTCTCCACCTCCACCCGCGCTTACCTCTCGCGTCGCTCCCAAGGGTGATGCCAGGGCCCCAACCCTAGTGCCGCCAAAAATTGCCAATCTCAGAGCCCCCTACCGTTGATGCGCCGATATTGGACATGGTGGCGCACTGGTGCGGCTAGTGCGGTGCCAGCGGGGAGGCGGCGGTCGTCACCTACATGGCCTGAAGGGAGCTCACGCGCGCTTCTCTGGCCAATGCTTGGGGGCGGTGTTCCATGTATTTGATTCCCCCCAAATCCATCGTCGGTCTGACTCGTGGCCTTCCGACGGTGCGTAGAGAGGTCGACAAGGGATGTTGGAGTTCCCCATCGGTGTTTTGGCCGCCGTGTGTGCCTTCATGGCGTGGCTCCATATGGATCTAGCAAGTTGCTGGTTCGGAGTGGCGCGATTACTGGTGAAAAGCGTGCTGATTTTGATCATGGCATACAATGGCGACGTCTTAGCCGCCGTTCCTTGTCGAAGACAATGTCATTGCAATCGTCGTCGCCTCGTTTCTTCTGCTCCTAGGGAAACTCTAGATCCAGGTCTCCCGAGTCAGATGCTGACAACAACTTCAGTGTCGTTCTCCCTCCTGGGGGCATCGTTTTGGACCAGGTGCTGGCTAGAGAGGCCAAGATGTGGAGCGGCGTTACATTTACCGCATCGATGACGGAGAGTTTTGGCGGCAGGCGTGTGTTGATGGACTGCCCATGATGGTGGAGCAGTCTAGTGTCGTGGTGGCATAAACGACAGTACGTACCAAAAGCATAGATCCGAGGGCCTAGAGCATTCCACAGGGCCATCGACGCAGGCACAACCAGAAATGCTCGAGGCGCAGTGCAACTGCACCAGCCCACGGGGGTGGGAAGAGGCTGCCAGGCAGGTCCGGCTGGCCCGTCGCGCATGACCGAAACTGTCGCATGATGGTGGCCCATTGCGTGCCTACGTTCCACGTCCAACCGTCATGGACCGCCAAGGCGGGTCGGGGTTTCCGGATAGATCAGAAAACATGACACATCACCTGAAAATGCCGGCGCGGCTGACTCTCTCGCCCATGAAGCCCCCTAAGAGGCAGGTACTCCGGCATCCTTTATAGAAGTATACTCCCTCTTTCCATCTATCTAGGGCCTAATGTGTTTTTCAAGACAGCCTTTGACTATTGACAACATTAATAGCACATGAGATGTATACTATGAAAATTATATTATTGGAAGCTCCTTTGACATACAAATTTGAAGGTATGCTTTGTGTAAGTTGCATGTCATATATTATTGCTTTAACCTTTGGTCAAAGTTAGCCTCGAAAAACGCATTAGGACCTATATAGATGGAAGGAGGGAGTAACAAATTTGATTGTGCGCAACGACATGCTGATCATGGAATTGTTGTAGAAGCATAGTAAAGGCTTTGGTCAGCTATGCTGATCATGGAATTGTTGTAGAAGCATAGTATTGCCAAATGATATATATATATATATATATATATATATATATATATATATATATATAGAGAGAGAGAGAGAGAGAGAGAGAGCACCTTGTTTGAGCGAAGCAAAGAACATGGGACGCAGCATGGTTGCTGTCTGTCTAGGTGCACACATGCAACCCGCGAGTTGTTTCCGGCGAGGTACTACGCAACTACACATAAACTCGCTGCCGGAGACTGGGTCAATGACGGAACACACACTGGCATTAACATTCTCAAAAGTTACTTTGTATGCAACATGTTCTAGGGATTGATGTACGTATAATCCAAACCAGACGATAAACAAGAAGTTATTTCATATACCTTTTTGTCATATCCTTGATCTTTTGTGAACAGTAGATACTTCTCTTTGTTGTCTTCATGGGCTTCAATGTGTTTGAATGTGAAAACAATTTTTACAGATATCTCGATAACTAATCAGGATAATTCTGGGAAAGCATCCTTAGTTGTCAGGTGTGTACCACTTGGGAGGATAGAGATGGCACGTCCAGTTCCAACAATTACTCTATCACGTCCAGTGATTGTTAGAATATCTCCATTCGTCTTTGTCAGTGTTTGGAAATGTTTCATCTCCCTCAGTATGGAGTTTGTGCTACCAGTATCCACAAGGCATAATTCCTCTTCCATTGTTTTGTGTTAGTTGGAAGTTTCTCGCATTTGCATGAGAAAGCCATGGAAGAATGGAAAATAATAATGACTATTGAGTTGGGAATTAATTAATAATTCAAATCTCAGTGGCATAAGGAATGTTTTGCATCTAAGCTTCATATATCTTCCAACACAGTTGAAAAATTGTTTCTTGTGCTGTAGCTTATTTCTAGAAGAGTATGTATTCAAAAGGAAACAACTTGTATGATTATGGCTAGCCGAGGGCTTCATCGTGGAGAGGGCAGAAGCACATTAAAAGAAGTTGCAACTGGCTGAAGGAGTTTTGATTGACACAAACATGCTACAACTTGTTGAGAGAAACACATTTTGTAGGATGAGGAGATTGAAAACGCACGGTACCTTACATGAATTGGAAG
>LT934117.1:707786280-707863367 GCA_900231445.1 Triticum turgidum subsp. durum
CATTGGTCCCGGTTGGTGCCACGAACCGGGACCAATGCCCCCCTTTAGTCCCGATTGGTGCCTCCAACCGGGACCAATGGTCGTGTGCTGGCACGGTGCGGCACGAAAGTTTAGTCCCACCTCGCTAGCTGAGAGGGGCGCGCAGTGGTTTATGAGCCCCACTGCCGCACCCCTCTCGAGCTCCTCTCCACTGCAGGCTTACGGGCCTACTTACTACTGCTTTGCCTGATCGGCGTAATGGGCCACCTACGGGCCTGAATCCCGGCCCATGGTGGGTTTCTAGTCGTATTCAGGCCGTGGGGGCCTAGTAGGAGGCACTTTTTTTCTTTACTTATTGTTGCTATTTTTATTTTTTCCCAGATTTTTTGTTTTGTTTTCTGCATTATTTATTTTCTTTTGTTTTTTTGCTTTATTTTTTAATTCTTTTTTGCTTTTAGTTTTAGAAAAAATATAAACTTTCTATTAGTGCCATAGTTCTCAAATGTGAAAACACTTTTTTTTTGTTTTTTTATTTTGTTTCGTGCTTTATTTATTTTATTTTGTTTCTACTTACAACAAAATACTTATTGTTGCTATTTTTATCTTTTTCCCAGATTTTTTGTTTTGTTTTCGGCATTATTTATTTTCTTTTGTTTTTTTGCTTTATTTTTTAATTCTTTTTGCTTTTAGTTTTAGAAAAGTTATAAACTTTCTGTTAGTGCCATTAATTTTCAAATTTGAATACACTTTTTTGTTTTCTTTTTGCTTTCTTTATTTTATTTTGTTTCTACTTACAACAAAATACTTATTGTTGCGATTTTATTTTTTTCTAGTTTTTTTGTTTTGTTTTCTGCATTATTTATTTTCTTTTGTTTTCTGCATTAAAGCATTTCAAATGAACTCCGAAAAAGTTGAAAGTTGGCATGGTATCACGAGGGCCGAACCATAAGACATTAAAGCATTTCAAATGAACTCTGAAAAAGTTGAAAGTTGAAAGTTGGCATGGTATCATAATTTCGTCTGTTACAAAGTTGGCATGGTATCATCATAATAGTTGCGGGAGAAAGTCTTCACTTTTTCTTCGCTTGTGTCATTTGCTTATTGCGCCGTAACCATGGATAATCTTCATCGTTTATCAGGATACTGGGGTCAGCCTTGACTTTGAAGGGAGGAATTTCATGAAACTTTTCATAATCTTCAGACATGTCTGTCTTGCCCTCCACTCCCACGATGTCCCTTTTTCCTGAAAGAACTATGTGGCGCTTTAGCTCATCGTATGATGTATTCGCTTCCTTATCTTTTCTTTTTCTCGGTTTGATAGACATGTCCTTCACATAGATAACCTGTGCCACATCATTGGCTAGGACGAACAGTTCGTCAGTGTACCCAAGATTTTACAGATCCACTATTGTCATTCCGTACTGTGGGTCTACCTGTACCCCGCCTCCTGACAGATTGACCCATTTGCACTAAAACAAAGGGACCTTAAAATCATGTCCGTAGTCAAGTTCCCATATGTCCACTATGTAACCATAATATGTGTCCTTTCCCCTCTCGGTTGTTGCATCAAAGCGAACACCGCTATTTTGGTTGGTGCTCTTTTTATCTTGGTCAATTGTGTAAAATGTATTCCCATTTATCTCGTATCCTTTCCAAATTGTAACAGTCGAAGATGGTCCGCTGGACAACAAGTACAACTCATCACAAACAGTGTTGTCACCTCTGAGACGTGCTTCCAACCAACTGCTGAAAGTCCTGATGTGTTCACATGTAATCCAGTCGTCGCACTGCTCTGGGTGTTTGGAGCGCAGACTGTTCTTGTGTTCATCGACATACGGGGTCATCAAGGTAGAGTTATGTAGAACTGTGTAGCGTGCTTGAGACCAAGAATATCCGTCCCTGCATATTATTGAGTCCCTTCCAAGCGTGCCTTTTCCAGTCAGTCTCCCCTCATACCGCGATTGAGGGAGACCTATCTTCTTAAGGCCAGGAATGAAGTCAACACAAAACCCGATGACATCCTTTGTTTGATGGCCCATGGAGATTCTTCTTTCTGGCCTAGCGCGGTTATAGACATATTTCTTTAAGACTCCCATGAACCTCTCAAAGGGGTACATATTGTGTAGAAATACAGGGCCCAGAATGACAATCTCGTCAACTAGATGAACTAGGACGTGCGTCATGATATTGAAGAAGGATGGTGGGAACACCAGCTCAAAACTGACAAGACATTGCACCACATCACTCCTTAGCCTTGGTATGATTTCTGGATCGATCACCTTCTGAGAGATTGCATTGAGGAATGCACATAGCTTCACAATGGCTAATCGGACGTTTTCCAGTAGAAGCCCCCTCAATGCAACCGGAAGCAGTTGCGTCATAATCACGTGGCAGTCATGAGACTTTAGGTTCTGAAACTTTTTCTCTGACATATTTATTATTCCTTTTATATTCGACGAGAAGCCAGTCGGGACCTTCATACTAAGCAGGCATTCAAAGAAGATTTCCTTCTCTTCTTTGGTAAGAGCATAGCTGGCAGGACCTTCATACTGCTTTGGAGGCATGCCGTCTTTTTCGTGCAAACGTTGCAAGTCCTCCCGTACCTTAGCTGTATCTTTTGTCTTCCCATACACGCCCAAGAAGCCTAGCAGGTTCACGCAAAGGTTCTTCGTCACGTGCATCACGTCGATCGAAGAGCGGACCTCTAGGTCTTTCCAGTAGGGTAGGTCCCAAAATATAGATTTCTTCTTTCACATGGGTGCGTGTCCCCCAGCGTCACTCGGAACAGCTAGTCTGTCGGGACCCTTTCCAAAGATTACGTGTAAATCATTGACCATAGCAAGTACGTGATCACCGGTACGCATGGCGGGCTTCCTCCGGTGATCTGCCTCGCCTTTGAAATGCTTGCCTTTCTTTCGACATTGATGGCCCAGGTACACATTCTTCCTGCAGCTTCCCAGGTATATACTATCGGTGTCAAGTAAATAGTGCATGCATGCGTGGTATCCCTTGTTTGTCTGTCCTGAAAGGTTACTGAGAGCGGGCCAATCGTTGATGGTCACGAACAGCAACGCCTTTAGGTGAAATTCCTCCTGTTTGTGCTCATCCCACGTACGTACACTGTTTCCATTCCACAGCTGTAAAAGTTCTTCAACTAATGGCCTTAGGTACACATCAATGTCGTTGCCGGGTTGCTTAGGGCCTTGGATGAGAATTGGCATCATAATGAACTTCCGCTTCATGCACATCCAAGGAGGAAGGTTATACATACATAGAGTCACGGGCCAGGTGCTGTGATTGCTGCTCTGCTCCCCGAAAGGATTAATGCCATCCGCACTTAAAGCAAACCATACGTTCCTTGGGTCACTTGCAAACTCATCCCAGTACTTTCACTCAATTTTTCTCCACTGTGACCCGTCAGCGGGTGCTCTCAACTTCTCGTCTTTCTTACGGTCCTCACTGTGCCATCGCATCAACTTGGCATGCTCTTCGTTTCTGAACAGACGTTTCAACCGTGGTATTATAGGAGCATACCACATCATCTTCGCAGGAACCCTCTTCCTGGGGGGCTCGCCGTCAACATCACCAGGGTCATCTCGTCTGATCTTATACCGTAATGCACCGCATACCGGGCATGCGTTCAGATCCTTGTACGCACCGCGGTAGAGGATGCAGTCATTAGGGCATGCATGTATCTTCTGCACCTCCAATCCTAGAGGGCATACGACCTTCTTTGTTGCGTATGTACTGTCGGGCAATTCGTTATCCTTTGGAAGCTTCTTCTTCAATATTTTCAGTAGCTTCTCAAATCCTTTGTTAGGCACAACATTCTTTGCCTTCCTCTGCAGCAATTCCAGTACGGTACCGAGCTTTGTGTTGCCATCTTCGCAATTGGGGTACAACTCTTTTTTGTGGTCCTCTAACATGCGATCGAACTTTAGCTTCTCCTTTTGACTTTCGCATTGCGTCCTTGCATCAACAATGACCCGGCGGAGATCATCATCATCGGGCACATCGTCTGGTTCCTCTTGATCTTCAGCAGCTTCGCCTGTTGCAGCATCATCGTGCACATCGTCTGGTTCCTCTTGATCTTCAGTAGCATCACCGTATTCAGGGGGCACATAGTTGTTATTGTACTTTTCTTCTTCGCCATCTTCCATCATAACCCCTATTTCTCCGTGCCTCGTCCAAACATTATAGTGTGGCATGAAACCCTTGTAAAGCAGGTGGGTGTGAAGGATTTTCCGGTCAGAGTAAGGCTTCGTATTCCCACATATAGGGCATGGACAACACATAAAACCATTCTGCTTGTTTGCCTCAGCCACTTCGAGAAATTCATGCACGCCCTTAATGTACTCGGAGGTGTGTCTTGAACCGTACATCCATTGTTGGTTCATCTGCGTGCATTATATATAATTAAGTGTGTCAAAAATCATTACAAAACATCATGAATAGATAATTAAGTGACCAAATTAATAGAAGTTCATCATCACATTAAAACCAAAGTATCTCTACCGACCGAAATTCTGTGGAGATGTTTGCAAGGTGAAGGTGTCCACCGACCGAAAGAAGTCATGGACGGAAGATATTTTGTATGCCCCAACTATGCTTATGATCGTGCGCTTCCAACTCATGCCTATGACCAACCACCGGTTTGCTAGAGAAGTAACATGTTACTCTAAAATGTGTGTCAACACTAACATCCATTTTGTATGCAGTCACCGGCTCCTCTATGCAAGTACTTCACGTGGATAAATCATGAAGTGCCAGAAGATGTCCAAAAGGACCAATATCAAGATTGTCTTAGGCGCTAGCGGCTGTTTGAAGAAAGGTTTCGAAGAGGCTTGGAGGAAGAGCGTCGTCAGAAGGAGAGGATGGAGCGCAAGCAATGCGAGGAGGAGAGGGCACGCCAAGCGAAGCTTGCTCGTGAGGAGGAGAGGGCAAGAAAGCTTGCAAAGGCTCGCAAGGCACAAGAGGAGGATGAGGCACGTGACAAGAAGGGGAAATGGCCCCGTATGACACAGTAAAGCCTTCGCTTCGCTGCACTTGTCATGTAACCGGATGAAGCCATGCCAAATTTATCATGAACTATGTAGTACTAATGCAAGAATGCATATGTCGTGAACTTATCGTGAATGAATTTGCCATTTGTATTGAATTTGGTGTAGAGATGTTTGCAAGGTGTCATGAATGAACTTTAGTTTGTCAGCAATTTCTGTGATTTGTCTGCAATTTCTATGAATTGTTGTGCTGATAAGAGGGCCAAAACAGAGGATAACTCTGTTTTGCTCTGTTTTAGTTTAGCCCCCCCCCCCTACCGCCACAGGCCTTGGCGGTAGGGTGCTTGCCCTACCTCCAGGGCCTGTGGTGGTAGGGGGGCAAACCTACTGTGACGGTAAAACAGGAGGCCTTGGCAGTAAGGGGGGACCCTACCGCCACAGCCTCTGGCGGTAGGGTGGAGGAACCTACCGCTAGTGCCTGTGGTGGCAGGGGGAGGAGGGTAAACTTTCTGTGATGGTAAAACGAAGGGACTTGGCGATAGGGGTGCAAACCTACTGTGACGGTAAAACAGGAGGCCTGGCACTGAAGTTTACCCCCCCTACCGCCACAGGCACTGGCGGTAGGTTCGTGCACCCTACCGCCAGAGGATGTGGCGGTAGGCATTGAATACTCTCCCCCCCTTCCTACCCCCTTCTGTCAAATGTTAGAACAATAACCCACTTCTATCAAATATTAGAATGATCATCTCGCAAACACATACATAACTCAACTCACATAGTTCATTACATCCACAAATAACACATGTTCAAACTAATTAAAACATGGCTAGTTCAGATGACATCGGTTCAAACTAGAAGCTCAAGCTCAATGACACATTTTCTAAACAGGTAACATATTTCTCATACTTATCAGACGTTCAATTTGTTCGTCGCATGCTTGATTACGCTTCAGTTGAAAGTCGGTGGATCCTGCCCAATGACCCAACACACCATTCGCTTCACGGAACCAGGCCCATGCAGAACGGCGGGCGGGATTCTCTGACACGCCTTGTTTGATTGCCCATCCTATGCCATGGCCGGGTTTCCTCAAGTCCATCTCACGGGATTCTTCTTTGCTAGCAGTGAACGCAATCTCAATTGCCAAAGTGTGTCTGCAAGCATATTCCTATTCTTGCAGCTCATCAAGCATCTTCCTTTTTTCCTTCACAAGCTTTCGAAAAGTGTGTCTGCAAGCATATTCCTATTCTTAGCATCAGAAGGTTTCTTGATAAAGTGATACTTGTTGAAATCCTTCATGGCCGCATTTGCCTCATCACAACTCTTCAACCATGCTTCACATTCCCTCTTCAAGCAAAGATGTCACTCTGACATGAGCTTCTCACACACTATGTTCATAGTCATGGATCGAATGTCCATCCTACATGAATATACGGGTTTAAGATGACATTCAACAAAACACAAAATAAATTCAATGAAGTACAACACTTGGTTACTTGATATGGCATACAATACCAAGTTCTTAATGAGTTCAAATGTTAAGGGTACAAGTCATAGTAGTTCAAATGACGACCAAGCAACGTTACTTATCATTACAGTCCAGATGACAAAGATTACATAGCCTCATGAAATTCTATGTGGCATATGGTCCCGGGTTGCAACAAATAACATCATTTCTTTCTTTGACCCGTGCCCAAAGAGAAGCCCGCTTCTCTTCTGACGAGAATGGTTGGTGAACTAACCAATCAATGACCTGACCATGATTTTCCATGTCTATCTCAGCATATTCTCCCCTTGTAACACACAATGCAATTTGCATTGCAAGATCATGCCTACAATTTTTGAGCTCGGTGGAGAGGTGAGTAGTGTGTGGCCTGAATGAGTGGTTGAGGAGGGGGAGGAAATATCCAGCCCCTCCCCACCTTATCCACCACACAGGACCCTACCGTCAGAGGTGCTGGCGGTAGGCTTCAGTACCCTACCGCCAGGGACCCTGGTGGTAGGCCTCTTTTCCATGTCAGCCATGGCAAACGGCCGTCAGTCGCTGTCCAGGCGCCTACCGCCAGGGCCCTTGGCGATAGGTTGTGCAATACTACCGCCACGGACCCTGGCGGTAGGCAAAAGGGTCAAATCCCAAAAAATTTACAGAGGGGGGTCAGATCCTGAAATAGTATGCAAAAAGGGTCAAAACATGAAATTTTGCCCCGCAGGGAACCAAATTTGTTTTGGACGAGGACCGAGTCCTCGTGCGACACGGACGGAGACAGATTAAATCGGCAAAGAAAAATCCATCTTGATACGTCTACAACGGAATTAGCAAGGGCATAGGCAAGGCAATTGCTAGCATCTAGGGAGTTGAGCCAAAGGAGCACTTCACGTGAGACCAACTGGGTAGTTGATTTCTACCAGTGCATGGACGTTATGTTCGTCTACTTGGAGATTACGGGAAGACTGCTCAATTATTTTTCACGGAGTCAGCCATAGAAAGAATCATGGCTCCAATAGGTATCAGGTTTGAGATGGAGAAGTTCACGGAACTGAAAAACCTTGGATTATGGCAGACAATGGTGAAAGACTTGTTGGCACAATGAGGATGCTTGAAGGCATTACAGGAAGTCATGTTAGCTAAGATGATATTATCATGTGATGGATGGAAATTCTTGAAAGACGATTTGGGAGCCTTGAGCGTGTCGTGCAGTCGGAAAAGTTTGGCTGGGTCGGACTAGATAGTCCGACGGATCGACGTGAGTCGGTTGGTACAGAAGATGGTGGTCAGATCGATGATGATGATATAGGAGCGTGATGCTGATGGTGACCGACTTCTGGGCGTGGAAACACGTGGCACAGGCCCGAGTGCTTGTGTCGCTTCGATAAGGCAATGGCACGGGTTAATTCAAGACGGTGCACACGAGAGCTTGATGTCAACGGGGAGTGGGGTGGACTGATCATCTACCATGGAGTCATGTTGAAGGTGGAGCTGGATTGAGGGGCTACGATGTAAGGATCCAGAGAATTGAAGCCTATTCAGCAAGGGGGAAAAGCGAGTGACATGCAGTTCGGACTGGAGCCCAGTGGTTTGATGGAAGCGTGAAACTCGTCATCGATCGGCGATGATCGATGGTATTCTGCAGTGGGGGTTCAGTGGTGTGGGTTCGCGACCCTTGAGACTCGATCGGGACAACAGAGTCTCCACGCAATAATAGCGGCGAGGCATGCGGTATGCATGGGAGATGGAGACTTGGTCAAGGGTTCTGGTTGTCATACATGTGGTGAGACAAGTGCGAATATGACTCGGGTTGACTACGAACAACGGTGAAATTTCTTCAAGTTTCAGACAGACAGTCAAGGAAGAGCGGTGATGTTGAGTTCAGGTAACTCTTATGTGTGACACCCAATATTTAAGGTGTTCACTTTCACACAGGTCAGTGATCAGCGTGTGATGGCGTTGGACTGATACTCTGGAAGTTGGGAGCACAAACTAGAGTAACAAGGAACTTAATTTTGCTCGAGTGTTGATTGTGGTCAAGAAAAGCAGGGACTACAAGTTGCAGGTGGAGTCACATGGATTCTTTGGAGTAGCAGCGGTACTCATGGGATAAGCTCAAGTCTAATGTAAATGAAAGTTTGACGCATGGACAAATCCAGGGCGGTGGAGTATATTCGCCAAGGTGGAGTTTGTTGGAGTTGTGTCGAATATAGTGTACAAGGTATTGTGTTTAGATAATATATGGAGTCGTGTCCTAATAGGACACTTGTATCCTAGACCTCTCATATATAGCGGGGGTAGACACACGATGTAACCTATGCCAACATAATAGCACATGAACGCAGGGGAAGCCGGCGACGTGGGCCGGCGTCCAGGGCGACCTGGTGCGGTATTGTAGCAGTGTCATGGGGAGGAGCGCCCATAGTCAGGCCCCGGGATGTAGACATATGGGTAAGCCTCGTTGTATATCCCGACGAGGATGGAGGGGAAAGACCTACCGGAGCCAGGCCGCTGTTCGAGACTCCCGAAACCTAGACCGCGGAGGGAAACGAGGCTGCACGGTGAGGTGCGGATCCAGCTCAACGATGGTGCGGATCCGGAAGGCCCGATGTGGCAGTGGCGGATCTGGCCACAGAACCCTAGTGGATGCATGGATCCCGGAGCAGAGGA
Source organism: Triticum turgidum subsp. durum (assembly GCA_900231445.1). NCBI lineage: Eukaryota > Viridiplantae > Streptophyta > Magnoliopsida > Poales > Poaceae > Triticum > Triticum turgidum. The sequence goes on from LT934117.1 coordinate 707,795,413, forward strand.
GAGCAGGTGGGGGTGGCTACACTGGCTGCTATGGGATTAGAGGATGGGATCCACGCCGTGATCCGGACGGGAGCATGATGGGATCTACATGAGTCCGTCGCCGGGGTTTGTGGCGTGGTGGAGGCGGCCGTGAGGAGGGGAGGAGGAGAGGGCGAGGGAGGGAGGGCGCCGCCGCCGACGACGGGAAGGTAGGGTTAGAGAGGGGTGGCGGCGTTGATCTGGATCAGGGAGAGAGAGGGAGGCGGCGGGCGGAAGGAAGGGAGGATAGGTGAGTGAGTTGATCTGGATAGGGTTCGGTGCAGTGGGTTTCTTCAGATGGATGAATGGATGGATGGTGGGATTGCTAGCAATGGATGGTAGGATGTCTGCCATGTCATCGATCCGTGTGACAGGTGGTTCCACCAATCAGAGTCTAACTTATGTAATTGTGTTGTTTCTCTTTTGTTTCTTTTATATTTTTTACCCTCTTATTTTGGGTAAACACTCAACATATTAGCTTTATGTTGTATGTTTAAATGACCCAATATTGTATTCATATGTGTATCTTAGGATTTCAAACAATGATGATATTGTGGTCTTCATTTGCATTGCACACAAAAATCATTTTCCATTTTTTGAGTGTCCAACATGTTTTTTTGAAGGACCTATAATATATTTGTTGCAAAATAAGACCACACCATTTTTAAAAAATACTATGACATATTTAATGCACAATTTCCCAAATGGTTGGGTGTCAAAAGTTTCGATCCACCTCTCGTGAAACAGACAAATTTCCGCCAATTTAGCTTGAAGTGGGTCAAATTTGAACTGTAGCTACCTCGTAGTTTGCTCTTTATTTTTTTCAAAAATCATTTCTAGGTACAAAAGTATCTATTTAATAAGAGAAATACCAAAAAAATTTCAAGATTCAACCACTAACTAGGAACGGTCATTCCCGCCGTTTTGACCGCATTTTGAAACGGGCGTAAAAATTCAAAAAAATCAAAAAATTGGAAAACCTTCGCATTATGTCATTATATGTGACCAAGTTATCAGGAAAAATAATAAACTTGTAATACGACAATTATTTAAAAAAAGTGTTCTCACAAACGAGCTACCATGTGTGAAGATGCATGGATTTCAAGCCAAATGATCAATCTCATGGCCACATTCATGGCATAGTTTGTTCAAATGATCTCATATCGTGTGCACAAGAGTGCACCTAGGAATTCCAAACAATGTTGCCTAAGGGAGTTTTCATTTTCCTTGGACGAAAAATTCATTTTCCATTTTTTCGAGTGCCCAAAATGAGTTTTTTTTGTGAAGGACCTACCATATATTTGTTACAAAATTGTACCAAATCAATTTTATAAAATACTAGGAAAAATTTAATGCACAATTGACCAAATGGTTGGGTGTAAAAAGTTTTGATCCACCTCTGGTGAAAAAGACAAATTCCCGCCGATTTAGTAGAAAGCGGGTCAAATTTGAACTGTAGCTACCTCGTAGTTTGCTCTTTATTTTTTCCAAAAATCATTTCTAGGTACATAAGTATCTATTTAATCAGAGAAACACCAAAAAAATTCCAAGATTCAACCACTAGCTAGGAACGGCCATTCCAGCCGTTTTGACCGCATATTGAAACGGACATAAAAAATAAAAAAAATAAAAAAAATGGAAAACCTCCGCATTGTGTCATTATATGTGACCAAGTTTCCATAAAAATAATAAACTTGTAATACGGTAATTATTTTAAAGAAGTGTTCTCAGAAATGAGTTATCATGTGTGAAGATTCATGACTTTGAAGCCAAATGATCAATCTTATAGCCACATTCATGACATAGTTTGTTCAATTGACCTCATATTGTGCACAAGGGTGCATCCTGGAATGACAAAGAATGTTGCCTAAGGAAGTTTTCATTTTCTTTGCACGAAAAATTCATTTTCCATTTTTTCGAGTGCCCAAAATGAGGTTTTTGTGAAGGACCTACCATATATTTGTTGCCAAATTAGACCTAATAAATTTTAGAAAATATTAGGCCATATATAATGCACAATTGACAAAATGGTTGGGTGTCAAAAGTTTTGATCCACCTCTGGTCAAAAAGACAAATTCCTGCCGATTCATTTGGAAGCGGGTCAAATTTGAACTGCAGCTGCCTCATAGTTTGCTATTTATTTTTGCCAAAAATCATTTCTAGTTACATAAGTACCTATTTAATCTTAAATACATGGTTTGGTGGCGATACATCGAGGTTTGGACGGTGGCCGAGGGCCCCAACTCTAGAGCGCGTAAACTCGCATGCCCGCCGCGTGGTCACCGCGTGACCATGGCGTTGCCATGTGTTCTGGGTGGCCTAGGCATGTCTAGTAGGTTGGGCACTCCCCAGGTAGGTGCTAGGAATAAAATCACAACATAAGATTCTCACGAGGAGACCAATCGATGCTCAAACATGAATAAGCAGCCAAGTGTTTGATTAGCGGTACGGGAAATTTACATGGCTAATGGACGTGAGTTTTGGCTGAGGATGATCAATTACTAAGGAGACCGTCTTCACAAATTTTCAGCTTAAAAGGAGGAGCCTAGTTGGTACTTGCTTTGCAAAGTACCACACTGGACATAAATACGAATGTTGAAGCTGGGCTCAAAATAATGAATGGATTGAGCTGGCATTTGGTGGAGGATGGTTATTTGGGCATAGAAAAGCACTGTAGAAAATGGATACCATTTGGACATGCCAAAGTGGTACTTCCTTCACAAAGTGTTTTTTTGAACAGAATAGCAAAATGAATATTTTTGAATTATTTTGAACTAGGCAAGGAAGGTTTTTTACATTTTGACTAAGATATGACCCAAAGAATTTATGAGATTTTTTGGTAATTTTAGGAATGACAGAAATATAGGTTGCTTCACAACCTAGGGCAAAAGCTGCCACATGGACATGACACATAGGCAAAACTGATAAGGTGGTGATATCTACTACACAACCTTCTTCTTGTAGACGTTGTTGGGCCTGCAAGTGCACAGGTTTGTAGGACAGTAGCAAATTTCCCTCAAGTGGATGACCTAAGGTTTATCAATCCGTAGGAGGCGTAGGATGACGATGGTCTCTCTCAAACAACCCTGCAACCAAATAACAAAGAGTCTCTTGTGTCCCCAACACACCCAATACAATGGTAAATTGTATAGGTGCACTAGTTCGGCGAAGAGATGGTGATACAAGTGCAAAATAGATAGTAGATAAAGGTATTTGTAATCTGAAATTATAAAAACAGCAAGGTAACAAGTGGTAAACGTGAGCGTAAACGGTATTGCAATGATAGGAAACAAGGCCTAGGGTTCATACTTTCACTAGTGTAAGTTCTCTCAACAATAATAACATAGATAGAACAAATGACAAGCCCTCAACATGCAACAAAGAGTCACTCCAAAGCCACTAATAGCGGAGAACAAACGTAGAGATTATGGTCGGGTACGAAACCACCACAAAGTTATTCTTTCATATCGATCTATAAAAGAGTTCATACTAGAATAACACCTTAAGACACAAATCAACCAAAACCCTAATGTCACCTAGATACTCCATTGTCACCTCAAGTATCTGTGGGCATGATTATACGATATGCCTCACACAATCTCAGATTCATCGAACCAACATAAAAGTATTTCAAAGAGTGCCCCAAAGCTACTACCGGAGAGTCAAGAACGTGTGCCAACCCCTATGCATAGGTTCATGGGTGGAACCCGCAAGTTGGTCGCCAAAACATACATCAAGTGGCACATGATATCCCATTGTCACCACAGATAATCACGGCAAGACACACATCAAGTGTTCTCATAAAGACTCAATCCGATGAGATAACTTCAAAGGGGAAACTCAATTCATCACAAGAGAGTAGAGGGGGAGAAACATCATAAGATCCAACTACAATAGCAAAGCTTGGGATACATCAAGATCGTGCCATAGAGGAACACGAGAGAGAAAGATCAAACACATAGCTACTGGTACATACCCTCAGCCCCGAGGGTGAACTACTCCCTCCTCGTCATGGATAGCGCCGGGATGATGAAGATGGCCTCCAGTGATGGGATCCCCCTCCGGCAGGGTGCCGGAACAGGGTTCCGATTGGTTTTTGGTGGCTATAGAGGCTTGCGGCGGCGGAACTCCCGATCTATCTTCTATTCTGGAAGTTTTAGGTACAAGAGTATATATGGGTGCAGGGGTACGTCGGAGGAGCTACAGGGGCCCCACAAGGCAGGGGGTGCGTCCAAGGGGGTGGGCGCGCCCCCCACCCTCGTGGGAAGCCCGTATCTCCCCTGACGTGCACTCCAAGTTCCCTGGGTTGCTTTCCTTCCAAAAATAACTTCTCCAGTTGATTTCGTTCCGTTTTGACTCCGTCTGATATTCCTTTTCCTCGAAACACTGAAATAGGCATAAAATAGCAAATCTGGGCTGGGCCTCCGGTTAATAGGTTAGTCCCAAAAATAATATAAAAGTGGATAATAAAGCCCAATATTGCCTAAAACAGTAGATAAAGTAGCATGGAGCAATCAAAAATTATAGATACGTTGGAGACGTATCAGGTGGCGCATAGTCATAGCAACCCAACACAATTTAATGGGTTATGCCCATCTATATTGGTCATGATCAGCTAGAAATAAGGCAGCGGACCAGTGCTATCTGCTTTATGACCATTTTGCATAAGGAAATTACGACCTTTCTGACCAAAATGGTCGTTATAGTTTAGGGTTTGGAGCCCCCCGAACAGCTTTTGACCAATTGGTCTGAAAAGGTCATAGATCTATGACCAATTCTTCCAGGGTCACTGACAGAAGGTCACTAGTTGACATATTTCTTGTAGTGTGCATACATGAACCAACAACGAACGTGTCGATCAACAGCTAATGAACCCAAGTCATAGCAAGCTACAGTGACTTAAAGGAACACCACGTGACATTTCCCCGAAGGGACAGACACAGGAACGAAGAAGGCCACATGCCGGCCAGCCTAAGTGTTCCGGAGCAGTAGCAAGCTACCAAGGCTCAGTGGAAGCACTAGGAGACATTTCCTGGTAAAAGAGAGGCTACCAAGGATAAACAACTAGGTAATCAGATCCCACACATACCAAGCATTTCAAAACATACACACAATATGCTCGATATGTGCAAATACAACATGGCATCACAACATGACTCTACAACTCAGGTTATTTACTCAACAGGCTCCGAGGAGCGAGATATTACAAACATGGGTCTCATGGCCCAACATTCAGAGCATACAAGCTAGAAGCACAAGCGGAAGCGTAACATGTCTGAGTACAAACAACTACAAATGAAAAGGGCTGAGAAGCCTGACTATCTACAAGATCCTGCCGAGGGCACAAGATCGTAGTAACAAGCTAAACGTCGAAGTCCATGTGGTACTACTAGCGAGACTGAAGTCTCTCTGCAAAAACATAAATTAAACAAACGTGAGTACAAATGTACCCAGCAAGACTTACATCAGAACTATCTACATATGCATCAGTATCAACAAAGGGGATGGTGGGGTTTAACTGCAGCAAGCCAGCTTTGACCCAGTGGCTAACCTGAACTACGGCTGCAAGTAACTCTTTTGAGGTGGCGCACACGAGTCCACATATTCACCATATCAATACACCACTATGGATCCGCTCCCGTCTCACTACGAGAACGCCATCCATAGCACTCACGCTTATCTTGCGTATTTTAAAGTATCCACTTTCACTTGTCTATGAACTGTATAGGCAACCCAGAGGTCCTTTACCGCGGATGCGGCTATTCGAATAGATCATTTATAACCCTGCAGGGGTGTACTTCTTCACACATGTTTCCACCATTTAGCATCTGCACACGACATGTGCTCAGCAGACGTCAAGTGAAAGCCGACGTGGGTGTAGACCACGACCTGACTAACCACACAAGTCTCTAGTCCAGGTTTATCGCCTATTCAGGTTCCATCCGCAGGGAGTCCGGCCGAGGTTTGCACATACGGCGCCGAACGATGTGTACAGGGTTCCGTGACACCAAACGGCCGCCCGACATACTCGGCCACGTGCCTACCGCATCACAACCCACCCCTCGGGTCAGCGCTGCGCAAGGCCTCCAGCATACTACAAACACCAGAAACTACTTACAACTCCTGGACAAAGGATAGGGGTGGTTAATAAGTCGACCGGGGTCATATTTCAGGGCCCAAAGTGTGGTAGTAACTGTTTCATGGATCACAAACACAGAACTCAGTTCCTAAGGACGGCTTCAATGAGACAACCCACCATGTACTCCTACATGACCTCTCACCGCTACCTTTACCAAGTCGTGTTCACACACTTAGCTCACACACAGTAGGACATGTTCACAACATTCGAATTCATCCCCGATGAAGCAGACCTGACACAACTCTAAGCAATAGCAGGAATGACAAACAAGCATGAATGAGTAGGCACATCAGGGCTCAAACAACTCCTACTCATGCTAGTGGGTTTCATCTAATTACTGTGGCAATGACAGGTCATGCAGAGGAAAAGGGGGTTCAACTACCGCAACAAGTAACAGATGAATCGTTATTGTCCTAATGCTGTAAAAGGAGAAGGAGCGAGAAAGTGAGATTGTATCAGAATGAACAAGGGGTTTTTGCTTGCCTGGCACTTCTGAAGATGGTATAGTTCTTCATCGGTGTCATCGAACTCATCGTCAGAACCACGTCTATCGAGAGGGGACAAATACTGGCAAACAGGAAAAGACACAGTCAATGCAATGCACAATATGATGCACGATCATGACATGCCAAAATGAGTGTGTTGGTCTAATGCAACTACAACCAGATGGGTTTGAGTCTATTTGAACCAAAGGTTCAACCCCAAACTCATCTTATGAATTTAAATAATGCTCTATCATGTTTTAAACTAAACAGCAAGGTTGAGTTGTTTAAATATGCATGAAACCAATACAAATGGATAGATTGGATTTTTCTAATCATTTTTCATATATAAATCTTTGTATTTGGAGTTACAGATTAATTTATATGATTTTTAGAAGTTAGCACTATTTTTTGGAATTTCCTGAATAAGAATAAATCTAGAAAAAGCAATTACTGCGTCAACACTGTGTCAGGGTGACGTCAGCAAGGTCAACAGGGGTTGTTCCAGGTCAAACCCGACCTATGGGTCCCGCGTGTCAGTGGCTAATTAAACTAACCTAATAAATTAGCACTAACCAAGGTTAATTAGCAGCACTAGCCCCACACGTCAGTGACCCAGTGGGGTCAAACTGCAGTCAAAACCGGGTCAACTCGCAGGAGTTGACCCGTGGCTCGTCACCAGCGGAGCCAGAGACGGCGCAGGGCGTCGGGTTTCGCCCTCCGGCGACCAAAAGAACGGCGGAGGGGCTCTACGAGATGCCCAGGCTCGCACACATCCATTGCGGCCAGTGGCAGCAGCTGGGTGCGCTACAACGACGACGGCGATGGCAAGTGCGGCGGCCGGAGCTCGGCGAGCTCTGGTGCGAGGGTTACAGTGCACTAGCGAGCGACCTGAGGCGTGCTGCGGCTTCCTGGGAATGCCCGGAGCACGACTACGTGCTTGGTTTGGCCAGGCGGGGCTGCTAGCGATAGCGAGCTTTATGGCGGCGGCGGCGGGCTCCGGCCGAGGTGGAAACCACGGCTAGAGGTCGCAAGAGACGACGGGGAGAGGGGCGGAGGAAAGAGGGCTCACATGGAACTCGTGGAGCAAGCTGGTGAGCTCGGGGGAGGCCGGACGACGACGTACGGGCGGCGGCGATCTCGGACGACCGGGGGAGGGGGGACGGCGACGTTGGAGATGCCACAGGGCCTTTGGCACGGCGTGGCTCGGTGGAGAGGAGAATGACGACGTGGAGGAGCTCGGGGACACGGCGGTGAGCTGATAGGTGGACGGTGGCCGTGGCTACGACGAGCGGCAGCGACGGCTGCGCTCGGGAAGAGAGCAGAGAGGGGAGGGAAGAGAGCTGCAAGGAGGGAGGAGGTGCAGAGGGTCGAGGGGGGGTGTGGCGCCCTCGGGTGAGTCCAGCGGCGAGCAGGCAGGCAGGAGGTGGCCGACGTCGGGCACACGCCCTCCTGCCTACTTGCAGGAGGTTGAAGATGGTGGCGGCTGTGGTGGGTTGGGCTGCTGCTGGGCTACACAGTGTTGGGCCGGCTGGGGGTGCCGAGTAAGCCAGGTAAGTTTCTCTCTCTCTCTCTCTCTCTCTCCTTTATTTTCTGTTTTTCTATTATTCTGTAACTTGATGGCTTTATTAAAAATACTTAGGCACACTCAAAAATCATGAAACTTGCTCAAGCCCACTGTTTGGAATATATCCAATAGTAGACATTTAAGTTTATGATTATTTGGATATTTAAAGTATTTTATAGCATTTAAATGTCCAAATACAACTAACATATGATTTGATTCAAAAATCCAGAATGGCCTAGAAAAATGTGCATCATTTTTGGGAGAGGTTCTAGACCAATTCAAAAATGATGAACTTTTGTGAAGGGCATTTTCGGTTCACTGAAATGTTTTTCAGTTGAACCTGGTATTTTCAAGGGGGGTGGGGTTGCTGGGGTTTGTTGATCCCCATTTTAGGTTTGAGAGAAATTTAAACATGATGCAACTCCAGATGCTGGCACTAGGCAGACCAGAACTAGGGATGTGACCCCCCGGCTCCAGCGGGACGAGGTCGAACAGATGCTCGCCGATGGGACAGTTTAGCCTCGTGTTGCTGCCGTGGAACTGGACCTACCACCGGTCGTATTCCCTGGCCGTGAGTTCGACGGTGTGGAAGGAGCCAACCCACTTCCGCGTGCGGGTCTCGCGGTCGGTGATTTCCACAATCGCTACCGGATGCCCAGGCAGGTCCTCGTCGGAGGTCGTGGCAGAGGTAGGTCGGGGAAGTCCACAAAACACGTGGGGGGTGCGGCGGCGGGCGAATCAACCCAGCAGCGGTGGCTAGAGGAAGCGCCTGTCGGACGACGACCCACCGGCGTGGCAGCGCGGATCCGCGCTGCGGATCGGCGGAGGGGACTGGCGGCCACCACGTCTGTCCATCGGGAAGGATGGAGGGTAGTGGATTGGAGCGGGGGTCGTGCCAGCCGCGGTGCGAGGGGGATAAGAGGAGGTGGGGGAGAGGAAGCGAGAGTGGGGATTTTTTACTCGGCCGCCTCGAGCAGGAGTAAATATAAGGAGAAGATTTGGGATGGATTAATTTTTTTACTCCATTAACAGTTATAAGGGATCGACTAGGTGCGGTTTAGAGGAGAAAAAAGCCCTCTTTCCGTCGACTACGAGGTGTTTATGATGCCGGTTGAGTGTTTTGGATGTGCTCATAGGGATGGAGTGCACGAGCGTTCGTTTAATAGGATAGTGTATGTGCGCCTGTGGTTGTACTGTGTAAAAAAATGCTTTCTTTTTTCTTTTCTTTTTAGGCAGCCGAGCGTGGGTCAACGATCTACTTCACTCTGTTCTGTTCTGGTCACACGTTGGGAGCGGAGATGGAAGGATAAGACTTCGCCGCCGGCGAGGGTTAGGGTCTTCGTCTCCGGGCCGGCCAAGCTCCCGCCCCCACTCGGCGCTAAGCGAGGCGGCAGTGCCTCCCTGCCCGGCGCCCCGGCCAAGTTCACCCTTGCTCGCCGTGGCCCGCCGCCAAGTAAGCCAACCTGCAGCCAAATACTATGATTTATTCTCCGCGTACATGAGCTTAATCCTCAATTAAGCATTGCCATCTTGAGATAATGGCTTTGAAATTGTCTGATTTGATCTCATGTTTGGATCTACTGTCGGATGTGAAGTGTGGCACTGCCTATACAGATTCTGTTGTGCCTAGAAGACACTTGCGTGATTTAGTCTGCAGTAATACACTGTATTAGTTATGCAATCCTCCTTTATTACGGCAGTAATATATTTGATGTTCCCTGCTCTTCATTGTTTTCACAAATATCTGGAATTAATCTGCAGGGTTGTTGTTGATAATCTTGTTAATGGTGGCTGCAGTACTTACAACATGATGGGCATTATAGTTATCTGCAGGCTCTTGCATAGTAGTTACGATAATGTAGGAAGTCAACATTCTGCGAGGATCTCGTAAAGTGAACATGACACCTTCTTTTAATTACAGCAATAATATATAGATATTGACGTTTCCTGATGACTCCTATGGCATTATAGTTTTTTTTTCTTATTCCTTTTCTTGAATGCGGATACATCTTCTTGCAGCTTAATCAACAACACTGCCTATCTGTTTCTCCATGCATCTGGGATGCAATTAGATCGATATTTAGGAAAGTTAGGGTCATTTTTCGACCCTATGATACCCCTATACGGCAGCAGAATATGTATGTTCAGTTTGGTCGACGACCAGTTTTCTTATCAGTTAATACCACTTAATTGACACAGTTGGCTACAGCAGTCACAAGTGTTCTGAACTTGCACTTTTCCATTGTGGTTGGAGAATTATCAAGTGTTTTGGTTGGTGCTTAGTGCTTACTACTAGCTAAGTGGACTAACACAGTTTGGCTAATACATCACTTATTCCATTTTGCAATGGTCATTCTGATATTATTGAGGAAAATATACAGCTAGGCCACCATCCAACAGTGAGACATTTGCGTTATTTTAATCTGCAGTAATATATTGTACTATTAGTTATGCATTCCTCCTTTATTATGGCAGTAATATATTGATATTCCCTGCCATCCATTGTTTTCACAAAATATCTGGAATTAATCTGCAGAGTACTTGTTGGTAATCTTGCTCTTGCATAGAAGTTACGATGATGTAGGAAGTCAACATTCCTGTTGTGTGAGGGTATCCTAAGGTGAACACGAAGCCTTCTTTTAATTATGTTTCCTGATGACTCCTATGTCATTATAGCTTTATTTTCTTATTCATTTTCATGATTACGGATACATCTTCTTGCAGCTTAATCAACAACACTGTCTATTTGTTTCTTCATACATCTGGGATGCAATTAGATCCTCATTTAGGAAAATTTAGGGCATTTTTGACCCTCTGATACCCCTATATGGCAGCAGAGTATGTATGTTCCGTTTGGTCGAGGGCCACTTATTCTTATCAGTTAATAATACTTAATTGACACAGTTGGCTACATCAGTCACAAGTGTTCTGAACTTGTACTTTTCCATTGTGGTTGGAGATTTCTCAAGTGTTTTGCTAGGTGCTTACTACTAGCTGAGTGGACTAACAGTTTAACTAATACATCATTTATTCCATTTTGCAGTGGTCATTCTGATAATATTGAGGAAAATGTACAACTAGGCCACCATCCAATAGTGAGACATTAGCAATTCACAGAAAGTGATGGCGGAGATTGTGATTCTTCTAGCCATTAAAAAGATCGGAATCGCCTTGGCAACTGGAGCGGCAAACCATGTCAGCGCGCAGTTTGCAAAGTGCAAGACACAACTATTGGAGCTACAGGGCAGTATGGGTCGTGTTGCGAGGGAGCTTCGCGTAATGCATGATGTTCTCTGTCACATGGACATTCGAAACCGCAACAATCAAGTATATGACGGCTGGTTGGAGGAGGTACGGAAAGTAGCACATGTGATGGAGGACATGGTGGATGAGTATTTGCATCTCGTCGGTCAGGAACATAATATAGGGTCTTGCTTTTCCCTGAAAAGGGGGTTCAGAAAACAAAGTTCTCTGCTTTCTATGAACCAGATAGCTGTTAAGGTGAAGGAAATAGAGAAAGACCTTACTCACCTGTCCGATACAAAAAACCGCTGGGTTCCCATGATAAACGATGGGGATACCGGCACCTCTAATTACATTGTCAAGAGGTCCCAAGATCTAGCAAAAATTTCACGTTCCCTTGACGAAGAAGATCTAGTGGGGGTGGATAAAAACAGAGAAAAACTTGAGCAGTGGTTGGCAGGCGATGATTTTGGACACTCTGTAATAGCCCTGCTTGGAATGGGAGGTCTTGGCAAAACTGCTTTAGCTGCAAATGTGTACAAGAAGGCAAGGGAGAAATTCCAGTGCCATGCCTGGATCTCCGTCTCCCAGTCTTATTCTAGAGAAGATGTCTTGAAGAATATAAGCAAGGAACTTTTCAAAGATAATGTCAGTGTTCTATCTAAAACTGCAGCTATGGACATCACATCCCTTGAAGAGACAATGAAGAGTTTTCTGGAGCAACAAAAATATCTGATCATATTGGATGATGTTTGGACTCCAGAAACATTTGATGATTTGTCTAGGGTGCTTACTAATTATGATAAAGGTAGTAGAATTATAATGACAACAAGGGAAGGCCATGTTGCTGCACTTGCCTCTCCAGGACACATCTTAACACTAGCAGCTTTACCAGAAGATAAGGCATGGGATCTCTTTTGTAAAAAAGCCTTTCCAAGAGATACTGATCATGCATGTCCTGTGGAGTTGAAGCCTTTGTCTGAACAAATAGTTAACAAATGCAAAGGCTTGCCCCTTGTTATTGTATTAGTTGGTAGCCTTTTGTGTGTGCGCGAGAAAACTGTGGAAGAATGGAGAAGAATTAATGATCAATTGAGTTGGGAGCTAAATAACAATTCAAGGTTTGATCACATAAGGAATGTTTTGCATCTGAGCGTCATCTACCTTCCAACACACTTGAAAAGTTGTTTCCTGTACTGCAGCTTATTTCGAGAAGACTATCTTCTCAGAAGGAAACAACTTGTACGGTTATGGATAGCAGAGGGGTTCATCGAGGGAAGGGGTGATAGCACATTAGAAGAAGTGGCAGAAGGCTATCTGAAGGAGTTGGTTGATAGAAACATGCTGCAACTTGTTGAAAGGAATAATTTTGGTAGGATGAAACGATTCAGAATGCACGACATCTTACGTGAATTGGCAGTTGACCTGTGCCAGAAGAACTGTTTTGGTGTTATATACGAGGATAAGTGTGGGGGTTCTGTACAGATGGATGGACGTCGATTGGTAATGCATAGAGTGAAGAAGAATATTCAGCAGTCATTTTCTAGCATGCACCGCCTTCGAACTGTCATTACACTGGATGGCTGCATGCCATCATTCACTCTACTTCCTCTGCTATGTAAGAAATCAAGATATATGACAGTGCTAGAATTAAGTGGTCTATCTGTCGACAAGATTCCAGATGCTATTGGTGATCTTTTTAATCTCCGCCATTTGGGTTTACGTGATACAAAAGTGAAGGTTCTCCCGAAGTCTGTTGAGAGGCTTTCAAATTTGTTGACACTTGACCTTCATGGAACTGACATACATGAGTTGCCTAGTGGGATCGGGAAACTGAAGAAGCTTAGGCACTTATTTGCTGAGAAAACAATTGACCCAGATTGGAGAGAGATTCAATGTTGCAGTGGTGTGTGTATCCCCAAAGGTCTTGGAAATCTAACAAACCTACAGACATTACAAGCATTGGAAGCACAAGATGAGTCTGTCAGACATTTATGGGAGCTGACGCAACTGAGAAGTTTGAGGTTATGGAATGTGAAAGGAAACTACTGTAGCCGCATCGGTGAGTCTCTAGTTCGGATGCGCTATTTGTCCTGCCTAGATGTGAATGCAAGTGCTGAGAACGAGGTTCTCTTGTTGAATGTCTGCTTGCCAAGCCTCCAAAAGCTGTATTTGAGAGGACGACTAGCGGAAGGGGCTTTCGACGAGTCTCCTCTCTTCCAAGCTGTTGGGGGGCAGAACTTGCATGTATTGAATCTATCTTTATCACAATTGAGAGAAGACCCCCTGCCATCCCTTTCTCGGTTGTCAAATTTGACGCGTCTACAATTCACTAGAGCATACAACGGAGAGCAGCTGACATTTTGCACAGGGTGGTTTCCCAAGCTAAAGATTCTCGTTCTAAGAGACATGCCTAATCTGAATCGTCTAGAGATACATCAAGGTGCCATGGCGAGCCTGGAAAGATTAGTCTTAGGCAACCTCAGCGGTATGATGGAGGTCCCACCTGGCATTGAGTTTCTCATGCCCCTCCAGCGTCTGGTCTTCCAGGAAATCACCAATGACTTCTTGACATTGTTGCGCGAGTGTTCTGCAATTCAAGGGGCCCATGCGGTGTATTCTCTCCGATATTGACATGCCCAGACTGGTTTGGAAATGTGTATGTACATAAGTAAGCAGTAGCTACTCCCTTGCCAACTAGAACCAGTGTACCACTATTTGCTTTCTCCCTTGTCTCTTATGATCTTCTATAATGTGTTGATGTGATCTGATGTTGGCTATGTAGGTCACCGGCGGAAACGAAGATGCTTCGCTATGGAGTTTATTGTAGTAGATCAAGGAGAAAGGTGTATCCGATTCCAGTGTTAGTGTATGGTCGTGCTGCTGCTGATTGTGCATACTTTCTGGGTTTCCTCTGCTTTTATTCAAGACGCACCATTTGTTGCTTGTTCTACCTCCACCAATGTTTGTGCCCTGGTGTGCTTTTCCTTGTCAAGTGTGACAACCTTTCGTATTGATTTGTTCCGGTTGTGGATAAAGGCGAGTGCTGTTTTCATATTCAGACTAATTTTCACATTACTTGTTTGAACTGTATACTGCTATTTCGTGTGCATTCTTGTTGTGAACATATTCCAGCTGTATCTATTAAAAGACTTAGTTTGCGATTCTTAGTTATTGCTCAGGCATTCATTCTTAGTTATTCCTGTCTGTTTTATTGCTAGCCTTGCTGTGTCCTGTTTTATATCTCTTATTTTGAACATCTGTGAATATGGAGAACTTGTTTCTTTGTTGGAGTACGTTCCTTGTTTTCTCGAGGAATATGCAGTGGAAATGTTTTGGAAAGGCCACGGCATGTTTATACATGTCCTTAGGATTTTCCTTTTTAAAATCGTGATCAAACGGAGGAGGCGATGGGTGAGCTCATGTAATCAAATTACTTTCTACTCCTAGTTGCAGTTCAACTATGTTATGCTTCACAGACAATGCATTCAAAAGCCCGATTTATGTAAGATTGGTTTCCTTAAACTGTCCCTTGGTGCTTATTTTTCACTAGGTCGCAGGACATGCATGTATCATTAGATCTCTAGCACTAGCTGGCTAATGATTTCATCAGAAAACATACTGTATTTAGTTAGCAACAGTATGCCCCTTTGCTCTTGTTCCTAGTTGTGTACGTCCTGATATTGTTTACCTCTCTGTCAAGAACCAGCAATTAGCATTGTTTTATGTACTGATTAAAGAAAAATCTCTGTACCCATAGATTTATCTAGAGCTATATAAGCTACTTAATAATGACACTGACCTGCAGAATGTCTAGATTCAGACAACAAAACTGAATCCCATTACAAATTTCAGATTGGTTTCAGATAGAGCCAACCCTAAAATAGTTGTTTCTGAAGATTTACCTACAATTTTAATGTAATTAAGGACACTGACGTGCAAAATATATAGATCCAGAGAGCAAAGCTGAACCCATATAAAATTCTGCTGGGGCCTGTTGTAGCAACCACACTATTATCACCGCTTTGTTGGCGTGGTTTTGCGGTACATTTATTGTTTAGTTCAAAGTTAACTCAAGTAGGAAAGTTCTGAACAAAAATAGACAAGTTATTGTATCTTCACTATGGCCACACAGAAGGATATATACTGGAGTTGCAATAGAAGCTGACTCGAAATACTTTCTGACAATATTTGTAAATGGTTCTGTTTGACTTGGAACTGCGCGGACACCAGAGTAGATACAGCAAGATAAAAATAATTTCAGCCACACGAAGGACATCATTGACTTGATCTTGCCTCTTTAGCCAACTCTACCCAATGGAATGCGTGTACCCAATTATTTCAGCCATTGCATTCACGAGAAGGATGTGGATGGAAGTTGGACCCGATCGATGAGTGGATCCGTATCATCTTCCTAGCTAGAGATTTCTGGAGATAAGCCTCTCTTTGGCTCCATCGGAACTACGTGGCCACCCGAGAAACAGCAATTTCCAAGTACGTAGTTTCATTTCATCAGAACTGCGAGGTTTAGGGTCGGAGGGAAAATATTGAAACCCTTGTGTTATTCCTCTCATGCAGGTTGCCAGCAATCATATCCTGGGTCAGTCAGCACCAATGAGCTTTCTAGTCCAGATTCTCAAGTAAACAATCTGCTTGTGTTGTGGCAAATCAACAGTGAGTTTCAGTCCCTCGAAATTAACTGAATTTGGCTCAGACAAGTGTGAGCACATACTAAACTGAAATTTTCACCATAATTGTTAGTTATTGCAGGTGTTTGGCAGCAAGAATTATTGAAAAGAGGCGGAGAACTGACAACTGTCGATCCTTAGTAATAGACGAAAAGAGTTCATGTGGATAGAGATGGGCAGGTATTTGTGCTGTTAAATATAGCTGTTCCTTGGGATTGATTGATTGATGTGCAAAGAAACGTCCAATGGTGACACATGGCATGAGCACTTAGTCGCACGTGGGATGTCGTATGCTTGAATCTATTACTATGTACTCCCTCCGTCCCATAATGTAAAATGTTTTTTGATACCATGCACGTGGGCTGTTGTAGGCTTGATTTGGAATTTCAACAGGACTAGCTTGCATTCTCTGCTCTCACCACACCAAGCCATGACTTTGCTTTGGTGATTTCAGATCCTGAAGCAACCCCACAAGGAGGAGGCCACCACAGGTCCAGATCAGGCCAGATCTGCATCGATTACAGGCCAGGTGCGTTGCCCTCAATTTGTTTCTGTTCCTAGCTAGGTAGCTAGGTCTATGCAGAAATGAGTAGTTTTATTTGGCCTTCTCGATGCTGAAAAATCAAGGAAGGTTCAAGAGATGAGATCAGACTACGTGGTTAGGCGTGATAAATGAATGATGAGAAACAAAGAGAGGTTCAGCAAGGTGATGCATCTCAGAGAAAGAAGTACAAGAGCAGTATGTATTTTGAAGGAGATTACACACAAAGAAAATCATAGGACACGTACCAGAAAACATGTTCAGATATAAACAATGTCGCCAATTAGCACCATCTCCATCTGTAGCGATTAGCCCATCTCCATCTCTCATTTGCGGTTGTGTGTGTCAGGAAACGTCTTGGCCTTCTGTGTATACTGGTCAAACACGTCATGAAGAACCAGTCAGCAATTAGCATCTTGGGTTGCTCATTTTGTATGTATACCTTCACCTGTTAACAGGTCTCCATCAGTTTGTCCATATCAACCATACCGCGGCCAGCACCAACTATCATGACTAATTATTGGCAAGGACCCCAAGTTGTCTATTTAACAACAATTTCAGTGGTAACATTTTCTACGAAAGATGCTTCCCGCTTCCTTCCTTGAATTGCTCACTTGTGTGTTTCTCCAAAGTTCAGATTAAGAATCTCAAGAGTTCATAAGACCAATTATTGGGTTGGTAAGGGACGCAAACGCGGTGCTAACCAGACAGAAGGTGTGTATAGCAAGAGCTTCCCCTAGCATTCCCCAAATCTGGCCGGATCAACATCGATTACAAGCCAGGTGCGTTGCGCTTAATTTGGTTCTGTCCCTTGTTCTCTTGTCAATATCCCTAGTTGTACTACTAGAACTATCACCCCAACTAGGTGGATGCAAAATAATTAGTTTTGCTTGCCATTAAGACCAGTAGGTGGCTGTTCTTTGGTTCTGTCCAAAAAGGAACAACAAGGACATCTCCAGCTGAAGATTTAATCGAGCTACTTGTCATCAACAACAACTTAGCACACTCTTGGTCATATCTGGGCTCCATGAGAGTCCAGGATCTGTACGACTAAGCTTCAATTACAACAAACACCAGCCGAACACCAGGTCTCTTTGTTTTTCTGCGAGGATATGTGAAACTATTCTGATAGTATCAGACCCAGACCTGCACAAGGAGATCACCAAGATCGACTGGATCTAGGCAGGTGCGTTGTCTGTCCCTAAGTTTCTGGCTATCTTAAGCTGTACCAAGAACACTCCCTCCTGCTGTATCTTTTGAAGTTGGCGTTGGTATTTCTTCCAGCAGCATATGCACAATAAGATCTCATCCTGAAAAAAGATGAGCTGCTTTAATTTGTGATGATGCCAAGGTCTGGCGAGCTAGCGGATTTTAGTTTTGATTGATTGTTTCCGTTGGATAATCAATATAGCAGGAATTAGTCTATGCTCATTACAGACGACATACTGAGAATGTGATGAGCATATGCTCTTGCACTGAAGATACAGTAACGTGTGAATTTCTAGCTTCCTAAAGCCAAACATTCTTGTCATTTGGAGATCTCCTAAAGTGAACATGACTGCTCCTTTTGATTAAGGTTGTGTTAGTTATGGTATAATAATGGGTTAATTGGATTCATGCCACTGAAACTTTCGCGAGTTGGAAAAATGCCATTACAAAAACCAAAGTTGGAAATATGCCATTACAACTTTCCCATACGTCTACATACGCCATTATCTTGACTTAATAGAATAACGGATCAGTAAGGACTTATATTTGAATGTGCATTTCAGTACTGACCATACTACCCATGTGCCCACCGAACTGTTACACTGAAAAACTCGATTTCTGTTGGCCCAGCCGCCGAGTACTTCCAGCGTACACAGCTGGCTAACTGACTTCCGCTCCTGATCAAACCTGCACGCAGCTAGCACTGGCAAGATGCGCAGATACACAAATTGATCTTGGCCTTCGTTGGCTTACACGCACGTACACCGCATTTCTGCCGCCGGCCGGAAACACAACACACGTGTTGGCGCCGCCTCTCGCAGTGCCGCTTCTTCTTCTACCTCGAGCTGCCTCGCACAACTCTGTTGAGGTTTTTCTCTTCTTCTCACATGAAAACACACACACGCACATGGTGGGGAACTCACACGCCCACACGCCACACACACTTGCGCCAAGGAAGATGAACAATAGCTTTGCCAAAGACACTACCTTGATGGCAACACACTGGGTAGCTACATCTTGTGTGCTGCCCTCACGGTCTCGGCCTTCTTTTTCCATTCATCAATGCAACATATATATACTCATGCCATGCAGGCCCCCCCTCTACCTAGACCCACTACTCCACTAAACTCTCCATGCACTAACCACTAGCTAATACACCGGCCACTAACTTGACTCGGCCAAATCACTTGGCTGGCCACTCACATGATCCTACATGCATTGAATACTAAAAACTTTTGTGCTGACCGAATCACTCGACCCACACTCCTCGGTAAACTACCTACAAGTAATCCGGGCCCCGGTGCGAATTCACAATTTAGGCCCCATTTACAAGCCAAAAGATTTTTTTTATTACTTTGAACCGTTAATCTATCTTGTACTCTCAGGATCGTGCCTATGTTGGATAAATAAATTCATGAAGGAACTGCAAATTAACTTAAGAATAGGGGTATACAAAACAAAAAGGGACAAATAACCTACGGTTGTTGATTGTTGAGGGAAGCACACCATGAAGAAACGATGGCGCATAGGACTCCGATTGCTCTGCACCTCGACCAAGAGAAATAAAAGAAAGTCTGGTTGCTCTGCTCTCGAGGGATGAAACTTTGAAAGAGAGAACGCAGAATCAATACAAATCCACCCAATTTATAAGTACTATGAGGTAGCACCGTAGTAGCCAAATGAACAACCAGCAGTCCATAGCCATTAGTGGCTCTGTTTCCAAAAAATTGTGAATCCACTAGAGAAGAATCGAGGGAGGAGACGAAGGATTGCTGCGTATGATGACTGCTTCAAGTCCCGTGAAGGTGAGGCCGAGACATGACTCGGCCGTGGGCTCACGTCAGCAAGTTGGGCCATGGCTACCTGATTAGTAGTAATAACATAGTACTTTACAAAATTGGGGCCCCAAGATTTTTGGGGGCCACATACGGGCCTGCCTACAACTCAACCAAGCTAGCTAGCTACATGCAGACGTAGCCACTAATTATGTTCTAACAAAATGACAAGATTAATATCTCACAACGCGCACGCGAGCTTCGACGGGCGGAGGTCGTAGTGGTGGCGAAGAACACAAAGGGGTGGGGACTTGGGCGCAGCCAAGAGCACAAGAGGCGCATGCAGCATGGTGAGCCAGCTGGTCCTGGTCGGTGGAGTGCGGCGTGGTGGTGAGCTTGTCGGGGATTGTGAACGCGACGGGCAGAGGCGGCGAGCTCGTCAGGTCCGGAGCTTTGATGGGGCGGGGAAGCGGCTCGAGCTCGGGCAGGTCAGGGCAATGAGTGACATGGCCGGGGAGTGCGAGGCCGGCGGCAGGGCGCGGACGGGCAGCACGCTGTTGACGGCTGGCGGAATCAACTCGAGGTGGTGTCTCGGGGATCAGCGACTCCATGGACAACTGCACTGAGCTCTGGAATCAGCAGCCGCGTTGTGCGCGCCACCATCCATGATGCCAGCCTCCAGCCATGTCGCGCGTGCCTACAGCCGCTGCCGTATAAAGGTATTTACAAGCATATACGGGTAGTATATTGCTCGGTATTGTTGAAAATGGCATATGTAGAAGTATGTGAAAATTGTAGTAACATATTTCCACCTTTGATTTTTGTAATGGCATTTTCCCAACTGGTGAAAGTTGCAGTGGCATGAATCCAATTAACCCTATAATATATTGGGGTACCATGGAGCTCGAGCTAGATTACAATTTTCTGATAGTATATGGTTTTCTCTTAATTACTCATGACATTATAGCTTTGCTTTCTTATTAATATTCTTGATTCAGTAAATGTTTCTTTCTTGCAACTTAATCAACAACTCTAGCTATTTGTTTCTCCATACATCTGGAGATACTATTAGATGGATGTTAAAAAAAATATGGAACTAATTAAGCTACCTAGAGCTGTCACATTAGCCTACTTTCATGTTGGCGAGCTGTTGCTTAAAACTTCAACATTTGGACAATTTTAACTTGAGATATCACTATACAGAAGCAGAGCATGTATGGTCAGTTATTGGTCGAGTTTAACTCGTTCTTGGCACTTAATGAATTAGGGATGTTGCAGTGGACTATGGCATAGTCCTGAGTGTTTTAAAATTCTCATGAACCTGCCTGTTGAAAGTACAATTTGGTTTGATTACATGGGTTAGATAGGTTAACAACATGAAATAAGAGTTTAGGAAGATTACTTTGAATGGTTTTGCTTATTTCACTTTTCTATTGTGGTTGGAGAGTTTGAAAGTGTTTTGGCAAATGCTAGCACAATACACTAATGTACCATTTACTTCATTTTCAGAGGCCATCCTAATTATATCGAGGAAGAATATGCAACTAGGCCAACGACATTACCATATATAAGAAACTAATGGCGGAGATTGTGATTCTTCTAGCCATTGAAAAGATTGGAGTTGCCTTAGCAAATGGAGCAGCAAACCAGGCCACCACGTTGTTTGTGAAGTATGGCACACAACTACTAGAATTACAGGGCAGCATGGATCGTGTTGTGAGGGAGCTTCGTCTAATGCATGATTTTCTCTGTCAAATGGACATTCGAAACCGCAACAAACAAGCACATGAGAGCTGGCTGGAGGAGGTACGGAAAGTAGCACATCTGATGGAGGACATGGTGGACGAGTATTTGTATCTAGTTGGTCGGGAACGTTATATGGGGTGTTGCTTTTACCTAAAGAAAGGGTTCAAAAAGCCAAGATCTTTAATTTCTTTGAACCAAATAGCTTTCAAGGTGAAGGAAATAGAGAAAGACCTTTTGCACCTGTCAGAGACCAAAAACCGTTGGGTTCGCGTGAATGATGTGGATAGTAGCAGCTCAAATTATATTGTCAAGAGCTCCCAAGAACTAGCAGACACCTCACGCTTGATTGATGATGAAGATCTAGTTGGGGTGGATGAAAACAGAAAAAAACTTAAAAAGTGCTTGGCAGGTGATGATATGCAATGCTCTGTGGTAGCACTACTCGGAATGGGAGGGCTTGGTAAAACAACTTTAGCTGCAAATGTCTACAATAAGGTGAGAGAGGAATTCCAGTGCCATGCCTGGGTCTCCATCTCTCAAATTTATTCTAGAGAAGATGTCTTGAGGAATATAACTAAGGAACTTTTTAAAGATAATTCGAGTGTTCTGTCTAGCACGGTGGGTATGGATATCATGAGCCTTAAAGAGATGTTGAAGAAATTTCTGGAGAAACGGAAGTATTTGATCATATTGGATGATGTTTGGACTCCGGAAGTATTTGATGATTTGTCTAGCACGCTTATTCAAAGTGTTAAGGGCAGTAGACTGATAATTACAACAAGGGAAGCCCGAGTTGCTGCACTTGCTTCTCAAGGATGTATCTTAACACTTGAACCTTTATCGGTGGACAATACATGGAGTCTCTTCTGTAAAAAAGCCTTTCCAAGAGATACAAATAATGCATGTCCTGCAGAGTTGAAGCCCTTGTCTGAGGAAATAGCTAACAAGTGCAAAGGCTTACCTCTTGTCATTGTGTTAGTTGGTAGCCTCTTACGTGTGCGTGAAAAAACTGTGGAAGAATGGAGAGAAATAAGTGCCCAGTTGAGTTGGGAGCTAATTAATAATGCAATGCTTGATCAAATAAGAAATGTTTTGCAATTGAGCTTCATCTACCTCCCAACACAGTTGAAAAGTTGTTTCCTATATTGCAGCTTATTTCCGGAGGACTATCTTTTCAGAAGGAAACAACTTATACGGTTGTGGATAGCAGAGGGGTTCATCGAGGAGAGGGGTGAAAGCACATTAGAAGAAGTGGCAGAATGCTATTTGAGGGAGTTGGTTAATAGAAACATGCTACAACTAGTTGAGAGGAACACATTTGGCAGGATGAGGAGATTTAGAATGCACGACATCTTACGTGATTTGGCTGCTGATTTATGCAAAAAGAACTGTTTTGGTGTGACATATGAGGATATATGCAGGGGATCTCTTAAGATGGGTGGGCGCAGATTGGTGCTTCACAAATTGAAGAAGGGTACACTTCAGTCAATTTCTGGTATACATCAACTTCGAACTATGATTACACTGGAGGATAGCATTTCTTCATTCACTCTACTATCTCAGCTATGTAAGGAGTCAAGATATATGACAGTGCTAGAATTATGTAGTCTACCCATAGATCAGATTCCATATGCTATTGGAGATCTTTTTAATCTCCGCCATTTGGGCTTGCGTGATACAAAAGTGAAGATGCTGCCGAAGTCTGTTGAGAAGCTTTCAAATTTGTTGACACTGGACCTTGGCCGATGTGACATACATGAGTTGCCTTGTGGGATTATGAAACTAAATAAGCTTAGACACTTATTTGCTGAGAAAATAGTCGGTTGGAGAGAGTTTAAATGTGGCAGTGGTATGTGTATACCCAATGGTCTTGGAAATCTAATACACCTGCAGACCCTACAAGCATTAGAAGTACATGATGAATCTGCTAGACATTTAGGGGAGCTGAAGTAACTAAGAAGCCTGAGGTTATGGAATGTGAAGGGAGTCTACTGTGGAGACATCAGTAAGTCTCTCGTTCAGATGCAGTATTTGTCCTACCTATCTATGAGTGCAAGTGATGAGGACGAGGTTCTCTTGTTGAATGTCTGCCTGCCAAACCTGCTAAAGCTATCTTTGAGAGGACGACTAACGGAAAATGCATTGGATGAGTCCCCTCTCTTCCAAACTGTTGGTGCGCAGAACTTGTGTGAATTGGATCTATTTTGGTCACAACTGAGAGAAAACCCGCTGCCATCCCTTTCTCGGCTGTCAAACTTGACGCGTCTACAGTTCACCAGAGCATACAACGGAGAGCAGATGACATTTCTCACGGGGTGGTTTCCCAAGCTAAAGATTCTAGTTCTAAGAGACCTGCTTAATCTGAATCGGCTAGAGATACAGCAAGGAGCCATGGCCAGCCTGAAAAAATTATTCTTAATCAACCTCAGCAGCATGATGGAGATCCCACAGGGCATTGAGTTCCTCATGCCCCTCGAGTATCTAGGCTTCCTCGAGATCAGCAACGACTTCTTGACGTTGCTGAGCCAATGTTCCGCAACTCGAGGAAAGGCGCAGTATACTCTTCGAGATTAACCTGCCAGTGTGGTCGGGAAATGTGTAGGTAGGCAAGCTATAGCCGCTCACCTGCTAGCTGTACCACTACTCGCTTCTCCGTGTCTCTTATTATCTTACTGCTTTAACATGTTCATGTGATACGATGTTGGTTATACAGGTCACCGGCCGAAAGGAAGATGCTTCATTATTTGGGCCACGTGCAGATTTAGTCCAATGAGTTAAAGGCTCCGCGTCTGGGTTTCCTCTGCAGTTGCAAAATGTACAACCGAACGTCTGCTGTACCTCCACTACTACTTTCTGTGTTTTACTACTGTTACTATGTTCGTGAGACAGTTAGCGAATTGTGTTTCCATGTTCAAACTAATTTACATACTGCTATTCTTGTGTACTTATTGCATGACAGACTGGGTCGTGTTTCCATCTTCAGGCTTTTTTTTGTTGCATTATATTAACCGTTTGAACAATGTACTCGTATTCCCGTGAGCTAGCTGTGAACTATGTATGACTTTTCATATTTCATCTGTAGCTGTTGAACAGAAGACTTGGTTTGTGATTCATTTACTTTCAAAAAAATGGCTTGTGATGCATTAACGCCAGATATTCAATTTCATTGTCATGATTACTGTCTTCAGTTGTTGCTGTTGTAATTCAGTTGAAGTGATATTGCTCAGCGCAGTGTCCGTGTTCCGTTTTATATGTAATTATGTTCCATGTGAGCATGCGACCTATGTCTGCCACTCTACTGGCTGCCATCGAGAAGGAGACGGCCCGCCACTGACATTGTCCTCTGCCATGCCTGTTGTTCGCCGCTTGCATCGGCTAAATTTAGGCAGACAGGGTGCACATATAAGAGAGCAGTACAGTATGCCAAGGCTGTAATAAGTACACATCTTGTATTTTAGCTTCTTCCTGTTTCCGGTCTATTCCCAGATTCGTGTAAGAAAAATAAGCCTCTACCACAAGAAGATGAAGAACTGAAGCGCATGATCAAGAATTCAAGATGAAGACTGAATATGAGAAAAATGCATTTCCCCTCTTTACAACTGCAGAGAGGCTTTCTGTGAACTTCTCCGCGTGATGAATCATCATCTAGTGAGTTCATTTTGGTGTAGGGATTGGCATGTACGTAGCAGTGATTGGAAATTCTTGATGCAGGATAACCCTTGGAAAGCTTATTAGTATGTTTCCCATACCAATACCATACAATGCTACCCTGTAAATAATTGCTCTACCTCTGTCCAGGTGTTGAAGGTGCAGAGGCAGTTGAGTGGAAATGTTGGCATCCAATTTTGGATTGTGGCTGTTGCTCGCCTCAAGCTGCTCTGGGCAACTGGAACCATGCCGCTGCCAAGCAGCCAGAGACCGTCTCACTGACGTCACCCTTGAGCTTTTGTGAAGTAGATTGACGCCAATGATCGTCGCCGTATCAGTGCCACAATGCCAGACCGCCGTTTTCCTCAGTGGAAATCGGAGGTAGTTGCTGGTGTGCTTATTTTTCTGTTCTTCGATTAATTAGTATATATATCAGATTTAATGATGGATGTATTCATGTCATTCCTAAAATAAAGTGCGTAAAAATGTTTATACCCTTCCCAATTATTGCTCTAAGTTGCCAGCAACCATACTGTTAAGGATCAGCTAGCTGTAAGCTGCCCAGTCAAGATTCTGAAGCAGGACCACATTGTGTTTGTGTTATGGCAAATCGACGTTGAATTTTGGTCTCTCAAAAGTAATCAAATTTGAGTCTTTTATTGCTACCATTTCTTCTAAAAGTAATTTTCTTTTGGAATATGTAGTTTATTGGTCATGCATACTTTTCTGACTATAGCCTTATTTACTTCTTTTTTTTGAACTGAGTATACCCTTATTTACTTAACAGTGTGTGTTTCAGAAATCCTTGTAAGCCTCCATTGCTACTGCTCCTCACCATCAATATAGCTTAATTATCCACTATTTGTGCATACGTTGCCAACCTTCAGAAGCTCTAAATCTTCTCCTAGAAAACAAAACCAAAGGAGAGCCACATTGAAGCAGAAAACTGAAGCAAGAGAAGTTGGTTGCCCGGAATCGCGCATGGGTAAGCTGTCCAAGGCTTGAAGCTATTCCTCTGTGACTCTGTATCACATCACTGTGTGCATGCCACAGTACGGATTGCACCTTTAACGAACCACTTTTAATGCAGAGGTCCATGAACGTTCAAGTGATTGGTGGAAAAATAATTGAGTTTCAGCCACCACGAGAAGACTGGCATTGACTTGAGATGGCTTGCCTTCCCTGCTCTCTCTCTCGCTCTCTCCAAGACATTAAACTATTTTGATCATCTCATATCCTGAAGTGCACAAAATTGTTAGTTCATAGCCCATACTAAACTGAGATTTCCACCATACTCTTGCTATCGCAGGTGCTTGGTTGCTGGAATGATCGAAAGGAGAGGGAGCAATAGACCAAAGAGTTTTAAGTACAGAGAGGTGAACAAGAATATAGCTGTTCCTTTGGATTGATGGATGCTCTGTCAAAGTATACCTTTTAATCTCTGTTTCTTGGGTAGGCTACTGTACTGCTCAGGCATATCTGAATATATCCTTATTATTGTTATTACTTAACAGTGGGTGTTTCACAAACTGCATGTGCATGTTCTTAAATTATAAACATGCTACCATCCATGTCATTTCCAAACCTTCAGAATTACTAAACCTTCTCCTTAGAGAATACCTTGTTGAAAACAAGAGAACAAAACAAAAGGAGAGACACATTAGGGAGTCTGAAGCAGGCAGAACCTTGGTATGTCCAACGGTTTTATGGCTCTGCTCCCGGGCAGAACTCTGCCCGGTTGCACATGGGTAGGCAGGCTGTTGAAGGCATTGCTCCGTGCCTCTGTATCACTGTGTGCATGACGTGCCACAACCCTGTTTGGATACTATAACTCAGTTAGAGGTTAGAGTTAGATTCTAACCCTGAACTAACCCTGAACTAACTCTAAGTAAAGAGGTGTTTGGATGGCAGGGTTAGATGTAGCGCGGATACGGCGAGGCACCTTCACGGGTGGTGCGAGAGGGAAGGAGGGAGAGGACAAGAAGCTTCGAGGAAGTGGGGAGGGATCTGCTGCTGCAGGGAGAGCGAGAGAAAGAAGTGTTTATTAGTGGTCCCGAGAAGAACTAACCCAAATAAGCACCTCTTGGATGGGTTAGTTTTTTTGGATGGGTTAGATGCATCTAACCTAAACTAACCCTCTTGTTTGGATCTTTTTGGGTTAGTTGACTCCAAACTAACCCAAACTAACTCTAACCCATGGATCCAAACAGAGCCACAGTATGGAGATCTATATCATCACAGTGCTATGAAGCAGCACCTTTAATGCGTGGGGCCACGGGCGCAGGGCCGGAAAATAATTGAGCCTCAGACACCACGAGAAGACTTGCATTGACTTGGCTTGGAGCTTCAGCTGGCTGCCTCCCCTCTTGGCCATGGTTCTGCTTTGGTGATTTTAGACCCCTGTAGCCCTGCCTTTTATTTTCTTTGATGGCCCTGAAAGTGTATATCTCGGGTCAACACGAACAAGCTGTCCCCAGTAAAAATTCTCAAGCTAGGAAATAAACATTGTGTTTGTGTTATGACAAATCAAAACTGAATTTCAGTGTCTCGAAATTAAGATGTGATTGAATACATGCTAAACTGAGATTTCCACCATACTTGCTATCGCAGGTGCTTGGCAGCTGGAATGATCGAGAAGAGATGGAGCACTGCCGATCCATTAATAAACTAAAGAGTTTATGTACACTTGTACAAAGAGATGGATATGGATTTATGATGGTAATATAGCAGTTCCTTTGAGATTGATGGATGCCCTGCCAAAGTAGTTTCTTTTAGATGTCTTGTACGCATGTAGCTTAGTTTTTTGCTGTGCGTTTGCTACTGTACTACCCAGGCTTATCTGAATATATCCTTATTACTCCCGTCGGTGTTTCAAAAACCCTTGTAAGAATTCATTATCAAAATGAAATACATGCACTCTATGTGCGTGCGCTTGAATTCTAAAAAGGCTGCCATCCATGTCATTTCAAAACCTTGCAAATTTCTAAATATTCTCATAGAGAATACCTTGGTAAAAACAAAAGAGAAGTAGAGACACTTCAGCGTCCAACAGTCATATGGCTGTGCTCCACATGGGCTGTTGCTCCGTGACTCTGTCACCGCGTGCATAAAGCCATGCATGTACCATAAAAGTGGTTAAGCACCTTTGATGCATCGGGTCCAGAAAATGTTGGATGTGCTTTCAAATAGTGCAGCATGTCGGAAAATAATTGAGCTGCAGGCACAAGAAGACTAGCATTATTGACTTGACTTGTAGCTAGGTCCAGTGGCAGTGGCTGCCTCTTGAGATGGCTTTAACTAGCAATTGCATTCCCCACTCACTCTAACCCTGCAAGCCATGACACTGTTTTGGTGATTTCAGATCTGGAAGCAAGCGCACAAGGTGGAGCTCTCACCAAATCCTTCCGGATCTACGTCGATTAAGAGCCAGGTGTGTTGCCCTTGATTTCCTTTTTCATTCCCAGTTCTCTTGCCGGTATCCTAGGAATCTAGGTCGATGCAAAAATAAGCAGTTTTCCTTGCCATCACAAGCCAGGTATGCTGGTGGTTCTCTGGTTTTGACAGGCCAACTCAAGTTGAAGATCAAATCCGTCATCGACGACTAGCTAGCACCCTCTCAGTCATACCCAATTACCCATGGCTCCATGAGGGTTCAGGATCTCCACTCTTAAGCTTCAGTTACCATCAGGCCATCCAAGCGATCGATGTGGTCTCTTTATTTCGAGACTGTTGTAGTGGCCTCAGATTCAGAAGTGCACATGGTGGTCTAAGCTATTACGAGGTATATCTGTGGTCCTTCTCTAGTTTTCTTGCTATCTTAGGTTGTACCCACAAGAGCACGCATTGACTTGACTTGCAGATTCACTGGCTGGCTCTTGAGATGGCCTCATCAGCAACAAGATTAGCATTCCCCACTCTCACCAAGCCATGATTCTGTTTTGTTGATTTCAGATACTGAAGCTCACAACGAGGAAGTCACTACAGGTCCAAATCTAGCAGGATCTACATCGATTACGATACAGGTTTGCTTCCCTTAATTTGGTTTGCTTCCTACTCAATAGATGGCTACGTCGATGCAGAAATGAGTTGTTTTCCTTGCCATTACAAGCCAGGTATGGTTGTTGTTCTCTGGTAATAACTGGTAAAAGGGAACAAGGAGGACACGTCAAGTTAAAGATCAGATCCAGCTACTTGTCATCAGCAACAAGCTTACACTCTCAGACACAGCCATGACTCCACGAGGGTTCAGGATGTCCATGGTTAACCTTCAATGACAACCTCAACAGCCAAGCTATGAGGTCTAGTTTTCTGGTGAGGGTCCATGATATAAGCCAACATTCTGACGGTTTCAGATTCAGAAATGCACAAGGAGGTCACCAACATCGATCAGATCTAAGCCATTTAGGCAGGTGTGTTGTCCTTCCTAATTTTCTGGCTATCCTAGTCTGTATTAAGAACAATATATCTCCTTTGGTGCAAACAAAAAACACTCCTGCTGTATCTTTTGAAAGTTAGCAAGCCTAGTATACTTTGTGACAAATACATTGTCATTTCTTCCAGCTTTGTAAGCACAATAAAGATCTCTCCTAGAAGGACGGGCTTCTTAATATTTGACGCCACCAAGGTCTTGAGAGTGGGAAGATATTTTCAGGTTTTAAATCGCCGTCCATCATTTCCCTTGGATCCACAAATAATCTGGAATTAATCTGTCGCATAGTTGTTCGTAGTGCTCATTACTGGTGACATACTTAGCAGCTGGCACATGATGGGCATATGCTCTTGCAAAACCAACATTCTTGTTTTTTTTAACCTGGTGTTGTGTGTTAATTAGGAACTATAGTTTGGATTACAATCACACAAACTCCAGCCAACACACAGGTTGCAACCGTGCCCTGCAACTCCTGTCATAACAGCCTTGTTTGCTTTATAATGAAGCCGGTCATGAAAATATTCTTCTCTTGGCACACCAAGGCATTGACTACCAAACTGCAGTCACTCTGCACAACCACAGGGGTATTATAGATTACATTTATGCACCTATTCTAGACATACCAGAGCCTCGACTTCCTCTGTACTTACACATCCGTTAACTGAATTCCAAGCAGACAGGATTACTCTCGCGAGTAAAGCCTGGTTAAAAAGGCGCAGTTTTCTGAACCAAGTTATTTTGGTAACAGCAATAATTTGTTGGTTTCTCCTAATGACCCCTATGCATTACAGCTTTGTTTCATCATTCATTTTCTTGATTGGAATAAATCTATCTTGCAGCTAACTCAACAACTCTACCTATTTGTTTCTCCATGCATCTTGAGATGCCATTATATAGAGGTTTAGAAAATATTGAACCAAGTAACCTGGAATTGTCACATTTGCCATCTCTCTGAAAGTAGAATATTCATATCAATGAGCTGGCAGCTATGTCAGATTAGTCCTTTTCCATACTTGGTTCAAATGTCAACATTTGATGCATTTTAACCTTGAGATGTTCCTATACAGAAGCTGAGCATGCATAGTCAGTTATTTGGTCTGAGTGTCACTTAACAACATTAAGTTTGCTGCAGCTGACTATACGACAGTCAAAGCGATTTAAAATTCTCGTGGTCCTGCTTGTCATAAATACTGTTTTCTTTGATTATGTTGGTTTGAGTTAGAGAAGTTAACAAACAAAGAGTCTAGGAGTATTATTTTGATTATAATTTTTTTGTTTTGCTTATTTCACTTTTCCATTGTGGTTGTAGAGTTTGAAGTGTTTTGGCAAGTGCTTGCTACTAGCAGAATGCACTAAATGCTTAATTGATTCATCACTTCATTTTGCAGTGGTCATTCTGATAAAACTGAGGAGAATATATAACTACGCCACCACCCAACAGTGAGACATTAGCAATTCTCAAAGTAATGGCGGAGATTGTGATTTTTCTAGCCATTAAAAAGATCGGAATTGCCTTGGCAAAGGGAGCGGCAGACCAGGCCAGCGTGCAGTTTGTGAAGTATGGCACACAACTACTAGAGCTACAGAGCACCATGGGACGTGTTGCTAGTGAGCTTCGCGCAATTCATGATGTTCTCTCTCAAATGGACATCCGAAACCGCAACAATCAAGTATATGAGGGATGGTTGGAAGAGGTACAGAAAGTAGCACATGTTATGGAGGACATGGTGGATGAGTACTTGTATCTAGTTGGTCAGGAACATGATGTAGGTTGTTGTTTTTTTCCTGAAAAAG
Organism: Triticum turgidum subsp. durum; assembly: GCA_900231445.1. Lineage (NCBI taxonomy): Eukaryota > Viridiplantae > Streptophyta > Magnoliopsida > Poales > Poaceae > Triticum > Triticum turgidum. The sequence continues at coordinate 707,826,692 of LT934117.1, forward strand.
GGGTTCAAAAAGCCAAAAACTCTGCTTTCTTTGAACCAGATAGCTTTCAAGGTGAAGGAAATAGAGAAAGACCTTTCATGTCTATCAGAGACAAAAAACCGTTGGGTTCCCATGATAAACAACGGGGATACTAGCAACTCGAATTACATTGTCAAGAGATCCCAAGATCTAGCAAACATTTCACGCTCCCTTGATGAAGAAGATCTAGTGGGGGTAGATAAAAACAGAGAGAAACTTGAGCAGTGGTTGGGAGCTGATGATCTGGAGTGCTTTGTGATAGCTCTTCTCGGAATGGGAGGTCTTGGTAAAACCGCTTTAGCTGCAAATGTCTACAAGAAGGATAGGGAGAAATTCCAGTGCTACGCCTAGGTCTCCATCTCTCAAACTTATTCTAGAGAAGATGTCTTGAGAAATATAATTAAGGAACTTTTTAAAGATAATGTCGGTGTTCTATCTAGCACTATGGCTATGGATATCATGAGCCTTGAAGAGACACTAAAGAAATATAGGTTGTTGCTTTTTCCTGAAGAAAGGGGTTAAAAAGCCGAGATCTCTGCTTTCCTTCAACCGGTTAGCTTTCAAGGTGAAGGAAACAGAGAAACACCTCACCCACCTGTCAGAGATAAAAAACCGATGGGTTACCCTGGTAAATAATGGGGATACTAACAGCTCAAATTACATTGTCAAGAGATCCCAAGATCTAGCAAATATTTCATGCTCCCTTGATGAAGAAGATCTAGTGGGGGTGGATGAAAACAGAAAAAAACTCGAGCAGTGGTTGAAAGGTGATGATTTCGGATGCTCTGTGATAGCTTTGCTCGGGATGGGAGGTCTTGGTAAAACTGCTTTATCTGCAAATGTTTACAAGAAGGAGAGGGAGAAATTCCAATGTCACGCTTGGGTCTCCATCTCTCAAACTTATTCTATAGAACATGTTTTGAGGAATATAATCAAGGAAGTTTGTAAAGATAATGTTAGTGTTCTATCTAGCATGGTGGCTATGGACATTGTGTGCCTTGAAGAGACACTGAAGAAATTTCTGGAGCAACAGAAGTATTTGATCATTTTGGATGATGTTTGGACTCCAGAAGCATTTGATGATTTGTATAGGGTGCTTACTCATGATGATAAGGGCAGTAGATTGATCATCACAACAAGGGAAGGCACTGTTGCTGCACATGCCTCTCGAGGACATACCATAAAAATGGAAGCTTTACCAGAAGACAAGTCATGGGATCTCTTTTGTAAGAAAGCCTTTCCAAAAGATACAAACCATGAATGTCCTACAGATTTGAAGCCATTGTCCGAGGAAATAACTAGCAAGTGCAAAGGCTTACCTCTTGCTATTGTGTCAGTTGGTAGCCTCCTGTGTGTTCGTGAGAAAACTGTGGAAGAATGGAGAAGAGTAAATAACCAACTTGGGTGGGAGATAAATAATAATTCAAGGCTTGACCACATAAGGAATGTTTTGCATTTGAGCTTCATCTACCTTCCAACACAGTTGAAATGTTGTTTACTGTATTGCAGCCTATTCTCAGAGGATTATGTTTTCCAAAGAAAACAAATTGTAAGATTATGGACAGCAGAGGGGTTCATCAAGGAGAGGGGTAGGAACACATTAGAAGAAGTTGCAGAAGGCTATCTAAAAGAGTTGATTGACAGAAATATGCTACAACTTGTGGAGTGAAACTCATTTGGTAGGATGAAGAAATTCAAAATGCATGATATCTTACGGGAGTTGGCATTGGACTTGTGCCAAAAGAACTGTTTTGGTGTTACTTATGATGGTGAATGTGAGGAGTCTCTTCAGGATGTACGGCGATTGGTACTCCAGAAACTAAAGAAGGATAATCATCAGTCAATTTCTGGTATACAATCATTACACTGGATAATAGCATGCCATCGCCTATTATAACTCTGCTCTGTGAGAAGTCAAGATATATGACAGTGCTAGAATTAAGTGGTCTGCCCATCGAGAAGATTCCAGATGCTATTGGGGATCTTTTTAATCTTCGCCATTTGGGTTTGCGTAATTCAAAAGTGAAGAAGCTCCCAAAGACTATTGAGAAGCTTTCAAATTTGTTGACACTCAACCTTCATCAATCTGATACACATGAGCTGCCTAATGGTATCGTGAAGCTGAAGAAGCTCAGGCACTTATTTGTTGAGAGAATAATTGATCCAAATGGGAGAGAGTTGGCATGGGGAAGTGGTATCTGTATCCCCAATGGTCTTGGAAATCTAACTAATCTGCAGACATTGCAAGCATTGGAAGCACAAGACGTGTCTCTTAGGCATTTAGGGGAGCTGAGGCAAATGAGAAGCTTGAGGTTATGGAATGTGAAGGGAATCTACTGTGGACGCATCAGCGAATCTCTAGTTCAGATGCCATATTTGTCCAACCTATGTGTGAATGCAAGTGATGAGAAGGAGGTTCTCTTGTTGAATGTCTGCCTGCCAAGCTTGCAAAAGCTATATTTGAGTGGACGACTAGCAGAAGGGGCGTTGGACGAGTCTCCTCTGTTCCAAGCTGTTGGCGGGAAGAACTTGTATGAATTGTTTCTATATTGGTCACAGCTAAGAGAAGACCTCCTGCCATCCCTTTCTCGGTTGTCAAACTTGACAAATCTACAGTTCAACAGAGCGTACAAAGGAGAGCAGTTGGCATTTCTCGCGGGGTGGTTTCCCAAGCTGAAGATTCTTTCGCTAAAAGCCCTGCCTAATCTGAATCAGCTAGTGATACAGCAAGGTACCATGGTGAGCTTGGAAAAATTATTCTTAATCAACCTCCGCAGCATGACGGAGGTCCCAGCTGGCATTGAGTTCCTCATGCCCCTCCAGTATCTAGCCTTCTTCGACATCACCGGTGATTTCTTGACGTTGCTGCGTCAATGTTCTGCAATTCAAGTGACAAAGTGGCAGCATACTCTCCGACGTTGACCTGCCACACTGTTCAGGATAGTGCATGCAGGTAAGCTATATATATCCACTCACCTGCCAACCAGTACCACTACTTGCTTCGTCCCTCGTCCTTAATCTTACTACGTACTTTACCATGTTGATGTGATGCGACGTTGGTTGTGTAGGTCACCGGCTGGAAGGAAGATGCTGGGCCGTAGTCAGGGCGTCAATGCATCCATCTCAAGATGCATCATATGCAGTGTTGCTCTGTGACTCTGTCACCGCGTGCATAAAGCCATGTACAATAAAAGTGGTTAAGCACCTTTGATGCATCGGGTCCAGAAAACGTTGGATGTGCTTTCAAATAGTGCAGCATGTCGGAAAATAATTTAGCTGCAGGCACAAGAAGACTAGCATTATTGACTTGACTTGTAGGTCCAGTGGCAGTGGCTGCCCCTTGAGATGGCTTTAACAAGCAATTGCATTCCCCACTCACTCAAACCCTGCAAGCCATGACACTGTTTTGGTGATTTCAGATCTTGAAGCAAGCGCACAAGATCCAGGTGGAGCTCTCACCAAATCCTTCCGGATCTACGTCGATTAAGAGCCAGGTGTGTTGCCCTTGATTTTCATTTTTGTTCCCAGTTCTCATACCAGTATCCTTCCTAGGAATCTAGGTCGATGCAAAAATAAGCAGTTTTCCTTTCCATTAGAGGCCAAGCATGGTGGTGGTTCTCTGGTTTTGACAGGCCAACTCAAGTTGAAGATCAAATCCGTCATCAACAATTAGCCAGCACACTCTCAGTCATACCCAATTGCCCATTGCTCCATGAGGTCTCTTTATTTCGAGATTGTTGTAATGGTTTCAGATTTAGAAGTGCACACGGTGGTCTAACCTATTACGAGCCAGGTGTGTGGTCCTTCTCTAGTTTTCTTGCTATCTTAGGTTGCACTTGACTTGCAGATTCACTGGCTGGCTCTTGAGATGGCCTCATCAACAACAAAATTAGCGTTCCATACTCTCACCATGCCATGACACTGTTTTGATGATTTCAGATACTGAAGCTCACAACCAGGAAGGTCCAAATCTGTCCGGATCTGCATCGATTACAAGCCAGGTTCGCTGCCCATAATTTGGTTTTTTGTTCCTGGTGAGGATTCATCAGATTATTCGGACGGTTTCAGATTCATAAATGCACAATGAGGTCACCAACATTAGTCAGATCTAAGCCATTTCGGGGCAGGTGTGTTCTCCTTCCTAATTTTATGGCTATCTCAGGTTGTAGTAAGAACAATATATCCCCCTTGGTGCAAACAGGAAAAATTCCTGATGTATCTTTTCAAGTTAGCAATCCTAGTATTCTTTGTGACTTAATGCAATGTTGTTTCTTCCAGCAATAAAGATTTTTCCTGGAAGGTCTGGCGAGCCTGAAGGTATGTTCAGGTTTTAGTTGCCATCCATCATTTCCCCTGGATTCACAAATAATCTGGAATTAATATGTATGTAGTGTTGTTGATGCACGTTACTAAAGAAACTTAGCACATGACGAGCATCCACTCTTGCACTCAACTCACAATAATGTGAGAACTTTGGTCTCCTATAGTCACCATACTTGTGTGAGGATCGCCTAAAGTGAAATTGACGACTCCTTTTATTTAAGGTCGTTTTAGTTACAACAAAAAATTATTGATTTCCCCTAATTAATGACCCCTATGCATCACAGCCTTGTTTTCTCATTCATTTTATTTTCTTTTCTGCGAGTGGTCTCATTTATTTTCTTGATTGGGATAAATCCATCTTGCCGCTTAATTAACAGCTACCTATTTGTTTCTCCATGTATCTGGAGATACTGTTAGATAGAGGTTTAGAAAAATGTGGAACCAAGTAAGCCTGGAACTGTCACATTAACCAACTCTCTGAAATTAAAATATTCATATTGGTGAGCTGAGCCGGCCTTGCAAGTAGATTGGTTCGCACTGTCTTAGTTGGTTAAAATTTCAATATTCTGTGCATTTTAACTTGATATGCCCCTTAGGGAAGCAGAGCAAGCATTGTCAGTTATTTGGTCAAGTTCACTCATTCTTGTCGGCTCATAACATGAAAGTTTGCTTCCGTTGACTATAGCACAGTGCCAAGTGTTTCAAAATTCTCAAAGACGTGCGTGTTGCAAGAACGGTTTTGTTTGCTTATGTGGGTTAGAGTTAGATAGGTTAACAGTATGAAATAATACTGTAGAGGGATTACTTTGAAAGGTTCTTCTGAATTCACTTTTCTCTTGTGGTTGGAGAATTTTGCCAAGTGCTTGCTAGAAGCACAATGCACTAACAGTTTGATTTAATTAAACAACTGTAGCTGTTTGATCCATACATCTGTAAATGTTATTTGATAGATATTGAGAAAATTACCTGTTACAGTCACTTTAGCCAGCTATCTGAAAGTAGAATATTCATATCAGGCGAGCTAGCATGTATATCAGATATCTTTCCTCTTTGACTTGCTTGGTTCAAATTTAAACATTTGGGCCATTTTAGGTTGAGCTGCCCCTGTACGATCGGTCATTTTGTTCATTGTCACTTGTGGTGGTCAGTTAATAACATCAAGTTTGCTGCAGTGGACTATTGCACAGTCCCAAGTGTTTTATTTCGCATTGACCTGCCTGTTCTAAGTACTTCTTTGCTTGATTATGCAGCTATTTTCTTGATTACCATCAGGCCATCATACTGTAGTGGCCTCAGATTCAGAAGTGCACACGGTGGTCTAAGCTATTACGAGCCAGGTGTGTGGTCCTTCTCTAGTTTTCTTGCTATCTTAGATTGTAATGGCCTCACTGGCTGGCTCTTGTAATGGCCTCAACGACAAAATTAGCATTCCCCACTCTCACCAAGCCATGACACTGTTTTTGGTGATTTCAGATCCTGAAGCGCTCAAGGAGGAGGTCACCACAGGTCCAAATCCTTCCAGATCTACATTGATTACAAGCCAGGTGCGTTGCCCTTAATTTGGTTTTGTTCCTAGTTCTCATGTCAATATCCTAGGTTCTACCACTAACTATCACCCTAACTAGGTCGATACAAAAATAAGTAGTTTGGCTTGACATTACAGGCCAGCAGGTGGTTGTTCTTTGGTTCTGTCAAGAAAAAAAAGGGAACAACAAGGACATCTCAAATTGAAGACTGAATCCAGCTACTTATTATCGCCAATGAGCTAGCGCACTCTCAAGATCTCCATGATGCTTCGGTGACAACTAGTCTATTACGAGACAGGTGTGACGTCCTTCCGTAGTTTTCTGGATCTTAGATACTCAGAACAATCTTCCTCAATGCAAACGTAACCACTTTTTGTATCTATTGAAATTGGCAAGCCTAGTATATCTTTTGATTAGCACAATAAATATTTCTTCTGGCAAAAAGACGAGCTTCTAGATCAGCTGGTCTGATGAGTTGGCAGCCATGTTCAGGTTTTAGTTGCCATCTGTTGTTTTCCTTGGATTTACAAAATATCTAGAACCAATATGTAGTGTAGGTGTTGATAATGCTTGTTACGGGCGATATAATTAGCACATGGGCATATGCTCTTGCATTGAAGATACACTAATGTGGGAATTTTTAGCCTCCTAAAGTCATCGTTGTTGTTGTGTGATATCTCCTAAAGTGAACATGACGGGTCCTTTTAATGTAAGTTGTTTTATTATGGCAACAATATATTGATTTATCCCAGTGATTCCAATGGCATTATAGCATTGTTTTTTAATTCATTTTCTTGATTGCAAATTTGCAATACATCTTTCTTGCAGCTTAATCAACAACTATAGCTATTTTTGCCTCCACAGACCTGGAGATACTATTAGATGTATATGTTGAAGAAAATATGGAACTAATTAAGTTACCCGGAACTTTCACATTTGCCAACTCTGTAATTAGAATATTCGTATTGGCCAGTTGGCATGTCAGATTGGTTCCGTCTTTGTCTTGATTCAAATTTTAACATTTTGGACATTTTAGCCTGAGATGTTCCTATTTGGAAGTGTAGCATGCATGGTCAGTTATTGTTTGCTGCAGTTAATAACATTAAGTTTAATGCAGTTGACTATAGCATAGTCCCAAGTGTTTTAAAATCCGCATAGACCTACCTGTCGTAAGTACTGTTTTGTTTGATTATGCAAGTTAAGAGTTAGATAGGTTAACATTATGAGATAAGAGTTTAGGAGGATTACTTTGAGAGAATATGTTTATTTCATTTTTCCATTGTGGTTTTACCGTTTGAGTTTTGAAGTGTTTTTCGCAAATGCTTGGTACTAGCAGAATGCATTAATAGTTTACTAATACATCGCTTCATTTTGCAGTGGCCATTCTAATGGTAATGGGGAAAATATACAACTAGACCACCACCCAATAGTGAGACATTAGCAATTCTCAAAATAATGGCAGAGATTGTGATTCTTCTAGCCATTAAAAAGATTGGAATTGCCTTAGCAAAGGGAGCGGCAGACCAGGTCAGCGTGCCGTTTGCGAAGTATGGCACGCAACTACTAGAGCTACAGGGCAGCATGGGCCGTGTTGCCATGGAGCTTCGCATAATGCACGATGTTCTATGTCAAATGGACATTCGAAACCGCAACAATCAAGTATATGAGGGCTGGTTGGAGGAGGTACAGAAAGTAGCACATGTGATGGAGGACATGGTGGATGAGTACTTGTATCTAGTTGGTCAGGAACATGATGTAGGTTGTTGTTTTTTCCTGAAAAGGGGGTTCAAAAAGCCAAGAACTCTGCTTTCTTTGAACCAGATAGCTTTCAAGGTGAAGGAAATAGAGAAAGACCTTTCATGCCTATCAGAGACAAAAAACCGTTGGGTTCCCATGATAAACAACGGGGATACTAGCAACTCGAATTACATTGTCAAGAGATCCCAAGATCTAGCAAACATTTCATGCTCCCTTGATGAAGAAGATCGAGTGGGGGTAGATAAAAACAGAGAGAAACTTGAGCAGTGGTTGGGAGCTGATGATCTGGAGTGCTCTGTGATAGCTCTGCTCGGAATGGGAGGTCTTGGTAAAACCGCTTTAGCTGCAAATGTCTACACGAAGGATAGGGAGAAATTCCAGTGCTACGCCTGGGTCTCCATCTCTCAAACTTATTCTAGAGAAGATGTCTTGAGAAATATAATTAAGGAACTTTTTAAAGATAATGTCGGTGTTCTATCTAGCACTATGGCTATGGATATCATGAGCCTTAAAGAGACACTAAAGAAATATCTGGAGCAACAGAAGTATCTTATCGTATTGGATGATGTTTGGACTCCAGAAGCATTTGATGATTTGTCTGGGGCACTTCCTCATAATGATAAGGGTAGTAGACTGATAATCACGACAAGGGAAGGCGATGTTGCTGCACTTGCCTCTCAGGGACATATCTTAACACTTGAAGCTTTACAAAAAGACAAGGCATGGGATCTCTTTTGTAAGAAAGCCTTTCCAAAAGATACAAACCATGAATGTCCTACAAAATTGAAGCCATTGTCCGAGGAAATAGCTAGCAAGTGCAAAGGCTTGCCTCTTGCTATTGTGTCAGTTGGTAGCCTCTTGCGTGTGCATGAGAAAACCATGGAAGAATGGAGAAGGATAAATGACCAACTGAGCTGGGAGATAATCAATAATTCAAGGCTCGACCATATAAGGAATGTTTTGTATCTGAGCTTCGTCTACCTTCCAACATACTTGAAAAGTTGTTTCTTGTACCGCAGTCTATTTCCAGAAGACTATGTTTTACACAGGAAACAACTTGCACGGTTATGGGCAGCAGAGGGGTTTGTCGAGGAGAGGGGTGAAAGCACATTAGAAGAAGTGGCGGAGGGCTATTTAAAGGAGTTGGTTGACAGAAACATGTTACAACTTATCGAGAGGAACACATTTGGTAGGATGAAGACATTCCGAATGCATGATATCTTGCGTGACTTGGCATTGGACTTGTGCCAAAAGAACTGCTTTGGTGTTACTTATGACAATAAATGTGAGGGGTCTCTTGAGATGGTTCGACGACGGTTGGTAGTCCACAAACTAAAGAAGAAGAATCATCAGCCAATTTCTGGTATACACCAACTTCGTACAGTGATTACATTGGACAATAGCATGCCCTCATCCACTATACCTTTGCTATTCACGGAGTCAAGATATATGACAGTGCTAGAATTGCGTGGTCTGCCCATTGAGAAGATTCCAGATGCTATTGGCGATCTTTTTAATCTCCGCCATTTGAGTTTGCGCGGTTCAAAGGTGAAGATGCTCCCGAAGTCTATTGAGAAGCTTTCAAATTTGTTGACACTTGACCTTTATGAATCTGATATACATGAGTTGCCTAGTGGGTTTGTGAAACTGAAGAAGCTCAGGCACTTATTTGCTGAGAGAGTAATTGATTCAAATTGGAGAGAGCTTGCAAGTTGCAGTGGTGTGCATATCCCTAATGGACTTGGAAATCTAATAAACCTTCAGACGCTACAAACATTGGAATTAGAGGATGATTCTGTTCGACATTTAGGGGAGCTGAGGCAATTTAGAAGCTTGAGGTTATTGAATGTGAAGGGAATCTACTGTAGAAGTATCAGTGAGTCTCTAGTTAAGATGCAGTATTTGTCCTTCCTAGATGTGATTGCAAGTGATGAGAACGAGGTGCTCCTGTTGAATGTCTGTCAGCCAAACCTGCGGAAGCTAACTTTGAGAGGACGACTAGCGGAAGGGGCGTTGGATGAGTCTCCTCTGTTCCAAGCTGCTGGGGGGCAGAACTTGTATGATTTGTCTTTATTTTGGTCACAGCTGAGAGAAGACCCCCTGCCATCCCTTTCTCGGTTGTCAAACTTGACGCGTCTAGATCTCACCAGAGCATACAATGGAGAGCAGCTGGCATTTCTCACGGGGTGGTTTCCCAAGCTAAAGGTTCTCTATCTATACGACATGCCTAATTTGAGTCGGCTAGATATACAAGAAGGCGCCATGGCGAGCCTGGAAAGATTAGTCTTAACCAACCTCAGCAGCATGACGGAGGTCCCAGCTGGCATTGAGTTCCTCCTGCCCCTCCAGCATCTAGGCTTCCTCGAAATCAGTAGCGACTTCTTGACCTTGCTGTGCCAAGGGTCTCCAACGCCAAGCCAGCGGTATCACTATTCTCTCCGAGACTGATCCGCCACATCCGTAGGGAAATGTGCAGGTATGTGCGAGAAGCTTTATCCGCTCACCCTGCCAACCAGTAGCACTACTTGCTTCCTCTCTCCTCTGTACTAGTCTTGCTACAACTTTTTAACATGTTGATCTGATATGATGTTGTTTATGCAGGTCGCCGGCCGGAAGGAAGGAAGATGCTTCATTATTTGGGCCGCGTGCAGGTTCGACTCAATGCAACTCAGGCTGCATATCCAGTGTTGCAATACGAGTCGTGCAACAGCTGATGTCCGGGCTTCCTCTGTTTTCTCAAGACGCACTACAGCTGATGTCACGCTTACTACTGCAGCTACTACAGTTGTCCAGCCGTGTGCTTTTTACCTGTTAAGTGTGTGACAAAATTTGCCTGTTGCTGCTTATTTCCGGTTGTGGCTATTAAATAAGACTGCACTTATGTAATACTGAGACTAAGTCGTGTTTTTCATTTTCAGACTAATTCCTTTGCATTCCCTGTTTGAACTATATATGTACTTGAATCCGTATCATATTTCAGCTGTGGCTGTTAAATAAAGGACTCATGCTGTGATTCATTTCCTTTCCGCCTGCTGTTGTTTCTTCTTTGTTTTCTTGCTTCTGTGCATAAGCCATGGCGGTTTGTTTTGACTCCTTCGTTTTCCTGCTTGTGTACACGAGCCTTGTCTTTATTTTTGGTCTCAGCTATGCTTGTGAGGTTGTACTTTGCGTATCCTTCTAATGCAAACAACACGTACTCTTAGTCTACAAATTTGGGAAAGGATCCATGATAAAACTGGAGAAACTTTCACTGGATTCCGAGAAGAGCATTGTCGGCATCGAGCACTTGACCAGGCTTAAAGAGGTGCAGCTCTCTGGTAAGAGAGGGAACCCTGCGCTGGACCGAACTCTGGAGCAGCTAAAGGCGGAGAGTGGGAGGCAACCCAATCAGTTGAGTTCACAGTTGGAGTGAAGTACGACTGACCTCGTCGCTCTGCTTGCTTGCTTTCTGTAAGTTTGCTGTTACCCTTTCTGTTCCTGTTGGTCATTGTGATGTGGTTGCTTCTTGCGTTGTAAAAGCTGGAGCCTCCAGCAGTTTAAGCATTGTGGTTTGTAATAAATAATAAAACTGGATCACTTGGACTGTGGTCTAGGAAAAACAAATACAAGTGATCCCTGTACCAGCCTGCTTTTAACTGCATGCTCTGTTCCCTTCAAAAAAAAAACTGCATGCTCTGTTCCTACAAAGAAGGTTTTACTTTTTCGCATTTCAATTCTGGTCTGATGTATATATTTCAATGGTGCCACCGACAAAGAGGCTAGCCAGCCAGCCAACTTCCCTGCTAGCGGAGTCGCCCTATGCATATTTTGGTGCCGTTTCTGTGTTGCTCAAAGCCTCGAAACATGTGGGTGAGAATTTGAACTTTGTATCCGTGAACTCGACCTAGCAATGCCATCTTTAGTTGTTGGCTTCGATGTTAGCCAACATAAATTGTTCTATTCATTTGATTTGGCGTTGGTTCCACTGACAAAACAAAAAATGTCAAGTCTGGCATTGTGTATATATTCTGGTTGTTCCCAACAGTTAAATAAGGAGAAATATGCATGGTTGGGAACTTGTCAGATTGGCCTTCGTTATTCTGACAGATTTATGGTCCCTGCATCTTGTTAATACTAGTATTAGTGATGGTGGCATTATTTATCCTTGTGCATTCATCACACATTTGGAAGCCTGAATACCTGTTTATCTGCCACTCCTTGTCGATAACAGACCTCTGACGAAGGATAAGTTGAGCACGCATAGGCCCCTGTAGCTCTGTTTTTATTTTCTCTGTTGAATGTGAGAGTGTTCACCATTTTTGGTTTCTGAGATTTCGGTTGGTCAGTCAACAGATGTGGGCTTATAGATAGATATTTAAATTAAGAGGTAATAGCACCAGGAGTCCCTGAACTTGTCATGGATGTGATGTTTTGGTCCCAAACTTGCAAAATGCAACTATTGAGTCACACAACTTGCAGCCAATGTGCAAGTTTGGTCCCAGCCAATCAGAGCTCGACAAGTGGATCCTAGTCAGCACAGCCGTCAGCCCCAGCGCCTTTTGCATTTACCCCCCTGGACTTTGCACTAATCAACCCGCACTACACCGCACTTTTCACCTGAATTTATTGGTTCTCCCTCCCCTGGCCCAATCATTCGTCGCTCTCTCCCCCCTGTCCGTGACCGGCCGACAGGCCGTGCTGGCTGCGCTCGTGAGCCATGGCCTCGTCGCCGGACTTCACCGGCGGTGTGCCGCCGCCGCCTACCGCGCACCAAGTTCGGCCCTTCGCTGTCAACCCTCCGGATTATGGTTAGTTCTCTCTCTTCTGTTCCTCCTCTCTGCTCTGTTCCTCCTCTGTGTGCTCGATGTTGTCAACCCTCTCGGTCGGTCCTGGTTGGATCGACCAGTTTTGAGCTCGTTTTAGCCGCATTGGTTGGTAGTTTGTGGTTGTAGTGCTTCTCGCGACCTCATACTGGTTATTTGGTAGTCGATTGTAGCCGCCTAGGGTTTTGGGTGAAGTTGGGGATTTAGGCAAGAACTTAGGGTTCTTGTTTGTAATCCTTTTCGGCCAGACTTTAGGTTTGTGGCTAGTATGTACATACTGTTTTGCAAATACAAGTGCCAATTTGGCCTAGGGTTTGTGCTTAGGGGGCAGCATTTGCATTTTAAAAAATGTAAACTTTGTCTGGCCAATGTAGGCCAGTGTTTGAGGTAAGTAGTTTATGGTTTGTGATTAGTACTTAGTTTGAACATTAGCCATGCTAAATCATCAGTTTGTTACTGCTTATGTTGAGTTAATTTGTAAGCTGTAGTTAACTGAATTTCTGCACTGTGTTGTTGTAGTTTGTGATTCAGCAATGGGACTCAGTGTGGACACCCCTTTCTTCACATTGGAACTGGAACATGGTGGGATTTTCTGTGGACCAATCAATAACATGGAGTACTATAATCCTTCAGTGGAGGTGCTTGACTATGTTGATGCTGGCACATTCTCATATGCAGTCATTGAAGAGCACCTGCTTTGGTTGGGATATTCTGTCAGTGAGCACATAATTTATTGGTGCATGCCTGACAAAACAATTTCAGATGGTATGCTCAGAATCAGAGGTGATGAGGATGTGCAGAAAATGATAACAGCCAGTGCTCAGCATAAGGTTCTTACAATCATGGTTGATCATGCAGATTTCATCAGTAATTTCAGGCAAGATTTGATATGTACAGTGGGAACAGTAGAGAATCCTGTCAGAGTGGTAAACCCAAATGATGTTGCAGCCAGTGCAGCTAGTTCTCACACCATCATTTCAGTCAATGCTGAACATCCAAATTCAGACTTTGCAACACAGGAGACAGAAGCTAACAATTTACTGGTTAATCTTGCAGAAGAAGAGCTTTTGCTGACTGATGCTGCAGAAGGAGAGCACTTGCTGAATGATGTTGCACAAGGAGAGCAGTTGCTTTTTGATGTTGCAATAGCAGATGAGTTGCTGACTGATTTTGCTGAAGAAGATCACTTGCTGACTAATGTTGCAGAAGATGTAGTGCTTTCAGATACAGATTTCAGTGACAGTGATTATGACATAGATGATGGAGATGATGATCTTTATGAAGATAACATTGACTTTGATGTTGATGAAGTTGAGCAAGAGGAGGAAGAGGTGGAACCTGAGTATGAACTTGATGATGAAGATTTGAATCTGTCAAGAGAAGAAGAAGAGCAACTGATGTACAAGTTCAAAGCTTTCAATTCCAAGGTGGACATGAGAAACCCTGTATTTAAAGTAGGGATGGTCTTTGCTGATGTGGTTGAGCTGAGGAAAGCTATTACTTCATATTCAATAAAGAACAGAGTGCAAATCAAAAAGTTGAAAAATAACAAGATCAGATTTCATGCAGTTTGTCAGAGTGATTGTCCATGGCTGCTTAAGGCTGGCAATGACAACAGGACAGGAGGATTTGTCATTAAGGCCTACTATGGTGATCATATGTGTCAGAAGAAGTGGAGGCTCAAGGACATGACAGCTAAATTCCTTTGCAACTATTTCATAGAATAATTCAGAGATGACCAGAAGATGTCACTTGGAACATTTTCAAGGAAAATAACAAAGGAGTTTAATTGCACCCCTAATAGATGGAAGTTAGCTAGGGCTAGGACAGCAGCACTGAAGGAGATCCATGGTGATGAAGAGGAGCAATTCAGTAGACTATGGGATTATGGACATGAATTAAGACAGAAGAACCCTGGCTCAACTTTTTTGCTGACAACTGGACTGGTCAGAGATACAAAATTTCCAATGGGCAGAAAATGTTTGAAAACACTGTATTGGTCATATGATGCCTGTAAGAGAGGATGGCTTAAGGGCTGCAGGCCTATTATCTTCATAGATGGTTGTCATATGAAAACTAGGTTTAAAGGTGTGCTGCTTAGTGCAGTTGGCATTGATCCTAATGACTGCATTTACCCCATTGCTATGGGCTGGGTGGAAGTAGAATGCACAAGTTCTTGGGAGTGGTTTCTCACAACTTTGAAAGATGATCTGAACATCACCAACACTGCTCCTTTCACACTTATGAGTGACAAGCAGAAAGGTCTGATAAATGCTGTCCACAAAGTTTGGCCAGATGCAGAGCACAGGTTTTGTGTTAGGCATATTTACCAAAATTTCAATGAGAAGCACAAAGGAGAGGTACTGAAGCAAGACCTGTGGGCCATTGCCAGATCACCAAACAAGTTGAAGTGGAGAGAGAACTGTGAAAAAATGGATGGTCACAGCTCAGCTGCTTTCCACTGGACTGAAAGACTTGAGTGGAAAACTTGGTGCAAAGCATTCTTCAGTGAATTTCCAAAATGTGACATCCTCCTGAACAATAACTCTGAAGTTTTTAACAGTTATATCCTAGAGGGTAGAGAAATGCCAGTGCTAAGCATGCTTGAGTACATTTTTTACAAGATAATGCATAGGATGGTGAGTAAGCAAAGAGAAGCTATAGAAAAGTGGGCAGGGCAGAGAATATGCCCAAAGATCAAGAAGAAATTGGACAAGAACACTGAATTTGCTGCTAACTGCCATGTATCTGAAGCTGGACAACAGATGTTCAGAGTTCAGTCAGGTAACAATAGCTACACAGTTGATCTTGGTTTGTACACATGTGATTGCAGGAGATGGCAGTTGTCAGGAGTACCATGTGGGCATTCAATAGCTTGTTGCAGGGAGGAGAGGATTGACCCAGAGACATTTGTGCATGAGTGCTACACTGTGAGGACATATCTGAAAGCATATGGATATACTCTTGTCCCTTTAGAAGACCCAAATGTGTGGGAGGTACAGAATGCTTACAAGGTGTATCCACCTGTGTTTACAAAACAGTTGGGAAGGCCCAAGAAAAACAGGAAGAAGACTCCTGAGGAGAAGATGAAGAATGGTGTTAGGGTTTTGAACAAGAAAGGTGTTACAATGCACTGCTCAATTTGTGGTAGAGCTGATCACAACAGGAAGGGCCATTACAGATGGCAGGAAGCTCTCATTGAAGAAGGTGTAGAGCTAGTTGATGAAAACTATGATGACCCCACATTTCTTCAGGTTACTGAATTTACTGCATTTTACTGTAGTTCTCTAAATTTACTGAAATCACTCTAGTGCTCTGAATTTAATGTAGTTCTCTGAATTTTGCTGTACATATCTCAATTGCTCAATGTTTTTGTGCAGAACATATTCCCTAGTCAGGCTGATCCTATACTGGATCCAATGCAGTCACCAACCAGTATGGTCTACAGCATGAGTCAAAGAGAACTTTTAAGAAGAGCTCCAAATAGAGTTCATGGCCCACTACCAGAGCAGTCTTCATTTGTTCTTGCTGCAGGTGTTGCAATACCTCAGCCAAGAGTCACTACAGAAATGAATGCAGGTAGGCAAACAAGGGCAAGGACAGTAGTTGAGAGAGGAGAAGGCTCTCAAGCTTCTGGTAGGGGAAGGGGGAGGAAAAGACAAAGGAACCCAGCTTCAGGCAGAGGAAGAGGAGAAGCAGCAGCTTCAGGCAGAGGAAGAGGAGCAGCAGCAGCTTCAGGCAGAGGAAGAGGAGCAGCAGCAGCTTCAGGCAGAGGAAGAGGAGCAGCAGCAGCTTCAGGCAGAGGAAGAGGGGGAAATGCAACTGCAGGTGGAGGGAGAGGAGCAACTCATGTTGCAGGAAGAGGAACAAGGTGGAGAGGACAGGAAGAGGAACAAGGTGGAGGGAGAGGTATGCCAGATGATAGGGCATACTGGCTACTGTTTGGAGAGGACAGGAGAGTGGAGATTCCAGACCTGAATGATCCTCCTGAAGAATTTCTGGCTCCTGATCCCTGAGATTGTGGGACATTAAAGTTCCATCTTTTTGTAGAGGCCTAATGTGATGTAACACAATGACTGGCCTAACAGTGGCTTAAGGTGCCACTTTTTGATGGCAAAACATTTGCTTAAGTTGCCACTTTTTGATGGCAAATATTGGCATTAATTGCCTTTTTTGTAAAAACTAGGGGATAAGTAAATGATGGATGGCAAATGAATGTTGGACTGAAAAAAGGCTTTTCAAATTTGCAGTGTGAACTGAATTTTACAGTGTCAACTGAATTTTAAACTGAATTTTACAGTGTCAACTGAATTTTGCTGCTTTAAACTGAATTTTACAGTGTCAACTGAATTTTGCTGCTTTGAACTGAAAAAAAAGATATAAAAAAAGTTTTGCAGTCAATAGTGCTGTTGTTAACTGACTAATCTGTTTTGGAGTAAACACTACTGTAGTTAATTAAAAATAATTAGAGAAAAAAAATTGTTTGCCCTGGGTATCAAACCCAGGACCTTTTGTTTGATAACTTGAACTCCTTGCCAGTGCGCTAGTACTAGTGATCTTGGTAGATACTCATTGCCACAGTTGTTATACAAAATAAACTGTATGTGCTAATCAGAGCGGTGCTGTTCGCTCTTCCACTCCAATTAAGAGGCCACCACCCACCGCCCACCGCCCCCACTCACCACTTCCGTTTCACGACGCCTCGGGCTCTACGCTCCCCACCTCCCACTCCACCCCAAGAAAACCCTCGCCAGCCATCTCGACGCCGCCGCCGACGCCATGGACAACCACCCTGCATGGCAGAGGATGGTCGACGAGCTGGCAGGCGACGACGAGGTCGCGCGCGCGGAGCTCCAGGAGATAGGCCGGTGGTTCCCCAGCGTCGAAATGCTTGCGAACCACGCGCGGGGCCTCATCGACGTGATGACCGACGACGAGAAGAGGCGCGCTCTCGTGGACGGCCAAGGTACCCCTCCGGCCAACATCCTCCGCTTCGCAATGGCGGAGACGCGCTCCGACGATCCGAGGCAGCGCGCGCGTTGGTGGATGTACAGGTCCGCCAACACGCCACAGCCGCAGCCGGATCCGAAGCGCGTGTGGTCCAGGATGCAGCGCGTCCAGGACATGGTTCTTGCCATGCCTGCGCCGGCGCCCCTCGTCCACATCGACGACGAAGACGTCTCTCTGTCGTCCGACTCGGAATACTGCAAGGTGAACTCCGACAACGACTCGGGCTACAGAGGAGATTCGGACTCCTCTGACTCGTATGCGTCGTCTGACACGGTCGAGTTGTCGCTCGTTGTCCTGTCAGATGACGAAGAAGAGGCGGAGGAGGACGAGATCCAAATGGTCGCGCCAGTCCACAATGGCAGGGAGGGCGACAGAGACCTCCCGATTGATGTGGAGGTTCTCCCAGATGTGCCTGACATCGTCAAGCAGGAGCTGGTGGAGGAGGAGCCCAAGCAGGACGCGGCGGCGGAGCCGGCAAGGATCGGCAAGAAGAGATCTTCTCCAGTGGAGGTGCGCCGCTCCGAGCGTCTCAAGCGACTGAAGATGTGAAGAACGACTGAAGAAGGAGCGAAGAAGAAGGTCAAGTAGTTAGGTATGCTGCTTATAAGTTCAGCATATAAGTTAGTGTAGTGCTATTTTGCGTTTAGTTAAGTTAGGTGTGCTGCTTATAAGTTCAGCACATAAGTTATTTGTAATCTGTTGTGGGAACTGGTGCAACGTTATGCTTGATCAGATGCTGAAACTTATGCTGCAATGCTGCTATGCTTGCTATTTTGTTCTGTTATTTTTGGTTACAATGCTGCTGTTGCTGTATTTGCCATGCTGCTGCTGCTGTGTTTGCTATGCTACTGCTGTTGTGTATGGCATGTTGCTGATGCTGCTGTGTTTCAATTGCTGCTGTAGGTTTCACTCTTTTTAGTTAACTGAAACAAATTCATAATCTTAACTGAATTTGCAATTCACTGAATATTCAGTAAACTGGATATTCAGATAACTGAATATTAACTGAATCTTCATTTTAACATGTTAACTGACACATCTTAGGTTTAACACATGTTAACTGACACATCTTCAGTTAACTGAATCTTCAGTTTAACATGTTAACTGACACATCTTAGGTTTAACACATGTTAACTGACACATCTTCAGTTACACTGTCAATTCAACCAAGTTAACTGAAACTTCAGCCAAATTCAGAGCAGTCATACATAACTAAATCTTCAGTTAACTAAACATTAAATTAAGACAAATTCAGAGCAGTCATACATATAGGAAATAAGTTAACTTAGAGCAGTCATACATCATCAGTGCCATGGAAATTAACCAAGTTCACTACAGGAATAAAACTAATTAAAAGGTCTCCTTCAACTAATTACTCAAATTCATCTAAGATCTCCTTCAACCTCCTTATCTTGCTCTTGTTCTCCTCCTTGTGCCTGAATAAATCACCAATCATGTACTCAAGTTTCTTCTTCTCCTTCTTCAGGTCATCCCTCTGTGACACAACTATGTCCAACTCTTCCTTCATGTTGTCCATCTGTTCCTTCATGTTGTCCATCTTTTGCTTCATGCTGTCCATCTTTTGCTTCATCTCATCCCTCTCTTTCTCTGCCTTAGCCCTAAAAACCTGATGAATGGTAGTGCTAGATTTATCAGACATCTTCTTCTTCTCAAGCTCTTGCTTCAGGTCAGAAACAACAAGTCTTGCATTGCCCAATTCAGTAATTGCCTGCTCCTTGTCAGCCACCATCTTAGCAAAATCTAGTTTAAAAAACCTCAGATCCTTTTCCATCTGTTCCTTCTCTTTCACAACCCTAAAATTCTCTTCAGCATTAACTACATTTTCCCTGAGCCTTAGCTTGTTCCCATCTTCATACATGCCCCAAACCCTGGCTAAACTCATCTTCAGAGTGGCAGGCCATTCAGGATCAATCCACTCCACAAAGTTGCATTTAGGTATTTCCTACAAAATAAGAAAGAAAACATTTTTAGATAAATGGCAAAGCTTGTACCACTATTGATCTACTAATACAACACTATCATAATTCTTAGCATAACCAAAACTTCAGTTGACTAAATACTGTTTTCTTCAGTGAACTGATTTTGCTCAATAAACTATATTGATGCACTAATCCACAGTTAAATGCCACACTACAAGATTTGATGGCCTTAATTAGAGATCTGCTAACCTTTTGTGCACAAGCAAGATACCTCCTTCCACTGTCAACTGATTCAAAGGAAACTAACTTCTCACAGACACACTGATGTTCACATCTAGCTGCAAGATCTGGAGCCAGGCCTCTCCACTCAGAGCAGAAAATGACGGCAGGAGCAGGAGCCTATAAACATTTGTTGTCAGCAAAAATTCCCCATTGCTAACCCTAAATGCAAGTGAGTATGTTTATACTGGATCTGGAGCTAACCTCACTTGTGATAGAGTACCCTTCGGACGAAGAGCTGGATCCTTCACTCCAAGACACCATGGCGGCGAGCTAGACGGACGGCGGTGGCGAGCTGGACGGCGGCGACTAGCTGGACGGTGGCGACTACCTAGGGAGCAGGAGATGGTCGAGAGCAGAGAAAGGCGCTGGGGCAGCAGAATATCCCAGGCAACTGTAGTGCGGGTTGATTAGTGCAAAGTCCAGGGGGGTAAATGCAAAAGGCGCTGGGGCTGACGGTTGTGCTGACTAGGATCCACTTGTCGAGCTTTGATTGGCTGGGACCAAACTTGCACATTGGCTGCAAGTTGTGTGACTCAATAGTTGCATTTTGCAAGTTTGGGACCAAAACATTACATCCATGACAAGTTCAGGGACTCCTGGTGCTATTACCTCTTAAATTAACAATAGCGAATAGTCTGGAAAGAGTCTCATCCTTGTCAGTACGCCTGACCGACGATGTCCTTATGGAAATCAGAGCTAGTGTTGGTGCGCTTATTTCTCTTCTATTGATTAGTATATACATTGATGAATAATTTATACATAGCACACTACCTAATTAATTTAGGGATGCATCCATGTCATTCAGAAGAAAATGTGAATTAGGTCCTGAAACCCTTTTTCTGTTATTTCTCTAATAAAGTTGCCAACAATCATATCTCAGGTCATCATGAACTAGTTGTCCAGTTAAAATTCCAAAGCAAGCAGATATTGAATTTGTGTTATGGCAAATCAACACGGAACTTCAGTCTCCCAAAATTAACTGAATTTATCTCTGAAAAGTATGTGTACATGCTAAACTGAGATTTCGACCATACCTGTTATCACAGGTGCTTGGCAGCTGGAATGATTGACAAGAGATGGAGCACTGCCGATCCATTAATAAACCAAAGAGTTTTGCTTTTGACAGGTAAACTTTTTTTCTCATATAATCGCGAGGTCATTTACAATATGGTGAGAAATAAAGTCCTTTTTCAAGGTAATTTCCTTTAGATCTTTGTATGATGTAGCTCAGTTTGCTGCTAGTGGGTTAGCTACTGTACTGCTCAGGCTTATCTGAATATAGCCTTATTGTCGCTTAACAGTGGGTGTTTCAAAACCCTTGCAAGCTTCCACTGTATGTGCATATTCTGCCGTCTATAACATCATGTCCAAACCTTCAGAATTTCTAAATCTTCTCCTAGAGAATATACCTTGATAAAACAAAACAGAAAGAGATTCACATTAGGGAACCTCCAACAATTAGACTAGCCACAGTGAGAATATACCTTGATAAAACAAAACAGAAAGAGATTCACGTTAGGGAACGTCCAACGGTTAGACTAGCCACAGTGAGAGTAACTTCATCAGTAAAATCGAGCCCAACTCAGCAAATTTGCCTATCTGGCAATGAGTTAATGAGGAGAGAGATAGTTTGAGTAACTTAGCTAGTTACTCATACTATGAGTAACATCACACATACCAATAGAATATGAGTCTATAACCTAATAAATGAAGTTTTGCATGAGATCACACTTATGTTACTACCCACTATGAAACTAGTAATATAGTTTAGGGATATGTGTATGTTATTACTGTATGTTACTCTCCATTGTGGCTAGTCTTATATGGCTGTGCTCCAAAGCAGGACACTGAAGCAGGAGTACTTGGTTGCACATGGGCCCAGAGACCTATGAAGCACCTTTAATGCATGGGGCCCATGAAACGTTGGAAGTAGCTGGATGTGCACGTTCACACATGCACATTGGTTTGAAATAACGTGCAGCGTGTCAGAAAATAATTGAGCTTCAGCAACCACGAGAAGGCTAGCATTGACTTGACTCGGAGCTTCAGATGGATGCTTGTTGAGATGGCTTCAACAGGACTAGCTTGCATTCTCTGCTCTCACAAGGTTTGGTTGTAGCTAAGTCGATGCACAAAGTCATTTCGAGGCACTGTTTTGGTCGTTTTAGATCCTGAAGCGTACAAGGAGGAGGTCACCACAGGCCGAGATCAGACCAGATTTACATCGGTTACAGGTCAGGTTCGTTGCCCTTAATTTGGTTTTGCTCCTGGGTAGCAGAAATGAACAGTTTTCCTTGCCCTTACTAGCCAGATATGGTGGTTGTTCTCTCGTAATAACTGGTAAAAGGAACAAGGAGGACACCTCAAGTTGAAGATCAGATCCAGCTACTTGTCATCAGCAACAAGCTTGCACATCTCAGCCACAGCCATGACTCCATAAGGTTTTGTGAGGATCCATGAGATTACTATTCCGATGGTTTCAGATTCAGAAATGCACAAGGAGGTCACCGGCATCGATCAGATCTAAGCCATTTTGAGGCAAGTGTGTTGTCCTTCCTAATTTTTTTGGCTATCTTAGGTTGTATTAGGAACATTCTCCCTTGGCGTGCAAACATAAAAGGCTCCTGCTGTTTTTTTTAAGTCAGCAATCCTAGTATACTTTGTGACTAATGCATTGTCATTTCTTCCAGCTTCGTAAGCACAATAAATATTTCTCCTGGAAGAGGATGGGGTTGTTAATTTGTGTCGACACCAAGGTCTGGCGAGCGGGAAGGTATGTTCAAGTTTTAGTTGCCGTCCATTATTTCCCTTGGATTCACAAATAACCTGGAATTACTCTGTACGTAGCATAGTTGTTCAGAAGGCCCGTTACTAGTGACTTAGCAGTTAGCACAGCATGGGCATATGCTCTTTCATTGTTGTTACCACGATGTGGCGATTTCTATCCTCTTAATAAAGTCAACATTCTTGCTTTTCTTTGAACCTGGTGTTGTGTATTAGTTACAAAATACAGTTTGGATTAGAATCATCCAAAACTTCGGCCAGCACACATGTTGGAACCAAGCCCTGCAAGACACACAACACCTCCTATCATACTGTCCTAGCTCATGAGCTTCCCTGTTTATGTGGCGATGAATCTTCTCAACTCTGAATTCGAGCAACTCCTACAGTAACAGCCTTGTTTCCTTTATAATGAAGCCGATCACGAAAAGATTCTTCTCTTGGCAGACCGAGGCGTTAACTACCAAACTGCAGTCGCTTACAATCGTATGCACCCCTTCTAAACAAGCCAGAGCCTCGTCTTCATGTACACTTACACACCTGTTAACTGAACTCAATGCAGACAGGATTACTCTCCCAAGTAAAGTCTCATTTTCGTTACGGTTTATTGATTTCTCTAATGACCCCTATGACATTATAGCTTTGCTTTCCTATTCATTTTTTATCCGATACATCTCTCTTTATTGCAACTTAATCAACAGGTCTAGCTATTTGTTTCTTCGTACATCTGGAAAGAATGGAACTGTCACACTACTAGACAACTTTGTGAAAGTATAATATTCATATTGGCAAGCTGGCCTGACAAGTAGATTGATTCCCACTGTCTTACCTGCTTCAAATTTCAATATTTGGTGCATTTGAACTTGATATGTCATGGTCAGGTATTTGCTAAGTTCACTCGTTCTGGCCAGCTAACAACATTGAGTTTGCTTCCGGTGACTATAGTACAGTGCTAATTGTTTTAAAATTCTCACGGACATGCCTGTTGTAAGAACAGTTTTGTTAGATTATGTGAGTTAGAGTTAGATAGGTTAACGGTATGAAATACTTTCTCTGTTCACAAATAGTATATGATGTTCTAATCTTTTTGTGGAGTGGATGTACATAGACATGTGTTAGTGTGTTTATTCACTCATTTCAGTCTGTATGTAGTCCATATTGAAATATCGAAAAGTTCTTATATTTGTGAGCGGATGAAGTACTTCTTATATTTGTGAACGGGGTAATATTTTAGGAGGATTACTTTGAAAGGTTCTCCTAAATTAAATTTTCTATTGTGGTTGGAGAGTTTTGGCAAGTGCTTGCTACTAGCACAATGCACTAACATTTTGATTTAATTTAAAAACTGTAGCTATTTGCTCCATATATCTAGATATTTTTTTTTGAGGAAACCTCATCAGAGGGCGGGGAGCTCCCACATTTGCATATAGAAGAAGAGAGTTGGTCCGGTTAATAAGGGAAACCGGACCCAAAAACCATACATGCATCGGTTAATTAAGGGAAACCGGCGAAGACCACACACACCGGACTAGCACTCAAGGGACGTCGTCCGAGCCAGATACAAGGGTGCCGAGGCCCAAGACCACCGTCAACACAGCATACCCGACCAAGACAACCACTGCAACCTCAAGAACAGGCCTGCAACTAGAAGTGAACTCGCACCTAACCTTTTGAAACATGAGATCAACCATTGGCCTCCACCAATGCACGAATTGCCTGGATCGCAGTCGGCGTAGGTGGTTTCGTGTACATCCGAAGATAAGAGTTCATCTTCTCTTGCACATCCTCCTCGGAGCCTTTCTTAGATGCCATCCCCTTCGGGAGTTCCCCATAAGCCTCCGCCAACCTATATTCAGCGCGCTTGGCAGTAGGAATGTTGCAGCTCCTGTTCTTCTTCTCCAAACGTCGACTACGCCTCTCGGAACAAGTAGATGCCCCGTCAATCTGCACATGAATCGGTTCTTCGAGCAAGGACCGCGGCGCTGCGCAACTGAAACCTCTTAGAAACTCATCCAACAAGGTGGTTGATGACACACCAATATCACCAAGTGGCTCCTTGGACCCAGAAGACACCATATTGGTAGTGCCCCCTGAAGCAAACGTCACCGAAGAGGAGACAAAGGGAGGCACCTCTCCAACCAAACCATCAGGTAAGGCCTCCTCAAAATGCTCCAAATCATTGCTTGATGTGACTATCTCAGCAACCTTAGCTTGCTCCTCCTCACCTTGACATACCATCTCGTGTAGAGCTACATCCATAGCAGGAAGAACATCATCGGCGACAACAAAGGGCACCGTTCCCCAAATTCCCTCCCTCTCGCTCCTCAGGAGACTGATTGAAGGCCGGCAAATCAACCACTTTGCCACTGATAGCCTCCAGCCGCTCCAAGAGGCCCGAGACCTGGGCCGCCCAACCTTGCAGAGCAACGGCCATGTCGCGGAGGGGTTGAATGATCTCCTCCACACGAGCGGTAACCAGAGCCTGCAATTCGTTGCGTAGCGCCTTGGTCTGAGCTGCAAAGAGGGGCTTCAGCAGCCCCAAATCAGTAGCCAAGGTCGACTCGTCGGGGTTGCTACAAGGGGACCCTTGAACGAGCCCAGTCGAAGCGGCAACAACAGAGGCCCACGAGCACTTCTGCAACCCCGGTGAAGGAGCTGGGGGCGGGTGCTTGGGGAGGCGAGGAGCAGCCGGCGGCAACAGGGCGCTGCGAAGATGACCGTGGTCGTTGTGGTGTGGTTGCTTCTTGCGTTGTAAAAGCTGGAGCCTCCTGCAGTTTAAGCATTGTGGTTTTTAATAAATCTAAACCTGGACCAATTGGACCGTGGTCTAGGAAAAACAAAAACAAGCGATCCCTGTACCGGCCTGCATTATAACTGCATGCTCTGTTCCTACAAAAAAGGTTTTACTTTTTTGCATTTCAGTTCTGGTCTGATGTATATTTCAATGGTGCGGGCGACAAAGAGGTTAGCCAGCCAGCGAAGTTGCCTGCTAGCGAAGTCGCCAAATGCAGATTTATGTGCCCTTTCTCAGTTACTCGAAGCCTCGAAACATGTGGATGAGAATTTGAACTTTGTATCCGTGAACTCGGCCTACCATGGCCATCTTGAGTTGTTGGCTCCGATTTTAGCTAATATGAAATTGTTTTGTTCATTTGATTTGGTGTTGCGTCCACTGACAAAACAAAAAAGGTCAAGTCTGGTATTGCGTATATATTCTGGTTGCAACTGAGCAGTAGGCCGCATTTGGTGATGGTGAGATTGTTTATCCATGTGCATTCACCACACATTTGGCATCTTATGAGTCCCTGGATGCGTATTTTTCTTCTGTGGATCCTTTTCAATAACAGACCTCTAACAAAGGATAATTTCAACTCACGTAGGCCCCAATAGCCCTGTCCTTTTTTTTATCGACCTGAGAATGTTAACCATATTTTGGTTTTGAGTTTTCAGTTGGTCAGTCAAAAGGTCAACAGATGTGGGCTTATAGATAGATCTTTGACTTGATAACAGCTCATATTCTGGTTGCATATATGTCAGTAGGGTCACTCCAATCTACTGGAATCCTTGAGGCTGAGCGGAGAGCTCCTTAATTCGGAAAACAAACAACACGGAAAGAAATAAGTCTGAATATGGAAATACAGCTTGCTCGGAGCCTTACAGCAAGCATCGTTTTTATTTAATGACAGCACGTCTCATAAAAGCAGAGGAGATGTAGGTGGACGGAGGTATAGTGGTATATCAGCAGCAGCAACACGAATATAATGCACCTTCAGATGCATTCACCCCCATCATACGCAACAACATGAATCTAATACGCATGTGGCCCAAACAATGAAGCATCCCCATTCCGGCCGGCGACCTGCATGACCAACACCATATCACCGTCAACATCTTAAATCTAGAAAGATTAGAGATGAGGAAGTACTGGTACTGGCTAGTTGTCAGATTAGTGTGTAGCTTACGTACCTACACATTTCCTGGCCAGTGTGGCAGGTCAATCTCGGAGAGAATAGTGCGACCGCTGCCCTTCAAGTACAGAACATTGGCACAGCACCGTCAAGAAGTCATTGGTGATTTCCAGGAAGGCTAGATATGGGAGGGGCAAGAGGAACTCAATGCCAGATGGGACCTCTGTCATGCTGCTAAGGTTGACTAAGATGATTTGCTCCAGGCTCACCATGGCACCTTGCTGTGCCTCTAGTCGTTTCAGATTAGGCAGGTCCCTTAGTTCGAGAACCTTTAGCTTGGGAAACCACCCTGTGAGAAATGTCAGCTGCTCTCCATTGTATGCTCTGCTGAATTGTAGATTCGTCAAGTTTGACAACCGAGAAAGGGGTGGCAGGGGGTCTTCACTCAGTTGTGACCAACGGAGAGACAACATATGCAAGCTATGCCCCCCAACAGCTTGGAAGAGAGGAGACTCGTCCAACGCTCCTTCCGCTAGTCGGCCTCTCAAACTTAGCTTTTGTAGGTTTGGCAAGCAGACATTCAACAGGAGAACCTCATTCTCATCACTTGAACTCACATGTAGGTATGACAAATGCTGCATCTCAACTAGAGACTCATTGATCCGTCCACAGTAGATTCCCTTCACATTCAGTAACCTCAAGCTTCTTAGTTGCCTCAGCTCCCCTAAATGTCTAATAGACTCATCTTGTGCTTCTAATGCTTGTAACGTCTGCAGGCTTGTCAGATTTCCAAGACCACTGGGGATACGCATACCACTGCGACATTTAAATTCTTTCCCTTGTGGATTAGTTACTCTCTCAGCAAATAAGTGCCTAAGCTTCTTCAGTTTCACAATCCCACTAGGCAAGTCATGTATGTCAGAACCACCAAGGTCCAATGTCAACAAATTTGAAAGCTTCTCAACAGAATTCGGGAGCTTCTTCACTTTTGTATGACTCAAACCCAAATGCCGGAGATTAAAAAGATCTCCAATAGCCTCTGGAATCTTCTCGATGGGTAAACCACTTAATTCTAGCACTGTCATATATCTTGACTCATTACACAACAGAGGTAGTACAGTGAATGATGACTTGCTAACACCCAGTGTAATGACAGTTCGAAGTTGGTGCATATTGGAAAATGGTTGCTGACTATCACTTTTTAGTTTGTGCAGTACCAATCGACGTCCATCCTTCTGATGAGACCCCCCACATTTATTCTCATATGTAACACCAAAACAGTTCTTCTGGCACAAATCAACTGCCAATTCACGTAAGATGTCATGCATTCTGAATCCTTTCATCCTGCCAAAAGTGTTCCTCTCAACAAGTTGTAGCATGTTTCTATCAATCAACTCCTTCAGATAGCCTTCTGCCACTTCTTCTAGTGTGCTTTCACCCCTCTCCTCAATGAACCCCTCAGCGATGAATAACCGTACAAGTTGTTTCCTTTTGAAAAGATAGTCTTCCGGAAATAAGCTGCAGTATAAGAAACAACCTTTCAAGCGTGTTGGAAGGTATATGAAGCTCAGATACAAAACATTCCTTATGTCACGGAGGCTTGAGTTATTAATTAGCTCCCAACTCAATTGGACATTTATTCTTCTCCATTCTTCAACAGTTTTCTCACGCACACGCAAGAGGCTACCAATTAACACAATGACAAGAGGCAAGCCTTTGCACTTGTTAACTATTTCCTCAGACAAAAGCTTCAACTCCGTCGGACATTCATGATTTGTATCTCTTGAGAAGGCTTTCTTACAAAAGAGATCCCATGCCTTATCTTTTTCTAAAGCTTCCAATGTTAAGATATGCCCTTGAGAGGCATGTGCTGCAACACGGGCTTCCCTTGTTGTAATTATCAGTCTACTGCCCTTATCGTTACGAGTAAGCACACTAGACAAGTCATCAAATAATTCTGGAGTCCAAACATCATCCAATACAATCAAATACTTCTGTTGCTCCAGAAATCTCTTCAGTGTCTCTTCAAGGCATGTGATGTCCATATCTGCAGTGTAAGATAGACCACTGACTTTATCTTTCATAAGTTCCTTGATTATGTTCCTCAAGACATCTTCTTTTGAAAATGTTTGGGAGATAGAAACCCAGGCATGGCATTGGAATTTCTCCCTCTCCTTCTTGTAGACATTTGCAGCCAAAGCTGTTTTACCAAGCCCTCCCATTCCAAGCAGCGCTATCACAGAGTGTCCGAAATCATCATTTGCCAACCACTTCTCAAGTTTTTCTCTGTTTTCATAAACCCCCACTAGATCTTGATCATCAAGGGAACGTGCCATGTTTGCTTGATCTTGGGCCCTCCTGACAATGTAGTTCGAGTTGTTAGTATCCTCATTGTTTATCTGGGTAACCCAACGGTTTTTTATCTCTGCCAGATGTGTAAGGTCTTCCTCTATTTGCTTCACCTTGAAAGCTATCCGGTTCAATGAAACAAGAGAGCTTGGTTTGCGGAATCCTTTCTTCAGGTAAAAGCAACACCCTATATCATGCTCCTGACCAACTAGATACAAGTACTCATCCACCATGTCCTCCATATCGTGTGCTACCTTTCGCACCCCCTCCAACCAGCTCTCATATATTTCATTGTTTTGGTTTCGTATGTCCATTTGACAGAGAACATCATGCATTACACTAAGCTCCCTCACAAGACGATTCATGCTGGCTTGTAGCTCTAATAGTTGTGTCCCATACTTTGCAAGTTGCGTGCCTGCTTGGTTTACTACTCCATTTGCCAAGGCAATGCCGATCTTCTTAATGGCTAGTAGAATCACAATCTCCGCCATTACTTTCTGAGAATTATTGGGTGGTCGCCTAGTTGTACACTTCTCAATATCAATAGAATAGCCACTGCAAAATGAAATGAGTGATCAGTGATGTATTAATTAAACCATTAGTGCATTCTGCTATTACCAATCATTTGCCTAAACACTTCAAAACTCCCCAACCACAATGAAAAAGTTTAATAAGCAGAACATTTTC
This sequence comes from Triticum turgidum subsp. durum, assembly GCA_900231445.1. Taxonomy (NCBI): domain Eukaryota; kingdom Viridiplantae; phylum Streptophyta; class Magnoliopsida; order Poales; family Poaceae; genus Triticum; species Triticum turgidum. The sequence continues at coordinate 707,856,076 of LT934117.1, forward strand.
CATAATTTCTCCCAAACTCTTATTAGTTGTTGTTAACCTATCTAACTTTTACCCGCAAAAATCTATCTAACTCTAACCCACACAATCAAGCAAAGATGTACTTAGAACAGGCAGGTCAATGAGAAATTTAAAACACTTGGGACTGTGCAATAGTCCACTGCAACAAACTTAATGTTATTAACTGACCACGACAAGTGACAATGAACCAAATGGCCGGTCGTACATGCTCTTCCGTACAGGGGTGGCTCAGCATAAAATGGCCCAAATGTTTAAATTTGATCGGAGCAAGTCAAAGAGGAAAGATATATGATATACATGCTAGCTCACCCGATATGAATATTCTACTTTCAAATAGCTGGCTAATGTGACTGTGACAAGTAACTTTCTCAATATCTATCAAAAAATATTTCCAGATGCATGGAGCAAATAGCTACAGTTGTTTAATTAAATCAAAACTGTTGGTGCATTGTGCTAGTAGCAAGCACTTGCCAAAACTCTCCAACCACAAGAGAGAAGTTAATTCAGAAGAACTTTGAAAGTAATCCTCTTACAGTATTATTTCATACTGTTAACCTATCTAACTCTAACACAAATAAGCAAATAAAATCGTTATTGCAACATGCATGTATGTGAGAATTTCAAAACACATTGTGCTATAGTCAATGGAAGCAAACTTCGTGTTATTTAGCTGACAAGAACGAGTGAACTTGACCAAATAACTAACAGTGCATGCTCTGCTTCCCTAAGGGGCAAAGCAAGTAAAAATGCACAGAATATTGAAATTTTAACCAACTAAGACAGTGCGAACCAATCTACTTGCAAAGTTGCAAGGCCTGCTCAGCTTACCAATATGAATATTCTAATTTCCGAGAGTTGGTTAATGTGACAGTTCCAGGTTTACTTGGTTCCACATTTTTCTAAACCTCCATCTATTAGTATCTCCAGATGCATGGAGAAACAAATAGGTAGCTGTTGATTAAGCTGCAAGATAGACTTATCCCAATCAAGAAAGTGAATGAGACCACTCGCAAAAAAAGAAAAGAAAATGAATGAGAAAACAAGGCTGTGATGCATAGGGGTCTTTAATTAGGGGAAACCAATAAATTTTGCTGTAACTAAAACGACTTTAGATAAAAGGAGTCAGTCAATTTCACTTTAGGCGATCCTCACGCAAGAAGTATGGTGACTTTAGGAGACCAAAGTTCTCACATTATTTTAAGTTAAGTGCAAGAGAAGATGCTCGTCATGTGCTAAGTTTGTCTCAGCAACGTGCATCAACAACACTACATACATATTAATTCCAGATTATTTCTGAATCCAGGGGAAATGATGGATGGCAACTAAAACCTGAACATACCTTCAGGCTCGCCAGGCCTTGGTGTTGTCACAAATTAAGAAGATCGGCCTTCCAGGAGAAATCTTTATTGTGCTTAGGAAGCTGGAAGAAATGGCAATGCATTAAGTCAGAGAGTATACTAGGCATGCTAACTTGAAAAGATACATCAGGAGTTTTTCCTGTTTGCACCAAGGGGGATATATTGTTCTTGCTACAACCTGAGATGCCAGAAAATTAGGAAGGAGAACACACCTGCCTCGAAATGTCTTAGATCTGACTGATGTTGGTGACCTCCTTGTGCGTTTCTGAATCTGAAACCGTCCAAACAATCTGATGGATCCTCATCAGGAACAAAACCAAATTAAGGGCAGCGAACCTGGCTTGTAATCGATGTTGATCCTGCTAGATATGGACCTGTACTGACTTCCTCATTGTGAGCTTCAGTATCTGAAATCATCAAAACAGAGTCATGGCTTGGTGAGAGTGGGGAATGCTAATCTTGTTGCTGATGAGGCCATCTCAAGAGCCAGCCAGTGAACCTGCAAGTCAAGTCAATGCGTGCTCTTGTGGTTACAACCTAAGATAGCAAGAAAACTAGAGAAGGACCACACACCTGGCTCGTAACAGGTTAGACCACCGTGTGCACTTCTTAATATGAGGCCACTACAACAATCTCGAAATAGAGAGACCTCATCGATCGCTTGGATGGCCTGATGGTAATTGAAGCTTAACAGTGGAGATCCTGAACCCTCATGGAGCCATGGGTAATTGGGTATGACTGAGAGTGTGCTACCAACTTGTTGAGGACGGATTTGATATTCAACTTGAATTGGACGTCAAAACTAGGGAACCACCATCATACCTGGGGTTGTGATGACAATGAAAACTGCTTATTTTGACATCGACCTAGCTACCCTAGGATATTGACATCGACCTAGCTACCCAAATTATGGGGAACGCACCTGGCTTGTAGTCGATGCAGATCCAGAAGGATTTGGTGAGAGCTCCTCCTTGTGCGCTTCAGGATCTGAAATCACCAAAACAGTGCCATCGCTTGGTGAGAATGGGGTTGTTGAAGCCAACAAGCAGCAGCCAGAGCTCTTGCAGGCCTCGTGTGTTTGTGAGAAAGGGAGGAATCCACATGCCCATTGGACTTACATACACACCTTCTGGCTGGTTAGCATCGCTTTTGCTTCTCTTACCAACCCAATAATTGTTATTACCAACCCTTAAGATTTACGTATTAATCTAAACTTCGGAGAACAAGACAAGTGAGCAGTTGAAGGAAGGCAGCAGGGAGCATCTTCAGTATATAAAAAAATGTTACCGTCGTATTATATATAGCATACTATCTGTCACCATTCACCACTGGAATCATTTTTACGAACTAGACAACTTGCCATCCTTGGGAATAATTAAACATGATAGAGGTGATGGCAGGCACGGTTAGCAAGGAAACCGATAGAGTAAGCAACTCAAGATGCTGAACTTTGTTATTGTTCTGGGACAGTGATTGCTAATGAATACTAAAATATGCATTTTTATTGTTTCTTGAAAAGCTGTGCCACAGGCATGGTTAACCGTATGCTTTACGGAATTTAGTGATCGTATTTGATTCCAGTAGATAAAGTAGTTAGTATCCGGTTTGTGATAAAGGAGGAGGGTTGTGATGGGCTTGGCGAGCCAACATCAATTTTCAGCCACTTTTATGAAGATGAAACCCATAAGAACATCGTTGTTCCTCTTCCGTATAGGGATACATTAGGTTAAAATACCCCAGATGTTCAAATTTGAACAAAGACAGAGGCAAACCAATCGGACATACCTGTTAGCTTGCAAATATTTTATTTTCAGATAGTTGGCTAATGTGACCAAGTAACTTAGTTCCAGATTTTCCTGAACATGTATCTAATAGTATTTAAATATGTATGGAGATTGGTCTAAGTACAATCTAAGGTAGCGAGAAAACAAGGGAAGGACGACGAACCTGCCTAGATTGAGTCGATACTGGTGACCTCCTTGTGCAGTTCTGAATCTGATACCGTCAGAATGGTTTCATGGATCCTCGTAGGAAAGAACAAATGCTACGTTGGTCTTGTTGTAACTGAAGCTGAATGGCTGAGAGTGCGGTAGCTTGTTGTTGACGAGGAGTGGCTGGATTTAATCTTCAATTTTGAGATGCCCTTTGTTGTGTTTTTTGCAGAGCCAAACAATAGTTCACTGTAATGGAAAGCAAAACTACTTAATTTTGCATCAACCTAGTTAGGGTAATAGTTCTAGCAGTACAAGATACTGACAAGAAAACTAGGAGCATAACCAAATTAAGGGCAACAAACCTGTCTTGTAATCGGCGTAGATCTGGCAAGATTTGGGGAACGCTAGTAGCGCTGTTTGGAACCTCTGGCAATCCTCATGCTCTTTAGACTTGCACACACACCTTCTGGCTAGTTGTGAAACGCTCTTGCTTCTCTTACCAAGCAAATAATTGCTCTTACCAACTCTTGAGAATTCTTAATCTAAACTTTGGCGAACAACACAAGCGAGCAACTCAAGGAAGGCAGTGGGAAGCATCTTTGGTATGAAATGGTACCATCCTAGTCTACGTATTGTAATATCTGTCATCACTCACCACTGAAATTGTTGTTAAATGGACAACTTGAGGTCCTTTGCCAAATAGTCATGATAGTTGGTGGCGGCAGACGTGGTTGATGTTAACAACAGGTGAAGCTATACATAAAAAAAGAGCAACTCAACAAGATGCTAATTGCTAATTGCTGACTGGTTCTTCATGACGTACGTGTTTCACCAGTACAGACAGAAGGCCAAGACATTGCCTGACACAACCGCGACCGAGAGCAAGCTGGCCCTCTACGGCCTGTCCAAGCTGGCTACCGTCGGCCCATTCAGCACCGGTATATATATCCGGCCTGCTTGCTGTTAATAATGGGCTAATCACCGCAGATGGTGCTAATTGACGACACCGTTTATATCTGAACATGTTTTCTACTGGAGATTCAATACATGTCCTATGATTTTCTTGGTGTGTAATCTCTCTCAAGATACATACTGCTCTTGTACTTCTCTCTCTGAGATGCATCACCTTCACCGCTGAATCTCGCTTTCTTTGTCATCGTTGATTTATGTTGACGTGCATGGGTAATTATGTTTGAAGGCTAGCTGTGTGAAACTAAGCTTTGTGATACATGCATGGACGTGCAACTTCAGTTTACGTCTCGGTTAATATATCTCGTGCCCAAAGTCTGCATATTTTTTTTGGAAAAGGATGTGCGAGGCTACTCCCAATTTTCCAAGTTAATTCTCTAGCATATTATCTAGAAAGAATTTTCTTTCATCTCTAGCATACTTTCTACTCCCTCCGTCCCATAATATATACTAGTGTAAAAAACGATCTTTTATTGTCGGACAACTCTAATATAGTGTAATCTTATGTTATGAGACGGAGGGAGTCAAAAGTATTTTCTTTCAGCTCTAGCATATTATCTAGAAAGTATTTCCGTTCATCTTCTACTGCAACTCTCCATATATCATCTACTCCCTCCGTTCGGAATTACCCATCGAAGAAATGAATGTATCTAGATGTATTTTAGTTATAGATACATCCATTTTTGTGACAAGTAATTCCGAACTGATTGTTACATGACCTCATCGACTGCCTCCTCTATTGGAATAGTTTTTTTTAACAGCCCATCACATGTGCGACCAAGTACTCGTGCTCTACTATTCTGCTTGGAGCATAGCCAAATGTTGTTTGATGTTCCCTATGGGGCTCTGGGTTCAACCAATCCAAAGAGCATCTGGAGGGGTCTGTTCCGCTTCGTCCCGTCCGCTCCCGCGAGCGGCTGGGCGAAGCCCTAGGCGCCGCCGGCCCGAGCCCTCCCCTTCCTCTCCTTCCCCTCACCGCCGCCGGAGGGCGCAGCCAGGCAAAGCCTGGTCCGCGTCGGTGGCGGCGGGGCTCTCTTCCCTCCTGGCTTGGCGGCGCGCGGCGCGGGACGCGATGGTTGGCGGGAGCGCCGTGCTCGGCGTGGGGCGCGGCAGCGGCGAGACGCGCCGGCGGTGTGGGCTGGCGTGCTGGCGGCGGTGGCTGCGCGGGCTAGGTGGGGCGTGCCTGTGCGTGGTCGGCGGGGCTCGGCCTCTCGATCCAGATCCGGATCGGGTCCGTCCGGCGGGCTGCACGTGGGCGGCGCGGGCCGTGGCGGCGGGGTGGCGCGGCTGGAGGTCGTCGGCGCGCCGGTGCGTGGAGCTGCGGGGGCGGCGAGCGGTTGGTGCGGGAGGTCATGGCGGCGGGCGGATCTGGCGTGGCGGCAGGTGCAACGAGGCAGGGCGTCGGTGGCGGGCTCCGGTGGCCTGGGCCGGCTCCTGGCTTGGCGCTGAGGTGGTGCGGGTCGCGGGCGACATGGATCTGTGGGCGGCCGCCCCTGCCCTGGCTTCGGGCGGGTGGGGGTGACGGCGCAGTGGTGGTGGCTGGCGGGGCGTGTTGGTCGAGTCCGCGTCAGATCCTCCCTGGTCTGGCGCTCGGACGTCGACGGTCGGCGCGAGGAGGCATCTCCGGTGAGCTTCCATGGCTGCAGCTGCGGGTTGATTTGGTCTCCCTCGTCGGCGGGCTCGCGGTTGTCGATGGCCTCGCGGAGATGTGTGTCAGCTACCATGGTGGGGCGACATGGGGATCCTCCTTCTCCCCCTTTCCCCGTGTTCGGCGGGGAGCTTGGTTGGAGGGATGGGTGGCCTCGATGCGGTCGCGTCACCTGTCGCCGGCACGATTTGCCGGTCCGGATTCGTCCGCTCCCCTTTCTCCCCCTTTCCTCGGCCGTGGGCGGGTTGGCACAGGTTTACCAGCGGAGCGTCGGCGGGTGGTTCCGTCGGTCGAGGGCCATCGGTTGGTCCAAAGTTGGGGCCTTTGTGTTGGTCTCGGGGTTGTCTGGTTGCAGGGCGGCGGCTCTGGCGACGGGAGGCGCGACGTTCGTGGGCGGAGCGTTCGTCTCAGGTGCGGGCAGGCAAACATGGCCGCGTGGGTGGCGTGGTTGCGGGCGGACGACGGAGTTCAGGTTCATCGGTGGGGTGTGAGTGCCGGGGTACACCACTTGTCCAGTCCTTTGACTGGCCGACGGTGGCGGTGGCCGTTGCCGCCGTACCCTTCCTGAAGGCTCCCTCGCGGCATTCACACTCTTGTCGTCTTGCTCCGGGTGAAAACCTGATCTCCGCTGATCAGGCGGTGGCGGCTACCCATGGTCGTATCCTTCTTGGAGGCACCGCTTTCGAGGCCTGGCTTCGTTTTGGTCCGGTCCACCTCTCTATTGATTGTCGGTGGGGTGGTGTGTCAGTGCCTGGCATCTTTGTATCTTGCCTTGGGTGTGCGGTGTGTGCGTTGTTCGGTATCTCGGATGTACTCGGTGATGTTTGCTTTATAATATAAAGCGGGGGGAAACCCTTTTTCGGCAACCAATCCAAAGCAAGTGCTATATTACCAGCATAAGTTGTTGTCCATCTCTATGTACTCTCTCCATCCCGAAATACTTGTCGGAGGAATGGATGTGTCTAGACATATTTTAGTTTTAGATACATCCATTTTTATGCATTTCTTCGACGAGTATTTCCGGACAGAGGAAGTACAAATCTCTGATTGGATTGGCACTTGGCAGTGCTCCATCTCTTTCCGATCATTCCAGCTGGCAAGCACCTGCAATAACTAGTATGGTGGAAATCTCAGTTTTAGCATGTACTCGCACTTCTCTGACACAAATTCAGCTAACTTAAGTTGGCCCAAGTCAAGAGCAAGCACAGCCAGCCCAAAATCTCGTTTCGTCGGTGGAAGCAGCATCAAGTCAGAACAAGTAATTTGACTAATTTCCCTCGCAGGGCAATCAGAATATATAGCAGTCCGGCCTGCGGATAATTATCAGACCTGTTAAAATCCTGAAGATGGCAATCGAAGGCAAAC
>LT934117.1:707881628-707897764 GCA_900231445.1 Triticum turgidum subsp. durum
TTTCCAACTGAATCGGCGGAAATTTGTCTTTTTCACGAGAGGTGGATCAAAACTTTTTGCACCCAACCATTTTGTCAATTGTGCATTAAATATGTTCTAGTATTTTAGAAAATTGATTTGGTCCAATTTTGCAACAATTATTCGGTAGTTCCTTCACAAAAAAACCTCCTTTTGGGCACTCGGAAAATGAAAAATGGTTTTTTCGTGCAAAGAAAGTGAAAACTCCCTTAGGCAACATTGTTTGGAATTCCAATATGCACCCTTGTGCACAATATGAGATCATTTGAACAAACTATGCCATGAATGTGGCCATAAGATTGATCATTTGGCTTGAAAGCCATGAATCTTCACGCATGATAGCTCATTTCTGAGAACACTTTTTTAAAATAATTTCCGTATTACAAGTTTATTATTTTTCCTGGAAACTTGGTCATATATAATGACACAATGCGAAGGTTTTCCAATTTTTTGATTTTTTTGAATTTTTTATGCCCGTTTCAAAATGTGGTTAAAACGACGGGAATGACCGTTCCTAGCTACTGGTTGAATTTTATAATTTTTTTGGTGTTTCTCTGATTAAATAGATACTTATGTACCTAGAAATGATTTTTGGAAAAAATAAAGAGCAAACTATGAGACAACTACAGTTCAAATTTGACCCGTTTCCAGCTGAATCGGCGGATATTTATCTTTTTCACGAGAGGTGGATAAAAGCTTTGGACACTCAACTATTTGGTAGTTGTGCATTAAATATGTCCTATTATTTTAGAAAATTGATTTGGTAAAATTTTACAACAAATATATAGTATGCCCTTCACAAAAAAACTCATTTTGGACACTTTAAAAATGGAAAATGATTTAAAAAACTAATTTCTCCTAACTCTTTTAAAAGATATTTGTCTTATTTCAATTTGTCATTATTCCTGAAAACTAAGGTCAAATTTGATGGAACATGAGAAGGTATTTTATTTTTATTTTTATTTTTCAGATCATAAAATAGCCAATATGATTTAGCACCTTACTTTTAGTCGATTACGACCAATTTAGATGGTCAAAAAATGTAGTACTGATATACTGCGTTCTTATTGGTCCAGGAGCATCTCACGCGGATCGTGCGTAATCACCGTCGGATGCTCCTGATCCAACGGCCCGCCTGTCTCACCCACGTCGCCCAACCCACAACCCGCACTCCCTCCCACGCACCCAACCGCACCCAACCCCTCGTGCCCTCCTCTCTCTCTCTCGAACCCTAGCGCTCCACTCCTGCCTGGTCGCCGCCACCTCCTGCGCCCTCTGTCCGCCACCACCTCCGGCGCCCTCTGTCCGGCGAGATCCATATGGATCGATCCCCTCCAATCCGCCACCACCTCTGGCGCCCTCTGTTCGGCGAGATCCATATGGATCGATCCCCTCCAACCCTCCAACCCATGACTCCTCCTCCTCTCCTCCTCTATGGATCTCTGGATCGACCCAACCGCCAGCCCCAATTTGTTCGTTCAGTTAATTGGCTCGGCTCCATCGGCAGCCAAATCTCCACGACCAGCCGCCTTTCCCTCCCGTAGCCGACATGCCTAGGAAGGAACGCGACGCCGAGGGCAGCCGGAGCTCGTCGCGGCGGCGGCGGCGGCGGTCGCTGTCCGACTCGGACTCCGACTCCGACTCCGGTGGCTCGCCACGCCGGGGCCGGAGCCGCCACCGCCGCAGGAGCCGCTGCAAGGCCGCCCCGTCCTCCTCCTCCTCCTCCTCCTCCAGTAGGGCGAGCGATTCGCAGGCGTCTGGCTCCGGCTCCGACTCCGGGGACCGCCGAAGGAGGCGGAGGGGGAGCGCCAAGCGCGGGGGCGTCACCGAGGAGCAGATCCTGGATTACATGTCCAAGAAGGCGCAGAAGAAGGTGGGGATTTCCGCTCGGCTGCCTTCCTGCCCCGCGCCTAGGGTTTCCGTTGCTAACTTGTTTGTCGATGGTGCTGCTTCTGCACGCCGAGAAGGTGGCCAAGAAGATGAAGGCCAACGCGGTGTCGGGCTACTCCAACGATTCCAACCCTTTTGGTGATCCCAACCTCACAGAGAAGTATGCGCATTCGCCCCCTCCTCCGATAACATTACACATTGCATTGGTGATGCTTGCTTTACCAGTAGAAACTTGGGTTGGCACCTGTTTGCTTATATGCTCCTAACTTTGCTGTTACAACCGATAACATTACACATTTCTGCTCCTAACTTTGCTGTTACAAACGTTGTACTTCTTCATTTGTTTGCCGGTTGTCCTAATTATGTACAGTTTGTGGTCCACTTTCAGAGCAATCTATAGTGTTGCAAACTGAATTACTACTGCTTTGTCTTATGGATACAAATCTGAAAAGAATTTTATGCGAGGACAGATAAACCATCCACCTTTGATGATTTCTACAGTGGGAATGAGGCCTTGCTTATTTGTAAATAGCTTTGGAAGTCGATTAGTAGCCTAAGTATCTTGTGTGTATGCTTATATGCTTTATGGCATATTTCCTGTACCAACAATATAATATAAATGCGTGAGTATACCTTCTGTTGTCAAAGCAGAGAGTAGTTCCTTGTAATTTCAGTTTATCTTCTGGAGTGTCATTTCAGTTAATCTTCTGCTGATGCTACTTTCATATTCATGCTGGAAAGATAATAATGTTGTTAGATTGCTTACTGTTATTTCATTTCTGCATACGGCTTATTCTGTTTCCCCGCACTCTGCATATGCCCTATTCCGAGGGAGTGCTTTTTTTCATGCGCGATAAACTGGCCGTTGCTAACTTGTCTTTGGCGTCTTGTATGGAGCAGTAGCTGACAGCGACTGACTGTGTGGAGCAACAGTTTGTCTTGCTTCTGTCCTGCTATGGATGAATGCTTCTTGAATGCATCTTGTCTTTGGTTCATTTTGTAGTACAGTAGAATGGATGCATATGCTCTGTACGTGTTCATCTCTTCAAATTTGTGCAACAGCAGTTTGGAGCTTCCATTCTGCTATGGTGTCTTTGCTTAATTTGTACTACTATTAGAATGCAGACATTGCTTTGGTCCCAAATAATCTGTTGCTTGCTTCGGATAAGTTGACATGTTGTGCATATAATCTGTGTGAAGTTGTGAACAACAACAGATACAGAGCTGGCCTCTTTGTTTTTCAAGGAGAGCCTGCTGCAGCTTTTCTGTTGCCATTGACTGAAATTGTCGGCCTCCCAATTCTTATCCAACCTGTTACTGCTCCTGGCAAACTGAATTGCTGGCCTCCCCTTGCTTGCTTCATCTCTCGCAGTTCTGTTAGATGCTCTACTTCTTAGTAGTGGGTGGGGGTTTTGTTGCTTGTCTCTGTCTGGATCCGGCATGTGCCAGCCTCATGATGCCAACATGTTTGTTGTAAAAACCTTATCAATGTTGAATCGTTCAAACATTAATATGCTTGCTAGACTAACCAATCTTATGGCTCAACTAATTGATGGCAGCCAAATTCCGCTAGTCTTGCCTTCATCTCCGAGGCAGGCAGGCGCATCGGACGATGCACTAGCCTCTCCGCCGCCTTTCCTTTTATTTAGAACGACGCTTCATCCCATCCGACTGTTACAACAACGTTAGGCCAACATGCTCATGTTTCAGTTTACACACTCCTAGCTAGCAAAGCAGATGTCTTGTTTCCTTCCTCTTTGATTTGTTTGAGTACTATCTACACGTTAGTTTTTTCGTTGATTAGTTGGTATTTTCTGCTCATCTATGTTTGACATATATTTGTTCTATTTGAAGGTGCAGATTGTATAAGATGGGAAATGGACAACTCCAACCATTCCAAACCAGTTCAAGGGGCCATGGAAACAAAAGGTACACCATGAACTATCTCATGGCAATATGACTAGGTAGTCTATTTGCTTAGACAAGCGGCGATGTGTATTACAAGTTCTGAGCTGAGATTTCTGTGTATTCAGAATATCAAGAACCTGAACAACAAGGGCAAAGTGGAAGGCACCTCTGGTCGACAACCCAGGTAACCTGAGCTTACGCACTTCTATACTTTCTTTCGAACTTATTCTTTGAAAATTCAAAGCTTATGCAATTTTGCTACAAGTACCATAATTTGCATTGAAGATATTGTATTCCGTTGCTGTATCATTGTTTAATAAAACCACAACATGATGCTCACATGAGATATACACATGTTTCTGTGCTGTTTGATTCAAGCTTACTCTTGTTATAATGTATTCTATTGCTGTTTTGCTACAAGCTGTGTGTTGATTTGATAACAGGAGTTTTCTTGTCCTGGTCCTATACTGCATTTTGACTCCTATGTTTCTCTGCGCGTGTTTTTAATTGATGTTGTTTCGACTTTGAACTGCTTCTGCATATGGCCTATACTGCAATTGAGATTTAAATTTGTGGTTGTTCCTCTTTTACAGATGCTCAAGTGTGAAGTGTGAAGCAAGTGTGAAGCCGTGAAGTGTGAAGCCGTCAAGTTCTACTTAGTAAAGAGTAGCATATTGTAGCATATATGTGTTGTAAAGATTGTAATAGATTTATTTAGTGGTATATTTGATGAAATTTATGTGTTCTTTTTGATTATGTATGTGATCTGAAAACTTGTGAAATGGAAACTTGACCAATGGGTCCACTTATGAAAATAATCTGTCAAATTTGTACATTTCTGACATGTGGGACCAATTTGAGAGATGATCATGACAAGTGGGACCCATTTGACTAGTGGGACCAGCTTGAATATATAATGGCTGAAAATAGAAAAGCAATAAATAATAAAAGGCCATGGGCCAACAATAAAAAAGGCTACAACGTTGGGCTAGGCCCATGAAATCGACCAAAAATTGACACGAAAAAAATATAGAAAGGCTGAATTAATGGGCTCGGCCCATGTAGAAAACCAAATTGGACCGGGCTGAATCTTGTGCCACATCAGCTTGCCACGCTGGATGCCTACGTGGCTTGGGGAGGTTGCTAGTGACCAAAACGCCACAGTAGGAATATTTTGGTCGTAAACGTCTTGGACCATTCCAGAAGAAAGGTCGCTATAGTCAGTTTACGACGGCCAGCTTTTGACCTTCTGTTTTTGGTCACAAAAAGGTCGTAAATGGAAATTTGTGACCTTTCAGTGACCAATAGTGGTGGTCACAAGTTGACATATTTCTTGTAGTGTATAGGGGTAAAACACTACATGGTTTTGTGTGTCTTTGCATTTGGCAAGCAGAATACACCAGATCTGCCATGTACTACGCTAGAGATAAGCTTAAGTTCTCAGTTCGCTTGATGCAAGTAGTTGGTAATGAATGGATGTGTAGGAATCACTAAAAAAGGAGATAAATGAGAAATTTGGAATAAAGGGGGTGGGAAAATTAATTGCCACTTGTGTCTAACGTCAGTTGCCACCTATCATTGTCGTTAACTGCCCCCATGTTCACCTGTTGCTTGCCATCCTATTGTAGTGGTTGTTGCCATCGAATCGAACAGATAGCTAGCACCCAGATTTTAGAAAAGAGAGTGGATGTGCATGTCCTACTTGCCATGATGTGTTGGTTGCCTACACGTGAAAATGTGATAACACTAATGTGTTATCTTCTACGTGCAAGCAGCAGAAGAATACATTTTTTGTGGATTGTTGATGCGTTCTTGTTCATGCAGTGATTGAGAACACATTGGCAGAAACGAGACGCGAAAAGAATGAATCACGAAGATGGCGCTGATCCTTGGGGTTCTCAAAGGCTAGAAACGCCCCTTTGGGATGCAGCAGAGTACAGTCAACTCATTTCTGCAGGGCCGTTGCTGCCATTACTAGAACAGTATGCACGCATTGGCATGATGCATGATAACAAAGAAAAGAACATTTGCCATGTTCGGAACGATGAAGATGACATTCTACTTATGTCCTACACTGTCATTTTTCGTAGGTTCTTATGACCAAAACACACTCAGGGGGGCACCATGGCAAGTTCAGTCACAGGACCTAACACTGATAAATGTACGGGCAACCAACTTCAACTAGCTAATGTGGCAAATCAAGGTAACGCATACGAAAAAGAAACATACTAGTGTGGACATGAAAAATAAACTTGCAAAGGATGGCAAAAGACTCACGAGTTATGTCGGGAAAAAATGCAGAGCCTTCATGCATCACGTGGCATCAGGCGGCACCCATGTACCTGCCATCGACGTCATACATAGGTGAGTCCATAAAAAGTGAAGTTGCGGACGCTGAATTAGCAGAAGGAGCATAGTTGACAACTGCAGTTGCCATGACTGGACAACTGCAATTGCCATGACTAAACAACTATAGTTGCCATCCCTGGACAACTGTAGTTGCCATGACTGAACAACTGCAGTTGCCATGACTGAACAACTGCAGTTGCCATGCCAGGACAACTGCAAATTGCCATTGCCTGGACAACTGCAATTGCCATGCCTGGACAACTGTAGTTGCCATGCCAGGACAAACTGCAGTTGCCATGCATTGACCAACTACTACCATGCTTACAGGTTATTACGGTGGTGCTACCCCGGCAAACGTCTCATGGCAAGATTCACAGATTGCAGATAGAGCACGTCAATTTGGTGTGACAGACCAGACAAGATGGGCACATGCAGCACAACAAGGTAAGGAAATTTGAATCGCAAAAGAGCACTGCATTTGTTTTTGTGGGAATAACATGTGAGGAAAAGAAGATTTGTAGTAGTGATGGTGGAAAAAATCAAAACAGAAAACGCTAGCAAGTGGTTGTGTGCAATGAGTCATATATTGTCTTCAGGATTTGCCAATTGCTAAAAGCATGTGTACAGCACTAATGGTTGATCACATTTGCCTAGTGAGCTCAAGCCTAGAATACAAAGTTTTGATGCTAGACCACATTGGTTGCCATGTATTGGCAGCAGTATTTGCCATGTATGTAGGACTACAGCTACCATGCATATAGAATCCAAGTTTTCGTACTAAAAGGAGCTGGTTGCCATGCATTGGCAACAATAGTTGCCATGTTTGTTGGACTGTAGGTGCCATGAATGGACAACTACAGTTGCCATGCATGTCCACATGTAGACTCACGGCTTGCTGTTTAAATGATGTCATGCCAAATCACTTGAAGTTGATGTGCTCCGTTACGATAAACATGTCATTCAAGCAAAATCTTACGCTCGTACATGTTTTTTCTATTACAGGGCCTACAACTACAGTGAACAACGGCGCGGGGACATCTGTTGCGGGGAGCTTTGAGCGCACGAAAGACGCGTTCGACCAGCTATCCAACAATCATGCCGCAAACAATGCCGAGTCAGAGTCGGAAATGGCAATCATTTCAGCAATGCCGACAAGCACCCCTTTGAACACAAGCACTTGTAACACTCAAGTAGATGAAACTGCCACCGATACTAAAGTGAATGATGAAACTGATGACGAAGCACAAGGGGATGAAGATGGTGGGAAATCAGAGATCGTGGTACCTCAGCCACCGTACGTTGGGCAGAGATTTGAATCGTTCGCAGAAGCAAAGGAATTCTACCAGACATATGCAAAGTTCCATGGGTTTATGGTCAACACCGAATATCATAGGAAAATCAAGAAAACTAACGAGTACAGTAGAGGTGAGATGAGGTGCCACAAGGCACGAAGGAACAAGAAGGGGAAAGGTGTTGCGCCTGTTGTTCCGGAACGAAAGAGAGATATCATTCTCAAGACGGAATGCCCTGTCCGATGTAAGCTAAACGTAGATGGAGCATAGTGGGTGGTCACTGAACATTTTGATGAGCACAACCACAAACTCATAAAGAAGTTCGACCTGGTAAAATTTCTGACCGCCCACAGAGGATTCACCCCCCTTGAGAAGAAATTCATAAAGTTGCTACATGATTGTAATGTCGGTCCATCAAGAATGGTCCAGATACTATCACTCATCAAAAGCAAAAAAGGGACTCTGAGTAGCATGCCCTACATACCAGCTGACGTCACAAACCTAAAGGCAAAGTACAGTAGAGAGAGAAAGTTGGCTGACATAGAGGCCACAATGGCCTACTTCGATGAGAAAGCGAAGGAAGATCTAGATTTCTTCTACAGGATAAGGTTGGACGATGAGGACCGTGTCAGGAACATATATTGGGTGGATGGTGCAAGAAGGGCCTACAAACATTTCCGAGATTGCATTTCATTCGACGCGACATATCTCACTAATATGTACAAGATGCCATGCGCTCCATTCATAGGAATAAATAACCACAATCAGTCGTTGCAGTTCGGATGCGGGCTCGTTCGGAACAAAGACACGGATGGGTACGTTTGGATGTTCAAGACCTTCTTGGAGTGCATGGATGGACTTGCTCCGATGAACATAATAATGGACCAGGATTTTAGCATGCGTGCAGGCATAGAGGAGGTCTTTCCGTTGGCAGTACACAAGCACTGCAGGTGGCACATTATAAAGAAGGCTGAGGAGATGCTGGGACCGTTCTTTGCTGACCGTCCAGAGCTGCACAAGGCATTCGAGCTGTGCGTGGACCACAGCTTGACGGTGGAGGAGTTTGAAAGGAGCTGGATGGCCATGATTGAAACATATCAAGTCCAAGACAATGAGACTCTTGCTAGCCTGTGGGAGAAGCGAATGTACTGGGTGCCGGCCTACTTCATGCAGTGCTTCTTCCCGTTTCTGCAGACTACGCAGCGCAGCGAGGGGTTCAATGCTGTTTTGAAGCGGTACGTGAGCCCTGGAAACTCATTGCTACAGTTTGCCAAGCAGTACACAACTTTGCAACAAAAAATACTGGGATCTGAGCTACAGCAAGAAGCGAACACCGCGCTAAAGCAGCCAAAATTGCTAACGTATTTACCGATGGAGAGGCAAATAAGCAAGATATACACCAATAAGATCTTTAACAAGTAAGTCAGTTGCATTGCAATCTTATTTTCACAAGCATGAAGGCAGTAGGTGCCATATAGAATGAAATGCAGTTGCCATGATATGTGGATGCCATGTTTAATGAATTACTGTTTGCCATGTTTACTCAACTGCAGTTGCCATGTTTAATGAACTACTGTTTGTCATGCTTACTCAGCTGCAGTTGCCATGTTCATTGAAATGCAGTTGCCATGTTTAATGCACTGTACTTTCATTGGGCATGTTGGTATGCAAATGCCAATGCCAATTGAAAATGTTATGTTGTTGCCATATTTAATGAAGTGCATTTGCCATGTTTACTGAAATGCAATTGCCATGTTTTGCTGAAATGCAATTGCCATGTTTGCTGAAATGCAGTTGCCATGTTTAGTAAATGCAGTTGCCATGTTTTATGCACTGTGCTTCCATTGGGAATGTTGGTATGAAATGACAATGGCCAGTTGAAAATGTTATGCAGTTGCCATGTTTAATGTACTGCAGTTGCCATGTCTAATGTACTACAGCTGCCATGTCTAATGTACTATATTTGCCATGTTCAATGTACTATATTTGCCATGTTCAAATGAAATGTACTTCTATTGGCCACGACAACATAAGGTGCTACAAAAAAAGAGCACACGATAGTCTAACAAAAAACACACAAAACTTGCAGATTTCAGGAAGAAATAAAGCGTGCCAGCATGTTCACGGCTTTCCAGGTGGACGAACATACGTTCAAGGTGTGTTCTATTTTGGGCATGTCAGATTCAGAATCTAAAGACCCGGACAAAGGAAGGAACTACTTCGTGAAAGCCTCGATAGGCCAAGGCGAATACTACTGCCAATGCTGCAAGTTTGAACGGGACGGCATTGTGTGCTGTCACATACTAAAAGTAATGGACATGAACGCAGTGACACGGATGCCCCGCCATTTCATAAGGCGGCGATGGACTTGGGACGCTGACGACGCGTTGGCGCCACAGACAACAAACGCAGTTCTGGCTGTGCATGATGAGAGATCGGAGTCAACCATGGATGCCATGAGGCACGTTGTGTTGACAAAGAACTATGCTGAGCTAATTGATGAAGCGTGCAAGAGTGATGAGACAGCGAGCGTCGCAGAAAAACACAGGAAGGCCCTGAAAAGAGAGCTTGATGAGATCAAGAAGAGGAAAGCTGAGGAAGCCTTACACAGGTTCCCCCGCACATCAAGTATGCCTTCGTCCACGGGGCCATCATCTGAAAAATCGGAGATAGGATCTAGAACATTAAGCACACAAATCCAGGTCAGGAACCCGCCCCGTTCCATCACAAAGGAGCGTCCAAAAGAGACAAGATACAAATCGGGATTGGAGATTCAAGCAAAACACAAGAAAACAAAGAAAGGGACGGGCAATCCGTAATCAACATTGGGGCACTGTGACATGGTCCTTGATGACATTTTATTTTGTAATCTAAATGTTCTAATTTTTTTTAAATGGGAGAATGACTCTTGAGGGGCATCAGAAGTTGAAGGAAAATGCATTGAATGGGTAACTGCAGTTGCCATGTTATGTGTACTTAATCTGCCATGTTATGTGTAGTTAATCTGCCATGCTATTTTATACTAAATATGCCATGATATTTTATACTGCATCTGCCATGTTAATTGTACTGGATCTGCCATGTTAATTATACTGGATCTACCATGTTAAGTATACTAGACCTGCCATGTTGTTTATGCTGAATCTGCCGTGTTGTTTGTACTAAATCCGCCATGTTAGCTGTACTGAAATATGCCATGTTATTTGTAATAACTCTGCATTGCATATATTTCCATGTTAATTTGACGCGGTTTAGTCACACATAGTGTGTTGTGTGCAATCTATGGGAAACAAGTTGAAAAAAGCGTAACGTGCATCAACCGCAAAAAAGGTTACGGCTATATGATCAAACTACCTTGCTAGCCGATGCAGTTAGCGATGAAAAAGAAGAAGCAAACAACCAAATGAAAAACGACAAAAACTTTCACTAACCATGTCTGATGAACTACATTTGCCATGTTTTAAAACATCGTAGACGCATTCGAAACAGCAAACTGGTGCTACAAACGATGAAACCATAATAATAATGATAAACATAAAACGTATATGCTGTCACACCTAAATAGGTTCATATCTTCTACAACAGAATGTAAGGTAGGCGTTGGGTATAGAGCGCCATGTGATCACTTGTACTTCTTGATGACTTTCTTGACAGCTTCCTCTACGAACTCACGTGCTCCGGACCGCTTGTTGAAATCTTCATTCGTCAACCAGTTCCATGTGTAAATTTTTCGGAGCTCAACGACTGTTGCAGCTGTGACGACAGGAACCAGTCTACCTTCCCACTTTGCAAGGTATTCGAACGTGTGAAAGCCACAATCCGTCCTGCACAAGAAAAGAATCAGGTGAACTCGCAAAAAGAACAGAGATAGCAATGATAAACTTAAATTCAGATGTAACAAAAGAGGGGTGGGATTGGTGTAAAGGGCACATGAAGGAAGAGATAGGAAATTATGTGTTCCCTTGCTTCGTAGTCGCCACGTACTCAATTGGAAAATGTCTGATCTGGACCTTTGAGTTTTCGTAGTAACGGTTCCATGTCTCTTTGAGGTTGTTGATGAAGAATTCAGTATGCGTAGAAAGGTCTGCATTAGCTGCCGAACGCATTGAATCAAGCACCTCAAAGCGTTGGTTCTTCAGGTCAAGGCAGATCGCGTAGTGATGTCCACACTTGTCGTGTGGGTCATGTGGTGCAAGCTCCTGGAACATGGGGAACAGGACCTGCAAGTAAAATGAAGGAAATGAGAAGCAGAGTTCACATGACGAACAACAAGGGGACAAAAAAAGTAGAATCATGTAGAATGTTTAGTTATAGTGGGTAGCTAAAAGAAAGTTGCCGTCCATGTATGAACAAAGTTGCCCTGTATTTTACTTTGAATCTGCCACATAGTTTGCATGGGGATGCAAATCAAAAAGTCAGTTTACATGGCAGCTGTTACCACATGAAACATCTGCCACATAAACAGAGTGCAGCTACTAGCAAAAAACATACCATGGGAAAAAAGTGCAAACAGGGAAGGAGTACTCACACATTTCTTCACTGTGAGCTTGAATTCACCGTGCGCAAGAAAATTCTTCCTCAGGATTTTGTGGTGGAAGTCACCATCCCATATTTTGCAGGTCACACTGTAATGCATGATTGTTTTGTCGAGAGACATATCCATATGCTTTTTGATGTAGTCAATCCCACATGAAACTACATTCGTCGACATTTACCGAGTGGCCTCACGGACTCGGCAAGATCACCCAGGTCGACGTACGTCGCTTCGCATTGAATGACCTTGGTTCTGTCCAAACATGAGCTATATGAAAAGGATATAACATGAAAGAATCATGTCTACTAAGTAAAAAAGGAAGAACTAAAACATAAGCGGATCATATCTAGAAAAGTAGAAAAAGGATGAATGGTAGAAAGAGCAAAGCAAAATGAGAGATTATATCGTGTGGTCATTACGCTTTCAGCTCCTTCATGTGCTTGCTGCTGGCCCTCGCATTTCCAAATCCGTTGACAATATTGTATAGCTGGTTCTGCTCCGTTGTGGTCTTGACTTCGGGCTCGTAGTCTTCCGCGGGAGGTGGGTGAACTACCCTCTGCTGCCTCACAGAACCAGGGGTGGCACTTCTAATGGTATCCTCAGATACCGTATCTGCAGGCACATTGGAACTTGATTGCCCCTGACCTCGTGAGGACCTCCTCTGTAATGCTGCCTCCTCAATCATGCGGTAAGCTTCATCAAGTGACGACGAAATCTCCTCAGGGGTGCCTGCAAGGATCAAAATGTGGGTTAGGATCCCTGCAAAACAAAACAAATGTAGTGCAAAGAGAAAAGGTGCATGATATGAAATATAGGTACAAAAAGTGGGGACTTGCCATGTGGAGGCAAATCCAGTTGCCAGGTGTATTGTATTGTAATTGCCATGTGAAAGCAACTGCAGTTGCCATGTTATGTCAACTCCAGTTTCCATGTGGTTGCCGAATGAGAAATGCAGCATGGAAACCAAAAATGCAAGTGACATCCTGCAGCAAATCCAATTGCAATGTATAGAGCATTGTAGTTGCCATGTGAGAACAAATACAGTTGCCATGTTTTATCAACTTTAGTTGCCATGTGGTTGCCGAATGGAAAATACAGCATGGCAACAAAAATGTAGGTAAGATGGTGCAGCAAATCCGGTTGCCATGTCATCACATAGCAGTTGCCATCACAGATGAGAACCCAAAAAAATTGCTTGGGATAAAAGTCAGACTACACTGGTGTATACAAGAAAAAGATAAACGCATAAGAAATGTACCTTGGACGATCGGTTCTGCGAACTTGATAGCCTTCCTGTCATCAACCATTGGCTGGTCCATCATTGCGGGCATGCCTCCCGGGAAAGCAAAGGCAACTGGCATAGGATCTGGCTCCACTGGTTGATCTTGACTGATGCCAAGGCTGAAGCTCGGTGAGGGCCATTGGGTACCTCTCATGCCTACTGGCCGGACCGAGAACAACTTGCGGGGCAGAATCCAAGGGTGAAAGATCAACAAACATATCTGAATCGGCCGCTGCAGAATCATCAGGCTTATTTGTAGGACGGGGCGTGTTGTCAGCGGTATCAGCCGCAGCTTTCTTGACAATCTTCTTGTTTGGGCTGTAGGGGACACCAACATTGACTGGGAGTTTGGAAGTGCGCAGATTTAAGCTGGGGATTTCCACTGCGGGTAAAGGCACAGTCTTCTCCGGACGTTCACCTCCGTCACTCGTGCCCGGCTTGACACCTGCATAAGTTGTACTTCGGTCTTCCTGTTTCTCCATAACATTGCTTTTGGCAGGTGGCGGGAACAGTGTGGATGCAGGAACATAACCAG
Organism: Triticum turgidum subsp. durum; assembly: GCA_900231445.1. Classification (NCBI taxonomy): domain Eukaryota; kingdom Viridiplantae; phylum Streptophyta; class Magnoliopsida; order Poales; family Poaceae; genus Triticum; species Triticum turgidum. The sequence continues at coordinate 707,895,437 of LT934117.1, forward strand.
ACTCATCTCTGCTGCTCCTAGCTACAGCTGGTGCGTTGGGTATGTCTGTTGATTGCTTGCGGGGGCTACGACGCCTAGGTGGAAGACCAGCACGCGAAACAGTCACCTTAGCAGTATCTGCACCGCCAGGAGCTGGAGCTGTTGTGCCAAGACTCTCACCTGTAGATGGCATATCATTATGAACTGCCGCCTTAGCCACTTCTGTCGTGGACACAGGAGTGCCACCACGCACGCTCTTGGAATCAGTGTCAGATGAGCGGAAATCTTCCTTGCGTAGGTTGGTCTCGGGAGCGTCCACTTCAACGCTTGCTGTGGGGTGGCATGGCTCACAGCAGCATCCTTCATTGCCGGAAGAGTGGGCAATATTTCAGCTGTCCTGGCAGATACCGACTCGTCACTCCCCGATGTACGAATGCCTGTTGTTCTAGCCTGCACATCTGCAACCGGCGGAGATGGTCGGCCACTTGCGTTAGAGTTAGTGGCAACAGTTGACGGTGCAGCAGCACTTTTGTCGACTGGCGCCTCATGAACATCTGAGTTGCCACCTGTTGACAACTTTGAATGAAAGCGTTCGAGTGGGTCCCTAATGTCATGCTTGGTCGCGCGTGTAGTTGTCTTCTTCACCCTGCAAAAAAGAAAGCACATGCAAAAGGTATTAAGAAATGAACAAAAAATATAGAAAAGTAGGTGGAAAAGCTGGTAGTTGCCATGTAGGTGGAATAAGAGTTGCCATGTGGCATAGTTAGCAGTTGCCATGCAAATCCAGCAAGAGTTGCCATGCTAGCCAACTTGAAGAATGATAAAAATGTCTGATCTGCCAGGAATGCAATTTCAAAACTAGGTATGTGGTGAGCACACAAGCCAATGCAAAGATAGAAGTTGCCATACAAGTACAAAAAGAGATGCCATTTGGCCTAGATAGAAGTTGCCATGCAAAAACAAGCAGGAGTTGCCATGCAGTTAAAAATGAATGAAATCATTTGAAAAACATCAGTTGCCATGTGGGAATGATGACAGAAGCCCATGTGGCAAGCTGAACAGATGCATTGAAAAATTAAAAATATAGCACTATGGCAATGAAAGCACATGGAAAACCTACTTCTTGACTGGCTTTCTCATGTCTGGCAACACGACAGGATCCCCGGTGTTGGACGTCGTTGTATGAGGAGATGACCTAGTGGAAGGGGTGTCACCAGCAATGGGGGCACCTTTGTTCAACCGAGCAGAAACACGGGTTGGCTTTGGTGCCTGTTTCTTCGTAACTGGTCGTCCACCAGCTGTCGCCTCACTGCACGTATAAGATGGAGGCAAACAAAAGGTGGCAGTTGTCAGACAGCAAACTCATTGCTGCGCTTAGCAAAAACAAATGCAAAAAGGCACTACAGGAATTAGCTAGTTTTCCGTCTGGCGAGTACAGATGGCAAAGAGCAAAATACAGACAGCAAAGAGTTTGCCGTCAGCCAGCTGAAGGCAAACATAGACGGCAAAGAGGATTCCGGCAAAGGCTACTTTGCCGTCAGCATTTACTCGGGCAGACGGCAAAGTCTTTGCCGTCTGCCAATCACTACTTTGCCGTCATTCAAAGGCTGCCACAGACAGCAAAGAATATGGTCTTTGTCGTCAGTCAAACTTCGTCTTTGCCATCAGCATCAAACATCACAGACAGCAAACAATCTTTTTTGTTTTTTTAAATGAACAAATTGTCCAAGTGCAGAGTCGATGGGGAACGAACACCACCGTATAAACATTTGCTGTTCCAAGAATGATTGGATTTTACAACACAAACTACTATATTTACACAGTATATATCATCAGATCAAAAACAAAACTATATTTCACAGGCCAACTACAGCCACGCCTCTCTCCCTTCTTCCTTTCTCCATAATAGACAGGAGCAAACTGACGCCACCATGGACGCCGGAGCTCATGTCTTGCACCACCTCGCCGGTGCTCGGCACTCTCGTCGGCACTGGATCCGGTCGCGGACCATGGATCCATCCGACCCCACCATTCGATGCGGTGAGTGCCATCGCAGCCGCCGCTCCTCGAGGCGGGAGGTGGTGCAGCGTCGAAGGATGGGGCAGGGTCGGTGCCGGCGGGCGAGGCTGTGGCCGGGGCCACCGGGAGAGGCGGTGGACGGGGCCGGCGGGAGAGGCGGTGGCCCGGGCCACTGGGCGAGGTGGTGGATGGGGCCGGGGTGACGGGTGGCGGGGTTGCCGTGGATGAGGCGGAGGCCGGCAGGGGCGAAGGCAGAAGGGGCCTCCGCCGGCCAGTGAGTTGGTGGCCGGGGCCAGGGGTCGGCGGCGCCAGGGTGACAGGGGATGGGGG
>LT934117.1:707911058-707925901 GCA_900231445.1 Triticum turgidum subsp. durum
CGACGACGGCGGGCGCGGGCTCGGGGAGGACGGTGTGGGCTTGGGGAGGACGGCGACGATGACGGGCGCGGGCGACGGCGACGGCGACAGCGGGGGTGGCGGGCGGCGTCGGGGCAACCTGGCGGCGTCAATGTGCTCGGGGTCGTCGGGGGCAACTGGTGGCGATGAAACCTGCAAAACTGCGAAGTGTTACTTATATACAAGGAGCATTGGTCCCGGTTGGTGGCACCAACCAGGACTAATGCCACCTTTGGTCCCGGTTGGTGGCAACAACCGGGACTAAAGCCCCCCCCCCCTTTAGTCCCGATTGGTGCCACCAACCGGGACCAAAGGCCCCTGTGCTGCTCGCATCGGGGCCAAAGTTTAGTCCCACCTCGCTAGTTGAGAGGGGAGCGCAGTGGTTTATAAGCCCCACTGCCGCTCCCCTCTTGAACTCCTCTGTACTGCAGGCTTATGGGCCTACTTGCTACTGCTTTGCTCGATGGGCCTGCTGGGCCTTCTGCGGGCCTGAATCCTGGCACAAATTAGGGATTCAAGTCGTATTCAGATCGTGGGGGCCCAGTAGGTGGCACTTTTTTTGTTTTTTGTTTTCTTTACTTATTGTTGCTATTTTTATTTTTTTTCCATTTTTTTGTTTTGTTTTCTGCATTATTTATTTTCTTTTGTTTTTTGCTTTATTTTTTAATTCTTTTTGCTTCTAGTTTTAGGAAAATTATAAACTTTCTGTTAGTGCCATTACTTTTCAAATTTGAAAACACTTTTTTTTGTTTTCTTTCTTGCTTTATTTATTTTATTTTGTTTCTACTTACAACAAAATACTTATTGTTGTTTTTTTGTTTTGTTTTCTGCATTATTTATTTTCTTTTGTTTTTTGCTTTATTTTTTAATTCTTTTTGCTTCTAGTTTTAGGAAAATTATAAACTTTCTGTTAGTGCCATTACTTTTCAAATTTGAAAACACTTTTTTTTTGTTTTCTTTCTTGCTTTATTTATTTTATTTTGTTTCTACTTACAACAAAATACTTATTGTTGTTTTTTGTTTTGTTTTCTGCATTATTTATTTTCTTTTGTTTTTTGCTTTATTTTTTAATTCTTTTTGCTTCTAGTTTTAGGAAAATTATAAACTTTCTGTTAGTGCCATTACTTTTCAAATTTGAAAACACTTTTTTTTTTGTTTTCTTTCTGGCTTTATTTATTTTATTTTGTTTCTACTTACAACAAAATACTTATTGTTGCTATTTTTAATTATTACGAGGGCGGAACCATAAGACATTAAAGCATTTCAAATGAACTCTGAAAAAGTTGAAAGTTGGCATGGTATCATAAATTGACCCACACATAGCATATGCATGTACAAAACGAACAATGGTATCATACTCGTCAGTTACAAAGTTGGCATGGTATCATCATAATAGTTGCGGGAGAAAGTCTTCACTTTTTCTTCGCTTGTGTCATTTGCTTATTGCGCCGTAACCATGGATAATCTTCATCATTTATCAGGATGCTGGGGTCAGCCTTGACTTTAAAGGGAGGAATTTCATGAAACTTTTCATAATCTTCAGACATGTCTGTCTTGTCCTCCACTCCCACGATGTCCCTTTTTTCTGAAAGAACTATGTGGCACTTTGGCTCATCATATGATGTATTTGCTTCCTTATCTTTTCTCTTTGTCGGTCTACTGGACATGTCCTTCACATAGATAACCTGTGCCACATCATTGGCTAGGACGAACGGTTCGTCAGTGTACCCAAGATTTTTCAGATCCACTGTTGTCATTCCGTACTGTGGGTCTACCTGTACCCCGCCTCCTGACAGATTGACCCATTTGCACTTAAACAAAGGGACCTTAAAATCATGTCCGTAGTCAAGTTCCCATATGTCCACTATGTAACCATAATATGTGTCCTTTCCCCTCTCGGTTGTTGCATCAAAGCGGACACCACTGTTTTGGTTGGTGCTCTTTTGATCTTGGTCAATCGTGTAAAATGTATTCCCATTTATCTCGTATCCTTTTCCAAATCAAGACAGTCAAAGATGGTCCCCTGGATAACAAGTACAGCTCATCACAAACAGTGCTTTCACCTCTGATACGTGCTTCAAACCAACTGCTGAAAGTCCTGATGTGTTCACATGACCCGGCGGAGATCATCATCATCGGGCACATCGTCTGGTTCCTCTTGATCTTCAGCAGCTTCGCCCGTTGCAGCATCATCGTGCACATCGTCTGGTTCCTCTTGATCTTCTGGAGCAGCACCGTATTCAGGGGGCACATAGTTGTCATCGTACTCTTCTTCTTCGCCGTCTTCCATCATAACCCCTATTTCTCCGTGCCTCATCCAAACATTATAGTGTGGCATGAAACCCTTGTAAAGCAGGTGGGTGTGGAGGATTTTCCGGTCAGAGTAAGACTTCGTATTCCCACATATAGGGCATGGACAACACATAAAACCATTCTGCTTGTTTGCCTCAGCCACTTCGAGAAAATTATGCACGCCCTTAATGTACTCGGAGGTGTGTCTTGAACCGTACATCCATTGCCGGTTCATCTGTGTGCATTATATATAATTAAGTGTGTCAAAAATCATTACAGAACATCATGAATAGATAATTAATTAAGTGACCAAATTAATAGAAGTTCATCATCACATTAAAACAAAAGTACATACATAGTTCTCATCTAACAACATAAAGCTCTGCAGAGCATCTAAATTAATTAAACCATACACTGAAACTATGTAAAACATTTCAATGCAAAAACAAATGCGATCATAATCGCAACCAATGTAACAACTGATCCAATGGCATAATGATACCAAGCCTCGGTATGAATGGCATATTTTCTAATCTTTCTAATCTTCAAGCGCATTGCATCCATCTTGATCTTGTGATCATCGATGACATCCGCAACATGCAACTCCAATATCATCTTCTCCTCCTCAATTTTTCTAATTTTTTCCTTTAACAATTTGTTTTCTTCTTCAACTAAATTTAACCTCTCGACAATAGGGTCGGTTGGAATTTCCGGTTCAACAACCTCCTAGATGAATAAAATCTATGTCACGTTGGTCGGCATAATTGTCATAAATAATAAATGAACCAATAGTTATGAAAAGATAATATATACCACATCCGAATCATAGACAGGATAAGGGCCGACGGGGGCGGATACCAAAACCATCGCACTATATAAGATGCAATAATAAAAGTAAGAAAATTATACAAGTATATATCTATCTAAACATACAAATAAGAATATTTTTCCTTTCGGAAAGAAGATAAGAACAAGAGGCTCACCACGGTGGTGCCGGCGATGAGATCGGTGCGGGTGATCGACGACGTTGAAGACGGGGACGGGGCGTGGCGGACCGCTAAACCTAGACAAATATGGAGGAAAATGGAGCTTGGCGGTCGAGCTTGGAGAGGAGAAACCCTAAGTAGTGTGGCTCGGGCATTCTATCGAACACATTGTGTGCATAGGAGGTGAGCTAGAGCACAACCAAGCCCTCTCCCCCTCGGCGAGAAAAAACAGAGCAGTGTGCTCTGCTCTTGCGCGAGGGGGGTATATATAGGCACCACCATTGGTCCCGGTTGGTCGCATGAACCGGGACTAAAGGTCTGCCTTCGGTCCCGGTTCAAGCCAACAACCGGGACCAATTGTGGTGGGCCAGGAGTGCGGCCCATTGTTCCCGGTTCGTCCCACCAACCGGGACCAAACGAACCAGACGAACCGGGACCAATGGCCCACGTGGCCCGGCCGGCCCCCGGGGCTCACGAACCGGGTCAAATGCTCCCATTGGTCCCGGTTCTGGGTTGAACCGGGACTAATGGGCTGGACCGGCCTGGACCATTGCCCCCTTTTCTACTAGTGGACGTGTTCGGCATGGATTCCAACCCAGGAAACAAGGGAACAACGTTTCCTCGATCTTATTATTGACCTCATACGGGACTTTGATTTCTCCACGGGGCACACCCAAAGTGTAGAACACAGATTCCTCGTTCAATGGCAGTCTTCCACGTCCCGAAATCACAAATTCCCTATGGTGGGGTCGTAAATCTCACCAAGCCAGTCGCATACAGGGTTGACTAGATTCGTGCACCGGACATCCATCAGAGCCTGCATACCCATCTCAGCAGCAGCTCCCTTCTGATCATCGATAAATCTGTCAGTCAATGAAGTCAGTCGTTCCTGCGATGCCCTGTTGCGAGTACGTTTCTTCTTCTGCAAAAATAGACAAATTGTCATTTGTTGCAATGTTTTCACTGTCAAGAAAATTTTAGTTCATAACAGACGACTGCAAGCTCGAGGTGGCAACCAATATCATATACAGGAGGAGGAGGGGTGTGGACAGTTACCTCATCACCGTCTTTTCTCCATCCAGTTGCCCGATTCTGCTGTGGTGGATCCATGAAATCATCATCATCGTTTTGATGACCGCCGCGAGGCATTCTGCTGAGGTAAGAATAGACCAAATTGTCAGGGTGGAAATGAAATGTAGGAAGTAAGCAGTTGCCACCTAACAGCATGTACTTGCCGCATGGGCTCGATTGAAAATGGCAACTAGTGAATGCAAATATCACATGAACACACACCCCCCCTATGATTGTCAAAAACATAAATGTGGCAATTAAGCACACTTGTTTCATTTAAAAAAATGTACAGATCGTAATGCACTTAAAAACAAAATGTTGAAGTTGCCATGTTAGCACAAGATATTACGAAACAAAGTCACAAAATCTTCCACTGCACAAACATGAAATGTGGCAGCTCACACCCTGTCCTCATACAAAAATGACTTGCCATGTGTTTAATGGCACAATGTGCTAGGTTGAAATTGCCATGTTAAAATGCAACACAGAATTCAAAAAAGCGATGAAAAACATCTACTGAACAACCTGAAATTGCAACACACACACTGACCTCATATCAAAAATGAGTTGCCATTTAGTACGGACAAATATGTTCAGATATCACAAGTCAGCATGGCAAAACACGAAACTGGGTCTGCCGTATAATGAATTTGCCACATTATCCTGCCTATAACATGGCAACAGACATGCTTTGTTCAAACAAATACTTGCCACATGGAAAGCATATGTATGGCATCTGACACAGTTGATGTGCAAATTAGTTGCCATACAGTGCACATAGTTGCTGAAACTGACAAGACTACCTAGTTACTATACTTTGCCATGCCACATTATCTTGTCAGTTGCCACAAATCAGCATGGCAAAGCACAAAAATTTGGGTATGTAGTACAGCCAATTTGCCACATTATCCTTCCTACAACATGGCAACAGCCAAAGTGTGTTCACAGTCTATTTGCCACAAAAATATGCTATCCATGTGGCAACTGACACAGTTCATGTGCAGACTAGTTGCCATCTAGTGCAGTTGGTTGCTGAAACTCCAATGACTACCTATTTACTACACTTTACCGTGCCTACAGTGTGGCAACAGCCACAACATGTGTGCAAAATTAGTTGCCACATGGAAAGCATATTTATGGCAACTATCACAGTCATTCAGGAAATTAGTTGCCACATGGAAAGCATATTTGTGGCAACTATCACAGTCAATCGGGAAATTAGTTGCCATATAGTCATGATAGTTACTCAAACTACCATGTTTGCCTTCGTACTGCACTTTGAAAAACAACTACCTAGATCTAGGGTTCAATGGCAACTATCATGACTTGCAATTCATCGCCAAAATTGCCCCCTTACTGATCGCAAATAGCAAATCGAAGCAATGCACAACTATCAGACAAAAAAAACGACGGCCCAATCCCAAGGCACAACCAGTATTTGGCTTTGGACAGGCCGAACCACACCGGCATGACCGCCACCACTTCGGCGACGAAACTGCCTAGTGCCACCGAAAATGGCAAGCACAGGACTCCGCCGCCAGCGAGAACACCGGTGCATCACGAACCCGCCTGAATCTCTATGAATCTCGAGCGAAGAATCTAACACGGAGGGCAGGGAGAAAATGCAGGCAAGGATTTTGAGAGTGGGAGGGAGCATTACCTTCAACCTGTAGGCGCTCCGGCGAAGCCGTTCCGGTCCGGTGAGCACCACCGACGGCCGCGAATGTCGTCGACTCTTCCGCCTCCGCCGTCACCTTCTCCCCTCGTCTTCTCCAATCGACTGAAATGCGAAGTGGGTTGTGCAATTAACTGTGGGGAGGAGTAAATGGAACCGAGAGGGGGAGGGGGCGATGTGCGCGACGTGTTTGACGTCAACCACGGTCGGCGCGTGGCGTGCGGGCGCAGAGCAGTTCCACAGCACGCCCCCGAGTGGCAACCACTGACCGCAGCGGGCAACCGGCGTGTGGGCGAAGTATGCCACACACCACACATGCGCCTTGTCCTACGTGGCACAGAAAATCGGCAGACCATTCCAAGATTCGTGCATATACTGCTGGACGGCGATGGATGCGTGTGGTCGAGATGGCTAACGCCCACACGTGTGGGAATTAAAATTATCCCTTTGTAGTGACATTGGAGTTCAATTTCTGACCCACTTGCTACGACCGACAAGGGGCGTGAACCTCATGTATTGGGCGATCGTTATGTTAGCAGGGAAGTTGGGTGGCTTACCTTGTCGTCGTCGTCATCGCCGCCGCCGCCGCCGCCCGCCGGGGGTCCACCTCGCGGGAGCCGCAGCAGGCGAGGGGGGAATTGGCCGGGCAAGGACGCCCTGTTGCCGCACAGGGGGGAGGGCGGGGTTGAGCATGGCCGGAGGCGAGACGCGGCATTCTCCCTTCGATCCAAATCTTCGTCGGCGGCGGTGGAGCTGTCTGCTTGTTGTCGGGGGCCTGCCTCCGTGTCCTGTCGATGCCGGAGAACAGAGTCCGATTATTGACCGGGGTCACTGATACAGAGTTTGCCTAGCTCACTTGCTTCGAGGGTTATAATTAATTTTTTGGCAGAAACCTTTTTTTACAATACACCAGTGGCATACTATATTTTTGTAGAAGGTAGAAAGTTGATTATAAGAAGTCAAGTGGGGATGTGTACATCCTACTTGGCAGCCATGAACACCTACATTAGCCCAAGTACAATGGTCACCGTCTCACAAATGTATCTAAACCTCCTACCTTAATCTCGGAGAGAACTTGCATCACCAATTGGACCGGTGTCCGTTGATCATGAACTCTATTGAACACCCTGCATTTCTCTGCTTCCACAACGCCCAAGCCATCCCAAGCACAAATTAATCAAAACCTCGGTGTGTTCTGCCACTAAACCTCGCTCTCTACTCAAGCCACCGTTCGGTGAAAGTGGTAATCTAGGTAGGCGACTAGATCTTCAGCTAGAAGGTGTCGAAGCAACGGTGCCAGACCTCTCTAGCATACACACATTGCACAAGTATGTGGTCCACATTGTCCTGGTCCTGCAAGCATGCGAAGCATGGGGATGGCTCGTCCTGAAGCCCATGACGGGCACGCCTGTCAGAATTCCACAGCCGATATTGTACCGATAGCTGTCGGTGTCAAAACCGGCAGATCTCGGGTAGGGTCTCGATCTGTGCGTCTAAGGCTAATGGTAACAGGAAGCAAGGGACACAATGTTTTACCCTGGTTTGGGCCCTCTCTATGGAGGTAAAACCCTACTTCCTGCTTGATTGATCTTGATGATATGAGTATTACAAGAGTTGATCTACCACGAGATCGTAGAGGCTAAACCCTAGAAGCTAGCCTATGATCATTATGATTGTCCCTCTAAGGACCAATCCCTCCGGTATATATAGACATCGGAGGGGGCTAGGGTTTACACAGAGTCGGTTACAAAGAAGGAAATCTAATATTCGGATTGCCAATCTTGTCTTCCACGCAAAGGAGAGTCCCATCCGGACACGGGACGAAGTCTTGAGTCTTGTATCTTCACGGTCCAACAGTCCGGCCAAAGTATATAGTCCGGTTGTCCGGATACCCCCTAATCCAGGACTCCCTCAGTATCCCCTGAACCAGGCTTCAATGACGATGAGTCCGGCGCGTAGATTGTCTTCGGCATTGCAAGGCGGGTTCCATCTCCGAATACTCCAAAGTAACCCCGAACACTTAAATCGTGTCCGGCTCTGCAAGACAACTTTCACATACCACCATAGAGAGAATGATATTCCACAAATATAATCTGCTGGCAACTTTAGATAAAGTGACACGACACCATGGTCGAGTCATTATTGAACCATCTTCCCACAGCCAGCTACCGCACATATCGAGGCGGTTTCCTCGGCACGTCTTGTCGAAGCAGAGATCATGTCCCCTTATCATGGGATTCTCATCAATATGGGTACGGGTAACCCAACCACGCCATCAATCGTGGCGCTTGGGAAATAAGCGATTTTTAACGGACAAGTGGGGAGGCGCACCGTTTTCGTCGCCTCTATAAAGGGATAAGGATTCCCCATTTTACCCATGCCTTCTTCCTCCTTCGCTTATCCATTCTTGCACCCTCGAGCTCCAGCGCCCTAGTTCACACCTTCTCCGCACAGGCAAACATGTCCAGAGCAGGAGGCAAGTGGGTGGCCTCGACCGTAAAGGAGGAGCATATTACGAAGCTCCGGGCGGCCGGATACTTGGCCGCAGATATTGCGCACCGGCTGCCAAATGCAGGGTAGATCATTCCGACTCTGGGACCCCACGAGAGGGTCATGTTCCTCGCCCACTTCGTCTGTGGACTGGGATTTCCACTTCACCCCTTTGTCCGCGGGCTCATGGTTTACTACGGGGTGGACTTCCATGATCTAGCCCCAAATTTCGTCCTCAACATCTCGGCATTTATCTTCGTGTGCGAGGCCTTCCTCCGCATCAAGCCCCACTTCGGCTTGTGGCTATGAATCTTCTGTGTGAAGCCGAAGATCGTGAGCGGCCAGCAAGCGGAGTGCGGAGGCGCCATGTTGGGCATGTAGCGACCATACCTCAAACAGTCTAATCTTTGTGCTCAGTGTCATCCATGGATCAGTAATGTTGACACCACACAGTACTTGGAGGATTTATAACAGAGTAGCAATCACACACTTATTACATCGGATGTCTCAAAATAGAACTTACTGACATAAATATGGCTTAAGGCCATCTAGAAACGATGACAACGGAAGGCTTGGAAGATAAGCGAGTCCATCAACTCCAACGGCATCACTGAGTATAGAACCACGACGTAAAAACACCTTACTCATTGTCTGAAAAGTATGCAACATGAAACGTTGCAGCCTGAAAACGGGTCAGCACATGGAATATGCTGGCAATGTAACACATAGAGAATAACAATGGAAATAGGCTATACTACATGCATATTTGGCTGGTGGTAAAGCTCTATGGTTACAGTTTTTGCATAAAGCCAATTTTTCCCTACTACAAAGGAATAAATTTATTTAACTATCATGGTAGTTGTTAAACATTGAGAATGGTTGACAGCATTATCAATCCCAATTAAAAGTACTCATTAAAAACCCAACAATATTGATTATAGTAACATGATGAGATTCACATGATATCCAGGTACTAGATACTCAAAATGTCCATAACCGGGGACACGGCTAACCATGATTAGTTTATACACTCTGCAGAGGTTTGCCCACTTTTCCCCACATGACTCGATCGCCTCCGTTTGATTTCTCGCACTACATGATGTTTGAGAAACGGATGACCGAGACATAGTCTTTCAGAAGCACTTGCACCTTACAAGAGTGGTAGACCGTACCAACCTACATCCCCTACATCTGCTCGTCCACCCCGTAAGAGTTCTCACAACTTAGTCAACTATGCTAGAGCCCATAATAGCATGTGGCTGCACACGGAAGTTTCTAGTTTGAATAATCTAATGATCTCTTTGAGCCTGGGTGGCGGTCCGAAGAAATACAGGCAAGTCCTGCTAGAAAACAGGTGCCTCAATCCACCCAGATGTGTGTTTAAGTTGCCACCTTAAATAAACCATTAATTAACAATCTCACATCTGTCATGGATATTCACTCACCCAATCCACGTCTACTAGCATAGCATGGCATAATAAGCAAACGTAGAAGTAACTCCCAAAGGTTTGTTAATAAAACAGGTAATAGGTACAACCTCATCTACTTCCCATCCCACAATTTAATTAGATCCTAATCATGCAATGTTTGAGGGTTGATCTAATGCATAAAAAATGGGTAGTAGAAAGGTATGATCAAGTGTTACTTGCCTTGCTGATGATCCGCGAGACCTAGAGACTCGAAGTAACAGGCGGCGCACTCCGGGTATTCTATCGCAGACAAACAAACAAGCATACAATAAGTACTCATCTAAATGCACAGGTAAAACTCGAGTAAAAGATCTAACCAGATTGTTCAACTTAAGAACTCCGGTTTTGCCAAAGAAACAAATCGAATAAAGCAACGGAAGTCAAACAGCGAAAGAAAATAGCTTCGTTTTACTAATCTGGATCTAAGTCAAATTTTACAGAAGCAAAAACTTGTTTAAGTAGATTATTCGGAAAGAGGGTTTCGAGATGAAACTCCAGGCGCTTGAATCGCCTGATTCCCATAAATAAGCGAAAAGTTAAACTAAAACGAAAATCGGATCAGGAATCGCGATCAGAAAAATCGCGGATTAAATCCGAGAAAAAGAAAAACGACGAACGGGTCAACGAACGAACGTTCGTTAACTAAACGAATCTGATGAAAGCGTTCGTTAAAGCGAACTAACGGACGAACGTCCTCTTATTAACCTAAACCGGAAAAAAAACCGAAAACTAAATAAAAACGAAACAAAAAAACCGAAAAAAACCGTAATAAAACCGCCCGGTTTTTAAGAAAAACCGGCGGCACGCGGTTCGAGGCGGCGGCGAACCTCGGCGGCGGCGACGACGAAGTACGGCGGGGCTCCGGTGGGGTCCGGCTACGGCGGGCGGAGGCGCAGGCAGCGGCGGCGGGGGCGGATCGGGCGGGCGGCGGCGCGGACTAGGGTTAGGGTTTCGGTGTGGGCCGGCGGCGGCGGTGTGGGCTGGCGGCGGTGCGGGCTAGCGGGGTCGGGCGGCTGGGCCGGGGCACCGGGGCGACGCTATTTATAGTGCCCCCCCGAGCGGAGTCCCGCTCGGGCACGGCCCGTAGGTCGGTTGCGCGTTTTTTGTAAATAATTCCGCGTAGAAGAAAAATAAGAATAGGTACTAAACGGACTCCAAAAATCCCGAAATAAATTTTCGTCGACTTCTAAAATCAAGCCGGACAAGATGAACATTTATTTGGGGCCTAAATGCAATTTTGAAAAACGCGCATTTTTCCTAAATTCAAATGAAAGGCGAAAACTCCAAAATAAAATCTTATTTGATTTTTTATTAAATCTTCATTATTTCTTTATTTTGGGAAAGTCATTTTATTCCCTCTCTGAAACTTTGGTAGTAGAAATAATTGAAGATAAAATAAATAAAACCAAACGATCCTATTTTCAAAATTTGAGAAAAACCCAAATATGAAAATAACGAAATCCCCAACTCTCTCCATGGGTCCTTGAGTTGCGTAAAATTTCTAGGATCGAGCCAACGATGTAACAAAAATATGATATGCAATGATGATCTATGTATAACATTCCAAATTGAAAATTTGGGATGTAACAAACCTACCCCCCTTAAGATGAATCTCGCCCTCGAGATTCGGGTTGGCTAGCAAATAGGTGAGGGTGGTCCTTGAGCAGATCTTCCTCTCGCTCCTAGGTGGCTTCCTCCTCGGTGTGGTGTCTCCACTGAACTTTGCAAAACTTGATAACCTCACTGCTGGTAACTCTACTGGCATAATCCAAAATCTTAACAGGTTTCTCTTCATAGGTCAAATCTTCTTTCAACTGAATCGTTTCCAATGGCACCGTATCTCTCAGTGGTATATCAGCCATCTCTGCGTGACACTTCTTCAACTGTGAAACATGGAACACATCGTGAACTCCTAACAATCCCTCAGGTAATTCTAACTTGCACTAGTAGAAAAAGGGTCATACGTGAAGCCCAATAGTGCCGATTTGTATTAGAGCCGGCACTAATGTATACAATAGCACCGGTTCGTGGCGGCGATCAATAGCACCGGTTCGTGGCGAACCTTTAGTACCGGTTCATGCCACGAACCGGTACTAAAGGGGTTGTGTCAGCTTGCGGTCAGGCTATGGCCCCACCATCACCATTTAGTGCCGGTTCGTACCACGAACTGGTACTAATGAGGTTATGGCAAGCTGTTTTTAGTCCCACCTCGCTCCCCTAACAAGCCTTTTACCACCTTAAATATGTTATTTCTCAAACTATCACAAGCACTTGGTCTTCATTGAACTCTATGTGTAGAATTTGTGGCTGCAATATGAGTCTTCATCGGTTTATAAATTGTTGATGACTCATATTGACAATTCAGATTGTACACACAAAGATCATTGATGATCAAAGTATTTTTTATGTTATAAGATCATATTGACAGTTTAGACTCTAAAGAAATATAAGATCGTGATGTAAATGCTCTTATATTTTTTGCGTTCAGTATGCACCATTCAAAGCGACGCCGTCAACTTTCAACCATTTCTGCCTTTATTTGCTATTTTTCATGCATTCAATTATTTGTTTTGAGAACTAAATGACCTGAAAATTGAAAAGCACTACAAATGAACTCTGAAAAAGTTGAAACTTGGCATGGTATCATCATTTCACCCACATAGATTGTTCAAAAAAGTAGAGAGGGTTACGGCAAAAACTGGATGCACTTCGTTTGCAAACTGGACAATCTATTTCGAAGTATTCAGGTTTCTGACGAAATTAAGCTCATCTGTTACAAAAGCATTTCATTTTTTTAAACTTATTACAACTCCAGACTTTTTGTGCATTCAGTATGCACCATTCAAAGCGACGCCATCAACTTTCAACCATTTCTGCCTTCATTTGCTATTTTTCATGCATTCAATTATTTGTTTTGAGAACTAAATGACCTGAAAAGTGAAAAGCACTACAAATGAACTCTAAAAAAGTTGAAACTTGGCATGGTATCATCATTTCACCCACATAGATTGTTCAAAAAAGTAGAGAGGGTTACGGCAAAAATTGGATGCACTTCGTTTACAAACTGGACAATCTCTTTCGAAGTATTCAGGTTTCTGACGAAATTAAACTCATCTGTTACAAAGGCATTTCATTTTTTTAAACTTATTACAACTCCAGACTTTTTGTGCATTCAGTATGCATCATTCAAAGCGACGCCATCAACTTTCAACCATTTCTACCTTCATTTGATATTTTTCATGCATTTAATGATTTGTTTTGAGCTAAATGACACTAATTAAATTTTGTGCAGGCAGCGCACCACCTTTAGTACCGGTTGGTGGCTCCAACCGGTACGAAAGGGTAAGCTGTTTTTTAGTCCCACCTCACCAAGAGAGAGGGAGTAGGAGCGGTTTATAAGACCTGGGTGCAGAGACGATGATGAAGAGGCTCAATGCTCATGTTGCTTAGCTTCAAGCCTTTAGGAATATGGTAGATTGCACGGAGCTACGCGCAGTGCAGTTTACACTATTCCAAAAGGCTTGAAGCAAATTAACGAGCATTGCACCTCTTTTTTATTTTTAATAACTTATTACAACTCCGGACTTCTTCTGTTATGGCAAAAGGAAGGAGGAGAAGAAGAAGAGGAAGAAGAAGAAGAGGAAGAGGAAGCAGAGGAAGAAGAAGAAGAAGAAGAAGAAGAAGAAGGAGGAGAAGAAGAAGAAGGAGGAGGAGAAGAAGAAGAAGAGGAAGAAGAAGGAGGAGGAAGAAGAAGGAGAATAATAATAATAATAATAATAATAATAAGAAGAAGAAGAAGAAGAAGAAGAAGGAGAAGGAGAATGAGAATGAGAAGAAGAATAAGAAGAGGAAGAGGAAGAAGAAGAAGAAGAAGAAGAAGAAGAAGAAGAAGTAGAAGGAGAAGGAGAAGAAGAATAAGAAGAGGAAGAAGAAGAAGAAGAATAAGAAGAAGAAGAAGAAAATAAAGCAGAAAAGAAATAACTATATAAAAAGTACTCAAAAATATATAGAAGAAAATAAATAATGCAGAAAAGAAAAAAACTAATATAAAGCAAATTATTCACAAAGAAACTAAATACGGCAAAAAAACTACTCAGAAATAAATAGAAGAAAAAAATAAAGCAGAAAAAAAATAACTATATAAAAAAATTACTCAAAAATAAATAGAAGAAAATATATAATGCAGAAAAGAAAAAAAAATTTAAAAAAATGTTGGGGCGCTGCCCGGTGGGCCTACAAGATAAATAATGCAGAAAAGAAATATCTATATAAAAAATTACTCAAAAATAAAAGGAAGAAAATAAATAATGCAGAAAAGAATAAAATTTAAAAAAAATGTTGGGGCGCTGCCCGGTGGGCCTACAAGACCTAGGGTGTGCAAATGCAGCCCAGACGGTCCAGGAGGCTCACTGGGCAGCGCGCCATAATTAGGCCCAGAAGCCTGATATAGGGAGGAGCTCGAAAGGGCAGCCACGGCTGAGTTTATAAACCAGTGCGGCTGCCCTTCGCTCGGCGAGGTGGGACTAAACATAGCGCACCGCGGTGGCAGCGCACGGCCTTTAGTACCGGTTGGTGGCTCCAACCGGTACTAATGTGTGCCCTTTAGTACCGGTTGGAGCCACCAACCGGTACTAAAGGTCCTCGTTTCCCGCCGCTTGGGCTGGCCAAAATTGGCCTTTAGTACCGGTTCGTGGCTCAAACCGGTACTAAAGGCTCCCCCTATATATACTACACTTACGAAAAATCAGTTATCGTCGCCACTTCGTTCCACGTTTCTCGCGCGAGAGAGTCTCTCGCTCGATCTCGCTGACACCGCCGCGCCGCCGTGCCGTCGCCCTCGCC
>LT934117.1:707926299-707953871 GCA_900231445.1 Triticum turgidum subsp. durum
CGTCGTCGTCGTCGCCCCCGCCGCCCGTCGTCGTTGCCGCGCGCCCCCGGCCCGCTGCGCGCGCCCGTCGTCGTTGCTGCCCCCGGCCGCCCGTTGTCGCCGCCCCCGGCCCGCTGCGCGCCCGTCGTCGCCGCCCCCGAACGCCCGTCGTCATTGCCCCGCGCCACCCGTACGCACTATATACGTAGATCAACTAGTTTATTTTTAGAAGATGCTTAATTAGTTGAACTTGTTGAATTAATATATAGAACTAGTTTATTTTTAGAAGATGCTTAATTAGTTGAACTTGTTGAATTAATATATAGAACTAGTTTATTTTTAGTAAATGCTTAATTAGTTGAACTAGTTGAATTAATATAACTAGTTTATTTTTAGTAAATGCTTAGTTGAACTAGTTGAATTAATAGATTTTTTTCTGTTAATAGATTTTTTTCTGTTAATAGATTTTTTTGGTGATATTATTATTGAATATGCATGTTTGGTGATATTATTGTTAATAGATTTTTTTGGGTGATATTTAGATTGTGTAATTAATTTTGTTCATAGAATTTTAATGATTTTTTTGTTCATAGTATTTAGAAAAAGGAAAAAAAAGAAGAAGTAGTTTATATATAGTTGAACTAGCTAGTTGATTTAATAAACTAATTTATTTTACTATATATAGAAGTAGTTTGTTTTTAGTAAGTACTACTTATTTATTTATAGTAAGTGCTTAGTAGTTGAACTAGATAGTTGACTTAATTAATAAAACTAAATTATGAACGTAGGCCGGAAATGTCGTACTCATCGGACGACGAAAACCGCCCGGGGAAGTGCGACTGGTGCCACAACGACCGAGGTATGTGCGACAGGTTCATTGAGCTGGACGAAGATCGGCGCTTCAGCATTAAGCTCGAGGAGACGTGCGATGTTCATACGGTACGCAACGGCGACAATAGTTTTTTTCGTAATTAAGCACGACTTCAACTATTTTAACGTGTATTTTTCATCTTTTCCAATTCGACTAGCTTATCCCATGCTTTGCAAGACGCTATGTCTTGGAGAGGATGGGTTTTGAAGACCATGAAAATTTCAAAACCAAAAAAATTAACCTAAGTATCGAACATGGTGTGGATTTTCAAGTAAAGCTGTACAATGCTCAGAGTGTAACCCATTTTGGTTGCAAAAATTGGGATGCATTTTGCAAGATGTATGGTCTTGATGAGGGTATGCTTGTCACCATGGATCTTGGTGATCCTACAATCGAGCAAGAGACACCTTCGATTTGGTTCTTTGTGGATACACTCCAGTTCTTCCCTCATGTGAGCTAAACATAGTTATTAAGTAATTTATATTGTTCATTTCAAAATATAATGTTGACAACTTATCTCCATTGACAGCTTATTTTCATTCTTCAAAGAATGTGCGGAAGATGGTAGACAGAACGTACTACACTGAAGGCGCCGAATTAACTTATCAGGAGAAAAATCATCTGATCGGATTTTGTACTGATCTTGAGAATTACAATATCTACAATCAAACTCCTCAACATTATGGTCAATACGTGCCACTAGTGCACGTGTTGAACTACGGTAACTACCATGGAGATACCCTGGTAAGATTATTTTTTACTATTACAACATTCGTGCATCTTTTGGCACACTTCTAAAACTAGTACATCATTGCTAACTACAAAGTTATTATTATGTTTTACAACAGATAATCCCGAATGATTGTGTGCCTCATCTGATGTATACGCGTGGTAGCCTTCATGTTTTGAACATACGACCAGGTCGTCCTACGAATCTCAACTGTCCATACCGGGTTTCTAAAAGAAGTGGAGACATAACAATCAAAGAATGGAAAAAATGTATGGACAGTCGTAAGGACCTTCTTGGAAGCAATAAGCAGCGAAAGGCAAGAATTGGAGACAGGATGATCGCCATTCTTCATAATGGAGAGTCAGGGTCTATATTGTTTTATGCTATTTTACCTTAAGGGTGTTTAGGTCCTACCTCATACTGATGATCATGTGCTAAGAACAATTATGTAGGGTTGGGTTCGATGACTATATATGAGGATGATGATCGTATGACTTATTATTAATAACGAGTAGAAGTTGTATGATGATGCATGATTAGTAGGACTTGTTATTATATATATATGATGATGTAATGATGCAAAGCATGCATGAGCATGTTATATCTGCGGGTGCAATGAACATAGCAGCAACGTTGATAAACAAAGCATGCATGATGTATGATGCATAACGTGTACAATGTGTAGTATCGTAAAATACCAGCAAACGAAAAAGAATTAAAATGGAAACACAAAATTAAATGAAAAAGAAATCATAAAACTAAAAACCCACCAAACCTTATAGTACCGGTTGGTGTTACCAACCGGTACTAAAGGGCTCCAGGCCCCCGGAGCTGGCTCGTGCCACGTGGTTTCCCTTTAGCACCGGTTCGTGCTGAACCGGTACTAAAGGGGGGGGGGGCCTTTAGTGACCACAAATTAGTGCCGGTTATATAACTGGCACTATAGGGCCTTACAAACCGGTGCTAATGCCCGGTTCTGCACTAGTGTTGTATGCTACTTCTCCCATGCGTTCCAAAACCTTGTATGGCCCCACAAAACGTGGCGCTAACTTTCCTTTAACTCCAAAACGTTTAACTCCTCGAAGTGGAGATACTCGTAGATAAACTCTGTCTCCGACTTCATATTCTATCCCCTTGCATTTTGAATCTACATAGCTCTTCTGCCTTGACTGAGCTACCTTGAGCCTGTCGCGAATCAACTTTACTTCCTGTTTAGACTCCTTAATCAGATCTGGTCCAAACAACTGGCGGTCTCCAACCTCATCCTACAACAACGGGGTTCTGCACCTCCTTCCATACAAGGCTTCGAAAGGGGCCATCTTCAAGCTGGATTGATAACTATTGTTGTAAGAAAACTCCGCGTAGGGCAAGTTGTCATCCCAACTTGATCCATAATCCAAAACACAAGCTCTAAGCATATCCTCCAAAATCTGATTGACCCTCTCGGTCTGTCCATCCGCCTGGTTCCCAATGTTTCGTGCAACTGCTTCCAGAACTTTGAGGTGAATTGGGTTCCTCTATCTGATACGATACTCCTTGGAACTCCATGCAAACATACAATCCTCGTCATGTATATCTTAGCCAATTTGGCAGTGCTATAGGTAGTCTTTACTGGAATGAAATGAGCTACCTTCGTCAAACGATCGACTACAACCCAAATCGAGTCATAGCCTGAACGAGTCCTGGGCAATCCCGTGATGAAATCCATGCCTAGTTTATCCCACTTCCATTCGGGTATAGGCAATGGCTGCAACAATCCAGCTGGCTTCTGATGTTCTGCCTTCACCCTCTGACATACATCACAAACTTCTACATACTCTGCAATATCCTTCTTCATTCCGGTCCACCAGAAAGTTTCCTTCAAATCCAAATACATTTTTGTATTTCCGGGGTGAATCGAGTATGGTGAATCATGGGCCTCTTGCAGAATCAACTTCTTGATCTCCGGATTATTGGGCACATAAACACGATCATCAAACAATAAGGTATCATGCTCATCCTCACGAAATCCTTTAGCCTTTCCCTTGCTCATCCGTTCCTTAATGGAGGCAACTTCCGTATCTACCTTTTGAGCTTCTCTGATTTTATCCATCAAAGTAGACTGAATCTCCAATGCTGCTACATAGCCTCTTGGAACTATTTCCAAACATAGCTCTGGAAGATCCTCGGCTAACTCCTTGGGTATTTCTCCCATCATTAGAGTATTGACATGGCTCTTGCGGCTCAACGCGTCTGCTACAACGTTAGCCTTCCCGGGGTGATAATGCAATCTCATATCATAATCCTTAATAAGCTCCAACCATCTCCTCTGCCTGAGATTTATCTCCTTCTGCGTGAAGATGTACTTCAAACTCTTGTGATCCGTGTACACCTCACAATGATTTCCAATGAGAAAATGTCTCCATGTTTTCAGTGCATGCACTACGGGTGCTAACTCCAAATCATGTGTAGCATAATTCAACTCATGAGGCTTAAGCTGTCGTGAAGCATAAGAAACAACTCTTCCCTCCTGCATAAGCACTGCTCCAAGTCCTCGACGTGAAGCATCGCAATACACTTCATAATCCTTGGTTTGATCTGGCAGAATCAATACTGGCGAGGTAACCAAATGTTTCTTCAACTCTTGGAAACTAGCCTCACACTCCTTAGTCCAAATGAACTTAGTATCCTTCTTCAACAACTCTGTCATAGGCTTCGCAATCCTCGAGAAATTTTCAATAAATCTCCGGTAGTATCCTGCGAGTCCAAGGAAACTCCTGATCTCTCCAACTGTTGTTGGTGCTTCCCAGTTAGTCACAGTGACAACTTTAGTGGGGTCTACTGCGATACCTTCTCCGGATATAACATGTCTGAGAAATCCAACTTCCTTCAACTAAAACTCACACTTGCTGAACTTGGCATATAGCTGATGTTCTCTGAGCTTCTCAAGTACCAAACGCAAGTGTTCCTTGTGTTCCTCTTCATTCTTCGAGTAAACCAAAATATCATCAATGAACACCACGACGAACTTATCCAAAAACTCCATAAACACCTTGTTCATCATGTTCATAAAATAGGCTGGGGCGTTAGTCAGACCAAATGACATAACGGTATACTCATACAGCCCGTACCTGGTGGTAAAAGCCGTCTTCGGTATATCTTGCTCCCGAATCTTCAACTGATGGTACCCTGATCGCAAATCGATCTTGGAAAACACCTTAGCTCCTTGCAACCGATCAAACAGATCATTGATCATAGGTAGTGGGTACTTGTTCTTGATTGTTACTTCATTCAATCCGCGATAATCAACAACCATTCTCAATGATCCATCCTTCTTCTCCACTAGAAGTACCGGTGATCCCCACGGTGAAGAACTTGGGCGAATAAAACCTTTGTCCAACAACTCCTTAATCTGCTTCTTAATTTCCTCCAAATCTTGGGCTGGCATCCTGTACGGTCTCTTGGATATAGGCCCAGTGCCTGGCAGTAGTTCAATTAAGAACTCAATGTCTCTATCCGGTGGCATGCCTAACAACTCTTCTGGAAATACATCGGGGAAATCCCTTACCACTGGTACTTCCTCCTGCACAACTCCTGATAAGGAATTTACATGTGCTCTCCTCGGCTCATGTCGTGGTACATACTTAATTCTTCTTCCTTCAGGGGTGGTAAGCAAAATCGACTTACTGATGCAATCAATGTTCCCTCCATACTTCGATAACCAATCCATGCCTAATATCACATCCAAACCTTGCGGTTCCAAAACTATTAGTTCCGAGGGAAATACATGGTGTCCAATCCTTAATGGCAGTCGATCACACCATTTACTAGCCGTATACTCTGCTCCGGGTGAGGTTACCAGCATGGGTGACCTAAGTTCTTGGGTTGGCAATTTATATTTATCCACAAATCCCATTGATATGTATGAATGCGATGCACCAGTATCGAAAAGAACAACTGTAGTAAATGCCTTAACCAAAAACTTACCTATTACTGCATCTGGCTGAGCTTCAACCTCCTCCACGGTAACATGGTTCACTTGCCCCCTGTTGAAAGGGTTCGGCTTCTTTCCTGAGCTTCCATTGCCATTTCCATTTTGGGCTTCTGGGAATCATTTGCATAATGCCCCGTCTTGCGGTACTTATAACAAGTGATATGGCTCAGGTCTACCTTGGATGGTGCTGACGGGTTGGTGCGGCTTTGTCCATTGCTTCCTCCATTCCCGTTTCCATTCTTTGTGCCATTATGATTGTGCGAGCTGCCTCCTCCATGAGTATGCTGAAAATGTCCTCCTAACTTTGGGGTAAAGCGTGGTTTCTGCTGAGCTGCAGAACTATACTTCCCCTGTGCATACTTCCTCTTACGATTGTCAATCTGCTGCTGCTTCCCTTCAATCATAAGAGCACGATCTACTAACTCCTGGTAGTTATTGAAAGTGGCTACCATCAACTACATGCTCAGCTCATCATTCAGGCCTTCTAGAAACTTCTCCTGCTTAGCTGCATCCGTAGCAACGTCATCTGGGGCATAACGTGCTAGCTTACTAAAATCATCCACATACTGGCCAACTTTCCGTCCTCCTTGGCGTAAGTTGCGAAACTCACGCTTCTTCATGGCCATAGCTCCTGCTGAAACATGGGCAGTACGAAAAGCTTGCTGAAACTGATTCCATGTGACAGTGTCTACATGATAAGTGGCTGTAAAATTCTCCCACCATTCTGCTGCGGGTCCGTCAAGCTGATGTGCGGCAAACTTCACCTTTTCTTCATCTGTGCATCCTGCAGTGGTGAACTCCCTCCCTATCTTACGGAGCCAATCATCTGCTACTATCGGCTCGGTGCTACTGGAAAACACCGGCGGATTCAACCTTAAGAAACGTGCCAGATGGTCAACAGGTGGTGGTGGTGGGTTGTTGTTGTTGTTGCCTTGGTTCTGTACCAATGTTTGAATCAAGGTATTCTGCTGCTGAATCAACTGGGTGATCTCTGGTGGGAAAACAAACTCGGGGTCGCGTCTCGGAGGCATCTGAGGGTTTAAAGGGGAGAGTTAAGAATAGAATGAGGTCTAGTGAGAATACACTACCCATATGCACATGAGTCAAAAACACACAATATCATTCCAATCAATTCAAACAAGGGCATACAACTATCTAACTATCGTTACAAAAGTGCTTGGACTAAAACTAATTGAATGGTGGAAATTCTACTACTGTTGTGGTGGTCAACTAGAAAAACTGCTCTGATGCAGATTCCATGATATCTGCTTCAGCTTCATCAACATAGTCATCATCGCTGTCGTCGGGATCCGAGTCGGTGTCGTCGATGATGATATAATTATCTGGACAAGTAGGTTCATCCTCTTCTCCTCTGGGTGCTGATCCTCCCATGAATACTCCAATCTTCTCCTTAAGGTCACCGTTCTGTCTTACTAGAGCGATGATTTCTTCCATATAGTCTTTACGCGTAGCCTTGAGTTCTGCTTCTAGCTCCTTGATCCTAGTCATAGCCTTCTGTAGCTCCTCCATATCTGCGCACATCTGATTTTCCTGGCGTTGGATGTGTTGGTTTAACTCCTGAATATAAGCTGCGATTGACCTGTCCTTCCTGGTGGTGATCATCTCCCAATGCTCATCTCGGCACCCACAAATCTGGTAGATAGTATTCTTGAGATCGTTGTAGTAAACTTCTCCAATCCGTCCCATGGCGATGTGGGCTGCCATGCTCTTTCCTAGGCTCCATGTTGGTACATCAAAGGTAAACTCTATTGGCTCTGTGACTGGTGCAAACGTCCTTCCTGGAATGTAGACTTGAATCCTCCAGCGCTCCTCTTCAGGTAAAGTGGCGTTGAAGGTCCCGGTGAAGCTTGGTACTCCTATGTTCAGGTATCTAGTGGCTTCCTTCAAGTGATATCCAAAAGGTGAATTCTCATCTGGTTGTGCGAACTTGATCCTTGCATCCGCCATCCTAAGAATAGAAAAGATGAGGAGTCAGAAATGAGAAGAAAGAGTAGTGATCTAGGGCTTAAGCTTAGTGGCCGTGTTCTACAGTCAGCGTGTGCTCTGATACCACCTTTGTAGCGACCAGACCTCAAACAGTCTGATCTCTATGCTCTGTGTCATCCCTGGATCAGTAATGCTGACACCACAAAGAACTTGGAGGATTTATAACAGAGTAGCAATCACACACTTATTACATCGAATGTCTCAAAAGAGAACTTATGGACATAAATATGGCTTAAGGCCATCTAAAAACGATAACAGCGGAACCCTTGGAAGATAAGCGAGTCCATCAACTCCAACAGCATCACTGAGTATAGAACCACGACCTAAAAACACCTTACTCGTCGTCTGAAAAGTCTGCAACATAAAACGTTGCAGCCCGAAAATGGGTCAGCACATGGAATATGCTGGCAATGTAACACATAAAGAATAACAATGGAAATAGGCTATACTACATGCATATTTGGCTGGTGGTAAAGCTCTATGGTTACAGTTTTTGCATAAAGCCAATTTTTCCCTACTGCAAAGGAATAAATTTATTTAACTATCATGGTAGTTGTTAAACATTGAGAATGGTTGACAGCATTCTCAATCCTAATTAAAAGTACTCATTAAAAACCCAACAATATTGATTATAGTAACATGATGAGATTCACATGATATCCAAGTACTAGATACTCAAAATGTCCATAACCGGGGACACGGCTAACAATGATTAGTTTATACACTCTGCAGAGGTTTGCGCACTTTTCCCCACATGACTCGATCGCCTCCGTTTGATTTCTCGCACTACATGATGTTTGAGAAACGGATGACCGAGACATAGTCTTTCGGAAGCACTTGCACCTTACAAGAGGGGTAGACCGTACCAACCTACATCCCCTACATCTGCTAGTCCACCCCGTAAGAGTTCGCACAACTTAGTCAACTATGCTAGAGCCCATAATAGCATGTGGCTGCACACGGAAGTTTCTAGTTTGAATAATCTCATGATCCCTTTGAGCCTGGGTGGCGGTCCGAAGAAATACAGGCAAGTCCTGCTAGAAAACAGGTGCCTCAATCCACCCAGATGTGTGTTTAAGTTGCCACCTTAAATAAACCATTAATTAACAATCTCACATCTGTCATGGATATTCACTCACCCAATCCACGTCTACTAGCATAGCATGGCATAATAAGCAAACGTAGAAGTAACTCCCAAAGGTTTGT
The DNA here is from genome assembly GCA_900231445.1 of Triticum turgidum subsp. durum. Taxonomy (NCBI): domain Eukaryota; kingdom Viridiplantae; phylum Streptophyta; class Magnoliopsida; order Poales; family Poaceae; genus Triticum; species Triticum turgidum. Next base: position 707,935,066 of record LT934117.1, read on the forward strand.
TAATAGAACAGGTAAGAGGTACTACCTCATCTACTTCCCATCCCACAATTTAATTAGATCCTAATCATGCAATGTTTGAGGGTTGATCTAATGCATAAAAACTGGGTAGTAGAAAGGTATGATCAAGTGTTACTTGCCTTGCTGATGATCCGCGAGACCTAGAGACTCGAAGTAACAGGCGGCGCACTCCAGGTATTCTATCGCAGACAAACAAACAAGCATACAATAAGTACTCATCTAAATGCACATGTAAAACTCGAGTAAAAGATCTAACCAGATTGTTCAACTTAAGAACTCCGGTTTTGCCAAAGAAACAAATCGAATAAAGCAACGGAAGTCAAACGGTGAAAGAGAACAGCTTCGTTTTACTAATCTGGATCTAAGTCAAATTTTACGGAAGCAAAAACTTGTTTAAGTAGATTATTCGGAAAGAGGGTTTCGAGATGAAACTCCAGGCGCTTGAATCGCCTGATTCCGATAAACGAGCGAAAAGTTAAACTAAAACGAAAATCGGATCAGGAATTGCGATCAGAAAAATCGCGGATTAAATCCGAGAAAAAGAAAAACGACGAACGGGTCAACAAACGAACGTTCGTTAACTAAACGAATCTGACGAAAGCGTTCGTTAAAGCGAACTAACGGACGAACGTCCGCTTATTAACCTAAACCGAAAAAACCGAAAACTAAATAAAAACGAAACAAAAAAACTGAAAAAAAACCGTAATAAAACTGCCCAGTTTTGAAGAAAAACCGGCGGCACGCGGTTCGAGGCGGCGGCGGAGACGAAGTCCGCCGGGGCTCCGGCGGGGTCCGGCGATGGTGGGCGGCGGCGCTGGCGGCGGATCGGTCGGGCGGCGGCGCGGACTAGGGTTAGGGTTTCGGTGTGGGCCGGCGGCGGCAGTGTGGGCTGGCGGTGGCGCGGGCTAGCGGGGTCGGGCGGCTGGGCCGGGGCACCGGGGTGGCGGTATTTATAGTGCCCCCCCGAGCGGAGTCCCGCTAGGGCACGGCCCGTAGGTCGGTTGCGCGTTTTTTTTAAATAATTCCGCGCAGAAGAAAAATAAAAAGAAATACTAAACGGACTCCAAAAATACAGAAATAAATTTTTGCCGACTTCTAAAATGAAGCCGGACAAGATGAACATTTATTTGGGGCCTAAATGCAATTTTGAAAAACGCGCATTTTTCCTAAATTCAAATAAAAGGCGAAAACTCCAAAATAAAATCTTATTTGATTTTTTTATTAAATCTTCATTATTTCTTTATTTTGGGAAAGTCGTTTTATTCCCTCTCTGAAACTTTGGTAGTAGAAATAATTGAAGATAAAATAAATAAAACCAAACGATCCTATTTTCAAAATTTGAGAAAACCCAAATATGAAAATAACGAAATCCCCAACTCTCTCCGTGGGTCCTTGAGTTGCGTAAAATTTCTAGGATCGAGCCAACGATGCAACAAAAATATGATATGCAATGATGATCAATGTATAAATTCCAAATTGAAAATTTGGGATGTTACAGGGCAGGATACCCAATGTTACCTGGCTTGACGGTTCCTTCGCGGAGACCGTGAAAGGGTGGCAATCGGGGTGGTTCTACATCACCGAGCCGCCCGACACCAACTGGGCAGCGGCCCCCGAATTCCGATCCGGAATTCCAATGCGGCTCAGTTCCTAGGAAAAGAAGGGCCTGGCCTGGGGCGAACCTGCGGAGTTGACCCGACTTCAGAACTGCATCAAAAATATGATGGACAAGAAGATCAAGCTTGTCAATGTGGTCCAGGTCATGCTCGTCCGCCGCATTCTTCCCTGCCAAAGACGGGCATACAATCTGTGGGAGTTCAATCCGGCCGAACACCAGACACTTCAAGAGCTCTATGGCACGACGCACAAGGACGCATGGAAGGTGCTATTCAATACCTACGAAATACCTCCTCCCACATCCGAAGACCGCGGACTCCACGTCACGCGGCTCCCCCATCCGGTGAGTTTTCTGACCATCACCAGATGTAGCTTTCTCAGCATACTCATGGGAGGATTTTAAGTCGTCATGTGTATTTAATCAGGATTACGTGGTGATGGCGGAGCGGATCGACTGTCCCGCTCCGCTGCCATAAGGTCCAGCAACCGATCTCCTGACGGAGATGCTAGTCCCGGCGCCTTACAAGGTGCCGGAAAATAAGGCCCAAAAGAAGGCCCCGGGGACCAGGAAGGGTCTCCGGCATAAGATCGTACTGGATGCCTCGTCCAAAGACGATTAGGCATGCTCCTCCCACGAAGGGGGGAGGAAAAGGAAAGGGCCGCCCCATCCGGGGAGGCCGAAGGGCCTAAGGGGATGGCCCAGGGGACCAGGAAAGGTCCCCGGCGCAAGGCCGTCATAGACTCATTGTCCGAGGACGATGAGGCAGATTCCTCCCGTGGAGGCGGGGGAAAATATGAGGAAATTCCGCCTCCCCGCACTGGGGAGGAGAAGAAAAGTAAAGCCGCCCCGCGGGGGGAGGCTAGGACGTCCAAGAAGGGAAATGTGTCCCTTCCGGATCACTCCACCACGGTCGCCTACAGCGAGGAGGAGTGGCTGCCGAGGAGCAAGCCCCTAGTAAGATCGTAAGTATCCGCAGTCTGTTGTACTTTAGTGCGACTTAGCTTCATAGTTTGTTATAACGCCGGACACGTATATGCAGTCCGGCCAGGGCCCATCCCGAGGTATCCTCTTTGGATGGGTCTTTGAGCGATTCGGCGATGAATTCGCTCCCGACGGCCACCTCCCCTCGGCCTGCAGATGACACGGAGGTGTGGTCCCAAAGGGTAACAGAGCAGGGGGAGGCGGATCTGGAGACGTCCCAAGGCGAGATTCCAGACGCCGGGCACAAGGGGAGTAAGATCCCCGCAGCTTATGCTGACGAGAGCAGCAGCAAGTCGGGCTCCCAGCCGAACACTGTGCCAGAACCTCCAAAGGTTCCGGATTTGGGTAGGCAGCCCCTCGCTAAGGAGGGCGAGCCGACCGTGACGATGACTTCCGTTGCGCCAGAGGCGTCGGATTTGGAAGTGCTTCGCGGCGCTTCCATGGATGAAGAGCACCGTACTCTTATGAGTGCGGTGATTCAGAAGGTTCGGTCCGCCAAAAGCGGATTGACCGAAGCCTGCACCAGCCTCCTGATAGGCTTTGAGGTAAGTAATCAAAAGTGTGTGAAATTATCACCCAATAGACAGTAGCCCCTGATACTCTGTTTGGTGTTCGGAAAGAAAAGACAAATGCAGGGTCAACTTTAAACCACGGGAGTCTAATCAGTAGGTGTCTATGTGAATAAGCAGGTAGTGCTGCTTGCCGCTGCTACCCGCACAACCGAGGTCACCGGACTCATACGGGATCTCGAGCAGGCCGAAGAGGATCTCAGCCTCACAAAGAGGCAGCTCAAAGAGAACAAAGGTGAGTGATACCCCGTTCAATATCATATAGAGGAGAAAAAATTGATGACACTAACAAAAAGCGTCATGATTTTGTAATAGGGGCCACGACCGAAGTGGCGGCCCTGAAGAAAGCGCTATCTGAGGCCGAAGACAAGGCGGCCGCGGAGCGCATTGAGCATGAGAAGCAAGATGCTAGGGTGGGCGATGTGCAGCAAGAGCTCTAGGAGCTCGGCAAGAAGTTCGAGTCCTTGGAGCGTGACTTCAAGACGAAAGAGTCTGAGCTTGCGAAGGCCCTTTTGAGCACGAAAGACGCCAAGGCCGAAGCCCAAAAGGCCCAGCAGGAAATCCAGGCGACCAAGAAGATAGCGGCGGGTAAGGCATTTATTATGCAAAGCAAGCATGTGGAGGAGACATTTCCTTTACTTACCCGAATTCAGAGCTCACCAGGGGCATCCGCAGATCAGCCACGCAGCGTATCGGATGCCACGGGGTTCTACCGTGCCGAAGAGGAGAGCTCGACGGAGAAGATGTTCTGGTCCCAGTATGCTGGAGCCGAACACCCGATGCCTCTGAGTGACCAACTGAAGCAATTGGTTGAACTCCACAGGGCGGCTGAACTGGCCATGAAGGACTTCATAGTCCGGATGTGGCCTGGTGAGCCCCTACCCGCCAGCTACTTTGGCCTTATAAAGCAGATGGTAAATGCCTGTTCGCGGCTTGAAGTTATCAAGCGATCTGTTTGCATTGAGGGTGCCTGCTGGGCCTTTGCCCGTGCGAAGATGCATTGGGCCAAGCTGGATGCAGAGAAGCTGGTGAAGGATAGACCGCCGGAGGGCAAGGCGCATCACTACCCAAAGAAATATTATGATGGCGTGATGAAAGGCGCTCGTCTCATGGCCGATGAATGTACCAAGGACACAATCTTTGAGTGAATGTACTCATGTCGTCTTTGTAATATGAAAACGAACCTATTTGCGCTATATAGCGCTTTGTTGATTTAAAATATTACCTTCTATGCGGCTGTTTATAAAATTCTGAAAGTAGGCCAGTCGTCGGCTTCCATCCCCATGTAACTAGCACTGGGGTGTTTGTGGAAAAAATCCGAACACTCTTTATCCAAATGTTTGGTACCTGAGGGAGGTGTTTGGCGCAGCGAACAAGGCAATCGGACTATGCAGCTTTATAACTCTCACTTAGCCATAGAAGTCTACAATTTTAAATTGCGGCGAAGCCCCTAGAATTTGGAAAGCCGAATTGGGGCACTATACACGCCTAAATCGGACGAGGCCGATTCCTCGCCTAAAGCGGAAAAAATCTTTAAGGATTTTAAGACCTCTTGAACAGCGACCAGCTCTCGCCGCATCATGACAATCAGTTTTCGGCTTTCTCTACTGAGGTGCTTGTCCGGGAGAACCGGGACACAATCACAGTAGTTCTCCCTGCGCTACCTTAGCCGATATAACGGAACGTAAGGTAACAAAACAAGGGAGCCGGGCAAACCCAACTATTGACCCAAGACATGATTCGGAGCTGATGCATATAATGCTTAAGTTCAGGGTGCCGTACTATTGAAAGTGTTCGGACTTATATTGCCGTATTAAGGGGCGCCATGAGAAGCCCCTGGCAAACTGATCGTACCAAAGTGTACGAATTCAATATTAAATAAACATTTTTAGGAAAAATGTGAGGATAGGAATAATAAGCTGGCGCTATATATTATCCCCCATTGATAAATAATACGTCCAAGTGTATCTTTACAATTAATGCGTTGAGCGGAAGTAAAGAGGACTATTTGACATGTCCTATCCAAGGGCGGGCCGCGTGTAGGTATATAAAACAGGTATAACGATCATTAATAGATACCACCTTGGTATTCCCTTTGTGCGCAAAGCTTTTTTCCTCCTTGGTTTTCTCTCCTGTGATAAGTCCGATGATCCGGTTCTCTGAAGAGGCTTCCCGAAAGCAGGGTCCTGAAAGATAAAGGGGGTTATTAAAGTATGTTGCGGCTGAACCGCACTGTTGACCGCATCACTATTGCGCCTCCGTCTATGCCCATGGTATTTTGAGTGCGTAATTGTGTACGCACGGCACGAATGCTGCCTGAATGGGGCTGGGGCGGAGGCCGGACTGCTAGTCGTGCTCTTGGTGTGCCTGGCGATCCTGTTGTAGGGTACTCCGGACTCGCTTGACCGTGTTCGGGGTTGTTGTCGCCGGATTGGTGGTTTGCCGGAGAAGGCTACTTTGTACTTCTCACTACTAGGAAAAGGCATGCTAGTGGCGCATCGAATTTGCCTTCTAATGGCGCACTACTGGTGCGCCACTGGCATCACGCCATTAGAATTAAATTCTAATGGCGCACTACTGGTGCGCCATTAGTATCTGGTGTTCTAATGGCGCACCACATAGTGCGCCATTAGTATAGCCTGCAGTGCGCCATTAGAATGCCTCCCAGGGGCCATATGTACAAATGTGCTTTGGCATTCTAATGGCGCACCAGCAGCTAATGCGCCATTAGTGTGATGATCACAGTGCGCCATTAGTTTCTTGTGTGGTGCGCCATTAGTATGAATATTAGGTTTTATTTTTTTTGCTTTTCTGATTTTTGCAGAACAGGTTACAAAATATATTATTGCATAGAATATAGACAGCAGCACACAGCAACATCAGATTCATCAAATACAATAGAAGATTAGTCTCCGAATACAATTCATCATATTAGTCTCCGGATTCAAAAGACCGGACAAAGATAAAACATTACAAGTCTCAAGACCACGAGTATCGAGTTTTCCTTCACATTACAAGTCAATATCGATCATCTAAACTACCATCACATAGAAGAGAGCTGTGGTCATCACGATGAGCATCATCGCGATCAAACTGGTCTTCATCCGGTTCCTCCAATGCTCCCTCCTCTCTCCCGCTAGATAGCGGGCGTATCTAGATTCGGCCTCCGCCCTAGTGGTGTACCCTTTGTAACTGTTACTGCTGAAAAGGTGAACCTGTCTCCGACACTCCTCCCAGTCATCGTAGACTCCGGGAACCTTACCCTTGTACACGACATACGACGGCATCTCTATGCACAAGCCAAACAACAGACAATACATAAGCAATGTGTAAGTATGCAACAAAAGGATCGGAAGAGAAAAGCAAGACATTAATAGCACGATTCATGGTCCTACTAATAAATAGCATCGATTACATCTAAGTTGAACAACCGTCCAAACCAAAGAGACATACGAATTCATTAAAGTTTAATTACAACATGAGCCAATCAATGTTTCAGAACTACACATCACTACTTTCGACTCAACTCATCGGACAGGAGCGTGGGTGAAGCCGCCGTCTGTCATGATGGTCATGAAATCACGGTCGTTGTCACCCTGCATTTGTAGCGTTACATCTATCTCACTGTTGGACGGTTGATATCTGAGGAAGAACTGCCCCGTGGTATGAAGGACATCTTGATGGATGATGTCCGCAAACTCCGACTGGATGCGAAAGAATTCTTGTCTGAGGTCCGCGTCCTGGACTGCCGACAAGCTCGCGGCCCAATCTTTGAGATTATCTGGTAGCAGAAGGTGATGATGGTCCCTTACGATCGCCCGCATGTGATGGAGGGCGTAGTAGGCATCCTTCTGACCGCCACGCGGCTGCTTGATGAAGCAGAACTTCGTATTGTGTGAGAAGATGTGCTTGCCGTACTTACGAACTGGCCTGGTGAAGGTGCCTCCAGATTGGGCGTAGCCGGGGAGAACATCATCAAGAACTTTCTTCACATTTGTGTAGTCTATCATGGAGTTACGGTTCGGGTCGAAATACGTGGCCATGGAATATTTCGGGCTTAAGAGGATGAGTGTGCAATGTGTGTCACTGCACAGAACACGGAATGTTAGAAAAAAAAGAACGATCGAAATCTAAGAAATCATATGTTACGGGGCGGTTAAGGGATGACTTACTCGGGAAAGTAAGGCACAAGGAAGTTATCCTTATCTGCGTTTGCCAGAATGACGCCTTCGAGGTGTGAACTCGCAACTTGGCGGTCCCCAGCGCTGCTCAAGTGCTTGGCACGCATGTAGAAGGGGTCGACTATCACGATGTCCGGGGTATTGTCTCTAATGATCCGCATCTGCATGCTCAGCGAAAACAACCGAACGAAGGTGTAGTGCAACGGATGAAGGTTAAACATAGCAAAGATGTCATCAAACTGCAGGACGATCATACCCCCGATGTCGCCATCCACAAAGCCCTTGCTCTCTGGCACCTTGGCCACGAAAACCGGGTATGCCACATCCTTCTCTCTGAGACGCCGCTTCTCCAAAATCAGAACACTGTGGTGCAGACTCCGCATAGCACCGGTTGCAGCATTCAGCATATTTGGCGGTAGCATCGCCCTACCCGCCACATGCACCCTCCTCGAGATATCCTTAGGTGAAGGTGGCCCGTCCTGAGCACGGATCGAACTCGGTGCCGGCTGGCTCGCACCGGCGCCCTTGTTAGTCTTTCGTTTCCGGCCCTTCTTCTTGATCTCCTGTAATGGGACCGAGTTCTGCTCACAGACCGCCTTCTTCAGCGTGTTGGGGCTGATAATATTTCGCGCCTCAGCTATCTGAGGCTCGGTGAAGGCGGGAGCTGGAGGCGTGTCCTGAGAACTGAACGCCAGACGACGCTTGTTGCAATTGGATTTCTCCGCCGTACCAGCTAGATCGCGGTGGTCTCGGTTGGGTTCTTGATAAAGAGGCCCGCAGAACTCGTCAGCGTACCCATGTTCAGCAAAGTACTTGTGAACTTTGGTAAATGTACCGTCGTCGTTGTCGTCGCCGTCCGGATCCTGTGCCATAGGGCTGTCCGGATCCTGTGCCATAGGGATGTCCGGCAGGTCCGGTAGCGTTGCGGCGTTCTTGCCATGGCTTGGCGCCGGCACGACTGGCGGTCTTGTCTGTGGGGTGGTGTCCCCCGCCCCCAAACGAATCTGGCTCTTCGGCCATAGCAGGGGCCAGTTTACGCAGGTGCCGAGGGTCATCTCATCTTCTTTGTTGGCCCCAGCAGGTCGAATCGGAGGTAACAGCTCGTCGCAGCCTGGCAGCACCCGGACCACTTCAACCCTATACATTGTGGTTGGCATCGGATTACCGTGGAACATGGGGTTGCCCGGTTGAACGATTCTGCCCTTGGCGACATTGACCAACTCGGCGCCCACGAAGTGCAGAAGAGTGCAAGGAACGTCGGCGGTGCCCTGCGAAAACATGTATAGGGCGTCAGGGATGCCCAGTCAAAGGCAAGGAGATGAAGTCATCGGCCGAGAGGCTTAGTTACCGTGATGCCGTCGAGCTCGGCTAATGTCGAGGCACCGCCAACGGCGGGCGTGCAACTGACGGAGGGGGCGCTTGCTGGCGAGGTGCCGGTCGGCGTACACCCGGGTGCATTAAGCTCCAATGCCCGTGCCGGTGCCGGAGACACGAATACCGCCTCCGCCGGAGACACCAATGGCGCCGCCGCCGGAGACACCAATGGTGCCGCCGCCGGAGACACCAATGGCGCCACCGCCGGAGACACCAATGGCGCCGCCGCCGGAGACACCAATGGTGCCGCCGCCGCGCTGTGCGAGTTGCTGGCCGTGAAGCTGGGAACTGGGGGAGGCCCCTTATGGCCGCCCGCAATCCACGTCGTCAGCCCATGAATCAACGTAGGCACCATGGCGTTGAGCTTCGTTCCCAGCTGTTGTTCCACTTGCTCTTGGACAAGCTCCGGAATCCGCGCCACTTGTGCCTTGAGTGCTTCAACCTCGCGCGTCTGGCTTTCCGAGCTGGCCTTTTTCTCCTTCCGCACACCAGCGGTATAGTATGACCCCCATTTTGTGGACAAGCCTTTGCCGGCCACACGACCAGCTGACGTCAGCTTATCGAGCTTATCCTTCTTTTTCATTACGTTCAACGCCCTATTTAAAGGGGTGTCGAAAGGGGAGCTCTTAGACGACCCCGCGCTACTGCTTTCATTGTCCTGCGAAAGGAACATGAACCATTTAGAAATATTGGGGATTAATTAGAGTGCAACCATATGGAGCTAATTACACGGGGGTGTATTCCTTACCAGAACAAGCTCAAGCGCCCTGGTCTTCGGATCCGTGGTAAGCTCCTTTGTTATCGGGTCCTCCTTGTACCGGGCCCTGACATAGTTCCTGGTCTGCTTGTCACCGCTGTATTTCTCGAAGCGGGGCGGTAGGCCTTGCTCGGCACGCTCCGCGTCCTCCTTGTCCCATATAGGCTCCGCCACTCTATAACCGCCGGGACCGAGTTTGTGTTCCCCTAAGTTCAACTCCCGCATTTCTTTCCCCCACTGACTTGATTCGGAGGTTGCGGGGCTCTGGCACTTGATCTTGAACTCCTTGTACTCATCTTCGCTCATCAAATGATATTTCGCCTTGATCTTGTCATAACTATCACCTTTATCAATCATTCTCTTCACCGCGCTTCTCCAAGTAGACAGGGCCGTGCTCATCTTCGTGAGGGCGGCATTGTTCACTCTATTACCTGAGAGGCATGTGTTTTCAAATTCGGCGGGGAACTTGTATCGTTCGTGCAGCTTCGTGAAGAGGAGGTTGCGCAAATTCGCTCGGTCCTTATGCCTAAGGTTCTCGGTGTTGATCGAGACGGTGCTCCGGAGAATGCACCCGAGCTGAACCGAGTACCCCTTGACTATATGTTTGGGCTCCGTTGGATTCCCGTCGGAGTCCACTTGAGTGAATTCCTCCTTGACGGTGCGGAGCGCATTCGGGCGCCGGTCCTTCCTTTGCTTCTTCGGTTGGCTGCCATCTATGTGTGCGCCGCCACCATCTGTGTGTGCGCCGCCATCATCAGTGGTGGCATCCTCGGCGGCACCATCAGTGGTGTCATCCCCGACACCACTAGGGGTTGTGTAATCAGGATCGGTGTCTTCCGCGGCGTCATCATAGCGGTGAGGTTGTTCCTCCATCTCTTGGGACAGCTCCCAGAATTGCTTGCCGCCCGAACCACCGGCCTCATCGTTGTGGGCCATGTTTCTCTCTAAATAGGAAAAACGTTTGGTCAAAAAGATGGTTTTCTCAAGGAACAAGATCATGGTCTCATGATTTAGGGTTTGTCGACACCGAGGCACCCTAAAACCCTAAGCTTTCATCATTTAGGTTCTCATCGACACCGAGGCATCCGGGGCAGCCAAGTTAAGTTTTCATCATTTAGGGTTTATCGATGCCGAGGCACCCTAGGTTGGGCCTAATCTTGGCTCTATTGCCACCTATGTTGGGTTTATCATCTAGGGTTTATCGATGCTAAGGATAATTCTAAGTTGGGCCTAATCACTTGGCTCTATTGCCACCTATGATTTAATGCAGCAAGAATGGCAGGGCAGTTGATCCTACTTAACAAAGTACTAAGATAGCTCGGCCCATGCATTAGTCGCAAGTACCCCATATGTCCTATTTTTAGCAAAGTCATGCTAAAATTCACGGAAAATTTCAGCATGACCTTTGCTGAAAATAGGACATATGGAGTACCCGAATTTGCCGGAACGGAAGTTAATCGACATTCCGGCAAACTCAAGGGCCTCTCGAGGTACAGCAGCAGCATCACAAGTTGACAAAATTTCCAAGTAGTACAGCAGCAGCATCACAAGTAGTACCAATGAACATATAGTCCAGCACATTCTGAATTTCGATAAATGACAGTAAGTTAACTCATGCTGACAGCAACAAACTTATAACAACATAAATGAAATTGCAGTTCCAAGTGGGTATGCGAAATAATAAAACCAGATAAATGATTTTGTTCGCTCCACTTAACAAAAATAAAGAAATGATTTCTTTTAATACATCTGGTAAGCTGCACACTGTCTAATATGTGTCATAAATGACAAAGCTGCACACTGTCTAATATGTGTCATAAATGACACTAAGATCTCATTACACTCTACATATGCAGCATCTATAGAAAGAGGCCATCAGTAATATTTGGGTACTGTGACAAAAATCAGTGTTAGGCATGCAAAGATCCTCCACCACATCCTCGAGCCAGCTACCATAGCACGGTACTGTCGGTTACTTTTGGACATCAAGCACGTTACCCTTTTCTTTCTGCCGAACATTGTTCAAACTCTGAATAAGAAACAATTTGGAGAGATGCAAATCTATTATAGCTTTCTGACTCAGCTGAGTATGATGTAATATCTTATCTAAACGGTTATGTCAATTCCATCTTACACACAACCGCAATGTGTTGCAAGACTCACAAGCATGCAAGGCACATCTTCTGTATCAAGGAGAAAATAAGCAGATATTTGGCAAGGTCTTTCGGTACTGTTCAAAGGCACTTGTCTGTTGGAGTAATCCAAAGTGAGTTGTGTTTAATCAGGCAAGTACTACTAGTTATACGTGTGCAAGGTTATTGTGAATGATTATAGCATATTAGTCTAGATTAGGAGTTTTAAATCGAGTACTCCATCAGATTGGGATACTACTCTAGATTAGTGTAGCCACTATCTAACAAAAAATTTCAGAACTGAATTTCAGAGTACTCTAAATGTTGTGTGCCCTAGTATTTCTGTGTTCCCTTGCATTTCTATAACATTTAGTAGCATGACAATTTTATCATGTTGAAAAAAATTCAGTAACACGAATTTGGCTAAGCCAAGCATGATCTTGCTTGCATTGCCGCCTTTGCTACATGAAGCAATAGGGTAGGTTCAGTTTCACTGAATTTTTGAAACTATACATCATTTGCTGAATTTTTGCTCTACATCACTTGCTCTTTGTAAATTATTGCATATATCCAGTGACTGAATTTTTGAAACTATAGTTGAACCTCTTCAGGAAACGCAAAACAGTTAACTGAAACTATCTAAAATAGTTAAATCCACTTGATGCTTACCTAATGCAGGCCAACAGAATGAAATGAACTACGAATTTGTTCTCTGAAATACATGTATGCCAACAGAGAGGATGTTCTTACAAGGGAGCAAGAAGCCTGCCGCCATGGCCCTAGGGTTTGCAGGTGAGGGGTGGAGGAGAAGGGAGGAATCACCTGGGGGAGGGGATGGGGGAATGGAGGAAGACGCCGGCGTTGAAGCTCCGGCAGCGGCTGGGCGTTGAAGCTCCGGTGACACGCGGTGGGCTCCTCCACTCGCCTGTCTCTGCGTCTCGGCTTGGGCGGAGGACGTCGAGGGCGCGGGCGCGGGCGGAGGTGGGACGGCGAGGTAGGCGGCGCTCGGCTCGGTGTCGCGTGGCCTGGCTGAGCTGAGATAGAGGCGGTCGTCGTCTCCTCCTGCTCGGGGTGCGGGGGCGACGGCGCGGGGGCGACGGCGTGGGGGAGCAAGGCAAAGTTAATTAGGTCGAGTGGGGGATCTGGCGAGCGAGGGAGAGAGGCCAGAGGGGAATAGGTGGAGGGAAGCTTTCTAATGGCGCACCACCCCCCGGTGCGCCATAAGTACGACTATTCTAATGGCGCACCACCCCACGGTGCGCCATTAGAATTTTGTTATAATCTAGCCCGCCAGCCATATCTACAACCTAACCCTATTTACAATAGAACCCACCCACTAGCCCGACTGGTTAGCACGCAGCACACACACCAGGAGGTCCTGTGTTCGATTCCCAGGATCCCCAATATTTTTTTATGCATTTTAAATGGTGTTTTTTATATTTATTTGTGTTTAAATATGTTCAAACTTGTTTAAATCATAACAGTAATATTTTTTATGCATTTTAAATGTTGTTTTTTATATTTATTTGTGTTTAAATATGTTCAAACTTGTTTAAATTATAACAGTAATATTTTTTATAAAAATAGTAAAAAAAATGGTGTTTTTTATATTTATTTGTGTTTAAATATGTTCAAACTTGTTTAAATCATAACAGTAATATTTTTTATGCATTTTAAATGTTGTTTTTTATATTTATTTGTGTTTAAATATGTTCAAACTTGTTTAAATTATAACAGTAATATTTTTTATAAAAATAGTAAAAAAAATTTAAAAAATATGTTCAAAAAGTGCGGGTGCGGGGGGCCGGGTGCTCCGGCGGTGGAGCGGGGGAGGGTTGCGATGGGTGGAGCTAGCGGGGGAGGGTGCGGGTGCGATCGAGATGGAGGGGGATCGAGATCGAGATGGAGGGGGAATCGAGATCAAGTGTCCTCATGAATTCAAAAAGTGCCCATGAAATTTAAAAATATTCATGATATCAAAAAGTGCCCATGAAATACAATCGAGAAATGAAGACTACGATTTAAATACAATCGGTCTTAGCTAGCTATCTGTTCACAATCTTCTTGCCCTTCTTTTTCACAAACGGAGTTCTTCTGTGGAACGGACGTCCTTTAGGTAGGGTGGTCCTGCTTCTTCTTGTGGTGTGTGCTGCTACTTCATCATCGTCGTCATGTTCGATCTTCGGGTCGCTGTACTTGTCGAAGTCTTGCTCATTGGCTACTCCATCCATTCCGATGATCTTCCTTTTGCCTCTCCTCACGACAACACGACTGGGCTTTGGCGGGTCGGTAATGAAGAAGCATTGGTCCACTTGGGAAGCCAGTACCCATGGCTCATTTTTCGCGGTGACGTTTGCGCCCGCGGTCTTGGATTTGGCTTCGGGTATAACCATGGTGGTGAAATACCGGTCTTCTTTTATGACGTTTTTGGCCCATCTGACACGGAACATCGGGACCTTCTCTCCAGCATAGCTCAGCTCCCAGATCTCCTCGATCCTTCCGTAGTATCTGTCCTTGTCGTTACCGGTGTAGGATTCCATCGTTACCCCGGAGTTCTGATAACCATCGCTCTTCATGTCCTTGTCCTCGGTGTAGAATGTGTAGCAGTTCATATCGTACGCCTCATAGGTCATCAGGTTGTGCTCGGCGCCCTGTGACAAGGCGAATATGAGTTGTTCTTCCGCGGAAGAATCCTCATGTAAAGGGTACAACAGAAGCTTCTTCTTGAACCAACGCGTGAAACATGAGTCGTGCTCTTTGAGTATATCTCCGTCCGTCCTCTGTTGGCCTCGGTCATTGTACGTCTTCTTAATAAAGGTTTTGTGCTCTACCACCCAAGGATCGACCACGTCTATTTGTTGTAGCGCGACTAGGTTTGCTCTTTCAAAGTCAGCGAGTCGACCCTCGAAGTCGACATGCATTTCGCGGCGACACTCATGGTGACCCCATCCAGCGAGCCTGCCGAGGTGCCTGTTGACGGGCAGACCAACGGGGTTCTCGATGCCTAGATAATTCGTGCAGTAGGAGATGCACTCTTCGGTCAGAAAGCCCCTGGCTATGCTTCCCTCTGGACGTGACATGTTGCGAACGTATCCTTTGATGACACCATTCATCCTTTCGAACGGCATCATGCTGTGCAGGAACGTCGGCCCGAGTTGGATGATATCCTCCACTATATGGACCAGCAGATGCACCATAACGTCGAAGAATGCGGGCGGGAAGTACATCTCAAGCTCGCATAGTATCACCACGATCTCTTCCTGTAGCCTTCTGAGTTGCCTCACGCCAATCGACTTCCGAGAGATGACGTCGAAAAAGTTGCATAGGCCAAATAGCGTTTCACGGACGTGCGCGTCCATGATCCCACGGATTGCAACTGGAAGTATCCGCGTCATCAGCACGTGACAGTCGTCAGACTTCATCCCGCTGAACTTCTGCTTCGCTGGGTCTAGGTATCTGCTTATCTTCCCCGCGTAACCGTAAGGAAGTTTTACTCCTAGGAGGCAGGTGAAAACTGCTCGATCTCCTCCTGACTTAGAGTGAAGCACGCGGGAGGGTAGTCATTTCCAGTCTTCTTGGCCTTTTTGCCTTTGCGACGACTTTCCGTGTCCTGCTTCGCATCATCATCATCATCATCATCATCATTAGCGTGAAGCTCCTGCCTGATGCCCATTGATTTCAAGTCTGCCCTTGCTTTCGGCCCATCTTTGGTCCTCTCTGGCATGTTGAGCAGGGTACCAAGCAGACTCTCGCACACGTTCTTCGTGATATGCATGACATCAAGGCTGTGAGGCACACGGTGGATCTTCCAGTACGGCAAGTCCCAAAAAACAGACCTCGTTTTCCATACCTTCAGCAGCGGCTCTGGCGCCTTTCGCTTCTTTCCCGGCAGTGGGCAGTCTTTCCAATTTTTCAACAGCTTGTCTATTTCCTCGCTGCTCCTCGTACACGGGCGTTTTCGGGGTTCGGTTTCACCATCGAATAGATCCTTGCGTTTCCTCCACGGGTCATCGTCGCGAAGCCACCTTCGATGTCCCATGAACACGGTTTTCGAAGACCCGGGATCTCTATCTAGCTGGCGATACGTTGTGTCATCCATGCACCTTACGCATCCAGAAAATCCGTGGACTACCTGCCCCGTGAGATATCCGTAACCGAGATAGTCGTGCACCGTCGTGAGCAGTGCGGCTCTCATAGGGAAATATTCTTTCTCTGCGGCGTCCCACGTATTGGCTGGCGTTTTCCACAGCGTGTCAAGCTCCTCTTTCAGCAGCCCCAGATACAGATTGATGTCGTTCCCTGGTTGTTTCGGCCCTTCAATTAGCATACTCATGTGAATGTACTTCCTCTTCATGCACAACCAGGGGGGAAGGTTGTACATCCACACAAGCACAGGCCAGGTGCTATGTGTGCTTCTCTGGCTGCCAAACGGATTGACTCCATCGGTGCTCGCGCCCAGCACGATGTTCCTTGGATCGTTCCCAAATTCTGGGTCTTCGAAGTTCAACGCTTGCCACTGGCTCGCATCCTTAGGGTGACTCAGCATCTTGTCTTTTTTATCTATCTCCGGATCATTTGCGTCATCTTCTCGCTTCTTCTCCTCCCTATCCGCGTGCCAACGCAGGAGCTTTGCTACCTTAGGGTCCGCGAAATACCGCTGCAGACGAGAGTGATCGGAAAGTACCACACCGATTTTCGAGGAGCTTTCTTCCTCTTCTTGTATCGAGTGACGCCGCACACCGGACATATGGTAGACTCCGCGTGCTCGTTCCGATAAATGATGCAATTGTTCATGCACACATGGTATTTCACGTGCGGTAAATCCAGAGGACACACGATTTTCTTCGCCTCCTCGAAACTAGTCGGGCACTTGTTCCCCTTGGGAAGACGTTCGTGCCAGAATGACATGTTCTCGTCGAAGCATGCGTCGGTCATTTTGTGTTTTACCTTCATCTCCAGAGCCATGAGCGTTACTTTCAGGCGGGTATCCTCGGGCCTGCATCCTTCATACAATGGAGTAACCGCGTCTATCTCCAGTTGATCCAGCTTGGCTTTCTCTCGGGCGGCAGCTCTTGCGTTATCCGTCCGCTTGAGAAGCAGCTCTTGAATATGAGGGTCCTGCACCCAGCCTCCATCGTCGTCTGCTCTGGCATCTTCATCTTCATGATCATGCCCTTCGTCTTGATCTTCCTCATCATCATGTACGACATCTTCTACATGATGACTGTGTACAACATCACCGTTGTGATCATGTCCTGGAGATTCTTCGTCTTCTCGCCCTCCCTCGCCGCGGTGGTACTTGTCTTGTTGCCCTTCCTCATTTCTTGCCCGGCCCCGGCCATGGACGACTTGATAGTCATCTTCATCACCTTGCCACCGATAGCCATCCATGAAACCACGCAAGAGCAGGTGGTCCCACACATGCCCGGAATCCGGGTCCGCAATAAGGCTCTTCAGCTTGCATCTTCGACATGGACATCTTATCTCTGTCTCGTTCTTTTGAAGCATCTCGGCCTTCGCGGAGCTCAAAAACCTATTCACGATGCCTTCAGTCATCGTGCGGACCATGGTCGCCTGCGGGGTAGAGCAAAACGATATGTTAGAACCAAGAAAAAATTTGGCATGACCTTCCCTAAAAATAGGACCAAAAAGAATGCATAGTGCCAAAATTCTCGCCAAAACGGAAATGAATCAAAACATTCCGGCAAAATATTGGCAACTATCGCATATTTCAAATACCGGTACCTTCAAACACAAACATATATGCAACACCACAAACACATGCAACACCACAAACATACATAGATCTAGCTAGGCCACAAAAAGTGCATGTGCACGTTGTTGGAGTGAGCTAGGGAGAAAAAAAAGTAGATCTATATCATGAAGATAGCTTTCCCTTACTTACCTATCAAAAGAAGGTAATTTCACCACTTAATTTTGTTGAATCTATGGTGGAAATGAGGTGAGGAGGAGGAGATGGCCGAAAGCTTGGAGAAGGAGGTGGATGGAATGAAGTGGGGAAAGTGAGTGGGTAGGTGTGGGCTGTCCAAAATATCTTGTTGGTCCCAGGTTACTAATGGCGCACCGTAGGAAAATGCGCCATTAGTAACCCTGGTTACTAATGGCGCATCAGCATACGGTGCGCCATTAGTAGTTTTGCAAAAAAGTAAAAATAATAAGTATATATACTAATGGCGCATCTCCTCTGAGTGCGCCATTACTAGTTTAAACTAGTAATGCCGCACTGTGCGACGATGCGCCATTAGTAGTTTTGCAAAAAAAAGAATAAAACAAAATTTACAGTAATGGCGCACTGCCTGCTTGGTGCGCCATTAGTAGTTATAGATAGTAATGGCGCATTATGGACCAGATGCGCCATTAGTATGTATGGGAAAATGGGAAAAAAAATAATTCATACTAGTGGCGCACCCTGTTTATGGTGCGCCATTAGTGTCTTCCACACTAATGGCGTATCACAAACAGGTGCGCCATTAGTATATAGTAGTGGCGCACTGCTTCCACGGTGCGCCATTAGAATCAATCCTATCTATAGCCCTTTTCCTAGTAGTGTCTACCGCGAGGGCTGCAGTATGCTCTTCTGTACGGAGAGAGCAGTTCGTGTTTCCGTTAACTGTTATGACCCCGCGAGGTCCTGGCATCTTGAGCTTGAGGTACGCATAGTGTGGTACCGCATTAAATCTAGCGAATGCGGTTCGTCCAAGCAATGCATGATAACCACTACGGAAAGGGACGATATCGAAGATTAACTCCTCGCTTCGGAAGTTATCCGGAGATCCAAAGACCACTTCCAGTGTTATGGAGCCCGTGCAACGGGCCTCTACTCCTGGAATTACACCTTTGAAGGTGGTTTTGGAGGGCTTGATCCTTGAAGGGTCGATGCCCATTTTGCGCACTGTGTCCTGATAAAGCAGGTTCAGGCTGCTGCCACCGTCCATAATGACTCATGTGAGGTGGAATCCGTCGATGATTGGGTCTAGGACCAATGCGGCTGAACCGCCGTGACGGATGCCGGTAGGGTGATCCCTATGATCAAAAGTGATCGGACATGCTGACCATGGGTTGAACTTTGGGGCGACTGGCTCCATCGCATAAACGTCCCTTAGTGCTCGCTTTTGTTCCCGTTTGGGAATGTGGGTGGCGTAGATCATATTGACC
>LT934117.1:707954074-708005533 GCA_900231445.1 Triticum turgidum subsp. durum
TCGCTGTGCAGCCCCTTGTCCTTGTTCTCGGCATTTATTTTGTCGTTCTGTTTGAACACCCAGCAGTCTCTGTTAGTGTGGTTTGCTAGCTTATCCGGGGTGCCGTGAATTTGGCACGAGTGATCAAGTATGCGGTCCAGACTGGACGATCCCTGATTGTTTCTTTTGAATGACTTTTTCCGCTGACCAGATTTTGAGCCACTGAATCCGGCATTGACTGTCGTGTCTTCAGTGTTGTCGCCATTGTTCCGATGCTTATGTCTGTTGCGCTGTGGCTTGCCGTTATTGTCGCGGGCATCTGAAGTTCCGGAGTTTATTGGCGTGATGCTACTACGAGCCAACCAGCTATCCTCACCCGCGCAAAAGCGGGTCATGAGTGTCGTGGGCCGCCATGGACATTGGTTTTTCCTGGCCGAGGTGTCGGGCGAGCCACTCGTCGTGGATATTATGCTTAAAGGCCGCCAGGGCTTCGGCGTCCGGACAGTCGACAATTTGGTTCTTTTTAGTTAGCAACCGAGTCCAGAATTTTCTGGCTGACTCTCTGGGCTGTTGGGTAATGTGACTCAAGTCATCAGCATCCGGTAGTCGCACGTACGTGCCCTGGAAGTTGTCGAGGAATGCGTCCTCCAGGTTTTCCCAACTGCCAATGGAATCTGCCGGTAGGCTATTTAGCCAGTGCCGGGCCGGTCCTTTGAGCTTAAGGGGAAGATACTTGATGGCATGTAGATCGTCACCGCGGGCCATGTGAATGTGGAGAAGGAAATCTTCGATCCATACTGCGGGGTCTGTTGTGTCAACATATGATTCGATGTTTACGGGTTTAAACCCTTCTGGAAATTCATGATCCATCACTCCGTCAGTGAAGCAGAGGGGGTGTGCGGCGCCTCTATGCCGGGCTATGTGGCTACGAAGTTCGAATAAGTCTGGTTGGCTATGTTCGGCCCGACCAGACTTGTTGATAGTGCATCCGGCGTGATGATCGTCGTCACGTGTTGGGGCACGCCCCCGTGATCCGTAGATCGATCTTGGTTGTCCTGCCTTGTTTTCCAATATGTCTTGCAGGTCCTGCCTATTGCCCCGAGCCGTAGTGTATTGGCGTGGGGGTGCGGGCTGGTATTCTGGTTGATACGCTGTTTTATCCCGGCCACGAGGTGGCCGGTCAGCTTCATCCTATGCTGGTAGTATAGGCTCCTCCTCGAGTTGAGGTAGCCACTTGTGCTTTGGATAACCTTTGGTGTGGCGCTCGAGTCCATATTCCTCGGCTGTCAAGACTTGAGTCCATCTGTTTGTGAGCAGATCATGATCAGCTTGTAGCTGCTGCTGCTTCTTTTTCAGGCTCCTTGCGGTGGCCATAAGCCAGCGCTCCTGCTCTACGGGGTCCTCAGGCACGCCGAATTCGTCGTCGCCAAGGATAATCTCGTCTTCGGAGGTGGGCATGTAGTTGTCCTCCTCCGGGTATCCGTCCGTCACCTGTTCGTCTGGGCTGACCTGCCCGTCTTCCTGTTCGTCCTGCTCGAAGGCAGGCAGATCGGGGTTGTATTCATCTTCGGCACCATCCGGATTGTTTTCGTCTCCTGTGCAGGTATTGCTGTGGCGGGGCTTGGAGCGGCGCCGATGACGCCCATGCGTTGCTTTCTTCCTTGAGGGGTTATCCTCCATTGCCTCGTCGCCATTGGTTTCTTTCTGAGTGTCCACCATATATATATCATACGAGGAGGTGGCTATCCAGCGCCCCGTGGGCGGTGGCTCCTGTTCTTCTCCTACATCGTCGTCCACACTGTCGATGTCTTCGGAGTCGAAGTCAAGCACGTCGGTCAAATCATCGACTGTAGCAATGAAGTGGGTGGTGGGTGGGCAACGAATTCCCTCGTCGCCTGCTTCCCACTTGAGCCGGACATAGATCGGCCAAGAGTCTCCTGACAAAGAGAGATACTTTAATGAGTTCAGCATGTCGCCAAAGGGCGAGTGCTGGAAAATGTCCGCAGCGATGAACTCCATTACCGGAGCCCAACCTGGTTCGGCGGGCTCGGGGGTGCGCAGACCGGAACCAACAACCGGACACGAGTCCGGGGGTCCGGTGTCACAGGCTTCCTTGGAGGTGGAGTCTGTGCTCGGCTCTACCGCCGATGAGTGTGCGGCCTCCGGGGCGGGGTTCATCCACCCGTCCTCGGACGACGCGATCTGCCCTGGATTTAGGTCCAGAGCTCCTGCAGGTGCGATAATCCCGAGTATTGTCTGACAGCGGGTCTAAGCCGTGCTCGTCATGACTGTTCGGCGCTCCTGGCGTAGGCCCGAACCCGTCAAAGATCAAGCCTCCGCGGATATCGGTCGTGTAGTTCAAGTTTCCGAACCTGACCTGATGGACAGGGGCATAGCTGTTGATCTGCTCCAGATGGCCGAGCGAATTGGCCCGCAGTGCGAAGCCGCCGAACACGAAGATCTGTCCGGGGAGAAAAGTCTCACCCTGGACCACGTTGTTGTTGATGATTGAAGGAGCCATCGAGCCTTGCAGCGACTACACAGAGGAACTCTCAATGAAAGCACCAATGTCGGTATCAAAACCGGCGGATCTCGGGTAGGGGGTCCCGATCTGTGCGTCTAAGGCTAATGGTAACAGGAAGCAAGGGACATGATGTTTTACCCGGGCCCTCTTGATGGAGGTAAAACTCTACTTCCTGCTTGATTGATCTTGATGATATGAGTATTACAAGAGTTAATCTACCACGAGATCGTAGAGGCTAAACCCTAGAAGCTAGCCTATGATCATTATGATTGTCCCTCTAAGGACCAAACCCTCCGGTTTATATAGGCACTAGGGCTTACACAGAGTCAGTTACAAAGAAGGAAATCTAATATTCGTATTGCCAAGCTTGTCTTCCACGCAAAGGAGAGTCCCATCCGGACACGGGACGAAGTGTTGAGTCTTGTATCTTCACGGTCCAACAGTCCGGCCAAAGTATATAGTCCGGCTGTCCGGATACCCCCTAATCCAGGACTCCCTCAATAGACAAGCAAAAATCTTGCATCGTAAGGGGCCCAACTCCTCCAAATGGCATGTGCACTCAGCGAACGCACAAGGCCCAAACGCAATCTTCGGTAGGTCAACTTAGCTGTGTAGCCACCATACATGTCTACCGGCCAACTGAACTGATCCGGATGTTGTTCATCCCACGGTACCGTTGCTATGGCAAGGCACAAGTGGGCCACCTGCATATGCACAAGGTAGGAAATGTCACCCTGCACGTCCGTCGACCACGCGTTGTCAATCGACGCCTGCTGCACCGTCCTGACATTACGCGCTCGCGTGCTAACCATCTCCCGGATCAAGGGTGCTATCTCTCCAATTGTGAACCCATGAATCCATCTATCCTTCCAGAACATGACCCTCTCACCATCCCCTAGTGTGATATGAGGCTATTGAAGATCAGCTTGGCCTCGCTGTCCTCGGCCATGGGTATGCCCTGCCATGGGCGAGTAAGATAAGTTCTCCGAAGCCATTCCCACCAAACCCTCGGTGCAATGCCCTGCAAACTGAGGTCATTAATTCCCAGCCCACCGAAACTTTTGGTCTATTCACTTTTTCTCTACCCCCTTTTACTAGCAACTCGATGGTGTTGCTTGAATATTTTGTTCCTAATGCATGCAACACACCTACATCCCTTATCTGCATAGGTCTGATTGTTCTTGAATCGGTTCAAATAAATATGGTGCTGATTTAGTTCCTTCTACTTCTACAGGTTCGAATACTATGGTCAGATTTTTTTCCGAGAATCCACAAGTTTTGCTGGTCTTGAAGAATATATTAAGTTCATTGCAAACTTAATTCAGAGAAGATGATATTCAAGGAAGGGCGCCTCCTCTCCCTCACCGTTCATCATCTCTAGACAAAACGTCGTCGGCAGCACCTGCTATCTCTATATATGAACTATCTATCATCTTTAGATAATCTCTAAGGCTTCATAATCATATGTTGTGATGGTCCGATGAACTCTACTTCTCCTTTGAAGATTGTTTTTCTTTTGGAGCATGGTAGGCTTTGATTTCAATTCAATGTTGTGCTCTATCATCCACCTTGTAAGATTCTAACCTATCTTATAATATGCACTTAGTACCTTGATATGTCTCTTGAATGAACACTTTTCTCCTAAGTTTCTGTTATCAGTACTCTGGCCTGCATATGCGCATGCACAGCTGCACAACCAAGGCAAGTGCGCACAGGAACCCACAAGAGGCGCACCCCAGCCACTAGTATGCAAAGAAGGCCAAGACGTTCATTGACTGACACGTAACCACCGGCGCGCGCGCACACACACACACACACACGTAATGTTGCTAATTAAATTTGTTTTCAAATGAAATCATCAGCTAGCTAGCGCTTGGCCACCTTCCATTGTTGAGCTCGTCACTCCTGAGTCGCTCCTGCGGGCGACCTCGGGAGGCAACTCAAGCGCCGCCACTACTCGGCCCCCGCCCCGGCATCTCTCCCCTCGCCACCACTAGTGTCGTCGCCGGCCAAAGGTCATGGCGTAGGCGGCGGCTGGGAGGCTCCTTTCCCCGCGCTGGAGTCGGGGCATCGCAGGGAGCTCCCTCCTTCGTCGGCGGTGAGGGATGTTGTGTCTTCCCCAAGCCCGGCGCCTCACCGGTGTCCTGGTGGTCTCGCCGGAGCAGCTCCCCTCCCATGGCACCCAAGCCAGCTCCTTCTTATGGCGTGGCGGCTACGCTCCTATGGCCCCTGCCCAGATCTGGTCGGTGGTAGCGGGTGATGGCTTTCGGGCGGCCGGTGACTCTGTTGGGTGGTGGTGGTGTGTTTGGTGGCCGAACTGCTCTATGAGGTGTGGCGGGTGTTCTAGGCAGATCTGGCCAGGGCGTGGAGGCGCAGGGTGATATGGTGGTGATGGATGGCGCCCCGGCGGTGCACCAGTGCTGTGGTCGGTTGCACGGTGGGGTGGGAGCTAGTGATGTAGTCATGGTGTTGCCCTTGCTCCGGGATGATGGTGTTAGGGGGCTCCAGGCAGGAGATGGCGGGCCCATCGGCCGTTCTTGCAGCATGGCGGTGCGCGTGGTGGTGGTGGTGGTGGATCACAGCCGTCAGCGTGCTAGTGATGGGGGCTGACCTAGTCTGCACAATTGAAGCCTGCATGCTAGTGCCCTTATCCCAGCTACTCGCTGGTGGCGTTGGTCCGTGTTTGTCGCCCTTGACGCTGTTGTACCGTCGGTCAAATCGGCGCCGATGGCTACGGGTGTGGCATTGTGTGAGCTCGGCTTGGCCTAGGTCAGCGGACTAGGGCGGAGCCTTGTTCGATGGCGATCGCCGGGAGCCTCTAGGGTTTGTCTCCCCCGGTCCACCAGGACTGGCTGGGGACACAGTGTGGAGGCTTCCTATGGTGGAAGTGTTGACCCAACCTCGGGGGCTGATGCCAGGCTAGGAGTGGAAGGAGGTCTTCCACTCTACCTACCATAGCTGGTGTGGTGAGATGAGGATGGTTGGTTGTGGCTTGGGACATGGATGGCGAAGTAGCGGCCCCAGGAGGTGGGCAACATGGGTGGCTTTCCCGTACGCTCCATGGTGGTAGTGGTAACTTCACCTCTTTGTTGTGTGGGCGACGAGGGGTGTAGTGGTGGGAGGTCCTGGCTTGTCTTCTTCCTTTGGAAGTGACGATGTCCAGATCTGGTGTGACTTGGCTGTAGGGGCATCTCTTGACGGTGCAAACGAGTTTCCGAGTGAAAGATTTGCGCTTTGGTGCCATCGACTGCGACACCCATGGGTGCCGCTTTCTTCTTGAAGACATCATGGTGGATTTCGTCCTTGTACCAGGGCTCCGGGTGAAAAACCTTGTTTGTCTGTTCAAGGTTGATAGTGGCGATGCTTCGCACCGTCACCCTCTTGGGGGCATTGTCGTGAAGCTCATGCGCCTTCGATTGGGCCTTGTCGAGGTGCTAGACTAGTTCTATGCTTGTTGTATCGTTCGACCATGTACTTTGGTGTGTTGCTTTGAGAGCTAGCTAACGCTTGACATTCAATGGCATGTCCTCTTGTCATTTTGTGTGTGTCATACTGCTCTTGTACTTCTTTCCCATAGATGCATCGCATTGCTGGATCTTGCTTTCTTTCTCATCGTACATTTATCTTGCCCAACCACATGATTTCTCTGAATCAAAACTCATTTAAGCTCCAATGCTAGCATCTCTCCATATATCATATAGAAAGGTATTTTGGTCACAGATGGTTACTTGAGATCATCGACCCTGGTAAACTGACAGCTTGTTACATGAGCTCATTTTGGTCACATATGTGTATCAATCAATGTATGAGCAAGGCAAGCTAGAAAATAGATAGGCACATGCACATGCTACGCTACTGATAACATTTCAAGGACCCCCCTAACAAGCAAGTCCAAATAACAGCTAAAGGCAGTAACCATAATGAGTTAATGACAACAAAAATTAATGTATGAGGATCGTGAGTCACAAACCAATTGTTTTTATTTAGTAGCCACAACTGAAATAGGCGATATAGTATATTTTGTTCACAACAAGCATACACATGAACAGTAGTACATACTGTAGTTCGCAACAAGCACACAGTAAGTTCCGTGCTATTTAAAAGCCACAGCCAGAGTTAATCAATAGGCAACATTATCACACTTATAAGCAAATGCGCACAAACAGTAGTAGGAGTAAGCATGGATGATCATGCACATCAAACACCATGGTGGAGGTGGAGGTGGAAGCAACAGCAAACGGTGCTTGAGAAAGCAGAGGAAACCTGGCGATATGTAGTACATCAATGATCTGCATGGAGTCCAGACAATGAAGCATGGTTCTTCCAGCTAGAGGTGACCAATATCAGCTGCAACACGAAGCGTATGCCACCACTGGATGCATTTTGAGATGCATTGACGCCTTATAACCATTGAATCTGCAAGCGCACCAATATAATGAAGCATCTTCCTTCCGTCTGTGACCTACATAACCAACATCAGTAGCAACATTAGAGTCGGGGGGAAATTTAGTGGCACTAGTTGGCAGCTGAGTGGTTATAGCTTACTGCGAACAAATTTCCAGACCAATGTGACAGGTCAGTCTCGGAGAGAATACTGCCACTGCGTCCCTTGAATTGCAGAACATTGGCGCAACAACATCAAGAAATCACCAGTGATTTCAAGGAAGCCTAAAAACCGGAGAGGCGTGAGGAACTCAATGCCAGGTGGGACCTCCGTCATGCTATTGAGATTGACTAGTGCTAATTTTTCTAGGCTCGCCATGGCACCTTGCTGTATCTCTAGCCGACTCAGATTAGTCAGGTCTCTTAGAGAGAGAATCTTTAGCTTGGGAAACCACCCCGTAAGAAATGCCAACTGTTGTCCATTGTATGCTCTGGTGAATTGTAGACGCGTCAAGTTTGACAACCGAGAAAGGGATGGAAGGGGGTCTTCTCTGAGGTGTGACCATGATAGCGCCAATGAACACAAGTTCTGCCCCCCAAAAGTTTGGAAGAGGGGAGATTCGTCTAACGCCCCCTCTGCTAATCGTCCAGTCAAACATAGCTTATGCAGATTCGGCGTGAGAACATTCAACAATAGAACCTCGTTCTCATCACATGCGTTCACATCAAGGTACGACAAATACTGCATCCAAATTAGAGATTCACTGATTCTTCCACAGTAAATTCCCTTCACATTCCATAACCTTAAGCTTCTCAGTTGCCTCAGTTCCCCTAAATGTCTAACAGACTCATCCTGTGCTTCCAATGCTTGTAGTGTTTGCAGATGTGTTAGATTTCCAAGACCATTAGGGATACGCATACCAGTGCAACACTGAATCTCTCTCCTATCAACATAAAAGAAATTCTCAACAAATAAATGCCTAAGCTTCTTCAGTTTCACAATCCCACTAGGCAACTCTTGTATGTCACATCCATGAAGGTCGAGTGTCAACAAATTAGAAAGCTTCTCAACAGTCTTCGGGAGCATCTTCACTTCTGAATTACGCAAGCCCAAATGATGGAGATTAAAAAGATCTCCAATAACATCTGGAATCTTCTCAATGGGTAGACCACTTAATTCTAGCACTGCCATATATCTTGACTTATTACACAGCAAAGGTAGTAGAGTAAATGATGGCATGCTATCGTCCAGTGTAATGACAGTTCGAAATCGGTGTATACTAGAAATTGGCTGCCGAATATCCCTCTGTAGTTTGTGCAACACCAATCGACATCCATCCATCTGAAGAGACTCACCATATTTATCCTCATATGTAACACCAAAACAGTCCTTCTGGCATAAATCAAGTGCCAATTCACGTAAGATATCATGCATTCTGAATTTCTTCATCCTACCAAACGAGTTCCTTTTAAAAAGTTCTAGCAGATTTCTATCAATCAACTCCTTCAGATAGCCCTCTGCAACTTCTTGTAATGTGCTTTCACCCCTCTCCTCACTGAACCCCTCTGCTGTCCATAACCTTACAAGTTGTTTCCTTTTGAAAATATAGTCTTCTGGGAACAAGCTGCAGTACAGGAAGCAACTTTTCAACTGTGTTGGAAGGTATATGTAGCTCTGATGCAAAACATTCCTTATGTGATCAAACCTTGAATTATTTATTAACTCCCAACTCAATTGTACATTTATTCTTCTCCATTCTTCAACAGTTTTCTCACGCAAGAGGCCACCAACTAACACAATAACAAGAGGCAAGCCTTTGCACTTGCTAACTATTTCTCCACACAAAGGATTCAACTGTGCAGGACACTCATGATTTATATCTCTTGGAAAGGCTTTCTTACAAAAGAGATCCCATGCTTTGTCTTCTGGTAAAGCTTCTAGTGTTAAGACATGTCCTCGAGAGGCAAGTGCAGCAACATTGCCTTCTCTCGTTGTGATTATCAGTTTACTACCCTTATCATTATGAATAAGCACCCTACACAAGTCATCAAATGCTTCTGGAGTCCAAACATCATCCAATATGATCAGATACTTCTTTTGCTCTAGATATTTCTTCAGTGTCTCTTCAAGGGATGTGATGTCCATCGCTGCAGCACTAAATAGAGCACTGACTTTGTCTTTGAAAAGCTCCTTGATTATATGCCTGAAGACATCTTCTCTAGAATAGGTTTGGGAGATGGATACCCAAGCATGGCACTGGAATTTCGCTCTCTCTTTCCTATACACATTTGCAGCTAAAGTTGTTT
Organism: Triticum turgidum subsp. durum; assembly: GCA_900231445.1. Classification (NCBI taxonomy): domain Eukaryota; kingdom Viridiplantae; phylum Streptophyta; class Magnoliopsida; order Poales; family Poaceae; genus Triticum; species Triticum turgidum. The sequence continues at coordinate 707,963,268 of LT934117.1, forward strand.
TACCAAGCCCTCCCATTCCAAGAAGTGCTATCACAGAGTGTTCCAAATCACCATCTGCCAACCATTGCTCGAGTTTTTCTCTGTTCTTATCCACTCCCACTAGATCTTCTTCATCGAGAGAACGTGAAATGTTTGCTAGATCTTGGGACCTCTTGACAATGTAACTTGAGCTACTAGTATCCTCGTTGTTTATCATGAAAACCTAACGTTTTTTTGTCTCTGACAAGTGTGTAAGGTCTTTTTCTATTTCCTTCACCTTGAAAGCTATCCGTTTCAAAGAAAGCAGAGATCTTGGTTTTCTGAACCCTTTCTTCATGTAAAAGCAACACCCTATATCATGCTTTCCACCAACTAGATACAAGTATTCGTCCACCATGTCCTCCATCACATGTGCTACCTTCCGTACCTCCTCCAACCAGCCCTCGTACACTTGATTGTTCTGGTTTCTGATGTCCATTTGACAGAGAACATCATGAATTACACGTAGCTCCCTTGCTACCCGACCCATGCTGCCCTGTAGCTCTATTAGTCGTGTTCCATACTTTGCAAATTGAGCGCTTGCCTGGTCAGCCGCTCCACTTGCCAAGGCACTTTCCAATCTTTTTAATGGTTAGAAGAATCACAATTTCCGCCACTGTTTGGTGATGTTCTAGTTGTATATTTTCCTGATTATCAAAATGACCACTGCAAAATGAAGTAGGTGATGTATCAATCAAACTACTAGTGCATTCTGCTAGTAACAAGCACTTGCCAGAACGCCTTTACACTATGCAACCACAGTGGAAAAGTGAAATAAAAGAAAAACCTTTCAAAGTAATACTCCTATAACTCTTATTTTGTACTATTAACCTTCCCACATAATCAAACAAAACGGTATATACGAGTCATGGCAGACAGTCCATGAGAACTTTTAAAACTTTGCACTGTGTTATAGTTAATTGCAGCAATTAATGTTGATAACTGACAAGAGAATGGAATCAGATCAAATAACTAACCATCATAACCCGCTTCCATATAGGGACGTCTCAAATTAAAATGGCTCACATGTTCACATTTTAACAAAGACAAAGAGGGAACGCCGCACATTAAGAAGCACGTGAGGCCTTGCCACTTCACAAAAAAAGAAGCTCGTTGTTTCTCTTGAACTAATCTTTATTGTGCTTATCGTGCAGGGAGAAATCACAATGCATTATGCAAAAATGTATACTAGGCTTGAGAACTTCAAAAGATAGATCAGAAGTAATTCTTGTTGTCACCGAGGGAGATTGTTTTAAGTACTCTCTCCTTATCACAAATACATGTTGTTTTGGCTACGGCTTATGTCAAGCTTGTAGAACTTAAGACTATAAATATTGTTTCAAAATTTAGATTGAGAACTTGCAAACCATGTCAAAGTCATGTTCAATACAATAATTTTCTTAAAAAGCATGTTCGAAAGGCGTTTACCTTCTTGGCACTTGGCCAATATCAGATTCGTCTCGAAAGCATGTTCATAATATAATAATTTCCTTGTGTAATATATAGCAATCATTCAAATGAAAAATAGCAATTCTGAAGAAAAAAGATGAGCGAAGCCAAAAAGAAAATCATTCAGCTTATACTATTGTAAAAGTTAGTGGTCAAAGGTTAATCTTGAACACTATGTCAATATCCAAAAAGACATGTATTTATGACATGGAGGGTGTACAAACTGAGATAGCCAGCAGGGAAGGATGACACGCACCTGCATCGGAATGGCTAAGATTCAATCGATCTTGGTGACATCGTTGTGCATTTCTGAATCTGAAACCATCCGAATAGCATCAATGATCCCCGCAAAAAAAAAAGACCTCATGGCTTGGCTGGTGTTGCTGTCATTGAAGCTTAATAGTGGAAATCCTGTACTCACGTGGAGCCATGGGTATGACTGAGTGTGCTAGCTTGTCGTCGATGACAAATAGCTGGATTTGACCTTCAACCTGAGGTGTCTTCCTTGATCCTTTTATCCATTAAACCAAAGAACCACCACGTACCTGGCTTGTAATTGGAAGGAAAACTACTTATTTTTGCATCGACCTAGCTAGAGTGATAGTAGTACAACCTAGGGTACTCACAAAAAGAATTAGGTTAAAAAATTTAAGGGCAACAGACCTGGCTCGTAATCGATGTAGATCCGGCCAGATTTCGACCTGTCGTGATCTCCTCCTTCTGCGCTTCAGGATCTGAACTCAACAAAACACTCTAATGGAACTCTTGTTCAAGCCACCAATGTGTGTCTGAGAAAACGAGGAATCCTCATGTTCTTTAGACTTACATACATACACACCTTATGGCTGGTTAGTGCCCTTAAGATTTGTTTAATCTGAGCTTTGAAAATATGGCGTGGCTATCAGTGTGCGGATTAAGCAAGGCAGCCGGTAGCATCTTTAGTATCAGAGATGCTGCCGTCCTATAACCTTTTATACTATTTGTATATAGCTATAATCATGGCAGTTGGTGCCGGCACGCCTGGCCGGCATGGTTGATATAGACAGCCTGACGTGTATAACGAAGATTGTTGAGGCTTTCTTTGGGCCGGCAGCTCTGAGGCTAATGGTTGACAGTGCGCAGTGGACATGCTGCCTGTAGTGTATAGTTGAAACGGGTTGATGGATCGAGTTCCAGATCAATGTGCCGCCACAATCTGTGAGATGTACCGAACTGCGGTTTTCGTGAACGTGGGCCACGGGGATATCGTCATTCTTCTCGGATGATCAAAAATAAATAAAAAATCGTTGTTCTTCTCGGCGGACATGTGGTTATTTGGCATGAGGATCCAGGATGGAGCTCCTAGTCAGTGCCTTATGCGCCCGCTAGGAGCAGGGCCGGCCCTGTGTTTCGAGAGGCCCTAGGCGAATTCGACAACATGGGCCCCTAAGTCCTAAGACCATATATATGTATGTATCTATGTATTTGTGGGATAAATAAACAATATATATATATATATAACTTCATTTGCATAATATTAAAAGTAAACTTTCAACCACGCATCTTTAGTTTGAAATTTGACTACAATAATAGTTGTACAATGCAAAATAAAACTAACATGACATGATTACCTTAAATAGGAAACACATTTATTTGCTCCTCCGTACTTGCACCATTTCATTGACCTTAACATCTGAACTTTCATGCTTGGGATTAGTTCCTTGCCTATGCTCTTCATTGACATCGACGATACTTGAAGATGTAAAATACTTTGTCTAAGAACCCTTCTGTGGTTGAATTTTCAGATCTATTCCTTTCTTTCTTCTCCTTTTTTCAGCACCCGACAAATGCTTCTTAGGCAACATGGCATGCTAATGTCCTAATATTACGAAGCAAAGAGTAGATAACGAATTAGAAATTTATGGATCGGATGATCAGAACCCTAGACATGTACACAGAATGACAAAAAATTAGGATGGTTTAATACATACTATGAAAGATTGAATTAGAAAATATACATAATTTTTTTGATACTTCATGGGATGGATCATGGATGAATAGTTTAATATACGTGCTAAAGAAACTACTGAAATTGGGGCATGGATGAATGGACCAGGAACATCGGAACATTGATATTGGATACGTACCTGCATTTACATACATATGTATTGCCATATTGCTGGAAGTTCGAGTTGCTGGACTGTTGCGTGCCGCGCCGGCAACGAGCGGCTGAGGCACCGTGTGAGGAACGATCGAGCGACGGGCTGATGAGACGACGAAGACGAACCAACGAGCGACGAACAGGAAAAGCCAGATATTCCGATTGATTTGTTTCACACGTACACGTGTGTCGCGCGGCCGTGACTTGTGTGCCGACGCTTCGCTACGCATTACCAGGCGATCTGATGGGCCGAGCCCATCTTGTTTTCTTCCTCTCATAATTTTTTCCTTGTCTATTTTTTGCTGGGCTATACTATACGTGTGTTCTACATCATGGGCCCCCCTTCGGCCTGGGCCCTTGGCCGTCGCCCCCTGGCCATACCCCCAGGGCCGGCCCTGGCTAGGAATATCCTATTTGACGCTCTTTGCGTCAAACTGCCGGCGCTTCGCACAGGCGAGCGGACCGAGCAGGGACGCAAAGAGCCGGCCCAGTTTTTGCGCCAACAACCACCACTAGCCAGCCGGTTTTGGGAACCTTCTAGAAGGTTCCCTGAACCAGTTTTTTACTGGTTTATCTGTTTTCTATTTTTTTCCTGTTTATTTTTCTTTTATTTTGTTTTTTTCGTTTTCTATTTCTTTTTTCCTTTTCATGGTTATTTTATCTTTTTTAAACTAAGTTTATGTTCGAAAATTGTTCATAAATTTAGAAAATTGTTCTTGCTTTTTAAAAAATGTTCAGAATTTTTAAAAATGTCTTTTATAAAAATTATAATTTCGAAAAATGTTCATGATTTTGAAAAAATGTTCTTGTTTTCATAAAATGTTGCAAATGCTTTTTTTCAAATTTTTCAAAAAATGTTCGGGTGCTAAAAAATGTTCGTGCTTTTCAAAAAATGTTTCATGATTTCAAAAAAAGGTTTTGTTTAAATTTTAGAAAAATGTTCTTCCTTAAAAATTTGTTCACATTTTTAAAAAATGTTCATGTTTCAATTTTTTTTTTGCGTTTCATAAAGTCATTTGTTTTTTTTCCTTTTAAAATAAATGTTTGGCTTTTAGTAAAACTACAATCTTTTCAGAATTTGTTTGCCTTGTCTATAATATGTTCAACACTCCGAAATATGTTCCCTTTTTTAAATTTTGTTCTCACATTAAAAAAATGTTTGTGTTTTCAAAAATTCTTCTGGAATTTGCAAAATGTTCGCATTTTAGAAAAATGTTCAAGAGTTCAAAATGTCCCTGTTTTCACATTTTGTTTAAAATTTTTAAAAATGTTCACATTTTCCAATTACTCTTCATAGTTTTTAAACATTGTTTATGTTTTTAATTTGTGTTCGAATTTCAAAATTTGTTCACATGTTTCGATAAGTGTTCAATTTTTTTTCATTATTTCAAAATTGTATTCACGCTTTCAAACATTGCTCATATTTTTATAACTTTATTCATTATTTCCATGAGAATGATCGAAAACTCTAAAAAAGTTCGGATCTCTGTCTTTACATTCTTTACTACTTTGCGCTTATAGAATGTTAGAAGCACTGGCCAGGCCGAGTGGCTAGCGAGAATGTTTCGCGAGCTGGAGATAGGCAGTTCGATTCCCTCCTCCATCTGATTTATTGATATATTTTTACATCGTCAGGACGGCTAAATGGGCCGGCCCAGTCGGGGCTCCGTGTGTGCGTCGCGGTGGCAATTTGCCGCAGAGCGCGTCACATAGGAGGTCCCCCCTGGCTAGGAGATTGGCGCCTACTAAGCTAGTGGGCCAGCCTGTTAATCACTAGCAGTGCAGTCCCCTCGCGCGCATTTGGTTCCTTGGTCAAACAGTTAACTGGTGACACGGTTGACCACCGTTGATTTTAGAAAACATAAAAATAGGAATTGCGAAGTTTTCAAAGAAGTGAGCTCTTTTCTAAATTTATGAACTTTTTCCAAATCCGGGGATTTTTTTAAAACATCCATGAACTTATTTCAAATTCCAAACTTCTTTTCAAAATCGATGTACTTTTTTATAAACCTGCAAAAAAATTAAATGAGTGATTTTATTCTCAAAAGCAATGAACTTTCTTCAAATTTGTGAACTTTTTGAATTAGTGAAATTTTTAGGATTTTTTAAATATTTGAAATTTCTAAACGTTTTCCAAATTGGTTAAATTTTATGAATACACGGACTTTTTTAAATTCTTGAACTTTTTGAAATTTATGCTTTACTTAAAAATTTGAACTTTTCTTAAAATAATTCAGATCCATGTAATTTATTCAAAAGTCAATGGTCATTGTTCAGTAGTCAACGGTCAATGTTTTTTCAAAAGCATTATAAAAGACATTTCATCAGACCATAAACAGAAGAAATTGGGAGGAAAAACAAGCAAAATCCTATGTGACGGCGATGACCCAAGTCGCTAGAAATTGGCCGGCCCATTATACAAAATCTAGCCTGCCGGTTTTGGGAACCTTCCCTGAACCATTTTTTTCTTTTTGACTAATTTTCCCTTTTTTCTTGGGGTTTTTTATTAACTTTTATATTTATTTTTCTTCCTTCTGTTCCTTTTTTGTTTTTTCTTTTCTGTTTGTTTTTTCGCTTTTTCATTTATTTTATTTTTCAATTATAATTTTTAAAGATGATCTTTCAAAAATTGTTCGAAATTTTCAAAAAATGTTCTCATTTTGTAAAATGTTCAATATTTAAAAAAACAGTTCGTTCTCCTTCCTTCTTTTCTCTTCCCCCTTTCCTTGACTCCTACTCTTACTACTTGGAAGGGGGGGAATCCTACTCCCGGTGGGAGTAGGACTCCTCCTTGGTGCGCCCCCTCCTAGGCCGGCCACCCCCTCCCTTGCTCCTTTATATACGGGGGCAGGGGGGCACCCCATGACACACAAGTTGATCTACGGATCGTTCCTTAGCCGTGTGCGGTGCCCCCCTCCACCATATTCCACCTCGGTCATATCGTCGTGGAGTTTAGGCGAAGCCCTGCGCCGGTAGAGCATCATCATCGTCACCACGCCATCGTGCTGACGGAACTCATCCCCGACACTTTGCTGGATCGGAGTCCGGGGATCGTCATCGAGCTGAACGTGTGCTGAACTCAGAGGTGCCGTACGTTCGGTACTTGGATCGGTTGGATCGTGAAGACGTATGACTACATCAACCGCGTTGTCATAACGCTTCCGCTTACGGTCTACGAGGGTACGTGGACAATACTCTCCCCTCTCGTTGCTATGTCATCACCATGATCTTGCGTGTGCGTAGGAAATTTTTTGCAATTACTATGTTCCCTAACAACCTATCCAACAACACCTACAAAGTACTTCTAGTTTCATACTTGTTCTAGGTAAAGCGAACGTCAAGCGTGCGTAGAGTTGTATCGGTGGTCGATAGAACTTGAGGGAATATTTATTCTACCTTTAGCTCCTCGTTGGGTTTGACACTCTTACCTATCGAAAACTGTTGCGATCCCCTATACTTGTGGGTTATCAGCGCGTGGCTCAGTTTCACAGCACCGGCGGAGGCTTCAAGTCCTCGGCCAACGCAGCGACTCGCGGGCGTGGCGGGTACTCTTCTCGTCCTCACGGTCCTCCTCGACACAAGGCCAAGCAAGGAGGCGACGGCTCCAGCAACTCCGGCTCCCGCGGCGGACGCCCCAACTTCACCAACAACAGGGGCCGTCGCGGCGGGGGCGATAGCAACAGCGGCTCAGGCAGATCTCGACCTGATGCCGTGCGTTGCCAGATCTGCGGCAAGCCCGGCCACTTCGCCAGGGACTGCTGGTATCGCTTTGATGAAGATGAAGCTTCCTCTGATGAAGATGATAAGGTTGTTGCCGCCGCCGAAGGGTCATACGGTGTCGATACCAATTGGTATCTTGACAGTGGCGCCACCAACCATCTCATGGGGGAGCTTGAGAAGGTGACCCTTCATGAGAAATACCATGGAAAGGATCAAATCCACACGGCAAGTGGTGCAGGTATGAGAATAAGTCACATAGGTCATTCGGTTATACGTACCCCTTCTCGCAAGATTCATCTTCGAAAATTTTTGCATGTTCCTAGTGCCAACAAAAATCTTCTCTCCATTCATCGTATTACTATTGATAATCATGTGTTCCTTGAATTCCATCCTTTCTTCTTTTTGATCAAGGATCAGGCCACGAAGAAAGTTCTCTATCGAGGTAGATTTGTTCGAGGGATTTACCCGTTGATTTCGGAGTTTAGAAGATCAAATAAACAAGCTTGTGGTGCTATCAAGCTCTCGTCCACACGATGGCACGATCGTTTGGGACATGCTTCTTTTTCCTTAGTTGAAAGTTTGCTTAAGAAAAATAAGCTCCCGTTTGTTGGTGAGCGAAACATTGAAACTATTTGTGATTCATGCCAAAGAGCAAAATGTCATCAATTACCTTATCCTATATCCACTAGTGTCTCTACTCAACCTTTGCAATTGATATTTTCGGATGTTTGGGGTCCTTCCCCCACTTCTGTTGGTAGACACACATACTATATATGTTAGCTTCATTGATGACTATAGCAAATTTTCTTAGATTTATCTCCTTGAGAAAAGATCTGATGTTTTTCAAGTGTTCAAAAATTTCCAAGCACTTGTAAAACGTAAGTTTGACAGCAAAATTATTGATGTCCAATCCGACTGGGGGGGAGTATGAAAAGCTCAACTCCTTCTTTCAAACACTTGACATATCTCATCATGTGTCATGCCCCCATGCTCACCAACAAAACTGATCGGCCGAACGCAAACATAGACACATAGTTGAGGTTGGTCTAGCCCTTCTTGTCGGTGCTTCCATGCCTCTCAAGTTTTGGGACGAAGCTTTTCTCACGGTCGTTCACATTATCAACATGATTCCTAGCCGAGTCATCAACAATGAAACACCCACAGAACGGTTCCTTCATGTCAAACCCGACTACACATCACTCCGTGTCTTTGGGTGTGCCTGTTGGCCTAATCTCCGACCATACAACTCTCGCAAACTTATGTTTCGCTCAAAACAATGTGTTTTTCTTGGGTATAGCTCTCAACACAAGGGGGTCAAATGCCTAGATGTTTCTACTGGTCGAGTTTACATATCCCGTGATGTTGTGTTCGATGAAACCAAATTTCCTTTTTCTGATCTACATCCAAATGCCGGCGCTTTACTTCGGAAATAAATTCTTCTTCTACCTCCAAACATAACCGGCTTTGATCATGGGGAGTATAACTCTGATGGCTCTATTGTGACTAACCCTCTCACCAGTTTACCTGAGTTGTGTGATGATACAGGGAGCCACGCTAAAGAAAACGGAGTTGAAAACAGCGAAGAAAATCGCCCAACAGGGCCATATTTTATGTGCCAGGTTTTGGGGAGCAGATCCCTCTCAGGATCGATGCTAGCAGGCGCGGCAGACCTGCCAGCAGGATCTACCCTGGGATCGCCGCCTGCAGATCGGTCCAAGCGATCCGCTCCGGATTTTGCGCCCCACGCTGCCGCTCCCGCACCCGACCGAGCGTTAGCAGGCGGCCTCGCCTGCACCACGCGGCAACACACAGCTGGTGGCGATGACCCGCACTCACCAGGGCCCATGGGCGGGCCCACGGGTGGTCGTTTCCCCCCCCCCCAGCCTGTCTGCTACAAGCAGCGGGATCTGCGACGGCCGCCTGGCACGGGCCCCACGCCTGGCACGCGCGAGGAACCGGCTCAATCATTGCCGCGTGATGAGCCTCGCCAGGTGGGATCTTTTGCGGCTCGTGTGGCTCCGTCTCATGTTGCTACGTTGTCCCGGTGCACAGAGGATCTAGCCTCTGTTTCTGACGCGACTGCGGCTGCTGTTGATCCTCCTGCATCAACCTTGGGATTGGCCACTGCAGCTCCCACGGGATCTTCTGCGCCGGAGCCAACTACGAGACGCCGCACCCGTCTTCAACAAGGGGTAATACCTCCCGTAAATTACAAACATATGACAAAATTTGGGATGGTATGTTCCACAGGTGAACCAGGCGAGCCATATTCCCTTGAAGAAGCCCTTAGTGATGACAATTGGAAGAAAGCAATGAAAGAAGAGTACATGGCCCTAAAGAGAAACAACACATGGCACTTGGTTCCTCCACAGCAAGGAAAAACCTCATTGACTGCAAGTGGGTATTTAGGATTAAGAGAAAATCCGATGGAACCATTGATCGTTACAAAGCAAGACTTTTAGCAAAAGGTTTTAAACAACGGTATGGCATCGACTATGAGGATACCTTTAGTCCAGTTGTAAAAGCTGCCACTATTCGTCTTGTTTTGTCCATTGCTGTTTCCAGGGGCTGGCATGTCAGACAGCTAGATGTTCAGAACGCGTTCTTGCATGGTGTTCTGGAAGAGGAAGTGTACATGAAACAACCTCCTGGGTTTGAAAACAAGAATGCACCTTCTTATGTCTGCAAGCTTGACAAAGCCTTATATGGACTGAAACAGGCCCCTAGAGCATGGTACTCACGATTGAGTCACAAAATGCAAGAACTTGGCTTCATTCCTTCCAAGTCTAACACCTCATTGTTCATTTACAACAAATGCAACACTCACATATTTGTTCTCATATATGTTGATGATATTATTGTCACAAGTTCATCTAATGAGGCTATCACAGGACTCTTGAAGGATCTCAGTGCAGAGTTTGCTCTCAAGGACCTTGGGGAGTTGCATTACTTCCTAGGGATAGAAGTGAAGAAACATGAGGATGGACTTCATCTCTCCCAGGAAAAGTATGCAATAGATCTGGTAAAAAAGGCTGGTTTGCAAGGGTGTAAATCCTCTCCTACTCCACTATCCAGTTCAGAAAAGTTGTCTCTTACAGAAGGGCAGCCTTTGAGTCAAGATGACAGCACAAGATATAGGAGTTTGGCTGGTGCCCTTCAATATTTGACGCTTACACGGCCTGATATCTCATTTGCTGTTAATAAGGTCTGTCAGTTCCTTCATGCACCCACCACTTTTCACTGGACTGCTGCAAAGCCTATAGTTCTATGTGTCAAGAATACTCTTAATGTTGGTCTAAATTTTAGTAAGTCATCATCTACACTTCTGAGTGCTTTTTCAGACTCTGACTTGGCAGGATGCCTGGATGACAGGCGATCCACTGGTGGCTTTGCAGTATTTTTTGATCCTAATTTAATTTCATGGTGTGAAAAAAAATAGGTTACTGTCTCTCGATCTAGTACAGAGGCAGAATACAAAGCATTGGCAAATGCTACAGCAGATATCATATGGGTGCAATCACTGCTGAAAGAACTTGGTGTCAAAAGTATTCAAACTCCATGTTTATGGTGTGATAACCTGGGTGCTACATATCTGTCTGCTAATCCAGTGTTTCATGCTAGGACAAAACACATTGAAATTGATTTTCACTTTGTCCGAGAATGAGTGGCTCAGAAGAAACTTGACATACGTTTTGTGCATTCCAAGGATCAGATAGCAGATGGATTCACCAAACCTTTACCCACAAGAAGTTTTAAAGACTTCAAACATAATAAGACGCTTTCGCCTATTCGCACACATTTGACAAAGAACATCATGCATTATCGGAAGCTCCCAGGCAACCCGACGCATGCTACCCTGTAGCTACAGTAGTTGTGCACCGTACTTCGCAAACTGCACACTGGCCTGGTCTGCCACCCCCTTTGCCAAGGGAATTCCGATCTTTTTAATGGCTAGAAGAATCACAATCTCCGCCATTACTTTGAGAATTGCTGATATCTCACTGTTGGGTGGTGGCCTAGTTCTATATCCTCAATATTATCGGAATGGCCGCTGCAAAATGAAGTGATGCACTAATTAAACATTGATTGCATTCTACTAGTAGCAAACACTTGCCAAAACAGTTTAAACTCTCCAGCAACAATGGAAAAGTGAAATAAGAATATAAAATCAAAATAATACTCCTAGAATCTTATTTCGTATCGTTAACTTCTCTAACTCTAACCCACATAATAAAAAAACAGTACTTATGACAAGCATGATCATGAAAATTTTAAATCACTTGGGAATGTCCTAACTACAGCAAACTTAATGTTGTTAATAAGTGACAAGAACAAGTGACATTCAACCAAATAACTGACCATCATGCTCTACTTCTGCATAAGAACACCTCAGGTTAAAATGCATTAAATGTTGAAATTTGAACCAAGACAAAGAAGGAACTAATCTGACATAGCTGCCAGCTCATTAATATGAATATTCTACTTCCAGAGAGTTGGCCAATGTGACAGTTCCTGGTTACTTGGTTCCACATTTTGTAAACCTCTATGTAATAGTATCTCCAGATGCATGGAGAAACAAATAGGTAGAGCTGTTGATCAAGCTGCAAGACAGATTTACCCCAACCAAGAAAGTGAATGAGAAAACAAAGCCGTAATGCATAGGGTCATCAGGAGAAACTAATATATTTTTGTTGTAATTAAAACGAATTTAATTAAAAGGAGTCGTCATTCTCACTTTAGCGGATCCTTACACAAGTATGGTGGCTTTAGAAGGCCAAAGTTCTCACATTATTTTAATTTCAGTTCAAGAGTAGATGCCTGTCATGTGCTAAGTTTGTCTCAGCAACGTGCATCAATAACACTATGCAACATAATAATTTCAGATTATTAGTGAACCCAAGGGAAACAATGGATGGCAAAGAAAATATGTATACCCACCAGCTTTCCGGATCTTGGCGCCATCACAAATTAAGAAGCTTGTCCTTGCAGGAGAAATCTTTATCGTGCTTACGGTGCTGGAAGAAATGACAATGCATTAGTCACAAAGTATAGTAGGCTTGCCTACTTCAAAAGATACAACAGGAGTGTTTTTTATTTGCACCAAGGGAGATATATTGTGTTTAATACAACCTAAGATAGCCAGAAAATTAGGAAGCAGAACACACCTACCTCGAAATGGCTTAGATCTGATCGATGTTGGTGACCTCCTTGTGCATTTCTGAATCTGAAACCATCGGAATAATCTCATGGATCCACACAAAAAACTAGACCTCATGACTCGGCTGTTGAGGTTGTCATTGAAGGTTAACCATGGAGATCCTGAACCCTCATGGAGTCATGGCCGTGGCTGAGAGTGTGCAAGCGTGTTGCTGATGACTTGGATCTGATCTTCAACTTGAGGAGTCTTCCTTGTTCGTTGTACCCATCAAACCCAAAGAACAGCCACCATACCTGGCTTGCAATGGCAAAGGACAACTGCTTATTACTTCATCAACCTAGCTGCCTATATAGGAACAAAAACAAATTAAGGGCAACGCACCTGGCTTGTAATTGTTGTAGATCCGGCCAGATTTGGACCTGTGGTGACCTCCTCCTTTCTGAAATCACCAAAGCAGAGTCATGGCTTAGTGAGAGTAGGGACTGCAAGCTCCAAGTCAAGTCCTCTCGTGGCGGGTGAAGCTCAATTATTTCCCCACAGCTGCATTATTTGAAACCATTGTGCCTGTGTGCACATCCAGCTACTTCAACAACGTTTCATTGACCCCATGCATTAAAGGCGCTTCAGAGCACTATGATGTTGGTGACCAGATAGCCAGAAAATTAGGAAATTAGGAAGGACAACACACCTGCCTCGAAATGGCTTAGATCTGACTGATGTTGGTGACCTCCTTGTGCATTTCTGAATCTGAAACTGTCCGAATAATCTGATGGATCATCACCAGGAACAAAACCAAATTAAGGACAACACACCTTTCTCATAATCGACGTAGATCCTGCTAGATATGGACCTGTAGTGACTTCCTCGTTGTGAGCTTCAGTATCTGAAATCACCAAAACAGAGTCATGGCTTGGTGAGAGTGGGGAATGCTAATCTTGTTGCTGATGAGGCCATCTCAAGAGCCAGCCAGTGAACCTGCAAGTCAAGTCAATGCGTCCTCTTGTGGGTACAACCTAAGATAGCAACAAAACTAGAGAAGGACCACACACCTGCTTAGACCACTGTATGCACTTCTGAATCTGAGGCCACTACAACAGTCTCGAAATAAAGAGACCTCATCGACCGCTTGGATGGCCTGATGGTAATTGAAGCTTAGCAGTGGAGATCCTGAACCCTCATGGAGCCATGGGTAATTTGGTATGACTGAGTGTGTGCTAGCAAGTTGTTGATGACGGATTTGATCTTAAACTTGAATTGGCCCATCAAAACTAGAGAACCACCATCATACCTGCGGGGTTGTAACGGCAATGAAAACTGCTTATTTTGGCATCGACCTAGCTACCTAGGATATTGGCATGAGAAGTGAGAACACAACCAAATTAAGGGGAACGCACCTGGCTTGTAGTCGACGTAGATCCGGAAGGATTTGGTGAGAGCTCCTCGTTGTGCGCTTCAGGATCTGAAATCACCAAAACAGTGCCATCGCTTGGTGAGAATGGGGGAATGCTAGTCTAGTTGTCGAAGCCAACAAGCAACAGCCAGAGCTCTTGCAGTGCTCATGTGTTTCTGAGAAAAGGAGGATTCCCCTCACGCCCTTTAGACTTACATACACACGTTCTGGCTGGTTAACAATTGCTGTTACCAATGCCTTTGAGATTTGCTACTCTAAACTTCATAGAACAAGACAAATGAGTAACAATGGAAAAATGTTACCGTTGTGCTATTATACATAGCATACTACTATCTGTCACCACTTGACCACTGGAATCACTGTCACAACTTGGGGTCCTCGGGAATAATTAAACATGATAGCGGTGCGGGCAGGCACGGTTAACAGGGAAAGCGATACAGAGTAAGCGACTCAAGATGCTGAACTTTGTTCATCGTTCACGGACGTACGGTGATCACTAATGAATACTAAAATATGCATTATCATTTTCTTGTCTCTTGATGAAAAGCTATGCCACAGGCATGGTTAACCGTGTGCTTTATGGAATTTAGCGATGGTATTTGATTCCAGTAGACAAACTAGTCAGTATCCGGTTAGGTCCCATGGTGGCCACTGGACACGTTTCTTCATGTCAGTGGAAGCACCATCAATTGAGTAAACAGAATAATTCCCCTCAGCTAACACTGGCTCAAGATGGCAATGCTTAACTAAGCTCGAGGCCATGGATACATATACAGAGAATAACAAATTCCGAGCTTAATCTGGCGCAGATCTACTGGTAGTAAGTTTAAATCGTCGCCCACGTCCTAGGAACGAGACAAAGGGGCATGGATGCATGTAGGGGCGATTTGGGTATCAGGGAAGGTGGCTGCCTTAGCTTACCTCGCCATCGCCGCCGTCGGCTGGGGGTTTCTGCTTCGGAGCGAGAGAGAGGAGCTTGGCCGGGCAGGGAGGTCTTGTCACCACACCGCCGGGAGGAGGGGTTCTTCTACCCTTACCCTCGCCGGCGGCGAAGCCGTCTACTTGCCCCTGCCGCCGTCTCCGCTCTCCTTTTTTTTCTCTAGGGCCGCTCTATTGTCTCCAGTTTGGCATCATTGTTAGAGTGATGTCTTTTTTTTCTCGAATGCGCACAAGCATGCGCATCATATATTAAAGATAGAAAGGGGGGTAAAGAGCCCCTGTACAACCTCATGGGCGGCCACGCCCAGGTCCACCTAGATTACATGAACGGATTACTCATGACCTACCCACCGCGACAAACTACCAAAGAAATCATCCATGTCTCCTTTGAGAAGACCGGCTGTAGCCCACGTTCTGCCCTCCTCCATGATCCTAGCTCCGATGCGTGTGATTGATGTCGACTCACCATCGAACATAATACCATTCCTATGCTTCCAAAGCTCCCAAAGGATGAGCACTAAGATTGTGCGGTGATCTATCAACCGTCCATCGGTGGTGTACTTGTTCTGACACCATGCCGCCAAGGTGTCAACCGTAGTGGGCACCCAATCTGGCCTATCGAGGGCCGTACATACTCGTGCCACACCGACCTAGCAAAAACACACCCAACAAGATATCATTACAAGATATGATTGATTGTCTCCTCACTCTGGTTGCAGAACGGGCATGAATCCTGGTGCGGTAGGCCTCTCCTAGCAAGCCTGTCTGAGGTCCAGCTTCTGTTCCGCAAAGCCAACCAGGAAAAGAAGCGACATCTCTGTGGTGCCCTCGACCTCCTAGTAAAATCCGTTGTCGGACTGACCACCCTTCCTACAAACTTGGCCGCATAAGCCGATCTGGCAGAGAAAGCACCATTATTCTCCCATGTCCAAGAGAGCTTGTCTGGCGAGCTGGCCTGCAGTTTTATGATGGCCACCCGATGCCAGAGAATCACGTACTCACGCAGCTCATCCAAGTCCAGATTCGGATTAATATCCAAAGGCCATGTGCCCTCCTGTATAGTTGTGCTCACTGACAAACTGTTATGCTTACGAGGCGAAACCTTAGCATACACCTTCGGGGCGAGGTCTTGGACCCTAGACCCGTCCAGCCAACGGTCCTCCCAGAAGATGGCATTGGAGCCGTCCCCTAGAGTTGTGTGGGCGCCCAAGCGAAAGAGTTGTAGAGATTCAGTTGGAACATTGATGTCGAACTCGTTCCAGGGCCTCAGTTCATCAGCTCGATGTGGCCAAGGCCATCTAGCCTACATGGCTATATTCAGCCATCTCAAGTCTGGAACTCCCAAACCACCTGCCCACTTGGGCGTGCACACAATATCCCACGCCACCAGCACTGCCCTCCGTTCGCCTCAGCTTTTCCACACCACAGGAAACCTCTGATAATTTTGTTCATCGCTGTTATAGTCTTGGCTGGCAGGTCCAATGCCATCATGGCATGGATGGGTATGGCGTAGAGCACAGCTTGCACTAGAAGAAGCCTGCCACTCTTGGGCATCGCAGAACCACGCCATGTGGGGAGGCGTCCCTCCAGCTGCTCCAGGTATTGCAATTGTGCATGAGTCTGCTTCCGAATGGTGAGGGGAAGACCTAAGTACTTGCATGGGAAGTGGCCGAATGAGAAGCCAAGAGATTGCCCCACCAACAACATCTGATCATCGGAGCAACGGATGGCGAAGGCCGCGCTCTTGTTCTGGTTGACCTGTAGGCCAGAAGCTTCCCCAAAGGCCTCCAAAATGTTGGTCGTGACACCGAAATCCATCCGGCCCGGCTTGACGAATAGCATCACATCATCCGCAAAAATGGATATCTGTTGTTTCATACGAACCCTCGCCAGCGGTGCTAGTAATCGGCGCATAGCAGCCAGCTTGAACAGCTTATGCAAAGGCTCCATAATCAAAATGAAGACCAAAGGTGATCCCGGATCGCCTTGGCGTAGCCCATAGCAGTTGAGAATATCGTTTCCCGGCACTCCATTTATCAATACCCGTGTCGCCGATGTGCCTAGGAGACCAACAATCCACGAGATCCATCTTTGGCCAAACCCCATGGGGCTGAGGACCTCAATCAAGAAAAGCCATTGGACCGTATCAAAGGCTTTAGTGATGTTTAGTTTGAGCATCACCGCAGGATCTCTTAACGCATATAGCCTCCGCGTCATGCATTGAACCAGCATGAAATTATCATGCAAAGATCTCCCTTTTACGAACGCGCTCTGATGCACACCCACAAGCCTAGGGAGATCGTCTGCCAGCTTAACTGCCAGGACTTTGTCAAATAGCTTAACAGCTCCACGAACAAGGCTAACCGGGCGAAAGTCCTTGATGTCAACTGCACCGTCCACCTTGGGCAGCAAGGATATGAGAGCTTTATTGATTGCTTGGAGGCCTCGCATATCACCAAGATAAAACGTGTGGAAAGCGCGCATGATATCATCCTTGATGACTCCCCAACATGTGGCATAGAACATGTGGCATAGAATCTCCCAGTGAATCCACATCCGGCCCAGGGGCCTTGTCCAACGGCATACACTTGACAGTCCGCTCCACCTCCTCGGCCGTAAA
The DNA here is from genome assembly GCA_900231445.1 of Triticum turgidum subsp. durum. Lineage (NCBI taxonomy): Eukaryota > Viridiplantae > Streptophyta > Magnoliopsida > Poales > Poaceae > Triticum > Triticum turgidum. The sequence goes on from LT934117.1 coordinate 707,980,723, forward strand.
AGGAAGCTCAAGATGCGAGAGGTCCAAGGTGGGGAGATCAAGTGCGTCAAGATTGAGTGTGTGTACCCGCTGGGTGGGTGTTCCCAAAAGATTGCCATAGTAATCATCCACCATCTCTGCAATGCTCTCCTGCCCCAAGAAAGTCTCACAATCCCTAGGCAGCCGAGTCATATAGTTCTTCCTTCTTCGGTGCCTCGCATGCCGATGAAAGAACTCCGTATTCGCATCCCCATCCTTGAGGAAGAGCATTCTGGATCTTTGTCGAGCTATCGTCCGTTGCAGCGAACATAGGCTGAGGAGCTTGCGTTTGAGGGTACGACGTAGAGTGACCTCCCCCATGGAGAGGATCCTAGAGCATTCAGAAGTGAGTGAAGGGGCAAAGCTCATTTCTTTCATTCAGGAATGGACACTGGACCAGAATGAAATGTGGGAATATCGGGTGCGGCCAAATCCAGCCGGTAAATGAGTTCCATAGCCACACCAATTTGTAGGTTCACATTTCCTATCCACTTGTCACTCCACCCCGAGTTTATGATGCAGCACGACGTAAGAGCTGCCCATAAAAGGAACCGATCCCCAGGCTACCTGAACAGTCTCCATGAAGCCGTCAACTTTAGGCAAAAATGCTTCAAAGCGGAAGCGCCGGCCAATGTACTATACACAAATTTCAGGGGTGAAAAAAAGAAGAAGAAAAGGTTGGGTGATGGCCCGGAGCGATGGGCCCGGCATGCGTCTGGTGCGAGGATTGATGAGGGCATGCGTGGTCGTGGTCAAGACTCGAGACACCCAAGTGTGTTGAAGAATCTGGGCAAGAATCTACTACTCCCTCCGTTCGGAATTACTTGTCTCGGAAATGGATGTATCTAGAACTAAAATACATCTAGATACATCCATTTCTACGACAAGTAATTCCGAACGGAGGGAGTATATCACTAACCTCTCTAGGGTTAAACGGCCTCACAATTAATTTGTCAAATTGAAATTGTGTCACCCGATTTTGATCAATTCAACAATTTCTTAAAGCTCTCATTCAATTCTTTTATACTACACATAATGCTTCAAAATTTTTAAGTCCTCATGATTAATTGAGGTCTTCAGGTCAAAGCTTGTTCACCTGATTTTGACCGGGTCAATAATTTTTGAAGGAGCTCTCCCATTTAATTATTTTAATTCACCACATTCCCTAATTTTGAAGCTCATTTATTCGATTGAGATATTCAATTTTGAATTTAGTTTACGATTTTGATCGGGCCAACGATTTTTCAAATCAATCAACACCAACCGGATAGAAAAACATATCAAACCCGTGCACCCTCTTACCACCTATAAAAATATATATAGCACCAATATAGTACATGTAGCCACCGACATAGAAATTACCCACAAAAACATGAGTTGATTAACGCATAATATAGAATCACACCATGGAAGCCCTTCAAATAACCACATTATAATTAAACATAAAACACACTCCATAATCTCCCCCACCTGCCAAACTAATATTCCACCTGTTTCAAAATACAATGGGTATAATTAGTTCTTTGGAAAGCCAACAATACCGACACCCATAATATTAAGCCAAAAAATTATGGAAATTCATTTCATTAGGAATCTAATAACACCAATTTGATATTACGAATTTTTATATATTTCTTCATAAATTTGATCAAATTTAAAGAGGTTGGACTTTTCAAAAAAGTAATACACCTTATATTTTAAAACAAATTGAGTATTTTTTTTTCAAAATCTCAACAATACTAACGGTGCAGCAAAGCGCGCCCAACCCTTCTAGTACATGTTAAGGCTAAAGCCAGTGTACTTATGTCATTAATTTCCATGAAAGAGAGGCAATCCATGGGTTCAATTAAGATGCAGTTTTCCCAGGGATCAGTGCCTAGAAGCTTAACTGATGTTTATTATGTCATTCATTGTCCGAATGCTTCAGTTGCTAAAACCACTTCTTGCAAAGGACGGCCATGGCAAAACTCATCAAACCAAACGAAGCTGGCAAGAGAAGAAGTACCATCGCAACTTTGGTATGGTGTGCCTTTCACTGGGTCGGTACAATATCAGCATTGTGAAGTGAAGGAAATGCAAAATCAGCTGGGTGGCCCCACCTCCACAAATTTTCTATGGTGTTAGGATTGCAATGGCACCAAGGTGTAAATTCAACGCCTAGAAAACAGTGAACCTAAGAGACCTGTCCTTGGGAAAGAGAAGACGGAGCGTTCAAAGTCTTACACATGGACATAATAAAGACTGAACTTGTATGTTGGGTCACTTTGTGAAGTCTTAGCCTTTCACCCATGGGTCGAGACGGATCTAGACCTAACAATGCTTACAGAAATTATTAATTCTAACTTGAGAGTAAGATAAGAACGAAACTGCCAAGCACAAAACAGCCGATCCAAGTCTGAACAACTCTTTACAGGGTTTTGTCAACCAAATAAGATCAAATGATGAACAAGTTGTCTATCAGATAGATCTGGCCTTACCCTGTAATGTACACCAAATAATGTATGATCAAGTTGAGTGATGAAATTGTTAGGGGTTCGGTTTGAGCGATGCATGTACTATATTTATTTATGATGGTCAACTACCAAGGGCCAATTAATGGTTACAGTTGACTTTTTAAAACAGAAAGACTTGAGCAGAGAACACTTAGTCATTACAAATTAAGATGGCCTGCTGGTGGCTGGCTTGATCGAGCGAGTCTTCCTTCAGAAATGTGAGACAACTGTAATAATCTAATGGTATGTGTTATGTTTCATTTAAAGGTGTTACCGTTAGAAATATCTTTGAATGCAATTCTAATAGTAGGATTTTTTGTGTATCTAACTCGTATATTCTTAGTTAAAGTGGTTGTCAAATTTAGAGTCAAAACACAACTGGGGCATGTATATCGGATGGGAGTATAGCTTGCAGGCAACGGCAATTAGTAGAGCCACAAAATGATAAAATTAATGTGTATTAATTAATGCAACGCCCATGGGACATGCTGTACTTTTTTATTATTTTTTTGAAAAGGAGGATAAACCCCCGGCCTCTTCATCTGGAGGATGCATGCAGTCATTTTACTAATTATTCACAAAGACCATACAAAGAATACATCAGTCATCCTAAAGCCATCATCTAGGAAACACCTTTTGATTCTCCTATTCCCTTGATGAAGGTGTGTCGAATATCCGGGCCAAATACCAAACGGACATTGCACTAGACCCTAACATCTATAGCCGGATGCCCCAGCCCAGCCACACACCGGGACTGGTTCCCATACCGGTTCGGCGCACTCTCAGAGAATGCCGCCGCCATCTGCCCGACTTGCCGTCGACGCCACCACGGCGCCAGACAACTCCACCACCCTGCACGTATCCGTCCACACACGCCCGCCGCCGAACCTCCGCAACACCATGCCATCGGGATCCGCCGTCGGCCTTGCAGTGAATGCAACACCGCTCGTCCACGTTTCCCGTCCAACCAACATTTGCTCCAAAACGATGCTCCCAGGAGGAACGACGACATCGAAGGTGCCATCATCGTCCGATCCAGTAGATCCAGATCTAGGGTTTCGCTCGAAGCATCACGAGTGGGGTGCCAGGACCTACAACAACGATGCCTCGAGAAGGGAACGACGTCATGGACGCCGCCATCGTCCGCCATGACTGCTGTCGGCGCGATTTTCATCAGAAGTCACGTCTCCCCGAACGCGCAGCTGAGTGGAACCGAATGGAGCCTCACTGTGGAGACGAGGGCCGCCGTCGGCATGCCGGCAGGGAGCCTCAAGCCGCCCCTCACCGGTCCTCCTCGCACCACCGACCTGCCAATGCCAAACCGGGATGGATTTGGACAGGATGCCAGATCCCCAACCATCGAAGCCGCCCATGAGCACGCAGCCGCCACACCGCCGGACATGGAGGCTCCAATCGCCGCCGCGCAACAGGGTCGCCACCCTGACTGCCGCCCGCGTCGTCTGCAAGCCCTTGGATCCAGATCCCGATCCAGATCGGCAACAGTGCAGACACGCCCCTCCATCGTGAGGTAGTCCAGGCCGCCGCCCTCCCTATCGCCTACGGGTGCGATGAGGGAGGGGTACGGGACCCTCAATAATAAATGCGTGAGTACCAGAAAAATCTGGTCCTTAAGAATAAATAGAAACCTAAATTTGCTTCTGTGAGGAGTTGAACCCGGGTGTTGGGTTTGTACATCAACTTTCCCAACCAGTTGAACTAGGCTCACTTTCAATGAGACATGTTGTATGCCTGTATGTGTTACAACTTGCTCGTTGAGATGCCATCTAGCGATCCACTCGATACTTGTTAAAGTAAGATGCTTAGAAGTTTTGCTGGGTGGGAGAAGTAATGCTTAACTAGATGTGCTCACCTAAGCTCATGGAGCTTGCAGTTGCATATACTCCCTCCGTTCTTAAATATAAGTCTTTGGAGAGATTCCACTATGGACCACATACGGAGCAAAATGTGTGAATCTATATTCGAAAATGCATCTAGATACATCTGTATGTGGTTCATAGTGAAATCTCTCAAAAGACTTATATTTAGGAACAGAGTGAGTAGTATATACTAGAACAGCAGCGCGGCTTGACGGGTATGGTTATAAGTTTTTTTTTTTCGTTACAAACTACACACGCCGTGAAAGCAGGTGTAGACAAAGGCCGTAGTGAAAGAATTGGCAGCTAAACATATGGTAGTAGAGCGTAGTAGAGCAAACATAGGAATATGTTACACACGTCAATCATTATTCAGTTCTAGAGCAATATAGCCTACACTTAGATACACTTAATATGATGAGGGGCGACCTCTTGTGAGCTTTGCCACAAATCAATCAGATAGCTATTGCAGTCACTTGGATTATTGGATACAGATCCGACCTCTTGTGAGGTTTGCCGCACGTCCTGGGCGACGCCGTCCCCCGCTCAACCTACCTCTCCTCCTGCCGCCGCCGGAGGATGCCGCCGGCAAAGCTAGTGCATGCGTATGACGGCGGCGGCGAGGTCCTTGCTTGTGGCTATTCTTCCCCAGGTCACGAGGACCCAAAGAGATCGAATCCATCCAAGGCGTTAGTGATTCCTATTACAAGAACATGATCTCATACATCACAATATATCATTCATCATTCATCACAACTTTTGGCCATATCACATCACAAGACACTTGCTGCAAAAACAAGTTAGACGTCCTCTAATTGTTGTTGCAAGTTTTTACGTGGCTTCTATAGGTGATCTAGCAAGAACGTTTTCTTACCTACGTTAAAGTCACAACGTGATTTTGTCAACTTCTATTTACCCTTCATAAGGACCCTTTTCATCGAATCCGCTCCAACTAAAGTGGGAGAGACAGACACCCGCCAGCCACCTTATGCAACTAGTGCATGTCAGTCGGTGGAACCGGTCTCACGTAAGCGTACGTATAAGGTTGGTCCGGGCCGCTTCATCCCACAATACCGCTGGAGCAAAATAAGACTAGTAGCGGCAAGCAAGTTGACAAGATCTACGCCCACAACAAAATTGTGTTCTACTCGTGCAATAGAGAACTACGCATAGACCTAGCTCATGATGCCACTGTTGGGGAACGTTGCAGAAAATTAAAAAAAAATTCTACGGTTTCACCAAGATCCATCTATGAGTTCATCTAAGCAACGAGTCAAGGGAGTGAGATTGCATCTACATACCACTTGTAGATCGCGTGCGGAAGCGTTCAAGGGAAGGGTGATGATGGAGTCGTACTCGCCGTGATTCAGATCACCAATGACCAAGTGCCGAACGGACAGCACCTCCGCGTTCAACACACGTACGGAACGGACAACGTCTCCTCCTTCTTGATCCAGCAAGGGGCAAGGGGAGGTTGAGGAAGATGGCTCCAGCAGCAGTACGACGGCGTGGTGGTGGTGGAGCAGCAGTACTCCGACAGGGCTTCGCCAAGCTCGTGACGGAGGAGGAGAGGTGTTGGGGAGGGGAGGGGCTGCGCTTTGGTTGTGTGTTGCAGCCCTCCCCTCACCCCTCTATTTATAGGGGAAGTGGCAAGGGGGGCCGGCCCCTCTAGATGAGATCTAGAGGGGGGGCGGCGGCCAGGGAGAGGGGCTTGCCCCCCAAGCAAAGGGGGGCACCCCCACTAGGGTTCCCCCCCCCCAACCCTAGGCGCATGGGCCCAAGGGGGGGCGCCCAGCCCTCCAGGGGCTGGTTCCCTGCCCCTTGCGGCCCGTGAGGCCCTCCGAGAGGGGTGGCCCCTCCCGGTGGACCCCCGGAACCTCTCTGGTGGTCCCGGTACAATACCGATATGCCCCGGAAACTTTCCGGTGTCCGCATGACAACTTCCCATATATAAATCTTCACCTTCGAACCATTCCGGAACTCCTCGTGACGTCCGGGATATCATCCGGGACTCCAAACAACATTCGGTAATCACATACAAGTCTTCCTAATAACCCTAGCGTCACCGAACCTTAAGTGTGTAGACCCTAGAGGTTCGGGAGACATGCAGACATGACCGAGACGACTCACTGGTCAATAACCAACAGCGGGATCTGGATACCCATGTTGGCTCCCACATGCTCCTCGATGATTTCATCGGATGAACCACGATGTCGAGGATTCAAACAACCCCGTATTCAATTCTCTTTGTCAATCGGTACGTTACTTGCCCGAGACTCGATCGTTGGTATCCCAATACCTCGTTCAGTCTCGTTACCGGCAAGTCCCTTTACTCGTACCGTAATGCATGATATCGTGACTAACCACTTGTTCACTTTGAGCTCATTATGATGATGCATTACCGAGTGGGCCCAGAGATACCTCTGTTGGGTAACGTAGTAATTCCGGTGATGCATAGCAACGAGAGGGAAGAGTGTTGTTTACGTACCCTCGTAGACCAAAGCGGAAGCGTTGACGCAACGTAGAGGAAGTAGTCGTACGTCCTCCTGGTTCAACCGATCCAAGCACCGTTACTCCGGCACCTCCGAGTTCTTGACACACGTACAGCTCGATGACGCACCCCGATCTCCGATCCAGCAGAGGCGCGGGGAGGAGTTCCGTCAGCACGACGGCGTGGTGATGATCTTGATGTTCTCCTGTCGCAGGGCTTCGCCTAAGCACCGCTACAATATGACCGAGGTGTAATATCGTGGAGGGGGGCACCGCACACGGCTAAGGAACGATCTCAATGATCAACTTGTGTGTCTAGGGTGCCCCCCTACCCCCATATATAAAGGAGGGAGGGAGGAGGTGGTCGGCCCAAGGGGGGCGCGCCATAGGGGGGGGAACCTACTCCAAGTAGGTTTCCCCTCCTTTTTCCTAATCCAAGCTGGAGGGGGGAGGAAGGAGTAGTAGTAGTAGGAAGGAGGAGGGGGAAGGAGAGAAGGAAAGGGGGGCCGGCCCCCCACCCAATTCGGATTGGGCTTGGGGGGGCGCCCCCTCTCTTGCTCCTTCTCCCTCCCTTCCACTAGGGCCCAATAAGGCCCATATACTTACCGGGGGGTTCCGGTAACCTCCCGGAGCTCCGGTATATTCCCAAACTCTCCCGGAACCTTTCCGGTGTCCAAATATATCCATCCAATATATCAATCTTTATGTCTCGACCATTTCGAGACTCCTCGTCATGTCCGTGATTACATCCGGGACTCCGAACAACCTTCGGTACATCAAAATACATAAACTCATAATATAACTGTCATCGAAACCTTAAGCGTGCGGACCCTACGGTTCGAGAACAATGTAGACATGAACGAAACATGTCTCCGGTCAATAACCAATAGCGGGACCTGGATGCCCATATTGGTTCCTACATTTTCTACGAAGATCTTTATCGGTCAAACCGCATAACAACATACTTTGTTCCCTTTGTCATCGGTATGTTACTTGCCCGAGATTTGATCGTCGGTATCCAATACCTAGTTCAATCTCATTACCAGCAAGTCTCTTTACTCGTTCTATAATACGTCATCTCATAACTAACTCATTAGTTATATGCTTGCAAGGCTTAGGTGATGAGTATTACCGAGAGGGCCCAGAGATACCTCTCCGACAATCGAAGTGACAAATCCTAATCTCGAATTATGCCAACTCAACATGTACCTTCAGAAACACCTGTAGAGCACCTTTATAATCACCCAGTTACGTTGTGACGTTTGGTAGCACACAAAGTGTTCTTCTGGTAAACGGGAGTTGCACAATCTTATAGTTGCAGGAACTTTGTATAAGTCATGAAGAAAGCAATAGCAGTATACTAAACGATCAAGTGCTAGGCTAACAGAATGGGTCATGTCAATCACATCATTCTTCTAATGATGTGATCCCATTAATCAAATGACAACACATGTCTATGGTCAGGAAACATAACCATCTTTGATTAATGAGCTAGTCAAGTAGAGGCATACTAGTGACTATAGTTTTGTCTATGTATTCACACATGTATTATTTTTCCGGTTAATACAATTCTAGCATGAATAATAAACATTTATCATGATATGAGGAAATAAATAATAACTTTATTATTGCCTCTAGGGCGTATTTCCTTCAGTCTCCCACTTGAACTATAGTCAATAATCTAGATTACATAGTAATGATTCTAACACCCATGGAGTCTTGGTGCTGATCATGTTTTGCTCGTGAGAGAGGCTTAGTCAACGGGTCTGCAACATTCAGATCCGTATGTATCTTGCAAATCTCTATGTCTCCCACTTGGACTTGGTCCCGAATGGAATTGAAGCGTCTCTTGATGTGCTTGGTCCTCTTGTGAAATCTGGATTCCTTTGCTAAAGCAATTGCACCAGTATTGTCACAGAAGATCTTCATTGGTCCCGATGCACTAGGTATTACACCTAGATCGGAAATGAACTCCTTCATCCAGATTCCTTCATTTGCTGCTTCAGAAGCAGCTATGTACTCCGCTTCACATGTAGATCCTACCACGACGCTTTGTTTAGAACTGCACCAACTTACAGCTCCACCGTTTAATATAAACACGTATCCGGTTTGCGATTTAGAATCGTCTGGATCAGTGTCAAAGCTTGCATCAACGTAACCATTTACGACTAGCTCTTTGTCACCTCCATATATGAGAAACATATCTTTAGTCCTTTTCAGGTATTTCAGGATGTTCTTGACCGCTGTCCAGTGATCCACTCCTGGATTACTTTGGTACCTTCCTGCTAAGCTTACTGCTAAGCACACGTCAGGTCTGGTACACAGCATTGCATACATGATAGAGCCTATGGCTGAAGCATAGGGAACATTTTTCATTTTCTCTCTATCTTCTGCTGTGGTCGGGCATTGAGTTTGACTCAACTTCACACCTTGTAGCACAGGCAAGAATCCTTTCTTTGCCTGATCCATATTGAACTTTTTCAATATTTTATCAAGGTATTTGCTTTGTGAAAGTCCTATTAAGCGTCTTGATCTATCTCTATAGATCTTGATGCCTAATATGTAAGCAGCTTCACCGAGGTCTTTCATCGAAAAACTTTTATTCAAGTATCCCTTTATGCTATCCAAAAATACTATATCATTTCCAATTAATAATATGTCATCAACATATAAAACTAGAAATGCTACAGAGCTCCCACTCACTTTCTTGTAAATACAGGCTTCTCCAAAAGTCTGTATAAAACCATATGCCTTGATCACACTATCAAAACGTTTATTCCAACTCCGAGATGCTTGCACCAGTCCATAAATGGAACGCTGGAGCTTGCACACTTTGTCAGAACCTTTTGGATCAACAAAACCTTCTGGCTGCATCATATACAACTCTTCTTCTAGAAATCCATTCAAGAATGCAGTCTTGACATCCATTTGCCAAAGTTCATAATCATGAAATGCAGCAATGGCCAACATGATTCGGACAGACTTAAGCATCGCTACGGGTGAGAAAGTCTCATCGTAGTCAACCCCTTGAACTTGTCGAAAACCTTTCGCAACAAGTCGAGCTTTATAGACAGTAATATTACCATCAGCGTCAGTCTTCTTCTTAAAGATCCATTTATTCTCAATGGCTTTGCCGATCATCGGGCAAGTCAACCAAAGTCCATACTTTGTTTTCATACATGGATCCTATCTCAGACTTCATGGCCTCTAGCCATTTTGCGGAATCTGGGCTCATCATCGCTTCCTCATAGTTCGTAGGTTCATCATGGTCAAGTAACATGACTTCCAGAATAGGATTACCGTACCACTCTGGTGCGGATCTTATTCTGGTAGACCTACGAGGTTCAGCAGAAATTTGATCTGAAGTTCCATGATCAATATCATTAGTTTCCTCACTAATTGGTGTAGTTGTTACGGGAACTGGTTGTCGTGATGAACTACCTTCCAATAAGGGAGTTGATACAGTTATCTCATCAAGTTCTACTTTCCTCCCACTCACTTCTTTTGAGAGAAACTCCTTCTCTAGAAAGGATCCAATCTTAGCAACGAATGTTTTGCCTTCGGATCTGTGATAGAAGGTGTACCCAACAGTCTCTTTTGGGTATCCTATGAAGACACATTTCTCCGATTTGGGTTCGAGCTTATTTGGTTGAAGTTTCTTCACATAAGCATCGCAGCCCCAAACTTTAAGAAACGACAACTTTGGTTTCTTTCCAAACCACAGTTCATAAGGCGTCGTCTCAACGGATTTTGATGGTGCCCTATTTAACGTGAATGCGGCCGTCTCTAAAGTATAACCCCAAAATGATAGCGGTAAATCGGTAAGAGACATCATAGATCGCACCATATCAAGTAAAGTACGATTACGACGTTCGGACACACCATTTCGTTATGGCATTCGAGGTGGCGTGAGTTGCGAAACTATTCCGCATTATTTCAAATGTAAACCAAACTCGTAACTCAAATATTCTCCTCCACGATCAGATCGTAGAAATTTTATTTTCTTGTTACGATGATTCTCCACTTCACTCTGAAATTCTTTGAACTTTTCAAATGTTTCAGACTTGTGCTTCATTAAGTAGATATACCCATATCTGCTTAAATCATCTGTGAAGGTGAGAAAATAACGATATCCGCCACGAGCCTCAACATTCATCGGACCACATACATCTGTATGTATGATTTCCAACAAATCTGTTGCTCTCTCCATAGTACCGGAGAACGGTGTTTTAGTCATCTTGCCCATGAGGCACGGTTCGCAAGTACCAAGTGATTCATAATCAAGTGATTCCAGAATTCCATCAGTATGGAGTTTCTTCATGCGTTTTACACCGATATGACCCAAACGGCAGTGCCACAAATAAGTTGCACTATCATTATCAACTCTGCATCTTTTGGTTTCCACATTATAAATATGTGTATCACTACTATCGAGATTCAATAAAAATAGACCACTCTTCAAGGGTGCATGACCATAAAAGATATTACTCATATAAATAGAACAACCATTATTCTCTGATTTAAATGAATAACCGTCTCGCATCAAACAAGATCCAGATATAATGTTCATGCTCAACGCAGGCACCAAATAACAATTATTCAGGTCTAAAACTAATCCCGATGGTAGATGTAGAGGTAGCGTGCCGACGGCGATCACATCGACTTTGGAACCGTTTCCCACGCGCATCGTCACCTCGTCCTTGGCCAGTGCTCGCTTATTCCGTAGTCCCTGTTTCGAGTTGCCAATATTAGCAACAGAACCAGTATCAAATACCCAGGTGCTACTACGAGCTCTAGTTAGGTACACATCAATAACATGTATATCACATATACCTTTGTTTACTTTGCCATCCTTCTTATCCGCCAAATACTTGGGGCAGTTCCGCTTCCAGTGTCCAGTCTGCTTGCAGTAGAAGCACTCAGTTTCAGGCTTAGGTCCAGACTTGGGTTTCTTCTCTTGAGCAGCAACTTGCTTGCCGTTCTTCTTGAAGTTCCCCTTCTTCTTCCCTTTGCCCTTTTTCTTGAAACTAGTGGTCTTGTTGACCATCAACACTTGATGCTCCTTCTTGATTTCTACCTCCGCGGCTTTCAGCATCGCGAAGAGCTCGGGAATAGTCTTGGTCATCCCTTGCATATTATAGTTCATCACAAAGCTCTTGTAGCTTGGTGGCAGTGATTGAAGAATTCTGTCAATGACACTATCATCAGGAAGATTAACTCCCAGTTGAATCAAGTGATTGTTATACCCAGACATTCTGAGTATATGTTCACTGACAGAACTATTCTCCTCCATCTTGCAGCTATAGAACTTATTGGAGACTTCATATCTCTCAATCCGGGCATTTGCTTGAAATATTAACTTCAACTCCTGGAACATCTCATATGCTCCATGACGTTCAAAACGTCGTTGAAGACCCGGTTCTAAGCCGTAAAGCATGGCACACTGAACTATAGAGTAGTCATCAGCTTTGCTCTGCCAGACGTTCTTAACGTCGTCAGTTGCATCAGCAGTAGGCCTGGCACCCAGCGGTGCTTCCAGGACGTAACTCTTCTGTGCAGCAATGAGGATAATCCTTAGGTTACGGACCCAGTCCATGTAATTGCTACCATCATCTTTCAACTTTGCTTTCTCAAGGAACGCATTAAAATTCAACGGAACAACAGCACGAGCCATCTATCTACAAACAAACATGGACAAGCAAGATACTATCAGGTACTAAGTTCATGATAAATTTAAGTTCAATTAATCATATTACTTAAGAACTCCCACTTAGATAGACATCTCTCTAGTCATCTAAGTGATCACGTGATCCAAATCAACTAAACCATAACTGATCATCACGTGAGATGGAGTAGTTTTCAATGGTGAACATCATTATGTTGATCATATCTACTATATGATTCACGCTCGACCTTTCGGTCTCCGTGTTCCGAGGCCATGTCTGCATATGCTAGGCTCGTCAAGTTTAACCTGAGTATTCTGCGTGTGCAAAACTGGCTTGCACCCGTTGTAGATGGACATAGAGCTTATCACACCCGATCATCACGTGGTGTCTCGGCACGACGAACTTTGGCAACGGTGCATACTCAGGGAGAACACTTCTTGATAATTTTTAGTGAGAGATCATCTTAAAATGCTACCGTCAATCAAAGCAAGATAAGATGCATAAAGGATAAACATCACATGCAATCAATATAAGTGATATGATATGGCCATCATCATCTTGTGCTTGTGATCTCCATCTCTGAAGCACCGTCATGATCACCATCGTCACCGGCGCGACACCTTGATCTCCATCGTAGCATCGTTGTCGTTACGCCATCTATTGCTTCTACGACTATCGCTACCGCTTAGTGATAAAGTAAAGCAATTACAGGGCGTTTGCATTTCATACAATAAAGCGACAACCATATGGCTCCTGCCAGTTGCCGATAACTTTGGTTACAAAACATGATCATCGCATACAATAAAATATAGCATCATGTCTTGACCATATCACATCACAACATGCCCTGAAAAACAAGTTAGACGTCCTCTACTTTGTTGTTGCAAATTTTACGTGGCTGCTACGGGCTTAAGCAAGAACCAATCTCACCTACGCATCAAAACCACAACGATAGTTTGTCAAGTTGATGCTGTTTTAACCTTCGCAAGGACTGGGCGTAGCCACACTCGGTTCAACTAAAGTTGGAGAAACTGACACCCGCTAGTCACCTGTGTGCAAAGCACGGCGGTAAAACCAGTCTCGCGTAAGCGTACGCGTAATGTCGGTCCGGGCCGCTTCATCCAACAATACCGCTGAAACAAAGTATGACATGCTGGTAAGCAGTATGACTTATATCGCCCACAACTTACTTGTGTTCTACTCGTGCATATAACATCAAACCATAAAAACCTAGGCTCGGATGCCACTGTTGGGGAACGTAGTAACTTCAAAAAATTCCTACGCACACGCAAGATCATGGTGATGCATAGCAACGAGAGGGAAGAGTGTTGTCTACGTACCCTCGTAGACCGAAGCGGAAGCGTTGACGCAACGTAGAGGAAGTAGTCGTACGTCCACCCAGTTCAACCGATCCAAGCACCATTACTCCGGCACCTCCGAGTTCTTGACACACGTACAGCCCGATGACGCACCCCGATCTCCGATCCAGTAGAGGCGCGGGGAGGAGTTCCGTCAGCACGACGGCGTGGTGACGATCTTGATGTTCTCCTGTCGCAGGGCTTCGCCTAAGCACCGCTACAATATGACCGAGGTGTAATATTATGGAGGGGGGCACCGCACACGGCTAAGGAACGATCTGAATGATCAACTTGTGTGTCTAGGGTGCCCCCCTACCCCCATATATAAAGGAGGGAGGGAGGAGGTGGCCGACCCAAGGGGGGGCGCGCCATAGGTGGGGGGAAACCTACTCCAAGTAGGTTTCCCCTCCTTTTTCCTAATCCAAGTTGGAGGGGGAAGGAAGGAGTAGTAGTAGTAGGAAGGAGGAGGGGGAAGGAGAGAAGGAAAGGGGGGCCGGCCCCCCACCCAATTCGGATTGGGCTTGGGGGGGCGCGCCCCCTCTCTTGCTCCTTCTCCCTCCCTTCCACTAGGGCCCAATAAGGCCCATATACTTACCGGGGGGTTCCGGTAACCTCCCGGAGCTCCAGTATATTCCCAAACTCTCCCGGAACCTTTCCGGTGTCCAAATATATCCGTCCAATATATCAATCTTTATGTCTAGACCATTTCGAGACTCCTCGTCATGTCCGTGATTACATCCGGGACTCCGAACAACCTTCAGTACATCAAAATACATAAACTCATAATATAACTGTCATCGAAACCTTAAGCGTGCGGACCCTACGGTTAGAGAACAATGTAGACATGACCGAAACATGTCTCCGGTCAATAACCAATAGCGGGACCTGGATGCCCATATTGGTTCCTACATATTCTACGAAGATCTTTATCGGTCAAACCGCATAACAACATACTTTGTTCCCTTTGTCATCGGTATGTTACTTGCCCGAGATTTGATCGTCGGTATCCAATACCTAGTTCAATCTCGTTACCGGCAAGTCTCTTTACTCGTTCTGTAATACGTCATCTCATAACTAACTCATTAGTTATATGCTTGCAAGGCTTAGGTGATGAGTATTACCGAGAGGGCCCAGAGATACCTCTCCGACAATCGGAGTGACAAATCATAATCTCGAATTATGCCAACTCAACATGTACCTTCGTAAACACCTGTAGAGCACCTTTATAATCACCCAATTACGTTGTGACGTTTGGTAGCACACAAAGTGTTCTTCTGGTAAACGGGAGTTGCACAATCTTATAGTTGCAGGAACTTTGTATAAGTCATGAAGAAAGCAATAGCAGTATACTAAACGATCAAGTGCTAGGCTAACAGAATGGGTCATGTCAATCACATCATTCTTCTAATGATGTAATCCCATTAATCAAATGACAAAACATGTCTATGGTCAGGAAACATAACCATCTTTGATTAATGAGCTAGTCAAGTAGAGGCATACTAGTGACTATAGTTTTGTCTATGTATTCACACATGTATTATGTTTCCGGTTAATACAATTCTAGCATGAATAATAAACATTGATCATGATATGAGGAAATAAATAATAACTTTATTATTGCCTCTAGGGCATATTTCCTTCAACCTCTCTGTCATACGGAGTGACAAATACCAGTCTCGATCCGTGTCAACCCAACAGACACTTTCGGAGATACCTATAGTGCACCTTTATAGTCACCCAGTTACGTTGTGATGCTTGGTACACCCAAAGCACTCCTACGGTATCCGGGAGTTACACGATCTCATGGTCTAAGGAAAGGATACTTGACATTGGGAAAGCTCTAGCAAACGAACTACACGATCTTGTGCTATGCTTAGGATTGGGTCTTGTCCATCACATCATTCTCCTAATGATGTGATCCCGTTATCAACGACATCCAATGTCCATAGCCAGGAAACCATGACTATCTGTTGATCAACGAGCTAGTCAACTAAAGGCTTACTAGGGACATATTATGGTCTATGTATTCACACGTGTATTACAATTTCCGGATAATACAGTTATAGCATGAATAAAGACAATTATCATGAACAAGGAAATATAATAATAATCCTTTTATTATTGCGTCTAGGGCATATTTCCAACAGTCTCCCACTTGCACTAGAGTCAATAATCTAGTTACATTGTGACGAGTCGCACACCCATAGAGTTCTGGTGTTGATCATGTTTTGCTCGCGAGAGAGGTTTAGTCAACTGATCTGCGACATTCAGATCCGTATGTACTTTGCAAATATCTATGTCTCCATCTTGAACATTTTCACGGATGGAGTTGAAACGACGCTTGATGTGCCTGGTCTTCTTGTGAAATCTGGGCTCCTTGGCAAGGGCAATAGCTCCAGTATTGTCACAAAAGAGTTTGATCGGCCCCGACGCATTGGGTATGACTCCTAGGTCGGTGATGAACTCCTTCACCCAAATTGCTTCATGCGCTGCCTCCGAGGCTGCCATGTACTCCGCTTCACATGTAGATCCCGCCACGACGCTCTGCTTGCAGCTGCACCAGCTCACTGCTCCACCATTCAACATATACACGTATCCGGTTTGTGACTTAGAGTCATCCAGATCTTTGTCGAAGCTAGCGTCGACGTAACCCTTTACGACGAGCTCTTCGTCACCTCCATAAACGAGAAACATGTCCTTTGTCCTTTTCAGGTACTTCAGGATATTCTTGACCGTTGTCCAGTGTTCCTTGCCAGGATTACTTTGGTACCTTCCTACCAAACTTACGGCAAGGTTTACATCAGGTCTGGTACACAGCATGGCATACATAATAGATCCTATGGCTGAAGCATAGGGGATGACACTCATCTCTTCTTTATCTTTTACCGTGGTCGGGCATTGAGCCGAGCTCAATCTCACACCTTGCAATACAGGCAAGAACCCTTTCTTGGACTGATCCATTTTGAACTTCTTCAAAATCTTATCAAGGTATGTGCTTTGTGAAAGACCTACGAGGCGTCTCGATCTATCTCTATAGATCTTGATGCCTAATATATAAGCAACTTCTCCAAGGTCCTTCATTGAAAAACACTTATTCAAGTAGGCCTTAATGATGTCCAAAAGTTCTATATCATTTCCCATCAAGAGTATGTCATCTACATATAATATGAGAAATGCTACAGAGCTCCCACTCACTTTCTTGTAAACGCAGGCTTCTCCATAAGTCTGCATAAACCCAAACGCTTTGATCATCTCATCAAAGCGAATGTTCCAACTCCGAGATGCTTGCACCAGCCCATAAATGGATCGCTGGAGCTTGCATACTTTGTTAGCATTCTTAGGGTCGACAAAACCTTCCGGCTGCATCATATACAGTTCTTCCTTAAGATGTCTGTTAAGGAATGCCGTTTTGATGTCCATCTGCCATATCTCATAATCATAGTATGCGGAAATTGCTAACATGATTCGGACGGACTTTAGCTTCGCTACGGGAGAGAATGTCTCATCGTAGTCAACCCCTTGAACTTGTCGATAACCCTTAGCGACAAGTTGAGCTTTATAGATGGTAACATTTCCATCCGTGTCCGTCTTCTTCTTAAAGATCCATTTGTTTTCTATCGCTCGCCGATCATCGGGCAAGTCTATCAAAGTCCATACTTTGTTTTCATACATGGATTATATCTCGGATTTCATGGCTTCAAGCCATTTGTTGGAATCTGGGCCCGCCATCGCTTCTTCATAGTTCGAAGGTTCACCGTTGTCTAACAACATGATTTCCAGGACAGGGTTGCCGTACCACTCTGGTGAGGAACGTGTCCTTGTGGACCTACGAAGTTCAGTAGCAACTTGATCCGAAGTACCTTGATCATCATCATTATTTTCCTCTTCAGTTGGTGTAGGCATCACAGAAACATTTTCCTGAGCTGCACTACTTTCCTGTTCGAGAGGTAGTACTTCATCGAGTTCTACTTTCCTCCCAGTTACTTCTTTCGAGAGAAACTCTTTTTCCAGAAAGGACCCGTTCTTGGCAACAAAGATCTTGCCCTCGGATCTTAAGTAGAAGGTATACCCAATGGTTTCCTTAGGGTATCCTATGAAGACGCATTTTTCCGACTTGGGTTCGAGCTTTTTAGGTTGAAGTTTCTTGACATAAGCATCGCATCCCCAAACTTTTAGAAACGACAGCTTAGATTTCTTCCCAAACCATAATTCATACGGTGTCGTCTCAACGGATTTAGATGGTGCCCTATTTAAAGTGAATGTAGCTATCTCTAGAGCGTATTCCCAAAATGATAGCGGTAAATCAGTAAGAGACATCATAGACCGCACCATATCCAATAGAGTGCGATTACGACGTTCGGATACACCGTTACGCTGAGGTGTTCCATGCGGCGTGAGTTATGAAACGATTCCACATTTCCTTAAGTGTGTACCAAATTCGTGACTTAAATATTCTCCTCCGCGATCTAAACGTAGGAACTTTATCTTTCGGTCACGTTGATTCTCTACCTCATTCTGAAATTCCGTGAACTTTTCAAAGGTCTCAGACTTGTGTTTCATTAAGTAGACATACCCATATCTACTCAAGTCATCAGTGAGAGTGAGAACATAACGATATCCTCCACGAGCCTCAACGCTCATTGGACCGCACACATCGGTATGTATGATTTCCAACAAGTTGGTTGCTCGCTCCATTGTTCCGGAGAACGGAGTCTTGGTCATTTTGCCCATGAGGCATGGTTCGCATGTGTCAAATGATTCATAATCGAGAGACTCTAAAAGTCCATCAGCATGGAGCTTCTTCATGCGCTTGACACCAATGTGACCAAGGCGGCAGTGCCACAAGTATGTGGGACTATCGTTATCAACTTTACATCTTTTGGTATTCACACTATGAATATGTGTAATATTACGCTCGAGATTCATTAAGAATAAACCATTGACCATCGGGGCATGACCATAAAACATATCTCTCATATAAATAGAACAACCATTATTCTCGGATTTAAATGAGTAGCCATCTCGTATCAAACGAGATCCAGATACAATGTTCATGCTCAAACTTGGCACCAAATAACAATTATTAAGGTTTAAAAATAATCCTGTAGGTAAATGTAGAGGTAGCGTGCCGACCGCGATCACATCGACCTTGGAACCATTCCCGACGCGCATCGTCACCTCGTCCTTCGCCAGTCTCCGCTTATTCCGCAGCTCCTGCTGTGAGTTACAAATATGAGCAACGGCACCGGTATCAAATACCCAGGAGTTACTACGAGTACTGGTAAGGTACACATCAATTACATGTATATCAAATATACCTTTGGTGTTGCCGGCCTTCTTGTCCGCTAAGTATTTGGGGCAGTTCCCCTTCCAGTGACCCTTCCGTTTGCAATAAAAGCACTCAGTCTCAGGCTTGGGTCCATTCTTTGACTTCTTCCCGGCAACTGGCTTACCGGGCGCGGCAACATCCTTGCCGTCTTTCTTGAAGTTCTTCTTGCCCTTGCCCTTCTTGAACTTAGTGGTTTTATTGACCATCAACACTTGATGTTCCTTCTTGATTTCAACCTCTGCTGACTTTAGCATTGAAAATACTTCAGGAATGGTCTTCACCATCCCCTGCATATTGTAGTTCATCACAAAGCTCTTGTAGCTTGGTGGGAGCGACTGAAGGATTCTGTCAATGACCGCCTCGTCCGGGAGGTTAATGTCCAGCTGGGCCAGGCGGTTGTGCAACCCAGACATTTTGAGTATGTGCTCACTGACAGAACTATTTTCCTCCATCTTACAACTATAGAACTTGTCGGAGACTTCATATCTCTCGACCCGGGCATGAGCTTGGAAAACTAGTTTTAGCTCTTCGAACATCTCATATGCTCCGTGTTGCTCAAAACACTTTTGGAGCCCCGGTTCTAAGCTGTAAAGCATGCCGCACTGAACGAGGGAGTAATCATCAGCACGAGACTGCCAAGCGTTCATAACATCTTGGTTCTCTGGAACGGGTGCATCACCTAGCGGTCCTTCTAGGACATATTGTTTTCTGGCAGCTATGAGGATAATCCTCAGGTTCCGGACCCAGTCCGTATAGTTGCTGCCATCATCTTTCAGCTTGGTTTTCTCTAGGAACGCGTTGAAGTTCATGTTGACATGAGTGTTGGCCATTTGATCTACAAGACATATTTGCAAAGGTTTGAGACTAAGTTCATGATAATTAAGTTCATCTAATCAAATTATTACAATGAACTCCCACTCAGATTAGACATCCCTCTAGTCATCTAAGTGTTACACGATCCGAGTCGACTAGGCCGTGTCCGATCATCACGTGAGACGGACTAGTCATCGTCGGTGAACATCTCCATGTTGATCGTATCTTCCATACGACTCGTGTTCGACCTTTCGGTCTCTGTGTTCCGAGGCCATGTCTGTACATACTATGCTCGTCAAGTTAACCCTAAGTGTTTTGCATGTGTAAAACTGTCTTACACCCGTTGTATGTGAACGTAAGGATCTATCACACCCGATCATCACGTGGTGCTTCGAAACGACGAACTTTAGCAACGGTACACAGTTAGGGGAGAACACTTCTTGAAATTGTTGTAAGGGATCATCTTATTTACTACCGTCGTTCTAAGTAAACAAGATGCATAAACATAATAAACATCACATGCAATTATATAGTAGTGACATGATATGGTCAATATCATATAGCTCCTTTGATCTCCATCTTCGGGGCTCCATGATCATCTTTGTCACCGGCATGACACCATGATCTCCATCATCATGATCTCCATCATCGTGTCTTCATGAAGTTGTCATGCCAACGACTACTTCTACTTCTATGGCTAACGCGTTTAGCAATAAAGTAAAGTAATTTACATGGCGTTCTTCAATGACACGCAGGTCATACAAAAAATAAAGACAACTCCTATGGCTCCTGCCGGTTGTCATACTCATCGACATGCAAGTCGTGATTCCTATTACAAGAACATGATGTCATACATCACAATATATCATTCATCATTCATCACAACTTTTGGCCATATCACATCACAAGACACTTGCTGCAAAAACAAGTTAGATGTCCTCTAATTGTTGTTGCAAGTTTTTACGTGGCTTCTATAGGTGATCTAGCAAGAACGTTTTCTTACCTACGTTAAAGCCACAACGTGATTTTGTCAACTTCTATTTACCCTTCATAAGGACCCTTTTCATCGAATCCGCTCCAACTAAAGTGGGAGAGACAGACACCCGCCAGCCACCTTATGCAACTAGTGCATGTCAGTCGGTGGAACCGGTCTCACGTAAGCGTACGTGTAAGGTTGGTCCTGGCCGCTTCATCCCACAATACCGCTGGAGCAAAATAAGACTAGTAGCGGCAAGCAAGTTGACAAGATCTACGCCCACAACAAAATTGTGTTCTACTCGTGCAATAGAGAACTACGCATAGACCTAGCTCATGATGCCACTATTGGGGAACATTGCAGAAAATTAAAATTTTTCCTACGGTTTCACCAAGATCCATCTATGAGTTCATCTAAGCAACGAGTCAAGGAAGTGAGATTGCATCTACATACCACTTGTAGATCGCGTGCGGAAGCGTTCAAGGGAAGGGTGATGATGGAATCGTACTCGCCATGATTCAGATCACCGATGACCAAGTGCCAATCGGACAGCACCTCCGCGTTCAACACACGTACGCAACGGACGATGTCTCCTCCTTCTTGATCCATCAAGGGGGAAGGATCGGTTTAGGAAGATGGCTCCAGCAGTAGCACGACGGCGTGGTGGTGGTGGAGCAGCAGTACTCCGACAGGGCTTCGCCAAGCTCGTGACGGAGGAGGAGAGGTGTTGGGGAGGGGAGGGGCTGCGCCTTGGTTGTGTGTTGCAGCCCTCCCCTCACCCCTCTATTTATAGGGGAAGTGGCAAGGGGGGCCGGCCCCTCTAGATGAGATCTAGAGGGGGGCGGCGGCCAGGGAGGGGGGCTTGCCCCCCAAGCAAAGGGGGGCGCCCCCACTAGGGTTCCCCCCCCCCAACCCTAGGCGCATGGGACCAAGGGGGGGCGCGCCCAGCCCTCCAGGGGCTGGTTCCCTGCCCCTTGCGGCCCATGAGGCCCTCCGAGAGGGGTGGCCCCTCCCGGTGGACCCCCGGAACCTCTCCGGTGGTCCCGGTACAATACCAATATGCCCCCGAAACTTTCCGGTGTCCGCATGACAACTTCCCATATATAAATCTTCACCTCCGGACCATTCCGGAACTCCTCGTGACGTCCGGGATCTCATCCGGGACTCCGAGCAACATTCGGTAATCACATACAAGTCTTCCTAATAACCCTAGCGTCACCGAACCTTAAGTGTGTAGACCCTACGGGTTCGGGAGACATGCAGACATGACCGAGACGACTCTTCGGTCAATAACCAACAGCGGGATCTGGATACCCATGTTGGCTCCCACATGCTCCTCGATGATTTCGTCGGATGAACCACGATGTCGAGGATTCAAACAACCCCGTATTCAATTCCCTTTCTCAATCGGTACGTTACTTGCCCGAGACTCGATCGTCGGTATCCCAATACCTCGTTCAGTCTCGTTACTGGCAAGTCACTTTACTCGTACCGTAATGCATGATCTCGTGACTAACCACTTGGTCACTTTGAGCTCAATATGATGATGCATTACCGAGTGGGCCCAGAGATACCTCTCCGTCATACGGAGTGACAAATCCCAGTCTCGATCCGTGTCAACCCAATAGACACTTTCGGAGATACCTGTAGTGCACCTTTATAGTCACCCAGTTACTTTGTGACGTTTGGTATACCCAAAGCACTCCTACGGTATCCGGGAGTTACACGATCTCATGGTCTAAGCAAACGAACTACATGATCTTGTGCTATGCTTAGGATTGGGTCTTGTCCATCACATCATTCTCCTAATGATGTGATCCCGTTATCAACGACATCCAATGTCCATAGGCAGGAAACCATGACTATCTGTTGATCAACGAGCTAGTCAACTAGAGGCTTACTAGGGACATATTATGGTCTATGTATTCACACGTGTATTACGATTTCCGGATAATACAGTTATAGCATGAATAAAGACAATTATCATGAACAAGGAAATATAATAATAATCCTTTTATTATTGCCTCTAGGGCATATTTCCAACAGATCTGATGCGCCGCTGCCTGTTGGGTTCCGCTCACGGTTGGGCCATCTCGCCGAGCGGCGGCCTCAATGTGGACCGCGGTGGCCAACGAAAGATCTTCCTGAGGGTTTCTCCCTCTATATCTAGTGGTTGACATCACAGTGAAATGCAAACTATGGACAACGGCTTAACGCAGAGGGACGGTGATAGAACGGTGGCAGTCACATCGCACGTAACTACTGGGCACACGAAAAAGTGGCGGCGATAACACTTGAGTGACTTGTTGGTGGTGCTACTAGGCACCCGATCTCGAGCTCCGAGGTGAAAACCTAGGTGACCCGAGTTGGTTATGCCTAGCAATGACAATGTTTTTACATCGTTATCTTATTGAAGGCATTGCTCGGATATGTTCGGACTAGTTCTTCAGGGTGAAAACCTAGATTCTGACCTTAGGTGGTTGGACCCGGTGACGGCGACTATTGAGTGTTGCTCCCGTCTTGAAGGTATTGCTATTGAAGAATCTCGTCGTTTGCTTGGTGTAATAAGATGGTTGGTGAGGATATGGTCATTGATGTAGCTTGCCGATTGTGGATTTGATCGCTTTAGGGTTTTTTCCTCGCCTATGCATAGCTCTGGTCTTATATGAGTTTGTTATTTGTTGGCGTGTTCTTGTTTGCATGTGTTGGGGTTGTCTATGTGTATCCTAACTATGCAAAGGCCAGATGTGCTCTACTTTGAGCCACTAAATTCACCCTTTGTCAAAAAAAGCTATTATTGTCACTTTCTAAGTCAGATAAAGGTAAGGCCTTCCATACATGCACATAGCAACTTTTCATAGATTGTAGCATTTGAATGCAGCCAATCTTTCGTCAATCTCATTACTGCCAGAAAGGCCAGCGACCATCAGGCCATGGCCCCGTGCTCGCAAATGACCACCCCTGCTATTGCATCCATGTAAAAAAAATATTTGCAGGGAATAGCAAATTTTAGTTGTATAGCTGTACATTTTGGAAAGGAGGGAGTACACACAAATATGAACATATATATTTGGTCACCCTATGAAGTCTTTCTCTTTTTGAATGCAAAAAAAAAGTCTTTCTCTTTCATCCCATTGCTTGATATGTACCCAAGTCTCATGAAACGGTAATTTGAAATTGAGAGTAAGATATCAAAAGCGCCAACCATGTTGTACTACTCTTTCTTAGAGTGCTGACACATCTCCCCTTTATTTTACGGGAACCGAAACAAGTTGCCGTATTTGTGTATGCATGAAACAATTTTGTAGTTACATTGACTGCATAAAACAAGGAAACAAGCAGAAGACGCACCTTCCTCGCTAAATATGTAGTCCTAAACAAAGACAGCGGACAGCATCGTCTCCTTGTAAATTCAAGTCAAATGAATATTGATCAAAAGACGCTAGCTAGAGCCTACTGGCAATTGATGGCGATCGGGAAATTATATATATGTGCCAAATGAATGACGAAGTCCACGGTACTATTTTTATGCCTACGAGATGTTGTCATCTAGCAACCACTAGGTATTTAGAACAAACTAGCACAGTGGATCACCCATATAAGCAAGGGCAATATCTTAATTATCTATTTTTTTTTTGAAACTTCTTAATTATCTATTGTTTAAGACAAGGTACTAAGTATAAGAACATGCACATTCTTAAAGCCATAGAGATATCTTACTTCGTTGCCGTAGTTACGTAAGTACTTCCTTAATAACTATATTGCTTTTACCATTAATTTCTTTTGAAAAGTGTA
>LT934117.1:708032884-708046695 GCA_900231445.1 Triticum turgidum subsp. durum
CTGTTCTAGGGCTTGTTGAGCTGTGCCCTCAGCATTAACCCTTTTGGATCCTGTGTGTGTGAGAACTTGGTGTGTGTATGTGTGTATGTTTGAACCTATGTGAATTGTTGGCTTGGGCATTTGCTTTATAATATAAAGCGGGGCGAAAGCCTTTTTCGGTAAAACATGAAACCAGAGCCTCGTAAGGAGTATCCAACAGCATGGGGCTATGCTCCAGGCAGAATATAGTAAAGCAGAGTACTTGGTTGCACATGGGATGGGCTGTTAAAACATTATAATCCAGTGGAGGGGGCAATCGATGAGCTCAAGTGACAAGCTAGCATTTCTCCAAGTATCGATGGACTCAAGTAACCTTCTTTGACCAAAATACATTCTAGGAGTAGACGATATGGAGAATTGCAGTAGAAGCTGAACCAAAATACTTTCTTGATATTATGCTAGGGAATTAACTCGGAAACTGGGAGTAGCCTCACTGACCCTTTCTCAGAAGAAATATGCATACTTTTGACATGAGTTATATTAATCCAGGCGTAAGTTGAAGTTGCACGTCCATGCATGTACCGTAAAGCTTAATTACAACCTTCAAACATAATTACTCAGTGAGCTTGACAAGTACAGTACTTAGCAATTAAGCTTGAGTATTGGCACATATGTTTACTGTACCATCATGTATAATATTGATCGTGGTTTTGTCGCCTAGGAAGTGGATGCAGCAGAAGCATATATCTCCTCCAGCAGATGCTTCACCGTGGTGACATAGTCAGTCATTGCTTCCTTCTTGGATTTGTGTGGTTTGCGTCAAATTTTGCCGAAGTTTTTTGTACAACGTGTCAATCTTATGTTCACCCAAAAATCAACGAAAAATGTGGTTTCATGGATTTGAAAAACTAGAAGAAGTCAACAAATTTTTACTATTAACCTTCGACGGCCTTCCAAGCATCCTATTTATCCCTCTCGTTTGTGCTGAGAAATCCGGGCTGGTCTGAAAATCCTTAATTGGGGATAAGTTGTAATATGTACTCTGTTTCTTCGGAGCTTGAATGATTACACACAAACAAATCATAGAACATGTATCATAAGTCTCAAGTGCTAATGCTGTCATAAGACACCATGCTCACATTTAAACAGTATCGCCAATTAAGATTAACCCATTATTACCAGTCTTGACTGGATCCATAGTGTTGTTGGCAGTTGTTTCAGACAACATGTTGGCCTTGTCTGCGTACTCCTGAAACTCCTCCTGATGGAAGTCTCCCCTCCGATGGTGACGTCAAGGTGACCCTACTATTAACCACTGTTTTTGTGCTGTTCGTAGGATGTGGGTCAGACAACTAAGCCCTGATCTATTCTCGATCTGTACCCATGCCTCTACCTTAGTTAAGAATCCTCCAAGGCATAGCCATCTTGAGCTGCTGGCTTCGTTTGCTAGTGTTAGACGAGGGGAATTATTTGATTTGATCTGATGTTGCATCCAGTGACAAAACGAAACGTGTCCTATATATGGCTACCTTGTGGTCAGACTGGATGCTATTGCTACCTCGAGGAAATTAAGCTGCACCATAGGCGGGAAAGACGCTATCGATCTCGTTTATCTATTGGGTGAAGCGCTTTCAATATGGACAGTTATCGAGGAAAACAAGCACATTTTTGTATATTTGCTAGCGACTGTTGGCCCTGAACAATGAACCAAATTCAGCATCTTGAAGTTGACCATTTTGTATAGGTTGTACCATGCCTGCCAGCACCTGCTGTCATGATTAATTATTTCGCAAGGATCCCAAGTTATCTACTCCCTCTGTCCTAAAATTCTTGTCTTAGATTTGTCTAGATACAGATGTATCTAGTCAAGACAATAATTTTGGGACGCAGGTAATATTTAACAACAGTTTCAGTGGCAAGTGCTGACAGATGTCATGATACATATAAAAGGATGTTAACATTTAATATTAAAGATGTTTCCTGCTGCCTTCCTTTGCTACCTCCCTCCTGGTTTATTAGTCCCCCTTGTATTTAGGGTCGTATTTTGACCATGATTTAATCTAATAAAATATAAGTTATACGTAGCAAAAATAATACCATCAGAAGCTATGTTTAAATAGGAATTCAATGATATAGTTTGTCATGACTTTGATAGTTAATTCTATAGTCAAACTTTGACACGAAATGCAAAGGGGACCAATAAACCAGGACGGAGGTAGTAGTTGCTTATCATGAGCTGTTCTCCGAAGTCAAATATCAAGGATTGGTAAGGGCCATTTTTTTAGTAGAAGCAAGATCAATGATAACCACCGAGAGGTATACCTTGACCTATTCAAGATGTTTCTAACTGCCTTCCTTGAGTTGCTCACTTGTCTTGTTCGCCAAAATTTAGATTAAGAAATCTCAAGAGTTGGCGAGAGCAATTATTCGGTTGGTAAGAGAAGCAAGAGCGATGCTAACCAGCCAGAACGTGTGTACGCAAGTCTAAAGGCTAGCGTTCTTGTTGGCTTCAACAAGGCTAGCGTTCCCCCAAATCTGGCCAGATCTACATCGATTACAAGCCAGGTGTGTTGCGCTTAATTTGGTTCTGTCCCTAGTTCTCTTGTCAATATCCCTAGTTATACTACTCGAACTTTCACCCTAGGTAGATGCAAATTTTTTTTGGCATTACAGGCCAGTAGGTGGTTCTTCTTTGGTTTGGTAAAAAAAGAGGAACAACAAGGACATCTCAAGTTGAAGATTAAATCCAGCTATTTGTCATCAACAACAAGCTAGCACACTCTCGGTCATACCATGACTCAGCTACAGTTCAGGATCTCTACGATTAAGCTTTAATTTCAACAAGACAAGCCAAGTATTAGTTTTCCTACGAGGATCCATCACATTGTCTGATGGTATCAGATTCATAACTGCACAAGGATCGACTGGATTTAGGCTGGTTCATCGTCCTTTCCCTAGCTTTCGGGCTATCTTAGGTTGTTCTTAGAACCAGCTTCTTCTGTGTGAAACAAAAACAATTCCCGCGGCACTTTTGTAAGTTTGCAAGCCTAGTAAAATTTGTGATCAATGCTTTGCGATTTCTTCCAGAATGAGAGCCCTGGCGCAGTGGTAAAGTTGTTGACTTGTGAGGTCATGGGTTCATGTCCTGGAAGCAACCTCTTGCAGAAATGCAGGGAAAGACTGCATAGAAAAGATTCAAAGTGGACGGACCCTTCCCCGGACCCTGCGCAAGCGGGAGCTACATGCACCGGGCTTTGCAATTTCATCCAGCACCATATGCACCAAGGTCTGGCGAGCTAACAGGATTTTGTTCCAATGCCATCCATTCTTTACCTAGTAGGTTGGCATTGGGATCAACAACATATTAGGAATCAACCTGCAGGTTAGTTGTTGATAATGCTCATTACAGGCGATATGCTTACCAACTGACGGGCATATGCTCCTGCACTGAAGATACACTAACGTATAAATTTCTAGCATCCTAAAGTCAAACCGTCTTGTTGTATGAAGATCCCCTAAAGTGAACATGACCGATCCTTCTAGTGAAGGTCGTTTTCATTATGGCGTAATATATTGTTTTCTCCTAATGGCTCTTATGATATTATGGTTTTGCTTTCTTAATCATTTTCTTGATTTGATAGATCTTTCCCTCTGCAGCTTAATCAACAACTCGAGCTACTTGTTTCTCCATAAATCTGGAGATACTATTAGTTAGATGTTGAGGAAAATATAGAACTAAGTTACCTGGAACTGTCGCATTAGCCAACTCTCTGAAAGTATCATATTCATATTGGCGGCCGGGCAGGTATGTCAGATTTGTCCCTCTTTGACTTGGTTAAAATGTGAACACTTGGGGAATTTTAACTGAGATGTACCTATATAGAAGCAGAGCAAGTCACGGTCAATTATATGGGTACATTAGTTAGATAGATGTTGAGCAAATATCATAAGTTGCCTGGAACTATCACATTAGCCAACTACGTGAAAGTAGATATTCATATTGGTGAGCTTACTGGTATGTAAGATTGCCTTCCTCTTTGTCTTGGTTGAAATTTCAACGTTCAGGGCATTTAACCTAATATATCCTTATAGAGAAGAGGAACTTGCATGATTGGTTATTTGGTCAAGTTTTACGTTTGTTGCAGTTGACTATAGTACTGACACGAGTGTTTTGAAATTATCATGATCATGCCAGTTGAAAGAGCTCTTCTGTTTGGTTATGTGGTTATGGACATGCTTGGAAGGGCTATGCTTATTTTAACATTGTGACTGGGAGTTTTCAAGTGTTTTGGCAAGTGCTTGCCTGCTTGTAGTAGCAACATTCACTAAATGTTTTTTAAGGGACATTCACTAAATGTTTAATTAATGCACCAGTTACATCATTTCCTAGTGGCCATTCTGATAATGGCGAGGAGAGTATACAAGGCTATTATCCAACAATGAGATGTTAATGAGCAACTCTTAAAACTAATGGCAGAGATTGTGATTCTTCTTGCCATTGAAAAGATCGGAATTGCTTTGGCGAAGGGGGCGGCAGGCCAAGCCACTGGGCAGTTTGCGAAGTATGGCGCACAACTACTTGAGCTAGAGGGCAGCATGGGTCGTGTTACTAGGGAGCTTCGTGTAATGCATGATGTTCTCTGTCAAATGGACATTCAGATTCACAAAGATCAAGGATATGAGGGATGGTTGGAGGAGGTACGAAAAGTAGCACATGTGATGGAGGACATGGTGGATGAGTACTTGTATCTAGTTGGTCAAGAACATGCTATAGGTTGTTGCTTTTTCCTGAAAAGAGGGTTCAAAAACCCAAGATCTTTTCTTTCTTTGAAGCGGATAGCTTTCAAGGTGAATGAAATAGAGAAAGACCTTTCACACCTGTCAGAGACAAAAAACCGATGGGTTCTCCTTATAAATAACGGGGATACTAGCAATGTGAATTACGTTGTCAAGAGGGCCCAAGATCTAGCAAGCATTTCACGCTCGCTTGATGATGAAAATCTGGTGGGGGTGGATGGCAACAGAGAAAAACTTGAGAAGTGGTTGGCGGGAGATGATCTGGAACACTCAGTGGTAGCGATGCTCGGAATGGGAGGGCTTGGTAAGACAGCTTTAGCTGCAGATGTCTACAAGAAGGTGAGAGAGAAATTCCAGTGCCATGCTTGGGTCTCCATCTCTCAAACTTATTCCAGAGAAGATGTTTTGCTAAATATATTCAAGGAACTTTTTAAAGATAATCTCAGTGTTCTATCTGGAACCATGGCTATGAACCTCACATGCCTTGAAGAGACACTGAAGAAATTTCTGAAGGAACAGAAGTATTTGATCGTATTGGATGATGTTTGGACTCCAGAAGTTGTTGATGACTTGTCTAGGGTGCTTAGTTATAATGATAAGGGCAGTAGATTGATAATCACAACAAGGGAAGGCAATGTTGCTGCACTTGCCTCTCACGGACATATCTTAACAATGAAAGAATTACCAGAAGACAAGGCATGGGATCTGTCGGTGTCAAAACCGGCGGATCTCGGGTAGGGGGTCCCGAACTGTGCGACTAGGCGGATGGTAACAGGAGACAAGGGACACGATGTTTTTACCCAGGTTCGGGCCCTCTCGATGGAGGTAAAACCCTACTCCTGCTTGATTGATATTGATAATATGGGTAGTACAAGAGTGGATCTACCACGAGATCAAGGAGGCTAAACCCTAGAAGCTAGCCTATGGTATGATTGTTGTAATGGTTGTTGTCCTACGGACTAAAACCCTCCGGTTTATATAGACACCGGAGAGGGCTAGGGTTACACAGAGTCGGTTACAATGGTAGGAGATCTACATATCCGTATTGCCAAGCTTGCCTTCCACGCCAGGAAAGTCCCATCCGGACACGGGACGAAGTCTTCAATCTTGTATCTTCATAGTCTTGGAGTCCGGCTGACGATGATAGTCCGGCTGTCCGGACACCCCCTAGTCCAGGACTCCCTCAGTAGCCCCTGAACCAGGCTTCAATGACGATGAGTCCGGCGCGCATATTGTTCGGCATTGCAAGGCGGGTTCCTCCTCCGAATAATCCATAGAAGATTGTGAACACCAGGATGGTGTCCGGCTCTGCAAAATAAATTCCACATTCCATCGTAGAGAGAATAATATGTACACAAGATCAATCTGCTGACGTATTTCGCGGCATGACGTCAAGCCACTACCAAGCCTTTACTTGAATTGTTTATTGTTATACCGCCTCAGCGCGTTTAGCGAAGCGGTTTACTTGGCACGTCTTGTCAAAGCAGAGATCGTGCTCCCCTTATCCCGGGAGTCTCATCAATATGGACGTGGGTAACCCAATCGTGCCCGTCGCCACGCCCCCTCTATCGGAGGCGAGTCCCGAACGGTCACGGGGACGGCTCTTGGTATTCCCCCCCTTTATAATGGGACCAAGGCTCGTTTCTTTTCTTCAACCCGCAATCGAATCTTCTCCTCGCCCCGAGTTCCAACACCCAGAGCCCCAGATTCGAGCGCTTCGGACCTCCAACAATGTCCGGCTCCGACCCAAAGGGACGGTGGATGCCCTCCTCCGTCACGGAAGAGGACATGCTAAAGCTGCGAGAAGCCAAGTACCTGACCTACGAGATTTCACATAGGCTGCCCGTCAAAGGGCAAGTCATTCCCTCCCCCGAGCCCGGCGAGTATGTCGTGTTTGCGTCCCACCTCCGTCGGGGCTTAGGCTTCCCGATGGATCCTTTTGTGAGAGGGCTCATGTTTTATTATGGGTTGGAATTCCACGACTTGGCTCCGGAGTCCATCCTCCATATCTCTTCATTCATTGTCGTCTGCGAAGCCTTCCTCCGCGTCACCCCTCACTTCAGCTTGTGGCTTAAGACCTTCTACGTGGAGCCGAGGATGATTGAGGGGCGTCAAGCAGAGTGCGGCGGGGCGGTTGTAAGCAGAAGGGCCGACACTCCATGGCCCGAGGGCTCTTTCCAGGAGGAGCTCGGCTTGTGGCAGCAGGAGTAGTTCTACATAACCGCTCCCAGGGGCAGCAGGCAGAAGCCGCTGCCCATCTTCCGCCCGGGCCCTCCACAGCGGCTGATGTCGTGGATCAGCCAAGGACTCAACTGGGGGCCGTCAAAGGACGTGCCCATATTGTAGGGCCGGATTCGAGACCTCCAAGCGAGGGAGATCGATCTGGTCATGGTGATGCAGGTCATGCTGATTAGGCGTCTCCTGCCCTGCAAACGCCGTCCTCTCTGGCTATGGGAGTTTAATCCGGAGGGACCACGAATTCTTCAACACTTCATGGGTATGACACCCGCGGAGATGTACAAATTGTTCTTCGGATCACAAGAGATGTGTCCGGAATTGACCGAGGATGCCGGCCTAAGCTGCAATCGCCCGGATACACAAGTAAGTAGCTCCATGTCCGGACATACCGTTTGTTCACCTTTCTATGATTCGCTTTTTGACCGACTGCCCTCTAAACAGGAGTGGATAGCGCAAGCAAAACTGATACGGTGTCCGGCCCCCCTCCCAGAGACCGCGCCGTATCCCGTGCTGGTCAGGATGCTGGAGGTTGCGCCTTCGGAGGAAGGCGAAGGGGAGAACAGGGGAACTACCGCCTCAACCAAGGAGGTTTTTGAGGAAGAGGGGGATCGAAAATCCCTCCTTCCAGGGGGAGAAGAGGACCGCCTCCGAAAACCCGGAGGCCAAAGCCCTGAAGCGGGGGAAGAGATCTTCAACAAAGGGTCCTGCGTCCGGAGAGGCTCCGGCCGCACAGTCTCCCCTAAAGAATCAGCACTCCAGCGAGCCGTAAGTAGAAAAAAGGGAGTTTCGTAATAAGGGACATCCCTATTTGTGCTTCTGAGGATAACTTAGGTTTTTACCTTGTAGTTCGGATCTCCGTCCTTCTCAGATGAGCTCGTCTTTGGGGGAACTCCGTCCGAAGATGATGGAGAGCAAGACGCCTCCATCTGCCGCACCATCGGATAGGGCGGACGAGCCTGAAGTGTCATCACGGAGGGTATCCCCGAGTCCGGCAGGGCCGAATAGTTCGGCACCAACTGGTGTGCGGCCGGGGGAGCTGAAGGATCTGCTTGAGAGGGCGTCTATCTCAGAAGGTCACCGTACACTGATGAGTACGGTGATTGGAAGAATCTCATCCGCCGAAGGCGGATTGCGTGATGCCGTCATGAGTTTGCTGGCGGGGTTTGAGGTACGTGAAAATGACATACCCTTTGACAGTTTTGCACATAAGGTGCGCCCTGTATAGATAGTAGCCCCTGAGACTCGGTAGGGTGTCGAGAACGACAGCGTGCCGAGGATCAAAATCCCAGGTATTGATTTTCGCCTTTCCTATGCAGGTGGCGGATAGTTTGGTGGCTAGCCGGACTGATGGAGTTGCCGAACTAAAGCGGCAGCTCGACGCTGCGGATGCGGACATCGCGCTGGTCAATAAACGACTTGACGAGTCGCAAGGTAGGTTTTTTCTCCGTGGTCACCTAGTAAGGGAGCCGAAGCCCACTCCTTACAACATGTGTGCTAAATGCAGATGGTGCCGCTGCTGTGGAGAGCCTTCGGGCAGAACTTGCTCAAGCCAAGGAGCAAGCCAGAAGGAGTGATGCGGCTGCCTCGAGGGTAGCCGAAGAGCTAGAAGCCGAAAGGGCTGCACACTGCCGAAGCAGGGAGGAGATGGCCGGAATGGCCGTGAAGTTAAAAGATGCTACCGACCGCAATGAGGTTCTTGAAAAGGAGCGCCTAGCGGAGCGAGAAGACCTGGGGAAGGCCACCGCCGAAGCCAAGGATGCCCGTTCTGCAATGCGGGCTATGAAGGAGGAGCTGCACCAGGCCGGAGACATTGTGGCTGGAAAGCCCTTTCTGCTGCGCCGAAGGTTTACAGATCCAAAGTATGCTCAGCTTGGCCAGCTGTGGGGTCTGGAGGATTCTTATATGGACTTGGCGGCGAGTGCGGCGGATTCTGTTGTGCACTTCCAAAGTCAGAAGGATCACGAGACGGAAGAGCTGTTTTGGTCTCAATTCCATAGTCCGGAGCGTTCCCTTCCGCTGACCAATCGGTTGGCTGAGTGGGCTGAGCTGAATAGATTGTCCGGACTTGCCATGACAGATATCGTGACTCATGTCTGGCCGGATAGGCCCAAGCCGAAGAGTTATTTTGGCTTATTGCAGCAATTTCTTGGGGCGGTGCCGCATATCAAGGCGATGAAGCGGTCGGCCTGCATAGAGGGTGCACGGATGGCCCTCGCCCGTGTGAAGACACATTGGACAGAGATGGATGCCACCACTGTTGCGACCCAGGGTTCGGACGAGAGCCGGTTACCCGCCGAGCACTATTTTGGGGAAGTTCTGCATGGTGCTCGTGTAATAGAGTCGCAGTGCTCAAAGAATGTCATGTTCAAATGAATGTTCTGGTTTGTAAAACGATGTTTATGATATAAGCGCTTTTTGGTACTTATGCGTTCAAGTAGTGAAATATCTCTTGTGCGGCCGTGTATGTATACGTATGTATAACCTGAAAGATGGCAGTCGTCGGCTTCAGCCCCCACGTACAAGGTGCGGGGGTGTTCGCAAAAATAGCGCATTTTCACACTTAATCCGACGTCTCGGTCCTGTGAAGGAGGTGGTAGCATAGCAAACGAGGCAACCGAACTATAATGCTTTATCACTTTCGCTTAGCCATAGGATTTCGAGGGTGGGGCTACGATATAGCCCCTAGGGGCACCGCGCTCTCTGAATTCGGGGCGCGTATGTGCCTGACTGGGAAACGGTCCTTCGTCAAAGCGGAGGAATTCTGAACATTCCGGTAGCCGATCGAGTGGTTGACGAGTCTCGCGCTGTATCATGACAGTCAGTTTTCGGCTTTCTCTACTGAGGTGCTCGCCCGGCCGAACCGGGGCACAATCGCAGTAGTTCTCCTGGTGCCGCGTTAGCCGATGATACGGAACGTAAGACAGCAAAACACAGGAGCCGGGCAAACCCAACATTTGACCAAAGACATGATTCGGAGCTGATGCATATAATGCCGAACTCGAGACGCCGAACACTCCCTAAGGTATTCAGTCTTTATGATAGCGGGCAGAACAATGCCCTAAGCCCCTAGTGTCCAGGTACACGCAAGGTCCTCTGACGCGGCCGATGCCAAAACGTCAGTATCCTCTCTGGTTATAATGAGAAACCAGGGGATATATAGCAACAATAGACAGTAAAAAAGGTTTACGCAGGGTCTTAATCTGAAAAGAATCCTTGCAACGGGTCCCTACTGCACGTCTGCGCATGTGTCTCCGTTGTGCTGTATCCTGGACGGGTGTAACACGCTGTTCATCTGAAAAAGAGAGGAACTTAGTTTGAAAAGTAATCGTGCAAAAATGAAAAAATCGAAATATGAATGAATGAATAAAGCTGAGCTTATATTAGCTCCTATGTGCAGCCCCTTGTAAAGGGATGTGCGGCTAGGGAGCCCCTAGCTTATTTTATGCCGGACTCGTCTAGGCGTGCCCGGGGTCTTGAACGACCTTTTAATGAGATGATGCCGCGTGGACCGGGCATTTTGAGTGTAAGAGACGCGTAGTGTGGTATTGCATTGAAGCGGACAAAAGCTTCACGTCCCAATAGTGCTTGATGGCTACTTTTGAATGGGGCGACATGAAAGATTAGCCTTTCGCGTTGGAAGTTGTTGGGTGACCCGAATACAACTTCTAGTATTAAGGAGCCCGTGCACTTGGCGTAAGGGCCTGGCGTCACTCCTTTGAAGGAAGTGCGGCTATATCGAATTTTAGTAAGGTCTATCCCCAACTTGCGGATTGTGTCCGGATATAGCAGGTTTAAATCGCTGCCGCCGTCCATCAGGACTTGTGTAAATTGTAGTCCGCCGATTATAGGATCCAATATCAGAGCAGTCCATCCTGCGTTTCGAATACTTCTGGAATAGTCCAGGTGGTCGAAAGTAATTGGTTTTGACATCCAACCTTGAGGTTCCGCTGGGGTGGACCGTGCAATACCTGCCTTAGCGGGTGCCGCACTGTTGTTCCGTATTATCACATGAAGTGAGTTTACTGTTTTGACTTCTTGTGGGAAAGTCTTTTGTTTTCCGGCGCTCTGCTGGTGGGGTTCGTCGTCATCCTCGCTTGGCGCGTCGAGCCCCTTGTGTTCGGCGTTGAGTCGGCCGGACTGTTTGAAGACCCAACAATCTCGGTGGGTGTGGTTTGCAGGCCTTCCGGAGGTGCTGTGGATTTGACAGATCCGATCCAAAATTTTGTTTAAGTTGGATAGCTCGTCACTGTTATCCTTAAGAGGCAGTGTTTTGTTGTTCGGCCGTGAGCTTTTGAATCCGGCGTTGAACGCCGTGTTGGGCTTTTTTCTTTGTTTCGGCACTGGTCCTTTCTGCGCCGTGATTTTCCGTTTCCATCTCTGATCTCGGATGTACTCGGGTCGCTGGTGCTGCATCTTGCTAGCCAACTGTCTTCCCCTCCGCAGAAGCGGGTCATGAGGCTTGTTAGCGCGGCCCTTGTTCTCGGCTTCTCTTGGCCGAGATGTCTTGCAAGCCATTCGTCTCGGACATTATGTTTAAAAGCTGCTAAGGCTTCGGCATCTGGACAGTCGACTATTTGGTTTCTTTTGGTAAGGAACCTGTTCCAGAATTTGCGCGCTGACTCTCCGGGTTGTTGAGTTATATGACTTAGATCGTCTGCATCCGGAGGGCGGACATAAGTCCCTTGAAAATTTGCTCTAAACGCGTCCTCGAGCTCTTCCCAACTTCCAACAGTATTTTCTGGGAGGCTTTTGAGCCAATGCCGAGCTGGCCCTTTGAGCTTGAGGGGTAGATATTTTATGGCGTGGAGATCATCTCCTCTAGCCATGTGTATGTGCAGTATGTAATCCTCGATCCAGACTCCAGGGTCTGTTGTTACGTCGTATGCCTCTATGTTTACGGGTTTGAATCCCGCTGGAAATTCATGATCCAGCACCTCATCGGTGAAACATAGTGGGTGTGCGGCGCCCCTGTATTTAGGCGTGCCGTTATCTTCGAACATGCGGCGTGTTGTGTTGCTTCCTGGGGCCCTCTTTTTTGGCCCATAAATGGACCTGACCGGACTATCTGTTTTATGAGGGTCACGTGTCGTCTTGTGTGCGGCGCCGCTTGTCGCTTTTGGCCTGTCATCTGGTCGTCTATCCGGCCAGGCGGCCTCTTCGCTTTTTGACTGTGTAGGCTCTATGGCTTCCTCGTCGAATTTTGGCAGTAGCTTGCGCTTCGGGTAGCTCTTTGTTTGGTGGCCATTGCCATATTTGTCCGCGGTCGAGTACTTTGCTCCACCTCATCTTGAGTATGTCTTCCACTGTTTTGAGCTTCCGTTTTTCCTTCTTCAAGCTTCTTCCGGTGGCGACAAGCCTTTTTTGGAGGTTATTGCGCTTCGGTGGTGTGTCCGGCGTGAGATCGTCCGGACTGTTATTTTCGCCAAGGATAAGCTGATCGTCCGGTTCATCCTGTTCTGATGGCTGCTTGGTTGCGTGCTTGTCGCCTATTGGTTTGCCCTGCTCTATGGCTGGGTTATTATGGGTACTGTTGTCATCGAGGCGGGACTTGGGGCGGCGCTTGCGTCTCCGTTTTGGTTGTTTTTCGGATGAATTATCCTTCGCTGTGTCCCATTGTTCCTCGTTATCGCTCCCCTTCGGAGTGTCCACCAAGCATATGTCGTATGGCGAGGTGGTCTTCCAGTGCCCTGTAGGCGCTGGTTCTTGATCGTCTCCGGCGTCGTCGTCCATACCATCGATGTCTTCGGAGTCGTAGTCTAGCATGTCGGTTAGATCATCGACAGTGGCTACAAAGTGGGTGGTGGGTGGGCTTTGAATTTCTTCGTCGTCCGCATCCCAACCATCCTGACCGCAGTCCGGCCAGGGTTCTCCTGATAACGAGAGATGCTTTAGCGAATTTAAGATGTCGCAATAGGGTGAGTGCTGAAAGATGCCCGCGGCGGTGAACTCCATGATCGGCGCCCAATCGGATTCGATTGGCATGGGCGCAGGAGGTTCGGAGTTCGTCAAGGAGTCCGGCGCCTCGGAGTCATGAGCTTTATAAGGGACAAGGTCAGTATTCGGCTCTATCGCCGTAGAAGTCGCAGCCCCCGAGGCGGTGTCCAGCCACCCATCCTCGATCTGCGCGGTCGGCTCCAGACTATAGTGTTGGGGAACGTAGTAATTTCAAAAAAAAATCCTACGCACACGCAAGATCATGGTGATGATATAGCAACGAGAGGGGAGAGTGTTCGTTCACGTACCCTCGTAGACCGTAAGCGGAAGCGTTAGCACAACGCGGTTGATGTAGTCGTACGTCTTCACGATCCGACCGATCCAAGCACCGAACGTACGGAGCCTCCGAGTTCAGCACACGTTCAGCTCGATGACGATCTCCGGCCCTCCGATCCAGCAAAGGCTCCGGAGATGAGTTCCGTCAGCACGACGGTGTGGTGACGATGATGATGTTCTACCGGCGCAGGGCTTCGCCTAAACTCCACGATGATATGACCGAGGTGGAATATGGTGGAAGGGGGCACCGCACACGGCTAAGAAACGATCCGTAGATCAACTTGTGTGTCATGGGGTGCCCCCTTGCCCCCGTATATAAAGGAGGGAGGGAGGAGGAGGCCGGCCCTAGGAGGGGCGCGCCATGGGGAGTCCTACTCCCACCGGGAGTAGGATTCCCCCTTTCCTAGTCCAACTAGGAGTCCTTCCATGTAGTAGGAGTAGGAGACAAGGAAGGGGAAGAGAGAAGGGAAGGAAGGAGGGGGTGCGGCCCCTCCCCCTAGTCCAATTCGGACTAGGCCTTGGGGGGG
>LT934117.1:708046705-708060176 GCA_900231445.1 Triticum turgidum subsp. durum
CCCTAGGCAGCCCCTCTCTCTTTCCCGTATGGCCCAATAAGGCCCAATACTTCTCCCCGGCGAATTCCCGTAACTCTCCGGTACTCCGAAAAATACCCGAATCACTCGGAACCTTTCCGAACTCCGAATATAGTCGTCCAATATATCGATCTTTACGTCTCGACCATTTCGAGACTCCTCGTCATGTCCCCGATCTCATCCGGGACTCCGAACTCCTTAGATACATCAAAACTCATAAACTCATAATATAACTATCATCGAAACCTTAAGCGTGCGGACCCTACGGGTTCGAGAACTATGTACACATGACCTAGAACTATTCTCGGTCAATAACCAATAGCGGGACCTGGATGCCCATATTGGCTCCTACATATTCTATGAAGATCTTTATCGGTCAAACCGCATAACAACATACGTTGTTCCCTTTGTCATCGGTATGTTACTTGCCCGGGATTCGATCGTCGGTATCCAATACCTAGTTCAATCTCGTTACCGGCAAGTCTCTTTACTCGTTATGTAATGCATCATCCCGTAACAAACTCATTAGCCACATTGCTTGCAAGGCTTATAGTGATGTGCATTACCGAGAGGGCCCAGAGATACCTCTCCGACAATCGGAGTGACAAAACCTAATCTTGAAATATGCCAACCCAACATGTACCTTTGGAGACACCTGTAGTATTCCTTTATAATCACCCAGTTACGTTGTGACGTTTGGTAGCACCCAAAGTGTTCCTCCGGTAAACGGGAGTTGCATAATCTCATAGTTACAGGAACATGTATAAGTCATGAAGAAAGCAATAGCAACATACTAAACGATCAAGTGCTAAGCTAACGGAATGGGTCATGTCAATCACATCATTCTCCTAATGATGTGATCCCGTTAATCAAATGACAACTCTTTTGTCCATGGCTAGGAAACATAACCATCTTTGATAAACGAGCTAGTCAAGTAGAGGCATACTAGTGACACTATGTTTGTCTATGTATTCATACATGTATTATGTTTCCGGTTAATACAATTCTAGCATGAATAATAAACATTTATCATGATATAAGGAAATAAATAATAACTTTATTATTGCCTCTAGGGCATATTTCCTTCAGTCTCCCACTTGCACTAGAGTCAATAATCTAGTTCACATCGCCATGTGATTTAACACCAATATTCACATCTATATGTGATTAATACCCATAGTTCACATCATCATGTGATCAACACCCAAAGGGTTTGTTCACATCGCTATGTGATTAACACCCAAAGAGTACTAAGGTATGATCATGTTTTGCTTGTGAGAGAAGTTTAGTCAACGGGTCTGTCATATTCAGAGCCGTATGTATTTTGCAAATATTCTATGTCCATAATGCTCTGCACGGAGCTACTCTAGCTAATTGCTCCCACTTTCAATATGTATCCAGATTGAGATTTAGAGTCATCTGGATTGGTGTAAAAAGCTTGCATCGTTGTAACTTTTTACGATGAACTCTTTTATCACCTCCATAATCGAGAAATATGTCCTTAGTCCTCACTAAGGATATTCTTGACCGCTGTCCAGTGATCTACTCTTAGATCAAAATTGTATTCCTTTGTCAAACTCAGAGCAAGGTATACAATAGGTCTGGTTCACAGCATGGCATACTTTATAGAACCTATGACTGAGGCATAGGGAATGACTTTCATTCTCTTTTCTATTTTCTGCCGTGGTCGGGATTTGAGTCTTACTCAATTTCACACCTTTGCAACACAGGCAAAAACTCTTTCTTTGACTATTCCATTTTGAACTATTTCAAAATCTTGCCAAGGTATGTACTCATTGAAAATCTTATCAAGCGTCTTGATCTATCTCAATAGATCTTGATGCTCAATATGTAAGTAGCTTTTACTGAGGTCTTTCTATTAAAGTACTCCTTTTAAAACACTCCTTTATGCTTTGCAGAATAATTCTACATTATTTCCGATCAACAATATGTCATTCACATATACTTATCAGAAATGTTGTAGTGCTCCCACTCACTTTCTTGTAAATACAGGCCTTTCCGAAAGTCTGTATAAAACCATATTCTTTGATCAACTCATCAAAGCGTATATTCCAACTCCGAGATGCTTGCACCAGTCCATTGATGGATTGCTGGAGCTTGCACACTTTGTTCGCATCTTTAGGATTGACAAAACCTTTCTGGTTGCATCATATACAACTCTTCTTTTAAGAAAACCATTAAGGAATGCAGTTTTGACATCCATTTGCCAGATTTCATAAATTGTGGCAATTGCTAACATGATTCGGACAGACTTAAACATCGCTACAGTTGAGAAAATCTCATTGTAGTCAACACCTTGAACTTGTCAAAAACCTTTTTGCGACAAGTCGAGCTTTGTAGATAGTAACACTACTATCAACGTCCGTCTTCCTCTTGAAGATCCATTTATACAATATGGCTTGCTGATCATCGGGTAACTCCACCAAAGTCCACACTTTGTTCTCATACATGGATCCTATCTCAGATTTCATGGCCTCCAGCCATTTTGCGGAATCTGGGCCCATCATCGCTTCCTCATAGTTCATAGGTTTATCATGGTCTAGTAACATGACTTTCAGAACAGGATTACCGTACCACTCTGGTGCGGACTGTACTCTGGAAGACCTACGAGGTTCTGTAGTAACTTGATCAGAAGTTTCATGATCATCATCATTAGCTTCCTCACTAATTGGTGTAGGAATCACTGGAACTGATTTCAGTGATGAACTATTTTCCAATTCGGGAGAAGGTACATTTATCTCATCAAGTTCTACTTTCCTCCCACTCACTTCTTTCGAGAGAAACTCCTTCTCTAGAAAGGATCATATTTTAGCAACGAATAACTTGCCTTCGGATCTGTGATAGAAGGTGTACCCAATAGTTTCCTTTGGGTATTCTATGAAGACGCATTTCTCCGATTTGGGTTTGAGCTTATCAGGATGAAACTTTTTCACATAAGTATCGCAGCCCCAAACTTTAAGAAACGACAACTTGGGTTTCTTGCTAAACCATAGTTCATATGGTGTCGTCTCAATGGATTTAGATGGTGCCCTATTAAACGTGAATGCAGCTGTCTCTAATGCATAACCCCAAAACAATAATGGTAAATCAATAAGATACATCATAGATTGCACCATATCCAATAAAGCGCGGTTACGATGTTCGGACACACCATAACATTGTGGTGTTCCAGGTGGCGTGAGCTGTGAAACTATTTCACATTATTTTAATTGAAGACCAAACTAGTAACTCAAATATTCGTCTCCGCGATCAGATCGCAGAAACTTTATTTTCTTGTTACGATGATTTTTCCACTTCACTCTGAAATTCTTTGAACCTTTCAACTATTTCAGACTTATGTTTTATCAAGTAGATATACCCATATCTGCTCAAATCATCTTGTGAAGGTCAGAAAATAATGATACTTACCACGAGCATCAACACTCATTGGATCGCATACATCGATATGTATTATTTCCAATAAGTTAGTAGCTTGTTCCATTGTTCCGGAGAATGGAGTTTTAGTCATCTTGCCCAAAAGGCGCGGTTCGCAAGCATCAAATGATTCATAACCAAGTGATTCCGAAAATCCATCTTTATGGAGTTTCTTCATGCGCTTTACACCGATATGACCCAAACGGCAGTGCCACAAATAAGTTGCACTATCATTATTAACTTTGCATCTTTTGGCATCAATATTATGAATATGTGTATCACTACAATCGAGATCCAAAAAACTATTTTCATTGGGTGTATAACCATCGAAGGTCTTATTCATGTAAACAGAATAACAATTATTCTTTAACTTCAAATGAATAACCGTATCGCAATAAACATGATCAAATCATATTCATGCTCAACACAAACGCTAAATAACATTTATTTAGGTTTAACACCAATCTCGAAAATATATAGGGAGTGTGTGATGATAATCATATCAATCTTGGAACTATTTCCAACACTCATCGTCACTTCCCCTCAACTAGTCTCTGTTTATTATGTAACTCCTGTTTCGAGTTACTAATCTTAGCAATCGAACAAGTATCAAATACTCTGGGGCTACTATAAACACTAGTAAGGCACACATCAAACACCTGTATATCAAATATACCCTTGTTCACTTTGCCATCCTTCTTATCCACCAAATATTCAGGGCATTTCCGCTTCCAGTGACCATTTCCTTTGCAGTGTAAGCACTCAGTTTCAGGCTTTGGTCCAGCTTTGGTCTTCTTCACGGGAGTGACAACTTGCTTGTCTTTCCACTTGAAGTTCCCTTTCTTTCCCTTTGCCCTTTTCTTGAAACTAGTGGTCTTGTCAATCATCAACACTTGGTGCTCTTTCTTGATTTCTACCTTCGTCGATTTCAACATCACGAAGAGCTCGGGAATCGTTTTCATCATCCCTTGCATACTATAGTTCATCACGAAGTTCTACTAACTTGGTGATGGTGACTAGAGAATTCTGTCAATCACTATCTTATCTGGAAGATTAACTCCCACTTGATTCAAGCGATTGAAGTACCCAGACAATCTGAGCACATGCTCACTAGTTGAGCGATTCTCCTCCATCTTTTAGCTATAGAACTTGTTGGAGACTTCATATCTCTCAACTCGGGTATTTGCTTGAAATATCAACTTCAATTTATGGAACATCTCATATGGTCCATGACGTTCAAAACGTCCTTGAAGTCCCGATTCTAAGCCGTTAAGCATGGTGCACTAAACTATCAAGTAGTCATCATATTGAGCTAGCCAAATGTTTATAACGTCTGCATCTG
Source organism: Triticum turgidum subsp. durum (assembly GCA_900231445.1). Lineage (NCBI taxonomy): Eukaryota > Viridiplantae > Streptophyta > Magnoliopsida > Poales > Poaceae > Triticum > Triticum turgidum. The sequence continues at coordinate 708,051,501 of LT934117.1, forward strand.
CTCCTGCAATAGGTCTGTCACCTAGCGGTGCATCAAGGACATAATTCTTCTGCCAGTAATGAGGATAAACCTCAGATCACGGATCCAATCCGCATCATTGCTACTAACATCTTTCAACACAGTTTTCTCTAGGAACATATCAAAATAAACATATGAAAGCAACAACGCAGGCTATTGATCTACAACATAATTTGCAAAATACTACCAGGACTAAGTTCATGATAAATTAAAGTTCAATTAATCATATTACTTAAGAGCTCCCACTTAGACAGACATCTCTCTAGTCATCTAAGTGATAACGTGATCCAAATCAACTAAACCATGTCCGATCATCACGTGAGATGGAGTAGTTTTCAATGGTGAACATCACTATGTTGATCATATCTACTATATGATTCACGCTCGACCTTTCGGTCTCCGTCTTCCGAGGCCATATCTGTATATGCTAGGCTCGTCAAGTTTAACCTGAGTATTCCGTGTGTGCAACTGTTTTGCACCCGTTGTATTTGAACGTAGAGCCTATCACACCCGATCATCATGTGGTGTCTCAGCACGAAGAACTTTCGCAACGGTGCATACTCAGGGAGAACACTTCTTGATAATTAGTGAGAGATCATCTTAAAATGCTACCGTCAAACAAAACAGAATAAGATGTATAACAGATAAACATCATATGCAATCAAAATATGTGACATGATATGGCCATGATTATCTTGCGCCTTTGATCTCCATCTCCAAAGTACTGTCATGATCTCTATCGTCACCGGCACGACACCATGATCTTCATCATCTTGATCTATATCAATGTGTCGTCACATGGTCGTCTTGCCAACTATTGCTATTGCAACTATTGCTATTGCACAGCGATAAAGTAAAGCAATTATTTGGCACTTGCATCTTATGCAACAAAGAGGCAACCATAGGGCTTCTGCCAGTTGCCGATAACTTCAACAAAACATGATCATCTCATACAACAACTTATATCGCATCACGTCTTGACCATATCACATCACAACATGCCCTGCAAAAACAAGTTAGACGTCCTCTACTTTGTTGTTGCAAGTTTTACGTGGCTGCTACGGGCTTAGCAAGAACCGTTCTCACCTACGCATCAAAATCACAACGATAGTTTGTCAAATAGACTCCGTTTTAACCTTCGCAAGGACCGGGCGTAGCCACACTCGGTTCAACTAAAGTTAGAGAAACTGACACCCGCCAGCCACCTGTGTGCAAAGCACGTCGGTAGAACCAGTCTCGCGTAAGCGTACGCGTAATGTCGGTCCGGGCCGCTTCATCCAACAATACCGCTGAACCAAAGTATGACATGCTGGTAGGCAGTATGACTTATATCATCCACAACTCACTTGTGTTCTACTCGTGCATATAACATCAACGCATAAAACCTAGCCTCAGATGCCACTGTTGGGGAACGTAGTAATTTCAAAAAAAATTCCTACGCACACGCAAGATCATGGTGATGATATAGCAACGAGAGGGGAGAGTGTTCCTTCACGTACCCTCGTAGACCGTAAGCGGAAGCGTTAGCACAACGCGGTTGATGTAGTCGTACGTCTTCACGATCCGACCGATCCAAGCACCGAACGTACGGAGCCTCCGAGTTCAGCACACGTTCAGCTCGATGACGATCTCCGGCCCTCCGATCCAGCAAAGGCTCCGGAGATGAGTTCCGTCAGCACGACGGTGTGGTGACGATGATGATGTTCTACCGGCGCAGGGCTTCGCCTAAACTCCACGACGATATGACCGAGGTGGAATATGGTGGAAGGGGGCACCGCACACGGCTAAGAAACGATCCGTAGATCAACTTGTGTGTCATGGGGTGCCCCCTTGCCCCCGTATATAAAGGAGGGAGGGAGGAGGAGGCCGGCCCTAGGAGGGGCGCGCCATGGGGAGTCCTACTCCCACCGGGAGTAGGATTCCCCCTTTCCTAGTCCAACTAGGAGTCCTTCCATGTAGTAGGAGTAGGAGACAAGGAAGGGGAAGAGAGAAGGGAAGGAAGGAGGGGGTGCGGCCCCTCCCCCTAGTCCAATTCGGACTAGGCCTTGGGGGGGGGGGCGGCCTGCCCTAGGCAGCCCCTCTCTCTTTCTCGTATGGCCCAATAAGGCCCAATACTTCTCCCCGGCGAATTCCCGTAACTCTCCGGTACTCCGAAAAATACCCGAATCACTCGGAACCTTTCCGAACTCCGAATATAGTCGTCCAATATATCGACCTTTACGTCTCGACCATTTCGAGACTCCTCGTCATATCCCCGATCTCATCCGGGACTCTGAACTCCTTAGGTACATCAAAACTCATAAACTCATAATATAACTATCATCGAAACCTTAAGCGTGCGGACCCTACGGGTTCGAGAACTATGTAGACATGACCTAGAACTATTCTCGGTCAATAACCAATAGCGGGACCTGGATGCCCATATTGGCTCCTACATATTCTACGAAGATCTTTATCGGTCAAACCGCATAACAACATACGTTGTTCCCTTTGTCATCGGTATGTTACTTGCCCGGGATTCGATCGTCGGTATCCAATACCTAGTTCAATCCCGTTACCGGCAAGTCTCTTTACTCGTTATGTAATGCATCATCCCGTAACTAACTCATTAGCTACATTGCTTGCAAGGCTTATAGTGATGTGCATTACCGAGAGGGCCCAGAGATACCTCTACGACAATCGGAGTGACAAAACCTAATCTTGAAATATGCCAACCCAACATGTACCTTTGGAGACACCTGTAGTACTCCTTTATAATCACCTAGTTACGTTCTGACATTTGGTAGCACCCAAAGTGTTCCTCCGATAAACGGGAGTTGCATAATCTCATAGTTACAGGAACATGTATAAGTCATGAAGAAAGCAATAGCAACATACTAAAGATCAAGTGCTAAGCTAACGGAATGGGTCATGTCAATCACATCATTCTCCTAATGATGTGATCCCGTTAATCAAATGACAACTCTTTTGTCCATGGCTAGGAAACATAACCATCTTTGATAAACGAGGTAGTCAAGTAGAGGCATACTAGTGACACTATGTTTGTCTATGTATTCACACATGTATTATGTTTCCGGTTAATACAATTCTAGCATGAATAATAAACATTTATCATGATATAAGGAAATAAATAATAACTTTATTATTGCCTCTAGGGCATATTTCCTTCATATAGGTCGAAGCGGACTCGTGTGCGGCCTCCAAGGCACTGTCCGGCGGCAGAGCTAGATCATGCCCATCGCGACAGTGCGGCACGCTCGGCTGTGGCTCGAATCCGTCGAAGATCAAGTCTCCGCGGATGTCGGCCGTGAAGTTTAGGCTTCCAAACCTGACCTGATGGCCAGGGGCGTAGCTTTCGATCTGCTCCAGATGGCAAAGTGAATTGGCCCGCAGTGCAAAGCCGCCGAACAAGAAGATCTGTCCGGGGAGGAAAGTCTCACCCTGGACGGCGTTGTTGTTGATTGAAGAAGCCATCAAGCCTATCGGTGACGACACGGAGGAACTCTCAATGAAAGCACCAATGTCGGTGTCAAAACCGGCGGTTCTCGGGTAGGGGTCTCGAACTGTGCGTCTAGGCGGATGGTAACAGGAGACAAGGGACACGATGTTTTTACCCAGGTTCGGGCCCTCTCGATGGAGGTAAAACCCTACTCCTGCTTGATTGATATTGATAATATGGGTAGTACAAGAGTGGATCTACCACGAGATCAAGGAGGCTAAACCCTAGAAGCTAGCCTATGGTATGATTGTTTTAATGGTTGTTGTCCTACGGACTAAAACCCTCCGGTTTATATAGACACCGGAGAGGGCTAGGGTTACACAGAGTCGGTTACAATGGTAGGAGATCTACATATCCGTATTGCAAAGCTTGCATTCCACGCCAAGGAAAGTCCCATCCGGACACGGGACGAAGTCTTCAATCTTGTATCTTCATAGTCTTGGAGTCCGGCTGTCCGGACACCCCCTAGTCCAGGACTCCCTCAGGATCTTTTGTGTAAGAAAGCTTTTCCAAGAGACACAAATCATGATTGTCCTGCAGAGTTGAAGCCTTTGTGCAAGTAAATATTTAGAAAGTGCAAATGCTTGCCTCTTGCTATTGTGTCACTTGGTAGCCTCCTACGTGTGCGTGAGAAAACTGTGGACGAATGGAGAAGAATAAATGATCAACTAAGCTGGGAGATAATTAATAATTCGAGGCTTGGCCAAATAAGGAATGTTTTGCATCTGAGCTTCATTTACCTTCCAACACACTTGAAAAGTTGTTTCCTGTATTGCAGTTTATTTCCAGAAGACTATATTTTCAGAAGGAAACAACTTGTACGGTTATGGACAGCAGAGGGGTTCGTCGAGGAGAGGGGTGAAAGCACATTAGAAGAAGTGGCAGAAGGCTATCTAAAGGAGTTGATTGACAGAAACATGCTACAACTTGTTGAGCGAAACACATTTGGTAGAATGAAGAAATTAAGAATGCACGATATCTTACGTGAATTGGCAGTGGACTTGTGCCAGAAGCACTGTTTTGGTGTTAGTTATGACAATAAATGTGGGAGACCTCTTGAGATGGATGGACGGAGATTGGTACTCCATATGCTAGAGAAGGATAACCATCTGCCAATTTCTGGCATACACCAACTTCGTACAATCATTGCACTGAACAATAACATGCCATCATCCACTATACCTTTGCTATGTAAGGAGTCAAGATATATGACGGTGCTAGAGTTAAGTGGTCTACCCATCGAGAAGATTCCAGGCGCTATTGGAGATCTTTTTAATCTCCGCCATTTGGGTTTGCGTGATACAGAAGTGAAGATCCTCCCAAAGTCTATTGAGAAGCTTTCAAATTTGCTTACATTGGACCTTTGTGGATGTATCATAGATGAGTTGCCGAGCGGGATTGTTAAACTGAAGAAGCTTAGGCACTTATTTGTTGAGAAACCAATTAATCCAAATGAGAGAGTGTTTAAATGCTGCAGCGGTATGTGTATCCCCAATGGTCTCGGAAACCTAACAAACCTGCAGACGCTACAAGCATTGGAAGCACAAGATGAGTCCATTAGACATTTAGGGGAGCTGAGGCAAATGAGAAGCTTGAGGTTATGGAATGTCAAGGGAATCTACTGTGAACGGATAAGTGAGTCTCTAGTTCAGATGCGGTATTTGTCAACCCTAGATGTCAATGCAAGTGATGAGAATGAGGTTCTCTTGCTGAATGCCCGCCTGCCAGACCTGCAAAAGCTAAGTTTGACAGGAAGACTAGCAGAAAGCGCGTTGGACAAGTCGCCCTTCTTCCAGTCTGTTGATGGGCAGTACTTGTATGAACTAGTTCTATCTTGGTCACAGCTGACAGAAGACCCCCTGCCATCCCTTTCTCGGTTATCAAACTTGATGCGTCTACAATTCACTAGAGCATACAACGGAGAGCAGCTGTCATTTCTTACAGGGTGGTTTCCCAAGTTGAAGATTCTTAGTCTATGTGACATGCCTAATCTGAATCGGCTAGAGATACAGCAAGGTGCCATGACGAGCCTGGAAAAATTAATCTTAACCAACCTCAACAGCATGATGTGCGTCCCACCTGGCATTGAGTTGCTCTTGCCCCTCCAGTATCTAGGCTTCCACGAGATCAGCAGTGACTTCTTGACGTTGCTGCGCCGATGTTCTGCAATTAAAGGGACACGGGTGGGATATTCTCTCCGAGATTGACCTGCTACTCTGGTCAGGAAACGTACATGTACGTAAGCTATCGTCATTAATCTGTCAACTTGTGCCATTATTTGCTTCCTTCCCCGTCTACTTTAATTAACATGTTGATGTGATATGGTTATGCAGGTCACCTGCCGGAAGAAAGATGCTTCACCAATGAGTTAAGGCGCCGATGCATCTCAACATGCACAAAACAAAGTGCTGCTGCTCATCTGCTATACCGTCCAGGCTTCCTCTCCTGTTCCAAAATGAACCACTACCTCACGTCTTCAGCGTTTGCTGCTGCCTCCACTACTACTACTACTGCTACTGCCTACGTTCAGTACTGCTACCATGTTCGTGTCATCGGGTGCTTGCCAATTGTGATATCAAGACGACACTCGTCGTGAGATGCGAGCGAGTTGTGTTTCCATATTCAAACTAATTTACATACTCTATTTGTGTGTGCTTATTGTAGTGAGTCGTGTTTCCATTTTCAGACCCTTTTTCTTTGCATTACCTCATTACCTGTGTACTTCTATTCATGTGTGCTATCAAATAGAAGACTTGGTGTTTGTGTAGTGCCCAGGTATTCATTTCCGAAAATTTGTGCTTGTGATTCATTACTGCTCAGATATTCATTCTCACTAGTTAGAACAGATAGGTTTAGAGTTTTGCGTGGGAGTTACATCCACCTCACGTCTCAATATATAGATGATCAGATTACATACATATACACATACAAATACAATATATGCAAACTACACCCTACTTTACATGCCCCCTCAATCTGAACTACATACAAGATTCAGATTGGTTCTGAAGCGGTCTAGCATCTGACGGGTAGCGGGTTTAGTAAATAAATCCGTTAGCTGATCATCTGTTGAAATGAACCTGACCTCCAATGCACCGGCAGCTATTCGTTCCCTCATAAAATGGAAGTCAATCTCAATGTGTTTGGTCCGAGCATAAAACACTGGATTTGCCGTCAGGTAAGTTGCCCCTAAATTATCACACCACAATATGGGTGTGCGTTGCTGTGTAACTCCAAGTTCTGTGAGAACTGGGTCTAGCTAAATGGCTTTAGCCGCGCCATTTGCCAATGCCTTATACTCTGCCTCGGTGCTAGATCTCGAGACTTTAGGTTGCTTCTTTGAACTCCAAGATATAAGGTTGGGTCCAACAAACACAGCAAAGCCACTCGTGGAACACTTGTCATCAACACAGCCTGCCCAGTCTGCATCAGAGAATATACTGACTCTAGTAAAACAGGACTTACGCATGCGTAGTCCTGTGTCTAGCGTACGTTTGACATACCTCAGGATACGATTGACTGCTTTCCAATGAATCTCGGTAGGCTAAGACAGAAACTGACACACTTTGTTCACGGCAAAGGAGATATCGGGACTGGTGAGTGTCAAATACTAAAGTGCTCCAACTACACTCCGATACCTGAAAGAGTCATCAGTAATCAGCAGTGCACCACAGTGACGTGAGAGGCTCTCGGATGTAGCAAGCGGAGTGGAAGTGGACTTGCAGTTCTCCATATTGACGCGATGAAGAAGATCAAGCGCATACTTTTTCTGCGTCAATGTCATGCCCTATGAATGAAAGGACGCTTCCAATTCAAGGAAGTACTCCAGCCGACCCAAGTCTTTGATGGGAAAACTAGCAGACAAGGACTGCACAAGGCGATCAACCACAACGGGTGTAGAACCAGCAATCACAATATCATCAACATACACCAACATGTATATCTGAATAGCACCATGTGAAAAGATGAACAAGGACGCATATGCTTTGGAGGCAACAAAACCAAGCTGTGAGAGACGCGTACTCAACCAAGCATACCAGGCACGAGGCGACTGATTGAGCCCGTAGATGGACCTCTGAAGTTTGCAGACATGAGAGGGATAACGAGCATGCTCAAAGCCAGGGCGCTGCTGCATGTAGACATCTTCGGCCAAAAAACCGTGGAGAAAGGCATTACTCACGCCCATTTTCGAAGACTCCACCCGCGGGACACTACGAGGGATAGGACCAGGCGAACTGTGGCAGGCTTCACCACTGGGCTGAAAGTATCTCCATAGTCTATCCCTTGCTGTTGAGTAAAACCACGGGCAACAAGGCGAGCTTCATGCTTGTCGGCAGAACCATCCGGATGATGCTTGGTCTTGAAAATCCACTTGCAGCCCACAACATTAACACCGGGAAGCCAAGGCACCAACATCCATGTGTTCGTGTGACGAAGAGAAGCAAATTCCTCAGACATGGCGGAACGCCAAGCCGGTTCGCCAAGAGCATCACGATGAGAAGCCGGCGCGACGAAGAAAGCATGCCGACGAGAGTCATACCGGACCGTTCCATCGGTGTAGGTCTTGTCCTTGCGCGTATGATCATGATGACGTGTGACCATGGTATGCCTTGGAGTTGCATCGCCAGTAGATGGTGGCGGCAGCGACGGAGACCCTGCCAGTGGTGTCACGGCTGAAATCTGTTGGGAAACGTAGCATGCAATTTCAAAAAAATTCCTACACTCATGCAAGATCTATCTAGGAGATGCATAGCAACGAGAGTGGGAGAGTGTGTCCACGTACCCTCGTAGACCGAAAGCGGAAGCATTTTCTTAACTCGGTTGATGTAGTCGAACTTCTTCTCGTTCCGACCGATCGAGTAACGAACGTACGGCACCTCCGAGTTCTGCACACGTTCAGCGCTATGACGTCCCTCGAGCTCTTGATCCAGTAGAGTGTCGAAGGAATAGATGAGTTCCGTCAGATGGTGATGTGATCCACGCAGGGCTACGCCTAACCACTGCGAGAATATGACCGGAGGCGTAAACTGTGGAGGGAGGTGCCGCACACGGCTTAGAGCAATTGGTGTGTCTCATAGGGGCGCCCCCCAGTATATAAAGGAGGGAGGGAGAGGAGGCCGGCCCTAGGCGCGCCAAGTGGGAGGAGTCCCACTTGGACT
>LT934117.1:708060530-708089572 GCA_900231445.1 Triticum turgidum subsp. durum
ACTCCGACAACCCAATACACTCCGGAACCCTTCTGGTGTTCGAATACCACCTTCCAATATATCAATCTTTACCTCTTGACCATTTCGAGAATCCTCGTCATGTCCGTGATATCATCCAGACTCCGAACAATCTTCGGTCACCAAAACACATAACTCATATAATACATATCGTCATCGAACGTTAAGCATGCGGACCCTACGTGTTCGAGAACTACGTAGACATGACCGAGACACCTCTCTGGTAAATAACCAATAGCAGAACCTGGATGCTCATATTGGTTCCCACATATTCTACGAAGATCTTTATCAGTGGAACCGCAATGTCAACATGCGTTATTCCGTTTGTCATCCGTATGTTACTTGCCCGAGATTCGATCGTCGATATCTCCATACCTAGTTCAATCTCGTTACCGGCAAGTCTCTTTACTCGTTCCGTAGTGCATCATCCCGCAACTAACTCATTAGTCACATTGCTTGCAAGGCTTCATGTGATGTGCATTACCGAGAGGGCCCAGAGATACTTCTCCGATACTTGGAGTGACAAATCCTAATCTCGATCTATGCTAACCCAAAAAACACCTCACTACTAGGGAAAACCTTATACACAGAACTTTAGCAGTACCGCCCGTTAAAAAAGGGTGCTAGTGCTAGATAGCAGTAGCGCATGCGGGAAAAGGGCACTACAGATAAAAATGTAGCACTAGCGTGTGTCCCTGTAAAAGTGCTACTACTAATATTCCCATTACTATGCCGATAGGCTACACATAGTAGTAGCGGTCTTGTAAAAACCGTGCTACCGCTATGATCTATGTAGCAGCGCGTTTTCTATTGGAACTTGTGATGTTGTTTAGACACTAATGACACATAGATTGGCGCCCTTTGTTATTAGTATGACTTAGCCAGCTACCTTTGACAGATAAATGGCCCCTCCATCTTGTTAGTAGTATATGTTATGGTGATATTATTTATCCATGTGCATTCGCCACACACTTGGAATCTTACGGGTTGGGATCATCCCTGAACACATGTTTTTTTGGCTACTCATCACTAACAGACATCTGAAAGAATGACACACCTTGTAATTAATTGATTTAGAAAAGAAAGTGAGTACAAGTTAAACCCTTCCCTGTTATTCCTCTAAAGTTGCCAGCAACCAACCATATCTGGGTCAGCATGCGCTATCTGTCCAGACAAATTCTGATGTAAGCAAACAGTTATTTGCGTTATGGCAAATCAACACTGAGTTTCAGTCTCTCAAAAAAGATTTTTCTCCATACTTGTGATATAGCTGTTCCGTTGGGTTGGTGGATGTTCTGTCACGGCAATTTTTTGTAGTTCTCGGTATGCATATAACTTAGTTTGCTGCTGCTAGTTGGTTTAGCTACTCTACTGCTCAGGCTTATCTGAATATAGACTTATTATTGTTACTCCCTCTGTAAACTAATATAAGAGCGTTTAGATCACTAAAATAGTTATCTAAATGCTCTTATATTAGTTTACGGAGGGAGTACTTAATAGTGGGTGTTTCAGAAATCCTTGTAAGCTTCAGTGCTACTGCTTCTCATGATCAAAATACAAGACATGCACTCTATCTGTGGTAGGACTAGGGTTCCTACCGGCTCTACTCCGTAGGTTGTACGGGCAGAACAGCGAGGGTTGGGGGCGAGGGCGGCGGCTCCGGCGTGTTGGCGCCGTCACGAGGGAGAAGAAGGGCGGCGGCGGCTAGGGCAAGGTGCGGCTAGGGTTTCCGGCTCCTCTGGAGCCGGGCAATATGATAGAACTATCTTTATTGCTTGATCTCAAACGATGTCTTACAACTAGTATTTATAACTTTAGCCTAAGATAACTTGCCTAAGATAACTTGCCTAAGATAACTTGTGGGTCAAGCCCCTAATACTAATGCCCGGTGGGCCTCTTTCGGGTATAGACCAAACCGGTCATAACATCTCTCCCCGCCTGCGCAAACAGCTCGTCCTCGAGCTGAAAGTCTGGATAGTGTTGGCGGAATTCCTCACGCTGCTCCCAAGTAGCCTCCTCCTCCGAAAGGCCCGCCCACTGAACGAGGACGAACCAGACGCCACGACGGAGCTGCGCCTGCAACACCTTTGCCGGTTCTGGAAGAATGCGACCATCGGCGATGGGAGGAAGCGCCGGAGGAGCCGCTGGTGGCTCGCCACGGAAAGGCTTGAGCAGCCCCACATGGAAGACGTCGTGGATGCGAGCGCGGGCTAGAAGCTGAAGACGATAGGCCACCTTCCCAATGCGCTCCAAGATAGGGAAGGGCCCGGCGTAGCGAGGGCCGAGCTTGCGCTTCACGCGCGGGTCGAGTGACTACGTAGAGCGGTGGAGAACACGCAGCCGCACCCAATCACCCACCGCGAACTCCGCCTCGCGATGATGATCATCATAGTAGTGCTTGGCCAGCTGCTGTGCCTGAAGGAGACGCTGACGGACCTCAGCAAGCATCTCGTCACGAGTGCGGATAAGGTCACCCGTAACCTCCGTCCGAGCTGTCTCCGGATCCACCGGAAGTATAGGCGGGGGTGGTCGACCATAGACCACCTCAAACGGCGTAGTGCGCGGGGCGGAGTGATAAGAGGTGTTGTAGCAGTACTCCGCCCAAGAGAGCCAGTCCACCCAAGCGCGAGGCCGATCACCTGTCACACAACGCAAATACATGGCAATGACCTTGTTAACCACCTCAGACTGACCGTCCATCTGAGGATGGAACGCCGTACTCAGGCGGAGCTGGACACCCGCCATCCTGAAGAGGTCGCGCCAGGCATGGCCCGTGAACACTGGGTCCCGATCACTGACGATCGAAGCAGGGAACCCGTGTAGACGGACAATGCCGTCGAAGAAGGCCCGGGCCACTGACGCCGCCGTGTATGGATGGTCGAGCGCGATGAAGTGGGCGTACTTGGAGAAGCGGTCGACCACCGTGAGGATGACCAACTTGCCGCCCACCTTGGGAAGGCCCTCAATGAAGTCCATGGATATATCCGCCCAGACCTGAGACGACACCTCCAAGGACTGGAGTAACCCAGCTGGCCTCAGGGTCTCCGTCTTGTTGCGTTGGCATGTCTGACAAGACCGAACCCAGTCGCGGACCAGGGCGCGATCGCCAGGGATGTAGAAGTCGGTGCGAAGACGATGGAGGGTTTTCTGCACACCATCATGACCTGCCGAGTGGGCAAGCTGTAACACCTGGTGGCGGAGATCATCCTGCGGCGGAACAAAGACCCGGCGCCCATGTAGGAGTAGTCCGTCAGAGAAGCGCCAAGGCTCCTCCAGTTCGCCGGCCGTGAGCTGCTGCTGAAGACGGACGGCGTCGTGGGCCGTCGCAGTGGCGCGGCGAATGTCGGCGAAGAGACCGAACGTCGGCCCGGAGCAGATGCACAGGGCCGCCCGGCCGGACTCGTCAGCGGAGGAAGCGAGGTCGGAGTCGCGACGGGACAGCGCGTCGGCCACGGTGTTAAGGTGGCCCGGCCGATACTCGACGAAGAAGTCAAAGCCGAAGAGCTTGCTGATCCACTGGTGCTGCGACATGGTCGACAGCCGTTGGTCCAGCAAGAACTTCAGGCTGTAGTGGTCGGTGCGAAAATGGAAGGACCGTCCCCACAAGTACGGCCGCCAATGACGAACGGCCTGTACAAGGCCAATGTGCTCCCGCTCGTATACCGCCAGCTTAAGATGGCGCGGAGCGAAAGGCCGGCTGAAGAAGGCGAGGGGCCCATCGCCCTGATGAAGCATGGCGCCGAACCCTGCGCCCAAGGCGTCACAGTCCACCACGAACGGGCGGTCGAAGTCGGGCATCTGGAGGATGGGGCCCGTCGTGAGGGCCCCCTTGAGGGCCTCGAACACCGTCGTCGCCTCGTCATCCCAGGCGAAGCAACCGCGTGAGGAGCGCCGCGATGAACCCGAACTCCCGGATAAATTTCCGGTAGTAGCCGGCGAGGCCGAGGAACCCGCGGAGAGCCCGCGGCGAGTGAGGCGTCGGCCATGCGGAGACGGCCGCCACCTTGCCGGCGTCCATAGCCACCCCGTCGGCCGAGATGACGTGGCCCAAGTAGGCCACCGAAGGCGTCCCGAACGAGCACTTCGAGCGCTTAAGGTGGAGGTGGTGCGCTCGAAGCTCGTTGAAGACGATGGCGACGTGCTGGAGGTGCTCGGCCCAAGACGCACTGTAGATCAGAATATCATCAAAGAAAACGAGGACAAACCGACGTAAGTAAGGCCGGAGGACATCGTTCATCAGAGCCTGGAAGGTCGCCGGGGCGTTGGTGAGGCCAAAGGGCATCACCAAGAACTCGAAGTGGCCGTGATGAGTCCGAAACGCCGTCTTGGCGATGTCATCTGGGTGCATGCGCACCTGGTGGTACTCCGACCGGAGGTTGAGTTTGGTGAAGAAGCGTGCCCCGTGGAGCTCATCGAGGAGCTCGTCGACCATCGGAATAGGGAACTTGTCCTTAAGTGTGACATCATTAAGGGCACGGTAGTTGATGCAGAAACGCCATGTGCCGTCTGACTTACGGACGAGAAGCACCGGCATGGTAAATGGCGAAGTGGAGAACCGGATGATGCCTGCCGCGAGCATGAGCGCACACTGCCGCTCCAACTCATCCTTCTGCAACTGCGGGTAGCGGTAAGGCCGTACCTCCACCGGCGCGGAGCCTGGCAGAAGATGTATACAGTGATCATATGTGCAGGCGGGCGGCAGCCCCTGTGGCTCGGTGAAGATGTCATGGTGCTGCTGTAGGAGGCTCTCCAATAGTGGGTGCTCGGCCGTGGCGGTGGTTGCGACCAGCTGGAGTGGAGGGGTTGGTGCGGCACCCCCAATGCCGTCCCACTGAATGCGGCGACCCAACCACCAGAAGGTCATCGTCAGCGCGTCGAAATCCCAGAGAATAGGACCAAGAGTGCGCAAGAAGTCGATGCCGAGGATGAAGTCGAAGCAGCCCAAGTCGATGCCGGCGCAGGTGATGGTGAAGTGCTCGTCGCCGATAGTGATGGGCACGTCGCAGGCGAGCCCGTGGCAGCAGAGACGGTCGCCATTAGCAACGGTGACTCGCAACTGCTCACCGCCGGTTGGCTGTAATGCAAGGCACCGCATGGTGGTCTCCGGCAGGAAGTTATGCGTGGACCCTGTGTCCACTAGGGCCACCAGGCACTCGCCCTGGATCATGATCGGTAAGAGCATTGTCCGTTCATCATGGATGCCGGCCAGCGCGTGTAGGGACACCACGAGGGCGGTGGCCGGGGCGGGCGCGGGTGCCGCTGCGGGCTCCGCAAGGGCTGGAGCGCCGAGGCCATCCTCCAGTGTCTCCTCCTCAGTCTCGTCTGTCGTCTCCAAGTAGAAGAGGCGGGGACAGACATGGCCCGGTGCATAGGGCGCATCACAGTTGAAGCACAAGTCCAGGCACCGGCGTTCCAGCTGTTCCGCCTGAGTGAGGCGCCTGAATGGCCGCGTCGGTGCCGGGGTGGCTGTGGACGACGCCGGTGCTGCCGGAGACGGCCGGGGAGGCTGTCGGCCCCCACGTGGCGCGGATGGACGCGTTAAGGCCTAGGCGCGCTGCTCGAACGCCCGGGCATAGTACATGGCCGCCTGAAGGTCTTGGGGCCCCTTCATCTCTATGTCCACGCGGATGTGGTCGGGAAGGCCGCCGATGAAAAGCTCCGCCTGCTGTAAGGCCGTCACACCGGGCGCATGGCATGCCAGGGCCTGGAAGCGGTCGGCGAAGTCCTGCACCGTGGAGGTGAACGGAAGGCGGCCCAACTTGGCCAAGCGGCTCCCGCGGACCGGTGGCCCGAAACGAAGAAGGCACAGCTCTCAGAAACGATCCCACGGGGGCATGCCGCCCTCATCTTGCTCGAGGGCGTAGTACCATGTCTGGGCGGCCCCGCGGAGATGGTAGGAAGCTAGCCAAGTGCGCTCTGACGCGGGTGTGCGTTGTCCGCGGAAGAACTGGTCACACTGGTTGAGCCAGTTAAGCGGGTCGTCGGAGCCGTCGTACGTGTCAAAGTCGATCTTGGCGAACCGGGACGGCTGCTGGTGTGGCGCGCCCTGGCCCACTGCCTCGGCGGTGCGTAGGACGGATGATGGTGCGCGGTCCATGGTAGAAGGCCCGGTGTAGTTCTCGGTGGCGCCCGACGCCTCGGGCTGCAACGGGAAACCGGACGGCGGACGGGCCTCCGGGTAGGCCGATGGCGGCCCGTGAAGCCAGCCGGGGAGTGGCGATGGTGACGACGAAAAGAGGACCTCTTGGATCGGAAGCCCGTTCGGCGACGACCGGCCCAGGTTAGGGCTAGGAGGGGGCGGTAGAGGACCCTGCTCCGTGTCCGCTGGAAGGGATGGCGCGGCGGGAGACAGCGCGGTGGGAGACGGCGCGGCCGGCGCGGTCCAGATGGGCCACTGCGGCCCCGTGGTGGCGGCGAGTGGCGCGGTTGCCGTCGCGAGTTGCGGCGGCCACTGTGGCCAAGGCGGCGGTGCGGCCGCCAGGGCGGGGAGCGCCCGATAGCCTCCGGTGATGGCCCCTGGTACCGAGTACCACGGCAGCGCCTGCTGACCCGCAGCCATGGCTGGATGGAGTAGTGGAGGCGGCCCGTACGGACTTGCCAGGTAGAGGCGGATGCCCTGGACCGCGGCGACGAGGTCGTTGAGGACGCCGGCCATTGCCTCCGGTGTGAACTGCTGCGGCTGCGGGGGAGGTGACGGCGGCGGCGTATGTTGGACGGGGGCTGGTGGCCACCCGTGGCCCGGCGCGGTGCCGGGTGCCGGGAAGGTCGGCGCCGAGAGCGACGCCGTGGCGCCCGCCGAGAGCGAGGCCGTGACGCCCGGCGCGGAAGCGGCTGCGGTGGAGGAGTTGGCGGCAACGGCGGTGGTGGAGTTGACGGGCAACGGCGGCGATGGCGGCGGTGGCGGAATTGGAGGTGGCGAAGACATGGTCGAAACCCGGGTACCTGATACCAAATTGGTAGGACTAGGGTTCCTACCGGCTCTACTCCGTAGGTTGTACGGACAGAACAGCGAGGGTTGGGGGCGAGGGCGGCGGCTCCGGCGTGTTGGCGCCGTCGCGAGGGAGAAGAAGGGCGGCGGCGGCTAGGGCAAGGTGCGGCTAGGGTTTCCGGCTCCTCTGGGGCTGGGCAATATGATAGAACTATCTTTATTGCTTGATCTCAAACGATGTCTTACAAATAGTATTTATAACTTTAGCCTAAGATAACTTGTGGGTCAAGCCCCTAATACTAATGCCCGGTGAGCCTCTTTCGGGTATAGACCAAACCGGTCATAACAATCTGCATCAGTGAATATGCTTAAATTCAAAATAAGTTACCATCCATATCATTTTAGAAGTTTCAGAATGTCTAAATCTTCTCCCGGAAGATACTTTTATAAAAGAAAAAAAAGAGTGCCATGTTCAATATGAACACAGGGCCCCATAAGGAACGTCCAACATCATGTGGCTATGTGGTATGTATCTATACACGTTTAGATACATCCGTACCTAGACAAATCTAAGATGAGTAATATGAATCGGATGGATTAGTACTTTGCTTGCAGGTTCTCTGTTTGGTTGTTGATTGCTTTACAAACAAGTTAGCATTCCCTACTCACCAAGCCAAGCATATGCTTGACTTGCAGGTTCTCTGTCTTGTTCTTGATGGCTTCAACAAGACTAGCATACCCCATTCACCACGCCAAGACATTGTTTTGATGTTTTAGCTCTTAAAGCGCACAAGGAGACCACCACAAGTCCAAATCTGGCCGGCTCTACATCTACAAGTCACAGGTGCGTTGACCTTAATTTGGTTTGCATGTATTAGTTATGGCGATACTAATTATCCCTGTGCATTCAACACCACACACTTGGAATCTTACGGCTCATCCCTGAACACATGTTTTCCTGCGTCTTCTCATAAACTAGATCATGGATGGCGCGCGTTGCTGCGCCCGTCCATTTCTACTATATAATGACAGAATATGTAAATATATGAAGACATAAAACATGAAAGTTTAATTTGCATGAACCCGTAGGTCGAGGGGTATTTTGTGTTGGGTCAATAAATAGTAGCAGCAAAACCATATTGGATCTTGATATTGGTAGTAGAAATCGCCGGGTGCAACACCAAGACTACATATGCCAACAACACGAAGACACTTGAATAAAGAATGATAGAAACATCGTGAGAGCTCATGTCTCAAAACCACTTCATCGTCAAAATATTTTTGATAAGCTAGATAAATTCACCAGATCATAGGGGTCACTAAGAAAGCCAAGTAGGAATCTGAGCCGAGCCAGTGCTTGGACAAAGTTAGGACATCCTTAAAATATTAGAGCTTCAAGCATCACAAATGGCATGATAAAAACAAAGATATAATAATGATTCATCTGATTAAAGCATGAAAAATGAATAGTTGAGATTAATTTCATGAGTATTGAATGGTATGAGAAAACCTCCAAGAAGGTAACATAAATATTCTAGTTATGGTTTTTCTCCCATGACGTTATCTCCTAAGGATTTTCTTGACCCGCAAAATAATGATCCCTTGTTATCTTATTTGGTGTCGCAAACATAAATGATATATGAATATCACTAAATGAAACATATGTGAATTAGTCTGCTTTTTAGGAACGACCGAACTACTTCCAGCTCTAAGATTATAAAATATGGAAATAAAGTAATTCATATTTTTTTTGAGGGAAAGTAATTCATATATTAATTTAGTAAAAATGATCTGTACCCTAGTTGGAGTTACATAAAGGAGCGTGTGTATGGAAATTTAAAAGCTGCAAAAATGTAACTGCAATAGCATAAATCATTTAATGTAAATATTAATGGTTATTGATTCAATATGAAGTGGGATATCCTTTCCTTCTGCGAGACCTTCAAAATTCTTAAGATTAAATGAATTAGATTAGAGAAAATATGATACAGGTTAGTATGTACCTTTTGGACAGAATTTTGATACTGAGGATATATATGCTAAGCACAAAAGTTGCAGCAAGGGCGAGCTCATTGACTGCGCCCAGAGGCAGGGCCGAATGCTCGCGCCGCGCAGCCTGGGCTTCTCCTTGACTAATGTAAAAAAGATCCTACCAAAGAAAAGAAAACATATTTATAGGATTGAGATGAAGCTCACGCCTAATAGCCTGATTGGTACCATTGCAAATAGCCGGCTCATGAATTCCTCTTCCTGAACAATTCCAGAACCAGCCTCCAATAGTCCCCAAACCAAAATACCACAACCTGCAGCAAAAAGGAGAAGAAAAAACAGATTTAGGATGACTCGAACTAATCAGAGGGAGAAGGTAGCAGGGGAGGGGAAAATATGCAGATAGCAGCAGCCTAGGGGAGAAGAATGGCTGATGGATCTTGTATTGCCGGAGGAAGAAGGGGAGAAGATACCATCCGCCGCCACGGTGCTCCCTCGACTGCCATTAATTCCTAAACGAAACGGAAAACTGCTCGACTCCTTGCCTTAAAAACACGACGGATGAACTCTCCGCATCGGCCCCTGAGGCCCGCGCCAGGCCGGTCGCTCGCCACTGCTTCAAGAGGCCCCGCCTCGCCCTCCGGCCCACATTCCGAGCCGCCTCTCGTACACGCGGTGGATCAAATCGGAGCTCACAGAGACAGGAGGCGGAGGAGACCGGGGCGCGGCTCGGATCCGGGAGGCGGAGGTGATCGGGGCACGGGCTTACCTGTATCCCTCGTCGATTTTTTTAGGCAAGTATCCCTCGTGTATGGACCTTCTTTGACCGAAGCGCAGCTGTCCTGTGGGCTGGCCGACGGCCCAGTTAACCAGAAAGCTTCGTTTCAGCCTCTGGAGCAGCAGCCCACAGGACAGCTGGGCCAGTGCGGGAGAGATGGCTGTACACGCGAAATCTGACGGCCAGAAATATTCAGGTCACGAAAATGGACGGTTAAAAACGCAAATCCTCCTAAAACCCTTTTGAGTGGTAATATATTCAGGTGGGGAAGCTCTCCCCCCCGGTGACCGTTCAAAAAAAAAAACGCAAATCACTGAGAGAGCTCGCTTTATGCTCGGTTATACTTTTTTCTCTCAAACAATACCTCATCACTTTGTCAGTAATGATAAGATGCTACCAGACATTGACTGCAAAATTCTGTGGACATCCTACATTTTTTCTAAAAAAAAAGTCAGATCACCTGGCTGACATAGCCTGCATGTATCCATTCTTGTCTTTTAAGTGCAATAGTTTTTCATCTGGGAATGCAGTATGAAACATTGGTCAAAACAAATCATAGTACCACATCTATTCTTGTTTAATCTCTTGTTTGGATTATAAATCACATGTGAGTTAATCTAGGAAAAATATCATGAATAAACTACAGGTCGATGCACTAAAATATCCATCGGGCATAAAGTCAGAAATCATTAACGACATAAATGTAAATAGAAGGACACTGAGCCATGCTGCTAGTCAGGTAGGAGTACGTCCTGCCTCATACAACAGTCCTTCAGAAGAAAATATAGAGAACATTCCTGATACTTCCATTCGGCTTTATCTATGCCTGTCTGCCTAACAGCACACAATCTGAGACATGAGCTTTCACGAATGATCCAGTAATAAGAATCAATACTATGCTCCAGCCCAATTAGGAAAATACGGAGAACATGCATTGTAATTTCATTTGGCTATATTTATAACATTTTTTTATTATTGCTCAAGCATCATTACAGAATTACGTACCTCATTAAGAGAAAATGGCAATGGCTGGATTGGTCAGAGTGACTTACTCGGGCATCATCTAAAAGCAAATTTCTCCAAGCATCATTGGATATAGTAGCATATTTTTACCATCAATTTCGAGGAAGATGAACTGCAACGGATCTTGCAATCTTCAATTTTCCAACAAAAAACATCAATATTATCATTGATAAAGTAGTGTTGTAGGTGCAGACGGGGACACAAATTGATTTGTCCCATATACAGATCAATACATCTACTATGCAATATATATATATATATATATATATATATATATATATATATATATATATATATATATATAGGGTTTAGGGTTTAGGGTTTAGGGTTTAGGGTTATATATATATCAAGTGGGTAAACAGTAAGAACCCACTGGGGTGTTACCGGTCCGGGAATGGAGATTCGCCAAGCAAGCCATCTCCTCCTTCAACATCCTTGGCTAACTATACAGTTGTGACTACAATTGACAGGAGAAATCTAATGCCAATACAAACACAACACAACCATGCATGCACGTGGATAAAGCTCAAGCTATATTACAAGTACAGCTGCAGTAAAAATCAAGCAGTACTGTATACATTCTCAAGTATCAAGAAATGCAGATCCAACTGGCAAGCATGAAAAAAAGGAATAACTTCGGATGGGACTGGCTTAAATTGGACACAAAATAATTGTTTCTTTGATATAAAAAATCAACACGCATTCAGCAGAAACTTGGTCAGAAAGTCATCTTTCCATTCATTCAGGAAGTCAATCTAGGAGGACAAAAGGGAATTTATGCAAAGTCTACTTGCTAGATTTCAAAAAGAAAGTGTGGACATGCATGAGATAAGTCAATCCTATTGCAATGGTAGATAAGCTCCAAACTATACATAGGAATGATTACCATGAAATCAGAGTGAGCTATGGCCACTGGACTGCATATCCCCATAGAGTATATTTGCCTAAATGCATGTACCTGAAAGTATCGAATAACCTTAACTCATTGGCCATAAAAAAGAAAGAAAGAAAAGATATTCCAATGGGGATATATGTCATTCCAATGAGAACACAGGTTCACATGCATGCAGTCAAAATGATTCGGTAATAGGGAGATCCTTGGGAAATAAAATCACACTTTTAACAGAATGATTATTTGACAATTTACCTTTCAACAAATTTCCAGAAAGTATAGTTAAGATTCAACATAACTTTCCATCCGCAGCTAGTGTATTAGCAGTTGCTTTGTATCAGTGTGTGCTACAATGCACAATTGTCAAAATATAGATCAAGAATTAGAATTAGGGAAATGGGTGAGCAAGTAAATGAGGCAACGAAAGGAACCTGAAAGGGCAGAAGCCAAGATAGTTTTCCCGCTAACACATACTCGACCATAAGGATTCCAGCAACCGGTAGCCTGCTAAAACACCTAAAAAGCAGAAACATGGTAGAAAAATAAAGAAGAAACTGAAAACACCAGATTTATTTTCACTTGAATTTTGCTTGAAGGTTTTCGTTGCCAAAGTACAAAGAAAAATAGAAGGCAACCCAAGTTTGTATGCAGGTAGATTCATGTCTTATGAAACCATAAGTGAAGACTCCTCCACTGGTTGGTGTCATCCACCTGCTGCTACTTTCAAAACCAGCAGAGTAATTTCGCTCAGCTGAGCAGCCATGGAGTAGGCCTCTCCATTCACTCCGCTCTTCTCGCCCTAAATTATGGGACCGATCGATCCGTCCCATTCTCTCTTTCGCAGCAACGTCCCTTATCTCACAGCGATGGATCCCCGCCCTCTCTCTCCCATCGATGGATCCAATTACCCATGAAATAAAATGCAACAACTACCGATTAGTGCCATCAATGATACACAGTACACCTAATACATATCTCTAACACACTACAAGCATGTATAATGCAATCTTGTTATTTAATTGGTACACAACAACATATCTAATGCATACCTCTTACACACTACAAACATGTATTATGCAATCAAACTACTCACCGTATCCACGATGAGATCTGAGTTTAATAAAGAAGTAAGAAAAAAATACTTATGCAACCTGGTTGGTGGCTAACAGGAGGGCCCCGGAGGGCTGCACACGTTGGACGTTGATAGGGGCGGACGGGGGAGCGGTCGATCAGTGTTGCGAGGTGATGGACGCCATGGAGTTCAGTCGGAGGAGTGCCGCGCTGTGGTGTGGTCGGGCATGAGGGTTGGAGGAGGAGCAGAGGGAGGACCTCGGCGGTGGACTGAGATGCGCTGGTGGAGGAGGAGGTAGACCTCGATGGTGGGGGACTGAGATGACTCCTCTTTGGAGGAGGGGGAACCTTGGTGGCGGCAGACTTCAGCCCGATCTGGTCTGTCGGGGTCGGGGGAGAGGAGCGGGATCCGTGGCGGCGGCAATGTCCAAGATCGCCATTGTCAAGCGAGAGAATGCGAAACAGACCAGGGTCGCTTCCCACTTTTGCGATCGACAGGAGGCCCATTAAGCCAGTAGGCCCAATTAAATGTCAGATGCCCAAAAAAGCCGCCAGAGCAGCGGCCCGAGAAGCCCAGTGCAGTCTGTAGGCGCGATCCTGTACATGCGAGTTAGGTGGGATTAAGACCACATCGGACGGCCAAAAAAGGCTAATAGTGACGATCCAAGGGTTAGAAATGCTGATGGCCTGAGAGGGCTGGAAAAGTGCTCGGTTATAATATATCTAAATAACAGACTTCTGACAAAGAAACAATGGCACACCTTTTAATTAATTGATTTAGAGATGCATTCATGTCATTCAAAGAATATGAGAGGAAAAATCTTGAGACCCTTCTGTTGGATAAAGAGCAACTAGTATTTCCTGAGGGCCAAAGGCCATTACATATACATGTGTGTCAAAGTGCAGAAAACCCCTTATACAATGGGGATATACCGAAAAGGGACTATACACATCTAACACCCCCCCCTCAAACTCATGGTGGATCAACAACACTGAGTTTGGAGAGGAAAAAGTCGTGCTGCGCTCGAGTCTGTGCCTTGGTGAAAAAGTCCGCCAACTGTAACTCAGAGGGCACATAGTGAAGAGCGAGAGTCTGATCCTGCACAGCAGCACACACAAAATGGGCATCCACACCGATGTGCTTGGTGAGCTCATGCTTCACCGGGTCACGCGCAATACTGATAGCGCCAGTACTGTCTGACAGTAAGGGAGTCGAGGTAGTACTAGACACACCAAAATCCTCAAGTAACCACCGGAACCAGATCACCTCAACCGTCAACATCGCCATGGCTCGCAACTCAGCCTCTGTACTCGAGCGAGAAACTGCAGTCTGTTTCTTTGTCTTCGAGGCAATAAGAGAGCCACCAAGAAAGACACAATAAGCAGACAACGAGCGTCGATCAGAGGGATCACTAGCCCAGGTAGCATCAGAATAGGCCTGGAGCTCAAGAGAGCTGGAGCGGGGAAAGAAAAGACGCTGAGAGATCGTGCCACGAAGATATCGTAGAACACGGAGGAGATGACTATAGTGGACAGAGGTGGGGGTTGAAACAAACTGACTCAGGATATGGACAGGATAGGAGATGTCACGACGCGTAACAGCAAGACAAGACTGCCAACAAGATGACGATAACGAGTGGGATTAGGAAGAGGGTCACCATCGGTGGCACGAAGCTGAACGTTGAGCTCCATAGGAGTCACAACCGTGCGCTCATCACCGAGAGCTGCGCGAGCAAGAAGATCCTGAATATATTTTTCTTGGGAGATGTAGAAGCCATCAGAGGTCGAGGAGATCTCAATCCCAAGAAAGTAGCGAAGTGAACCAAGATCAGTCATAAGAAACTGGTCGCGAAGGCGAGCCTTAATAAAGGCAATGTAATCAGTGTCGTCACCAGTGATGATCATGTCATCAACATAGAGAAGGAGAAGAGTCCGACCACGAGGAGACGTGTGAACAAACAGCACGGGATCATAGTCACTGGGCAAGAAACCAGCGGCGGTCACCACAAATGCGAAGCGCTCAAACCAGGCGCGAAGGGCCTGTTTGAGACCATATAGGGAGCGGCGAAGTCTACAGACCATACCATCAGGAGCATAGTACCCCTGTGGTGGCTGCATATAAACCTCCTCACATAACTAGCCATTGAGAAAAGCGCTCTGAACATCAAGTTGAGAGATAGACCACTGACGAGCAGAAGCCACAGCAAGAAGAGTGCAGACAGTGGTCATGTGAGCAACAAGAGTGAATGTCTCATCATAATCGCACCCCTGCTCTTGCTGAAAGCCACGGGCCACAAGACGAGCTTTGTAGCGCTCAAGAGAACCATCGGAGCGAGTCTTAAGCTTGTAGACCCACTTGCAGGTGATAGGACGGACACCGGAAGGGAGGGGAACCAGATTCCATGTGCCAGAGTGCTCAAGGGCAGCAAGCTCCTCGGCCATCGCAAGCTGCCATTCAGGCTGAGTCATGGCAGTGCGATAGGAAGTGGGCTCAGTCAAAACAGAGAGACCGTACCGATCAGGGGAGTAGCGATCAGGCGGAGGGCGAGGCCGAGCACGGAGGTTATGAACCGGAGGAGGTGTGAGAGGAGGTGCACCAGAGGTGGAAGGCTCGTCAGGGGAGACATCCTCAGTACGAGATCGTCGAGTATAGTGGAGAGGAAACGGTGAGAGAGGGCGACGGACTGGAGAGGATGGGGGAGAGGTGGAGGAGGAGGATGGAGAAGACGGGGTCGGTGGTGAATGAGAAGGAATGCGAGGTGCCGGAGGAAGAGGTGACACATGAGGCACATAGCAGGGTGTATCGGGAAGGAGAAGGAAAGAAAGGTCGTCCACAGAGAAACTCGAGGAAGAAGAACGTGGGTAGTAAGAACGAGACACATCACGCGAGATGCGCAAGCGACGACCCACAGGATCCCAACATCGATAGCCCTTGTGCTCATCACTGTAGCTAAGGAAAACACACTCAACCGACTGAGCAGTCAGTTTGGTGCGTTCTCGGGGGGGCAAGAAGAACATAGCAGACGCATCCAAACATACGAAGAGCTGAGTAGTCAGGAGAGCGACCAGTGAGACACTCCATAGGAATGCCACCCTGCAGAGCAGTCTATGGCTGAATGTTGATGAGATAGGTTGATGCGGAAACAGCCTCAGCCCAAAAATGGGGTGGAAGGGAAGCAGCAATCATCAGCGCACGAGCTGTCTCAAGCAAATGACGATGCTTTCGCTCGGCAACACCATTCTGAGCATGAGCACCAGGACAGGAGAACTGGGCAAGAGTACCCTGTTCCGCGAAAAAACCACGCAACAGCTGAGAGATATACTCCAGCGGAGTCGGCACGAAAAGTACGAATGGGCATGGCAAACTAGGTGTGAACCATGGCAACAAAACGTTTGTAGATAGGGAGAACCTCGCTACGAGATTTCATGAAGTAGAGCCAAGTGTAGCGAGAGAAATCATCAATAAATAAAACATAGTAGCGATGACCACCTTTTGAATCAAAGGGAGTAGGACCCCAGACATCAGAATGAACTAAGTCAAAAGGACGCTGAGATACAGACGCACTAGTAGGATAAGGTAACTGAGTCTGTTTGCCAAGTCTGCAACCATTACAATGTAAGGAGACATCTCCAGATACAGACCCTAAGAGGCCCTGACGAACTAAGGAAGACAAGCGAGAGCCACAGATGTGACCAAGTCGATGATGCCACTGCTGGAAGGACGCAGACGAAGAGGCAGCAAGAGCATGAGAGCTGGCAGAAGTGGTGGCAGCGGAAGGAACACAAAGCCAGTCAACCTCCCAAAGGCCCTCTGACTCACGGCGCCGGGGGCCAGCACCAACCAAAGCCTTGGTGCGACGATCCTGAACGGAGCAAGAGTCGGTATCAAGAATGACACGACAACCAGAATCAGTAAGTTGGGCAGCGGAAAAAAGATTTATGGTAAGGCGAGGAACATGTGAAACGCTCGGAACAGAAAAAGATGGAGTGGAAAGAATACCACGACTAGCAACAGGAAGAGATGTGCCATCTGCAGTAAGAAAATTGACAGGCGAATCAAGAGGTCGGAGAGAAGACAACGCGGAAGAATCAGAAGACATATGAAAGGAAGCTCCAGAATCCAGAACCCACGAAGATGTACCTGACTGTGTAGATGCCTGTGATGACGAGGAGGAGGAGGATGAAGTCACAGCAGCAGCAGAGCCAGTCGACGAGGAGCCTGAGGAAGCAAGAAGACGCTTGAGGTGAACAATGTCCTGATCAGTAAGTGACGGAGCCGAGGAAGACACAGGAGGCCCGCTGGAGGAGGAGCGCCTCTGGTCTCGCTTCTTCTGGCGACAATCAGACTCTGGGTGACCTGGCCGGGAGCAGTAACCATAGACGGTGTCACGGCGTGACGTGCCCTTCTCAGCATAAGGAGGACGGCTCACCCCCCTAGAGGAGTGGGTAGGAGCGGCGGAGCAGTGAGGCGAGCAGACGACACAGGAGCCCGAGCAGCCAAAACTGACGGAACCAGGAGCAACCCAGTAGAGCGAAGGCGGGTCTCCTCGGCACGAAGCTCAGCAAGTATCTCTGAGATAGGAACATGACCACGAGAAAGCAAGTGAGCACGGCGAGGCTCAAACTCAGAGCGGAGACGAGATAAGAACTCATGAACCCTCTGAAACTCCAAGCCAGACCGCGTAGTCTGACAGCAACGGCAAGTTCCACAAACAACTGTCCGCAGTGAGTCAAGCTGACGCCAGATGGCAGAGCACTGTGAATAGAACTCATCAACAGACGAGTCACCCTGCTGAAGAGCATGCTCCTGACGCACCACAGAGAGGTATAGAGCATCGCCTGAGGGCTTATAGCGCTAACACAGATAGGACCACATTGCTGCAACAGTGCCGAGGCCCATGAACTCCGAAGCAAACTGAGGGAGGACACTCGCAGTGAGAACGACAGCAGCTCAAGCATCATCATTGCACTACTGAGTGTAAGCAGACAGATCATCCCGGTAGATAGATAGAGCATCAGAATAGGCGGATACCTGCTGATCATAGGCATCAACTGCAGCACCATCAAGAGCCTTGGCTGCATCCCTATCAGCCTGAGAAGCATCAGCAGCAAGCACCAGCGGGACTGGCGGGGTAGGAGCTACCGGAGCAACAGGGCAGGGCGGACAGGGTACCTCGCCGGACAGAACACCCCAGAGCAGAAGACCGCGCATATGGATACGCATGAAGCCCGCAAACTCAGTATAGTTGGTGCCATCAAAGATCACCGAGCACCGGGGGACAGCTACATAGCCCAAAGAAGACATGAGAAAGTCTCTCTGATGCTTCTGTTTTTTTCTGTTTTTTGTCAACGGGAACAGGGATTCCCAATCGAGATCAGGAGGGATCGAGGGGATCCCTGGATCGAGCGCTCGCTCACGGGAGGATCGATCCAAGAGGGGTCGAGAGCCTGCAACCGCAGCGGCCAAACAAGCAGCCCCGAACGAGGCTGGGTGGTCCCTTCAGCTCCCGGATCAGCGGGAAGCAACCCCGCAGCCAGGCGAGGGGGCGGCCCTGCAGCTTCCGGAGCGGCCAGACGAGCAGCTGGGCGAGATGGCCCGGAGCAGCGGCCAAGCAGGGCAGCTGCTGGACGGGCTAGGGCTACGGGAAGGCCGGCCGGCCAGGGCTGGGGCAGTCGGGCGAGATGGCCCAGAGCAGCGGCCACGCAGGGCAGCTGCGGGACGGAGCAGCCAACGCGACGGCCTGGCGAGATGGCTTCCTACTGGAGGAGCAGAAGAGCGGAGATGGAGAGGCAGCAGTCGGACGGCTGGAGTGGCAGCGGCCGGACGGCCGGAGACAAGCAGGCTAGGAACGAGACGCACGGAGTTGCATCGTGCGGGAGCGAGAGGCTAACCTGGCATCTGATACCATGTTGAATAATGAGCAACTAGTATTTCCTGAGGGCCAAAGGCCATTACATATACATGTGTGTCAAAGTGCAGAAAACCCCTTATACAATGGGGATATACCGAAAAGGGACTATACACATCTAACACCTTCCATATAATTCATCTCAAGTTGGCAGCAATCATGTCGCTGGTCAGCATGAACATGGTATTTGTGTTATGGAAAATCAACAGCGAGTTCCTGGTCAGCATGTGTTGTGTCTGAATATAGCCTTAATGCTTAATAGTGGGTGCTTCAGAAACCCCCTTGTAATTATTCATGCTACTGCTCCCCATGATCAAAATACAACACATGCACTATGTGTGCATGTGCTTAAATTCTTAAAATGTAACGATCCATAAAATACCTTTAATTCATCACAGCGTCAGAAGTGATGTGCACACAGGTGCAGTGCTCTGCTTTCAAAAATGGAAAACAATTGAGCTTCAGCCACAAGAAGATTAGAATATACTTTACTTGCAGGTTCTCTGTCTGGTTCTTGATTGATTTACAAACAAGTTAGCATTCCCCACTCACCAAGCGAAGCATATGCTTGACTTGCATGTTCTCTTTCTTGTTGTTGAAGGCTTCAACAAGACTAGCATACCCCATTCACCACGCCATGACACTGCTTTGGTGTCTTAATCTTGAAGCGCACCACAAGTCCAAATCTGTCTGGCTCTACATCTACAACTCAGGTGCATTGCCCTTAATTTGTTATCCTTCCTAGTTTTCTTGTCAATGCAGATAACCACGCCCATTTTGCGCTGTTCGTAGGACATGGGTGATAATTTGAACTTTTAATGTCACTAAATCTGAACTGAATTATCTTTAGTATATATTGATGGCCTCGATCTTAATTAAGCATCATCCAGCGTAAGACAAGTAAATTTATTTATTTGATCTGGTGTTGCTTCCACCAACGAGACAAGATGTGAAGTGTGGTATTGCCTATATGTTCAAGTTGTATTTTTTGAGGTTGGCAACACATGCAATGTATGTTCATATGCTTAAAGTCTTAAAATGTTGCCATCCATCACATCATTTTGAGGTTTCAGTATTTCTAAATCTTCTCCCAGAGGTTACCACCTTGGTAAAAACACAACAAAAAGAGAGCCCATAGGGAAGGTCCAACAGCAGAATAGTGAAGTAGAAATCCTTGGTTGCACATCAGCTGGGCTGTTAAAGCTATTGCTCTGTGCTGTCCTAATGCATGCCATAAATCATCCTTATGCATGGGGACCATAGGGAACATTGTTTTTTTAGATTCTATGGAAAATAAAAAGTTGAGATGCAATCACAAGAAGACTACCATTAACTTGATTACAAGCCTAGCATCAACTTGACTTTACTTGCAGGCTCTCTGGCTTCAACAACAAGACTAGCATTACCCACTCACCAAGCCATGACAGATGACACAAGCAGGTTCCTATAGGTCCAAATCTAGCCGGATCTACGCCGATTACAATCCAGGTGCGTTACCCTTAATTTGGTTGTTACTAGCTCTATTGTTAATATACTAACTAGGTTGATGCAAAAATTGAGCAGTTTTCCTGGCCATGTTTTTCTCTAGTTTTGCTGGATAAAAGGAACAAGGAGGAAGATCAGATCCAACTACTTGTCATCAGCAACAAGCTTGCACACTCTCTGATCATGCCAATGACTCCATGACACTTCAAAATCTCTATAATCAAGTTACAATGACAACAAGACCAGTTGAGCCATGAAGTCTCTTCTTTTTCTTTTTACGAGAAGATTGTTCTGGTGGTTTGAGATTCGAAAGTGCACAAGGAGGTTACCAAGATCGATCAGATCTAAGCCATAACAAGGCAAGTGCATCATCCTTCACTACTTTCCTTCCTATCTTAGGTTGCACTCAGACTAATCTTCCTCGGTGCAAATAAAATTCACTTCTGTTGTATAGTTTGAACTTGGAAAACCTAGTATAGTTTGTGGGTGACACATTCCGATTTCTTACGACAACATAAACAGAATAAGATTTCTTCTGGAAAAGGACGAGCTTAATTTGTCAGTGCCAAGGTCTGGTGAGCTGGCATGTATGTATGTTCAGGTTTTAGTTGCCATCCATAGTTTTCCTGGGTAGCCAAAATATCTAGAATTAATCTCTAACATCGTTGTTGATAATGCTCTTGCATTGAAGATACAATATATTGGAAATTTTCATATGCTCTTGTGGGAAATTCTACCTCATAAAACGAACATTCTTGTTGTGTGAGGATTCCAAAATTGATGGCTCCTTTTAATTGGAGTCACTGTAATCATGGGAGTACATATTGATTTGCCTAATGACATCTATGACACTATAGTTTTGCTTTATTATACATTTCTTGATTGCACTACAACTTCCTTTCTTGTATCTTAATCAACAACTTTAGCTATTAGTCTCTCCATACATCTGGGGAAATATTGAACTAAGTTACTTGGAAGTAGAATATGCATATTGGCAAGCTGCCAGGTATGCCAGTTTGGTTTCCTCTTTGACTTGGTTCAGATTCCAACACTTGAGGTGTTTTAGCCTAATATATCACTATAGGGAAGAGAAACATACATAGCGTTTATTTGGTGGAGTGTTGCTGGTTCTTGTTGCTAGTTAATAACATTCTGTTTGCCATAGTTGACTATAGCACAGTCTCAAGTGTTTTAAAATTCATGAACATGCCTATCGAAAGAGTTAATTTTGTTTGGCTATCTTGGTTAGAATTAGATAAGCTAATAATATGAATTTTGACTTTAGTAGTATTTCATGGGAAAGTTCTACTTATTTTACTTTTCCATTGTGGCTGGTGAGTTTTTAAGTGTTATGGCAAGTGTTTGGTGAGTTTTGAAGTGTTTTTCCAGGTGCTTCGTAGTTGCTAGTAGAAGAATTTCACTATTTTATTATAATTAAGGTATCACTTCATTTTACAGTGGTCATTCTGATTATACAAAGACATTAGCAATTCTCAAAGTAATGGCGGAGATTGTGATTCTTCTAGCCATTAGAAAGATTGGAATTGCCTTGGGAAAGGCAGCGGAAGACCAGGCCAGCGTACAGTTTGGAAGGTATGGCACACAACTACTAGAACTACAGGGCAGTATGGGCCGTGTTGGTAGGGAGCTTCGCATAATGCATGATGTTCTATGTCAAATGGACATTCGTAGTCGCAACAATCAAGTATATGAGGGCTGGTTGGAGGAGGTACAGAAAGTAGCATATGTGATGGAGGACATGGTGGATGAGTACTTGTATCTTGTTGGCCGGGAACATGATATTGGTTGTTGTTTCTTTCTGAAGAAGGGTTTCAAGAAGCCAAGATCTTTGCTTTCTTTGAACAAGATAGCTTCCAAGGTGAAGGAAATAGAGAAAGACCTTTCACACCTGTCAGATACAAAAAACCGTTGGGTTCCCACAATAAGCAACGGGAATGCAAGCAACTCAAATTACATTGTCAAGAGATCCCAAGATCTGGCAAACATTTCACGCTCTCTTGATGAAGAAGATCTAGTGGGGGTGGATAAAAACAGAGAAAAACTCGAGCAATGGTTGGCAGGTGATGATCTGGAATGCTCTGTGATAAGCCTTCTTGGAATGGGTGGTCTTGGTAAAACTGCTTTAGCTGCAAATGTCTACAAGAAGGAGAGGGAGAAATTCCAGTGTCATGCTTGGGTCTCCATCTCTCAAACTTATTCTAGAGAAGTTATATTGAGAAATATAACCAAGGAACTTTTTAAAGATAATGTCAGTGTTCTATCTAGCACCCTGGATATGGACATCATTAGCCTTGAAGAGACACTAAAGAAATATCTGGAGCAAAGGAAGTACTTGATCATATTGGATGATGTTTGGGATCCAGAAGCATTTCATGATTTGTCAAGGATGTTTACTCATAATGATAGGGGCAGTAGAGTGATGATTACAACAAGGGAAGTCCGCGTCGCCACACTTGCCTCTCCAGGACATATCTTAACACTAGAAGCTTTACCCGAAGACAAGGCATGGTATCTCTTTTGTAAGAAAGCCTTTCCAAGAGATACAAATCATAAATGTCCTACAGAGTTGAAGCCATTGTCCGAGGAAATAGTTGGCAAGTGCAAAGGCTTGCCTCTTGCTATTGTGTCAATTGGCAGCCTCTTGCGTGTGCGTGAGAAAACCATC
Organism: Triticum turgidum subsp. durum; assembly: GCA_900231445.1. Taxonomy (NCBI): domain Eukaryota; kingdom Viridiplantae; phylum Streptophyta; class Magnoliopsida; order Poales; family Poaceae; genus Triticum; species Triticum turgidum. The sequence continues at coordinate 708,083,310 of LT934117.1, forward strand.
GAAGAATGGAGAAGATTAGATGACCAACTGAGTTGGGAGTTGATTAATAATTCGAAGCTTGACCACATAAGGAATATTTTGTACCTGAGCTTCATATACCTTCCAACACATTTGAAAAGTTGCTTCTTGTACTGCAGTCTATTTCCAGAAGACTATCTTTTACATAGGAAACAACTTGCACGGTTATGGATGGCTGAGGGGTTCATCGAGGAGAGGGGTGGAAGCACATTAGAAGAAGTGGCAGAAGGCTATCTGAAGGAGTTGACTGACAGAAACATGCTACAACTTGTTGAGAGGAACCACTTTGGTAGGATGAAGAAATTCAAAATGCACGATCTCTTACGTGAACTGGCAGTTGATTTGTGCAAGAAGAATTGTTTTGGTGTTACTTATGAGGATGAGTCTGGGGGGTCTCTTGAGATGGATGGGCGACGATTGGTACTCCACAAACATCAGCAAATATCTGGTATACACCAACTTCGTACAGTAATTACACTGGGCAATAGTATGCCATCGACCACTATACCTTTGCTATGTAAGGAGTCAAGATATTTGACAGTGCTAGAGTTAAGTGGTCTACCTGTCGAGAAGATTCCAGATGCTATTGGAGATCTTTTTAATCTCCGCCATTTGGGTTTGCGTGATTCAAAGGTGAAGATGCTCCCAAAGTCTGTAGAGAAGCTTTCTAATTTGTTGACACTGGACCTTTGTAGATCTGGTATACATGAGCTGCCTAGTGGGATTGTGAAGCTGAAGAAGCTGAGGCACTTATTTGCTGAGATAGTACTTGATGCAGAAGGGAGAGAGCTTAAATGTCGCAGTGGTGTATGTATCCCCAATGGTCTTGGAAATCTAACAAATCTGCAGACATTGCAAGCATTGGAAGCACAAGATGAGTCTGTTAGGCATTTAGGGGAGCTGAGGCAAATGAGAAGCTTGAGGTTATGGAATGTGAAGGGAATTTACTGTGGCCTTATTAGTGAATCTCTAGTTCAGATGCGCTATTTGTCCTACCTAGATGTGAATGCAAGTGACAAGAACTACCTGAGATGTACCTATACAGAAGCAGAGCTTGTATGTTATGTTATCTGGAGATATTAATAAGATTCAAGGAAATATGCTAAGTTACCTGAAACTGTCACTAGCCAACTTTCTGAAATTTGAATATGCATATTGGGGAGCTGATTCGTTTCCTCTTTTTCTTGGTTCAAATTTCAACATTTCGTGCATTTTAACCTAACCTTATCCCTATAGGGAGGAGGAACATGCATGATTGGTTATTTGGTCAAGTGTCACTGGCTCTTGTTAGTTAATAACATTAAGTTTGCCACAGTTGACTATAGTACAGTCACAAGTGTTCTGAAATTCTCATAGACATGCATGTTGAAAGAGCTGTTTGGTTTGATTATGTGGGTTAATATTAGATAGGTTATTAATATGGAATAAGACTTTAGGAGGATTTCTTGGAAATGTTCTACTTATTTTCATGTTCAATTGTGGTTGGAAAGCTTTCAATCGTTTTGGCAAGTGCTTGGTAGTAGCAGAATTCACTGATCCTTTTACTGATGCATTATGTATTTCATATCGCAGTGGCCATTCTGATAATATTGAGGATACTATACAGCTAGGCCACCATCCAACAGTGATAAATTAGCAATTCACAGAAAGTAATGGCGGAGATTGTGATTCTTCTAGCCATTAAAAAGATCGGAATCGCCTTGGCAAGTAGAGCGGCAGACCATGTCAGTGTGCACTTTGCGAAGTACAAGACACAGCTATTGGAGCTACAGGGCAGTATGGGTCGTGTTGCAAGGGAGCTCCGCATAATGCATGATGTTCTCTGTCACATGGACATTCGAGACCGCGACAATCAAGTATACGACGGCTGGTTGGAGGAGGTGCGGAAAGTAGCACATGTGATGGAGGACATGGTGGATGAGTACTTGTATCTAGTAGGACAGAAACATGATACAGGGTCTTGCTTTTACCTGAAAAGGGGGTTCAGAAAATCAAGATCTCTGTTTTCCATTAACCAGATTGCTGTCAAGGTGAAGGAAATAGAGAAAGACCTTACTCACCTGTCTGAGACAAAAAAACGTTGGATTCCCATGATGAACAGTGGGGATACTAGCAGCTCGAATTACATTGTCAAGAGGTCCAAAGATCTAGCAAATGCTTCACGTTCCCTTGATGAAGAAGAACTAGTTGGGGTGGATAAAAACAGAGAAAAACTTGAGCAGTGGTTGGCAGGTGATGACTTGGAACGCAATGTGATAGCGCTGCTTGGAATGGGAGGGCTTGGTAAAACAACTTTGGCTGCAAATGTCTACAAGAAAGAGAGAGAGAAATTTGAGTGCCACGCATGGGTCTCCATCTCACAAACTTATTCTAGAGAAGATGTCTTACGGAATATAGTCAAGGAACTTTTCAAAGATAAAGTCGGTGTTCTGTTTGACACAGCGACCATGGAGATCACACGCCTTGAAGAGACACTAAAACTTTTTCTGATGCAACATAAGTATTTGATCATATTGGATGATGTTTGGACTGCAGAAGCATTTCATGATATATCTAGAGCACTTATTTGTAATCATAAAGGCAGTAGACTGATAATAACAACAAGAGAAAGCCATGTTGCTACACTTGCCTCTGGACGAAATATTTTAACACTGGAAGCTTTACCAGAGGACGATGCATGGGATCTCTTTTGTATGAAAGCCTTTTCAAGAGATACTAATCATGAAGAGATTGAGTCGGCAACCCCATCTGATGTGCTGCTCCAGTCCACTCTAGCTGCCCAGGCTGAACTCCTGGTGCGCGTTGGGAGCTTTCTGGAGCGAGCGGAGGCTGCTCTGGGAAAGCTCTCTCTTGTGCCGTCTGTGTTGCAATCCGCTCCTGCGCCACATCCTCCTAGTGAGGTTGATGTTGGTGGCTCAGTGGAGAACAGAGTTGGGGAGCACTATGGTTGTTTCTCCCCTAGAGCTATGGACAACTCATCATCGCCGTCTGCCTTGCCCACTGTGATGTCTACCGTTGAGGGCGGGACCATTCCCGTGGTTGTGCCTCCGGTGCTGCAGGTGATGCCCGATCTTCAAGTGTTATGTGCGAGCTCTGATTCGCCTCTATGAGTGGAGCATATGATGGTGGACACGCAAGCAACCACGTGTGAGGGACATGATTCAACCTTGACATGTGAGTCAAGTGAGGTGAACTCGGCTGTGCACTCACATGTGGCTTCTGCACCCATTCCACCCCCGCTGACGGATAATTCCAATGCTCTCTTTGCAAAAGAGCTTTGTGACTTGCTCGCTAGCGTGGAGACTGTTAGCCCTGGAACTGGAAGGGCGATTGCTTGCCTCCTGACGGGAACGGCATTCAAGGGCAAATACAAGAAGGTGAGTGATTGCCCTCGGTCTGGTATAGTGAAGGAGAAGCCACCAAGGTGCAAAGGCAAAAAGAGTGGCGCCGCGCCCGCAGCTGCTTAATGGATGATTCCCGGTCCCTCGGCTCATCCTCATGGTTTGGGTCGTCATATGTGGTTTCGGTGTGGTCCACTATCTTTTGTTGGGATGTTCTTGTCGGGTTCAAAATTGTGGTGTACAAGCGTGAGGAGTTATTGCGTGTTAGTAAGGTTTGGCGGGTTGCACGAGTGCTTGTGGGGTCATGATTGGTGAGTAACCCAATTATGGTCTGATTGTATCGGTTTTAGCCCGGTTTTCCGTACATTAACCGGGCAATTCTCTTCTTCTTAATTAATCGATGAGGCAATTCTTTTGCCTCCGTTTGAAAAAAAAATTGTAGTATCTTCACATGTTCGAAACACGATCGCCACAGGTTCTCTCATAAACATGTACAGTCTGCTTATATATTGTATTTCTGTATATGTGGGTAGATATATGCCTCTTCATATATAGTTCAATTTTCCAATCATCAGCAGGAAGCATTCTGGAACTGGTTACAAAAAGTAATAAAAATAAAAGCATGAAATAGTCCAACTCAGCAGTGCAGGGAGCACATCTGAGATACAAAATGGTAAGGTTATATCCAGCTCTGTAATTCCCAGAACCTAGCTGATGCAAAAGACGGAGGGTTGACAAAATTTGACTGAAAGACAACTCATAACTAGATGGTTTCCAAACTTTCAGAGTGGCAAAATTGTACTGAAAGACAACTCATAATTAGACAACTTATAGTCCAACTCATAATTTGACTGAAAGACAGAGGATTCTTAGGAGACAAACATTCAGAGTGGCAAAGTTGGAAGAAAATCTTGATTGGAATGCTCGGAAGAAAAGCGCACGAATGAGAGGCCAAAACCAGACCTGCTGCAACACCCAAAAAACAAAATTCAAATGGCAAACAAATACAGAGATTTCAAAACATTCTCACACATCTTATAGAATTAGTTGCTCCAGCAACAGCAAGCCAATTCTAGTAGCCGTGCACAAAAAGAATGCACGGCCCAGCCATCACATACACAGATCAGAGAACATGCTGGGGACAACCCACATAGGCTTCAACCCCAACCACATTGACTTGATCAACACATCTGCTCTCTCTGATCAACCCATGCCACTATTTTGATCATCCCATATCCTGAAGCTGCCTCTTGAGACGGATTCGGCAACATGACTGGCATTCCATACCCTCAACAAGCCACGACACTCTTTTGGTGATTTGATATCCTCAAGCGCACAATGAGGACGCTATCATAGGTCTAGATCCACATCGATTACTAGCCAGGTGGGTTCCCAGTTAGTTCTTATTGTGAATATCCTACTATGTCAGGGTCGATTCAAAAAGAATGAGCAGTTTTCCTTGCCATTGCAAGCCAGGTATGGTGGTGGTAAAATCTGGTTTTGAAGGGTAAAAGAACAAGGAGGATAGCACCTCAAGTTGAAGATCAGATCCAGCTACTTGTCATCAGCAACAAGCTAGCACACTCTCAAAGTCAATCTGAACCATACCCATGCATGGCGACATTAGAGTTCATGATCTTTACGACAAATCTTCAGTGACACCAGGACCAGCCAAGCCATGATCAGTTCTACGACTGTTCTCATGGCTTCATATTCAGAAATGCACAAGGAGGTTAGCAAGTTAGATCGGGTCTAATAAGCTACTAGGATATATTAGCCCGTTATAGGTAATTTCGCAAACGGGAGCCTGATCAGTTGCATCGACGCCAACACAGTTACCACTAGGCTATCGAACGACTACGCTTCTTAACTTGCTTTTCTATTTTTATTTGTATCTTCAGTCGTGGGTCCTTTGGTAGCCGGGTTTTTCCCCGTTCACTGGACATTTCCAGGGCGGTTTTATTCGGGTTTTCTTATTTCTTATTTCTTTCTTTTTTAAATGCTTGTTCAGTTTTTTTCATCAAATTTATTCCTTTTTTTAATGATGAACTGTTTTCAATTTTTGATTTTTTTTCAAATGCGATGAAATGATTACAAATTCAATGAACTTTTTTCAAATTGGATGAACTTTTTCTTTTAAATTCAGTGAACTTTTTCCAAAAATCAATGATTTTTTTTCAAAAATTGATGAAATTTTTTGCAAATTCGATGAGAATTATTTTTCAAATCAAATGAGCTCTTTTCAAAATCGTGAACTTTTTTAAAAACTCCATCAACTTTTTCTCACAATCGACAAACTTTTTTCACTTTTGACCAAACTTTTCATATTTTGAACTGTTTTAAAATTCGTGGTTTTTATATATTTTTATGACTTCATTTTCAGATAATTAATACCTGATATATAATGTATATTTCAATTGCGGTGGCAACAAAGAGGTTAGCAAGCCAACTTCCCTGCTAGCAAAATCGCTCAATGCAGATATTTGTGCCCTTGCAGAGTTCCAGTGTTGCTCTTAGCACGCGCGTGAGAATTTTAACTTATATCCATGAATTCGACCTAGCATTGCCATCTTTAGTTGTTGGCTTCGATTTTATCCAACATGAAATTGGTCTATTCATTTGATTTGGTGTTGCTTCCATTAACAAAATAAAGTGTCAAGTGTGGTATTGCCAATACATTCTGGTTGTGCCCAACAGTTAAATGAGGGAAAATGTGCATGATTGCTACTGGGGTTGGGAACTTCTTAGAGTGCCCGTCGTTATTCTTACATGGCTAGCTACCTTTCACAGATTAATGGTCCCTGCATCTTGTTAGTAGTATTGCTAATGGAGGCATTATTTATCCCTGTTCATTGGCCACACATTTTACAGGTCACTCCTGAATATATGTTTTTTCTGTTGCTC
>LT934117.1:708095940-708106670 GCA_900231445.1 Triticum turgidum subsp. durum
CTTACCGACAGTCGCTCTGCGAGCTGCGGCTTTCGGCAGGAGACGGCTTTGAGCGCAGCACATTACTTGTCTGACTTCAGGGAGCGTCTCATAGCGCAAGACGGCGAGTCCCCGGGCCGACTAAGTCGGACCCGGTGCCAAACAGTATGATAAAAGGGAAAAGCATATTCGGAAGCGTAATCCATATCATACAGATAATCAAAAAGGCAGTCCCCGAGCTCGTCCCGGGGGGCCTAAGGTCTTAGTACTTTAATACAAAGGAGGGTAGCGCGATACATACTGCATCAACTGTCAAATCTTCGAAGAAGATTCGCGTTCCACGGGCGCTCTGTTTCTTTGCCGGAGTCGTCCCTCTTGCGTGCTCGAGGCTTCTGAGCGTCGATCAAATAGTAGGCGTCGTTCCCTAGCACCTTGCTGATGATGAAGGGACCTTCCCAAGGCGCCGACAACTTGTGCTGGCCGGCTGTTCTCTGAATCAGCCGGAGCACAAGGTCGCCCTCTTGGAACGATCTTGGCTTGAGCTTGCGATTGTAGTATCGGCGCAGACTCTGCTGGTAGATGCCGGACCGACCTAGTGCCAACAGTCGGCCCTCTTCCAGCAGATCGACGCCGTCTTGGCGTGCTTCTTCAGCCTCCTCTTCGGTGTACATGGAGACTCGCGGAGAGTTGAATTGTATATCCGTCGGGATGACGGCTTCGGCACCGTAGACGAGGAAGAAAGGCGTGAAGCCGGTTGACTTGTTTGGGGTTGTGCGCAGACTCCAGAGGACGGCAGGCAGCTCTTCGACCCAACAGCCGGCCGAGCGCTCGAGTGGTTCGACCAATCGAGGCTTGATGCCGGACAGGATGAGGCCGTTGGTTCGTTCCACCTGGCCGTCTGACTGCGGATGGGCAACGGACGCTAAGTCCAGTCGGATGCCCTGCGTCGCGCAAAAACGAGCCAAGGCGCCCTTGGCGAAGTTGGTGCCGTTGTCTGTGATGATGCTGTGCGGTATGCCATACCGTACTGTGATGTCGGCAATGAAGGTCACTGCTGTAGGCCCGTTTAATTTCTTGATGGGCTTTGCTTCCACCCACTTGGTGAACTTGTCCACCGCGACAAGCAAGTGAGTTAGGCCGCCTCGGGCCGTCTTGAAAGGTCCCACCATGTCCAAGCCCCAAACTGCGAAGGGCCAGGCAATGGGGATTGTCTTCAGCGCGGAAGCCGGCTGAAGGGGCTTGGAGCGGAACACCTGGCACCCCTTGCATTTTTTGACTAGCTCTTTAGCTTCTTCCAGGGCAGTCGGCCAAAAGAAACCGTGCCAAAAGGCTTTGGCCACAAGCGCCCTCGAAGCTGCATGGTGGCCGCACTCGCCCTAATGGATGTCTCTGAGGATCGCTTGGCCTTGCTCTGACTCTACGCAGTGCTGGTGGACACCAGTGACACTGCGCCTGACTAGCTCTCTGTTGATTATAGTGTAGGCTGCTGCTCGGCGTTGCACTTGCCGAGCCAGGGTTTCGTCTGCTGGTAATTCCTTGTTTACTAGGAACTTGAGGATGGGCTGTGCCCATGACGGTGCTGCTATCTCTTCAACTGCTACCACAGCGACTTGGACAAGGGTGGCTGGGCTGGGAGGCGGCGGGTTGGAGTCTGCCGCCGCTTGCTGGATTGAGGGAATCTCCGAGCCGACTGGGGCAGCCCCCAGGCCGACTGGCGCAGTCCCCGGGCGGGGCTCGGAAGTCCCCGGGCCGACTAGCGCAGTCCCCGGGCCGGGCTCAGAAGTCCCCGGGCCGACTGGCACAGTCCCCGGGCTTGTTTCAGGTGAGGCTTTCTTGAGGTCGCTTGCTGGGGCCTTGGAGTCGGATCCGAATATTTCCGGCGGAGCCGGCACGAAGATGGAGTCGGATTCTGGTGAAGGCTTGATAGACGGCTTGAGGAGGCGCTAAAGGGCGACGCCGAAAGGTATTGCCTGGCGAGTGGAGCCGACTCGTGCCAAGGCGTCTGCTTGATCGTTGTCGTTTATTGGCACGTGAAGGAATTCGCACCCCTCAAAATATCCGCTGAGTTGCTGCACCAGGAAGCGGTAGCGCGCCATGTTTGCGTCTTTGGCGTCCCAGTCGCCAGATGATTGCTGAACCACCAAGTCGGAGTCGCCGTAGCACAAGATCCGGCGAATGCCGAGCTCTTTGGCAAGCCGGAGCCCGTGGATGAGCGCTTCGTATTCGGCGACGTTGTTGGAGGCGGCGAAGTGGATTTGCAGCACGTACTTGAGCTTGTCGCCCTTGGGGGAGGTGAGGACGACGCCGGCTCCGAGGCCGGTGCGCATCTTGGAGCCGTCGAAGTGCAGCCACCAATGAGTAGAGTCGGGCGCTGGCGGCAGGTACTGGGTCTCGGCCCAGTCGACGAGGAAATCGGCCAGCGCCTGCGACTTGATGGAGGTGCGAGGTTGATAGTAGATGGTGTAAGGAGCTAGATCGATAGCCCACTTGGCCACTCGGCCGGAGGCGTCTCGGCTTCCAATGATCTCGGCGAGTGGAGCGGTGCAAACCACCGTGATTGGATGTTCTTGAAAGTAGGGCTTCAGCTTCTTGGCGGCAAAATGCACGCCGTAGCACATCTTCTGATAGTGAGGGTAGTTCTGCTTGGAGGTCGACAGTACCTCGCTCAGGTAATACACCGGTCTCTGGACCGGAAGCGCCTTGCCTTCCTCCTTGCGTTCGACTACAATAACTGTGCTGACTACCTGGCTGGTGGCAGCGATATACAAGAGCATGGGCTCTTTGGGAGTCGGAGCCGCCAACACAGGGGGAGTCGCCAGCATCTTCTTTAGTTGGAGAAATGCCTCATCTGCCTTGTGGTTCCACTCAAAAAAGGTGGTCTTCTTCATCAGTTGATACAAGGGCAGAGCTTTCTCGCCCAGCCGACTGATGAATCGGCTGATTGATGCCAAGCAGCCGGTGAACTTCTGCACATCCAACAGTCGGCTGGGTACCTCCATTCTCTCAATGGCCTTGATCTTCACGGGGTTGCACTCTATGCCGCGTTCGGAGACCAAGAAGCCGAGGAGCTGGCCGGCTGGGACTCCGAACACGCACTTCTCAGGGTTGAGCTTGATCTGGAATCGGCGCAGATTTTCAAAGGTCTCTTTGAGCTCTTCCAGCAGCGTCCCACGCTTTTCCGTCTTCACCACCACATCGTCCACATAGACGTGGGCGTTCCTGCCGAGTTGCTTGAGGAGGCACTTCTGCATGCAACGCTGAAAGGTGGCGTCGGCATTCCGTAAGCCGAACGTCATTGTCAGGTAGCAGAAGGCTCCGAATGGCGTGATGAATGCGGTCTTCAGTCTGTCCGCTGGATTCAGCTTGATCTGGTGATATCTTGAGTATGCATCCAGGAAAATCAACAGCTCGCATCCGGCTGTGGAGTCTATCACCTGATCAATCCTTGGCAGAGCAAACGGGTCCTTCGGGCAGGCTTTATTGAGGCTGGTGTAGTCTATGCACATCCGCCACTGCTTGTTCTTCTTCAATACCAGTACTGGGTTTGCTAACCACTCCGGAAAAAACACTTCCATGATGAATCCGGCTGCCAGGAGCCGGGCTATCTCTTCTCCAACGACTCTTCTCTTCTCTTCTGACAGGCGGCGCAAGGGCTGCCTGACGGGCTTCACATCCGGCCTGACGTGTAGCTTGTGCTCGACGAATTCCGTCGGCACACCTGGCATGTCCTTGGGGGACCATGCGAAGATGTCCCGATTCTCATGGAGGAAGTCGACGAGCTCGCCTTCCTATTTGCTGTCAAGGCCTGTGCCTATGACTGTGTATTTCTCTAGGTGCACTGGGTCCAAAGGTATCTTCTTGGTTTCTTTAGCCGGTTTGAATGATCCTTCTGCCTCCGACTCCTTGGGGTCGGGCGACATCTCTGGCTGCTTTCCGGCCATCGCCACGACGCGGTCAAGGAGCCGCTTCTCGGCTGCGATCACCAAAGACTCGGCCAGCCGACTGCTCTCGGCTGCGCAAGCGGACGACTTCTTGTAGTCGCCGGCAACGGTCAGGATCCCCTTGGAACTCGGCATCTTCATCTTGAGGTAGGCGTAGTGGGGAACCGCCATGAACTTGGCCAAGGCAGGCCGACCAAGCAGGGCGTGGTACGGGCTCTCCAAGTCTACCACCTCGAACCAGACTGGCTCTCGGCGGAAGTGATCTTTGTCTCCGAAGAGGACGTCTATCAGAATCTTGCTGATTGGTGAGCAGGAGAGGCCGGGTACAATTCCATGGAATATTGTGCGGCTGCTCTGCAGCTGCCTTCGCCTGATTCCGAGCTTCTCCATTGTGTCCTTGTACAGGATGTTTATGTTGCTGCCTCCATCTATCAGGACCCGCGAGAAACGGGCGGCCCGCCTATCAGTGGCCAAGGTCGCGCCTAGGACCAGGGCGTAGGAGCCCGGACTCGGCATCACTTCTGGATGATCCGCCCGACTCCAGCTGATAGGCTTCTCGGACCAATGCATGAACTTTGGAACATCCGTTGCTACTGCGTTGACTTCTTGCTGTTGTTGGCGCCTGCTGCGCCGGTCATCTGCCATGCTGGTGAACACTACATAGGCTCCGTGCTCCTCTGGGAACTCGTCTTGGACCGCGCCGACTGGCTGAGCCACCGGCTGCTGAGGCGGCAGCGGAGGCGGCGGCCCTGCAGGCGGCGGAGGGGCAAGGCCGTCTCCCTTGGCGATCCTGGCGAGCTAGTGGAACTTTCTTGTGATGTGGTTCGACGGCTTCGCGCCGCTGTGGAACTTGCAAGGTCCATCCAAAGTCTGCTCATAAGAGAAAGCCGGCAACCAGTTGGACTTGCCGCCCTTCTGCCACTTGGCCGGAGGCTGCCCCTCCGGCTGCTGATCTTCTACCGCTGCGACCTGCCGACTGTTGGAAGTCGGCTGAGGGGCCTTGCGCTTGTTGTCGTTTTGCTGCTGTCGCCGGCTGGCATCTCCAGCCGGGGTTCTGGGGGCCTGGGGGATCACCTTGCCAGCCGCGTTGACTTGAATCTCTGTCTTCATAGAAGAGTCGGCCGTGGCGTACTTGTCTGCTATGACTAGCAGTTCGTCGAGGGTTTCGGGCTCGTCGTAGAGGAGCTTGTGCTTGAGGAGGGTGCCCTCTCGCGTGTTGATTCTTCAGGGCCTTGCACGCACAAGGAGAGCTGGCGCGGCTTGGGAGGTCGCTTGTACGTGCTGGTGAAGTTACGAATGAAGGCTTCAGTGAAGTCGACCCAGCTATTGATGCTGCGGGGCTTCAGGCTGTTCAGCCATGTCCGGGCCGTACCCTGGAGCCTTAGGGGAACATACTTCACAGCGACTCGCTTGTTGCCGTTGGCTATGTTGACGGCTGTGGAGTAGTCTATCAACCAGTCTTCCGGCTTCACGGAGCTGGTGTACTTGGGCGTGTCTCGGGGGAGCGTGAACCCTTTGGGGAAGGGCTCGTCTCTGATGCGGGGCCCGAAGCAAGGCGGACCCAACTCATCTTCTTCTTCTAACGCCAGGGACCTGTGGAGTCGGTCGATCCGATGGCGGGCGTCATTCTCTCCGACTCCCTCTCGGCGGCCAAGGCGACCTCCGAGAGTCGGATGCTCAACAGGCGGCAGAGAAACTCGCCGCTCTCTTCGGGGTGGGGGAGGCAGATAGTCATCTCGCTGTTCCACTGCTCTGGGGCCGCCGTCTTGGTCGCGCTCGATGGTGATGCGAGTCCGGCTGTGACTGACAGCAGGCTCCTTCTCTTTCCTTCCGCGGACTCCGCCAGTCGGCGTCCGGGAGGTCGCACCTTGATCTCGGCGAGGGGGTAAGTCGTCGTTCGGCTGCTGCAGCGCGTCTGCGCGGCCGCCTGCCGCGTTTTGCGCAGCAACCGCGTCGAGGAGCTGCTGGACTCGCTCCGTCATTACACGGCGCTCTTCGCCTTCGAAGTTCTTCAGCACTTCGGTTGCCGCTTGGGCGGCGCGGATGTTCTCCGCAGGGGTGGCGTACATAGGGCGTTTCGCCCCGAGCAAGTCGGCGATGGCTGCGCCGCGCTCTCGGACCGCACCCAAACGGCTCGGCCCAGTCGGAGCCGGCGAGCCGCCTACAGCGCGATCCACCTCGCGCTGGTATGCTTCTGACAAGCGTCTCATGCTTGCCAACTTCTTGGCGCCTTCGATGATCTGAAGGCGGCGTTCTTCGAGTGTCTCAGCGTTCGCGTCCTCTGGAATGGGCGCGGTCAGGTCTTGCAGGGCCGCTGGCAGCGGGTCCTGGGCGTCTTCGCCGGAGTGCTCGCCGTGGCCGATGACGAGCACTTACGTGACGGCGCTTCCATCACTCTCCTCGTACGGAAGCGGCTCGTCGTAGACCACCACGTTGGTGGGGAAGATATCGAGCGATACGGCGTCGGAGTCGACCAGCATCGGGTTGGAGGAGCCTACGGACTCCAAATCTACGGCGGGCTCGCCGGCGACGTGGAGTTGGTCGAGGAGGCCCGCGAGAAGGCTCTCGGGGCCACCCGCGTCTGCACTCGGTGCAGGCTCGTCGGAGAGGCACACCTCGCCGATGAGTTCGGCGAGGCCGCTCGCGGCGCAGGCGGCTTCAGCGCCGCGTAGTGTGTCGATGCAGACTCCATCTGGCGAGCCGGGCTGGCTGCGCTCGCCAGGGAGGAAGAGGGTTCCCGTCCAGAACAGATCTCCGGACGACGGTGCACCTCGCCCCACGGTGGGCGCCAAATGTCGGGGGTTGGATGCGACATATGCCAACGGGTGGCTTATCATGATGGGGGCGAGTAGAACGTCGCCGGTGCCTGGAAATGGGATGAGGCGCAGACATGCACGCCGGCGAATCTTACCCAGCTTCGGGGCTCTCCGGGGAGATAACACCCCTACTGCTGCTCTGCGGGGTCTCCGCATGATCACTATGGTGTGATAATACAAAGGTGCTCCTTGAGCTGTTTCGGGAGGCAGGAGGGAGCAAGGCTGGCTCCTTCCCCTGCTTGCTATGTGTCTAAATCTATCCAAGGCCGAACCCTTTGCATGGGTGCCCCGGGGGGTTTATATAGGCCTACCCCCCGGGGGTACAAGTGTAATCTGACTGGGCGTGGCCCCCAGTCGTCTGTCTCTCATGCTGCTATCCCTTCTGCCGGCTTCTGGGGCCCACCGACTGGTGGGTCCCGCGGACATGCAGAACACTGTACAGCACTCCTGGTGACGCAGGCTTGGTCATGGGGTCGTGGGAACAGTGCCGCCGTCTGTCAGGCGATCACTGTCGCCACTCCCCGTCCAATCTGGTTTATGGCTCGTGGGGCCCTGGCGAGGAGGCGGCCGACTCCCGGGAGGCCGACTCCCATAAGGCTGACTCCAAGCGCTCTGGCCGTCTTCTACTCTCCCACTGACATGGGGCCCGGCGATCTTCGGGCCGTACAGGCCGCCGTCGTGGGCACAGTGCCTCGCGCACTGTAGCTGAGGTCAGGGGAGGCATGGCAACAGTGCCGCGCCTCACTAGAGATCTTCCAGCGAGACGGCTCACTGTAGCCATGCCCACTCCTCGTGGGTCGGAGGGGACGGCCACGTCGGGGCCGTACCCTGCATCGATCTTCGAGAAAGGTCGCGGGCCGACTCCCATAGTCGGCCCCCCGAAGGTCGCAAGCCCAGAGTCGGCCTGCCCCAGAGCCGCCATCTGGGACTCGGCTTCTCCGAAGGTCGCCAGCTGGGACTCGGCCTCCCGAAGGTTGCCAGCTGGGATGCGGTCAGAGGGGCGCGGCTTGCCCCGATGTCTTGAAAGATCCTGGGTCCCGGGTCGGCCTACCCGTGGCCCATTACTCCGACAGCGTCCGTGTGGCCGTGGGCGTCGTCGGTGTCGTCGGCGGCGTGTCACCCCGAACATGGCGAACATGCGCAGCAGCTGCGCAGACGGACGAACAGTTGGCGAACGGAGGGCGAAGGGGACGAAGATGCGGGGCGAACGGCGTGCGTACCTGATCCTCAACGCTGGCGGCGCTCTCCGGGTGAGCCACGACCTCCTCGACGATTCCATGCCATTTGTTGCACGCCAACTGGATATGCCCCCAATGGTTCGCCATCGCCTTGGACCCGCGCTGCATGTAGACGCCTTTGAAGTAGGGATCGACGAGCTTCCTCCCGTCGAACTCGGCCTTGATGCGGTCCCAGTACATCTCCAAGCTCTGGTTCGCGCCGGTTGTCGGGTCGAGGCAGACGACTTTCCACGCTTCGGCGAGGCATTCCTCCTCCTTGGATGTCGACTTGATGCGCGGTTCGCCCGACCTGGCCGCCCGCTTCTTTTTCTGGCGCCCCTTCATCGGAACAGGAGCCGGCTCCTCCTCCTCCTCCTCCTCCTCGTCGTCCTCCTCCTCCTCCTCGGGTTCCTGCGCGTCGTCGCCGTAGACGTAGCCGAGCTCGGCCTCCATGTCGCCGCTGAGGTCCACTACCTCATCCTGGGTTGCGAACCCGGGAGACGAGGCGGCCGCGGCCGATCCTGTCGCGATGATGTCGTCCATGTCGGCTCCCGTGTTGTCGGCGTCGCCAAGGTGCGAGAAGGGCAGCGGACCACGGTAGAGATGGGGCGTCGGTGTGGTCGCGTAGGCGGCGAGCGGCGAGTAGTTGTATGGAGGATACTGCACGCCGGCGAAGGCGGGCGAGGGCGTGCGCGTAGCGGGGTGACCATGGGGGAAGGTCACGTTTGGGTTGAACCCGCCGTGCGCGTTGCCATCGGCGTAGCCGAGCGACGATGAACCCCATGGAGATCCGGCGCCTTGCTGTCCCCAGGGCGCGTACTGGGCGTGGCTGACGACGGGCGGATTCATCCCCGCCTCGACCAATGAGGAAGACGCCGCCGCGCGCGCAGTGTTGTCGCGGGCCTTCTTGGCTATCGCCCTATTCTGCCTGTCGGCGGTGACTGCTTCTCGCTGCTGAACTTCCACCCTCCACTCGGCGTTCGACAGGCCCGGTGGCTTCGATGGCGGCGCCCTCGGCTTCCTCTGCTTTGGTTGGGTCACGGCGCCAGTCGCGGTCGCCGCCGCGCGTGGCATGGAGTACTTCTTTGGCGGCATGGCGGCAGAAGGCCAGCGGGGGTTGACGGGAGAAAGGGGGGAGAATGGCGGGAAGAAGGCGATCGAGCGGGAGAGAAGTGAGAAAAGCGTCAACAAAACGGCGGGAAAAGGCCCTCCGGTCGCCTCCAGTGCGGGCCCACGCGCCTTTTTCGCTTGCGCCGGCTCCCCAAGCGCCCCCCAGGGCGCCGGGTTCGGCCTGGGTCCGCCGGCACCAGTTTTGGCCCGAGCCGGCGAAAAACGGGCTTCCGGGGGCGCGACTAGGGCCTTTTTTCGGCGCCGGCGCGGCAAAATCGCCTAGGGAGGGCCTATTGGGGGTGCGGCTGGAGATGCCCTAAAGGCACTGTTTTGTGGATTTAAACGAACTGCCTGTAGTACATAAAAGTTATATAAACTTACATACAAAAAAGGGTAAATATCTATTTCATGAATACATTAATACTTCCCTCAAGCAAAAACCTAAATCACCAGTTCTAAGTTTAGCTGAAACTTTGACTGGGTTGCTGAGTCACTCATTGTTCTGTTCATAGCTATTTAACCGCTTAACGGATTTCGGCAAATAAACTATTCTCAGATACCTGCAGTCAATTCTCAACAATTTTATTTAAGGTGACTGGGACTAAAATTGTCTCTAACTTGGTTGAACACAGATAAATGGATCTTCTCGTAGCCTCGCTATACTAAAAAATATCACCGTTTCTGGCTTAACTCCTATACTACCACTAGTAGAAAAGGGGGCAATGGTCCAGGCCGATCTAGCCCATTAGTCCCGGTTCAATCCAGAACCGAGACCAATGGGAGCATTTGACCTGGTTCGTGAGCCCCGGGGGCCGGCCGGGCCACTTGGGCCATTGGTCCCGGTTCGTCTGGACCTTTTGGTCCCGATTGGTGGGACGAACCGGGACCAATGGGCCGCACTCCTGGCCCACCACGATTGGTCCCAGTTGGTGGCATGAACCGGGACCGAAGGCAAACCTTTAGTCCCGGTTCGTGCGACCAACCGGGAGCAATGGTGGTGCCTATATATACCCCCCTCGCGCAAGAGTAGAGCACACTGCTCTGTTTTTTCTGGCCGAGGGGGAGAGGGCTTGGTGGTGCTCTAGCTCACCTCCTATGCACACAAGGTGTTCCGTGGAATGCCCAAGCCACACTACTTAAGGTTTCTCCTCTCCAAGCTCGACCGCCAAGCTCCATTTTCCTCCATATTTGTCTAGGTTTAGCTGTCCGTCACGCCCCGTCCCCGTCTTCAACGTCGTCGATCACCCGCACCGATCTCATCGCCGGCACCACCGTGGTGAGCCTCTTGTTCTTATCTTCTTTCTGAAAGGAAAAATATTCTTATTTGTATGTTTAGATAGATATATACTTGTATAATTTTCTTACTTTTATTATTGCATCTTATATAGTGCGATGGTTTTGGTATCCGCCCCCATCGGCCCTCGTCCTGTCTATGATTCGGATGTGGTATATACTATCTTTTCATAACTATTGGTTCATTTATTGTTTATGACAATTATGCCGACCAATGTGACATAGATTTTATTCATCTAGGAGGTTGTTGAACCGGAAATTCCAACCGACCCTATTGTCGAGAGGTTAAATTTAGTTGAAGAAGAAAACAATTTGTTAAAGGAAAAATTAGAAAAATTGAGGAGGAGAAGATGATATTGGAGTTGCATGTTGCG
>LT934117.1:708117696-708133555 GCA_900231445.1 Triticum turgidum subsp. durum
CCCGGGCATCCTCCTCCACCTCGGTTGTCTGTGATGCAAGCTTACTTAGGTAAGCAACAAACTATTACAAATATATTTGTGTATATCAATGGGGAGGGTAGATCTAGATATGTGCATAATTAAGGGAGGTTTATGGCTGATTCAGTTCAAGCAAGTCGCCTTTTTCCATACTTGTTTAGAATTGTACATACTTAAACATTACTACAATCTTCAGGGGAAATCAGCTATGCAGAGCAAAAAGATGACAAATTTAGAAGTGTGTAGTTATCCTTACTCTGATGCACTGACCAGAACAACTAAAAGGTAGGACGGGGCGGTCTCAGCTGCACCTGATACCTGTGCTGTTGGCTGATGCATTGGGATGGGAAAAAGTGCCTCATATTTGTCAGGGCCGTTTCGCTAGAAATAAAGAATACAATTGCTATATGGCCATCTGCAGTTCTGGGCATGGGGCCGTTTGTACAGGGCACCGGTTGAGTCATCACGGTGGAGTTATCAGCCTATGGACAAGACGTCAACCGCTGAAGTGAACCATGGCCCAGTATGTTGGTACACGAAGTTCACCCGTAACTGAGCAGTAAGGTACCGGGAAAGCACGCGTGTGTGGGGGTGCTTGGTGGATGGTGGTTCGGGGCTCGTGAAAAATTTAAGGCCGACGCTACGAATCATCTGGCTGATCTCTGCCAAAGTTCAGCAAGGCCCGCAGCCATCTAATCCCTCCGTATCTAATGTCTATCGCACCAGTTGTGGTGAGCAACGGGGAACTAGCTCTCTTAAGCAGCATTGCGCCATGATTCCGTTCAACCGCCTGGTCCAGTCTTCTTGACTTATATGTCCCCATGAACAAAGACTAATCACTACACTTTTTCCTCACGTAAATAAACAGAGGACAAAAGTACATCATGGCTAGTCCACATGTGTAGTGTTAAAAAAGCTCTTATATTATCGACGGAGGAAATACTAAATAGAGGTAAAATCACAAGCAACTTGATCTTTGGAGGGGATAAACGGAACCTCGAGTGTTTTTTGAGCGACCCTTCCTCTGAATAAGTTAAAAATATTTCACCGTGTTTTGTAGACAGTGTTAACCACTTGGGCAGTGATAGGCGCGGGTCGACTGGCCGAAAAATTGTCTGGGCGCCGTGCAACCCTTGGATAGCCCCACACATAGCCGTTCGATGGGATCTTTTCATCTTCTCTTTCAGACCCTCACGTCTGCATCCCAAAAAAAAGACCACGCAAAAGAAATCATGACTGCCGCCCACTCTGCCCCCGTGTTGCGCAGCACGCGTAACCTCCCTCGTGCAGGTGGCCAGCTTGGCCGCCCCCGTCGCTCGCCTTCGACACTCGCCACCGGCGCGCTCGTCATCGTCAGTCGCAAACAAAAAATGCCATTTGATTCACCGACACTACTGGTTCCAACAAAACTGAAAGACAGTTGCAGCAAAAAAAAAAGAATAGGAAACTGTCTCCAGCAAAAACCAAAGATAATGGAAGCAAAAAATAGACGTTGGTTTCGGCAAAACCCAAACGGTGGAAGTGGCACCAGTACCAACAAGCCCAAGACGATTGTAGTAACAATGGACGTTGGTTTTAGCAAATACAAAGACGGATGGTAGCAAATAATGGACGCTGGTCTATATATTGTAGCTCCAAGTTGGGCGCTAGTTCCAGCAAGACCAACTAATCAGACGGTTCCAGCAAAAAAATACATGGTTTCAGCAAAATTACAGCCGTCTCCACCGCAAGTCGCCTGGTCGCAACACCGTGAGTCGTCGGTTCCAGCATCTTCAAACCATGGTCGTAGCATTCCTTGCAGCCGTTCCCTGCATCTGGCACCACCGGATGCAGTAGTCCGCGGCCGCAATCCCCCTCGGTGGTGGCGCCACCGCATCAGTCCCAGCGTTGTCCTCAGCGGTTGTAGTAAAACTGGACACCGGTTTCAACACTGCCATGCTGGCATGCGACAATTTGCCCCCCGCCGCATCGCAGCTCGTGTGTTAGGCAATTCAAACATAAGTTGGTTTTAACTAGGTAAGTTCTAGTTATGTGCAAGCAAGTAGGTTGCGTGAGATATAGGGTTGAGTCCGGTTTGGATTAGTAGAGTGATCAGGGTTGCCGTGTAATTAGATTAGGCAACTGAATTTGTGTCCGGCCATGAGTAGTAATACGGCCATGTCCTAGTAGGCTTTGGCCGGGTCCGTGTTGCTTTTGTAGTTCAGTCATAGTATGTTTAGGTTAAATCGTGTCCGGCTAGCTTCGCTAGTCATGGTCTGGTGCGTGTATATATACATGCATTAGGGTCAAGATTTGTAATACCGTGAAAAAATAGAAAAGGAAATAAAAAGAAAAGAGGGCACGACAAGGGCCCGTGGCTTTCAGTTTTTTGTGTGCGTGTGTTCGTCGTAATTTGATGTGATCGATCCCGTGGAAGAATTTTCAACATCGCGCAGTCGCCATCGCTAGACACCACGGGTTGGTCGCAGCATTGGCACGCCCTGTGGCCGAGCTCGCAGTTCCTAGCCCCCTCGTTGTACTAGCTGGCGGCGTGTTAGGTGCCCGTGCCAATTTGTGGCCTCGCCTGCCAGCTGCAGCGGCCATGGTAGACCTGCAAGCCGGGCAACAACACTCATTCTTGTGACTACCATGGCTTGGCTTGGAGCGGTGGTCATGCGGCTGGAGAGTTTAGATGAAGCGATTTGGGGGAAAAGGAGGAATAGGATGAGGTGATAAAGCGATAAGGCTGTGTGAATGTTAGACCTACAAAGACCTACAAAGGTTTACTTAATCTTCAAAACTAATTCTCTCTCCCCCCGATTTTAAGTGGGGGTGGGCCACCTCATCCCCACCTCATTCCCCTATTATCAATCACAACCCTCCACATCAGTTTATACCTAAAATCTTCAAGTAAACCTTTCTAGAGACTCCTTGTAAACATGTTAGGCACGCGGCATTCTAATCCTCCCCTGTGGAACAAGACGGAAATGCATCTTACCTACTCATCCGATGATGCAGCAGCGACCGGTGCACAGCTATGCTGGTCGGCCAGTGTACAACGTTTGCGTTTCGGAATAAAATCTCGATGTGTTCTCTTCTTTCACGGAAACGGGATTAGCCAAAAAGTATGTCAATCCCAAATTACAACATAATAGTAAAGGTACTCGTTTTTGAGTAATCCACAGCCCAAAAAAAATCATTGTCATACATACTCTATCTGCTAGCCCTAGCTTTTCAACCATGCATCTAATTACATGCAAGAGCCATTTCAAAGTAATTTACATGCTTCAACTTGTAATGATACTAGTAACATGCACCATCTGTGTTTCAACTCCGAAGCATCGGCAAACCCACATATATTTATGATAATAAATAACATGATAAGTTTGGTTGATAAATTTGACACACCAGATGTTAGCATTTTCATTGCCTTGCAAAAAAGTGTTCCACCTTTTTATTCATCGGGAGCTAACTTGCAATCTACTGGTCCAAACATGTCGATGGATGAGAGAATTGGGCATGCTATTACTAGTTATTTGGACAATTACTATCAACACTTGTATGTCGATGGAGCTATGTCTGTGTCTAAGCATTTGACCACGGAGACAAGGTTAGAACCCGGAAAATTGGGAATTTTTGGCGTGTGCCTTTTGTCTGCTCTGGGATATGGGTGTCACTCATTTGGGTTGGAGCCTGTAGTTGGGAATGTCTTTCACTTAAGTTATTGGCCATCCAAAACGAAATGTTTTCTTCAAACAAAATTGCCCGCTCATGCGCTAAGATGAATTGAAACTAAGCAGAGGACACTTTGACAAATGAAACTAGGGACAGACATTCCAGCCACCCAGGGCGGCCACTCATACCAGACCCTACGGTGGCGCTGCCCCTGGGGTGTTGTGGTGTATTGGTAGCATGCTAGTACATAAACTAGAGCACTATTCATATATGCCGCAACATTCCTCTTAGGATTACTCCTATTCATATATGCCAGTGGTACCAATGTCTACAACTACACCTGGAATTAAATGTTCAGAACAGTTGGCATGTGATATTTGGTGAAGCAAATAATATATATGTCCTGACTATACACAAGACTGGTCAGTAATTGGCCTGCCACAAATAACTAGCTTATTCCCTGTGTAGTGAGATTACATATAGTTGGAAGGGGAGCTAGAGAATGGTAGAGTGTGAAAGGAGAGCAACAATGACAAGCATAGTGAATGGCATGGATAGTCACACAACAAGATCAAGCGGGGAATGGGATGTGTTGGGAATTTAATTCGACACGTACACAAGCATATTCAACATAGAAATGATGAAGATAGCTAGCACCGTTCAAGCCATGACTCTTATTGATTTCCAAGTAGAGTGATTCAATACTTAAGGCATATATAAAAATATTAAAGGGGCTAAGCTAGAGCTCATGCCATGAGTTTGGAGTGTTGGGCGCCTGCTCTGTCCTAGATTGACACATGTACAACTTTTCTAATTGGTTGATTCCTTGTTTTGTGCCGGGTTTTTTTCGTACAACAACAGTCTGTTTTGTCCACCGATCGCTGTGATTTTGGGTGTGTGTGACGAAGCAACCCCCTTCCGCTCTAGGACTCCGTAAAAATATCTCGAGCGTACAAAAATATTGACAAAACAACCGCCCTTCCGCTTGAGAACTCTGTAAAAATATCTCAAAACTACGAAAACATAGCGACCCACCGTCCCATTGCTTTACTAAGATTACTTTTACCCCTAACAACGAGTCCCTCGTATCCACTTTCCCCACTCCCCATCTGCATCCATGCTGCGGATGCAAACCACAACGCCGACGATATTCAACTACGATGTCGCCCTAGCTACATCGCCGATCTTGTGATGCCTCTCCAACCTCTATTGGAACCAAATAGCCATTTTCTTCTGCACCCTCAACCGCTGCTTGATGGCGTGGACGAGGGTAGCTGCAACCGTGGCAAGATGATGATTATGCCCATGGTGAGCTAGATGGCAGCACTAGGACCTATGTGCCACCGAACCGAGCGTGTTGGGCATGCGTGGGGGCATCCATGTTTGCATTTGAATGGATAGTGCAGGGACCCCGATTTCCTTCCGGCTTCAGCTGCTACTTCTCTCCCGATGAAATTGTCATCATTCTCAACTCAGCGACTCGCCTATGTTGTTTTACAGTGCTCCACAAATGCTTGAGCCTCCAAGTCCACTACTCTGGCATAGAAGTCAACACTGCCACGAATTCAGGGGTTTGGAATTGAACCCCATGGCATCGGTTGGGCCACCGAGGGATAATTGTATACATAATTTGATCACATGAACTAATTTCTTGATTTCTACAAGAAGCATGCAACTGTTAGACTTTGTTGGGATTTTGCACAGCCGTATGATCCAGAGATAGTGCGTAACTCGTCCAAAAGAAACATCATTCTGATATTGTTTATTTGGACAATTATGTACCAATATGCAAGTGTAGATACGAAGTTACACTATCACCAAATTTTGTTTGTTTACAAATATTTGAGCAAACTACCCAAAGAAAGTGTCTTTGAAATGTGTAGGTGCAATGGCCTTTCGAAGCACATTTGTCGACTTGGTGGTACGTCAATGTAGACATCCCTGAAATGAAAACTATATTTGAAAGGTATTGTGATACTGTTAATCTCTCCCATTGTAATATCTTTGTTGCCAAACACATCAGTTGTTTTTAACCCCAAATTATGAAGCTAGATTCAAATCAATTCCAAATCAAATTAAGATTAAGTTAAGTTAGTTGAATTTATTGAATTTTAATAGATTAAAATCTGAGAGATTACAAATTATCAAATTTTGCATATTTTGACGTGGTCTGAAATTTTATGATTCCAAAATTTAAAACATTTGTAATCCTGCAAAAATGAGTCACTGCATGCAAGATGTCTGCAATTTTTTTAAAATATGTAATCCTACACGAATGAGCCACTGCGGAATGTTTTTACATATATAGTATTCTACTCTTTGCATTACGAGAATGGGATAAATATTGTGTGCATGTCATGTGGGTGACGTGCCACAAGATCACCTTTTGGGCTACAGCATGTTGCAACTTGCTGCTGGTCTGTGTCCATGCCCATGCAGCAGCCATAATGCACTACGGAAATGGTGGGCTACAGTCATGAGTGATTCCATTGGAATCACCAGCGTCCAACGGGGCTCGACCGAGTCTACGGCCCCTTCTTTGGGTGCATTGAAGATTTTTTTAGAGGATGCTCTGTATTGAATCAGCATCGAGTGGATACATATATAAATGAGCACATACTGAGACTTTGGGAAAATATAACCCATCAGTAGTGCATGCATGTCGAACGCAAAGTCATGAAATACATGTGTATTGATGGCACCGCTCTGGACAAGTGCATAGAGGCCTGGGTGAGACGAACGACTACAACAAAACATCAACTACTTCCACCGCGGTTGACAAATTCACAAATACCCAGCTGGCGAGAAGGTTCCTCAACAATATTGATGCCTTCTGCAAGGAGACGGTGCATGAACATCATCATTGTCGGTTCTAAGCACATAGGCTAGACCATGAGGTTTTACCCATAAAAGAAAAGTCAAGTAAGGTCCAAGACAGAGTCTCCTACAAGGGAGGGTAAACTGCCACTATCATGTATAACCTGTTAGCCAAACCTATTGTTTTTACCCTGAAAGTCGAGTCTTAGTACACGAAGAGCACCACCATAGACGAAGTCCTCTTTTGTTCCGTCACCACCGTAGATGAAGTCCCCTTGTGTTGGCAGAGAAGAAATTATACTGCAATGTCCTGATATGCACCGAAAATGTTAATTAGAGTGAACTCCACAGATCGGGCATTTGAGTAATTACATAATCTATCGGCTAGCCCTAGTTTTTCAATCATGCATCTTATTACGTGGAAGAGTTGTTTCAAAGTAATTTACATGCTTCAACTTGTAATGATACTAGTAACATGCACCATCTATGTTTCAACTCCCAAGCATTGGGAAACCCATAAATCTTTATATAATAAACAACATGATGAGTTTTGTTGATAAATTTGGAACACCACATGTTAGCATTTTCAATGCCTTGCAAAAAAGTGTTTCACCTTTTTATTCATCAGGAACTAACTTGCAATCTACTGGTCCAAACATGTCGATGGATGAGAGAATTGCACATGCTATTACTAGTTATTTGGCCAATTACTATAAACACTTGTATGTTGATGGAGCTATGTCTCTGTCTGAGCACGTGACCACGAAGTCAAGGTTAGAAGCCGGAAAATTGGGAATTTTGGCGTGTGCCTTTTGCCCGCTCTGGGATATGGGAGTCACTCTTTTGGGTTGGAGCGTGTAGTTGGGCATGTCTTTCACTTAAGTTATTGGCCATCCAAAACGAAATGCTTTCTTCAGACAAAATTGCCCGCTCATGCGCTGAGATGAATTGAAACTAAGCAAAGGCCACTTCGACAAATGAAACTAGGGACACACTTTCCAGCCACCCAGGACGGCCACTCATACCAGCCCCTACGGTGGCACTGTCCCTGGGGTGTTGTGGTCTATTGGTACCATGGTAGTACATAAACTAGTTGTAGAACTACCTTCATACATTAGCTTGAGTTCGGAATGGTTCCTTTGTCATGGTTTACTCGCGACATTCCGCTTATGATTACTCCTATTCATATATGCTAGTGGTACAAATGTCTACAACTACACCTGGAATTAAATGTTCACAAAACTTAGCATGTGATATTTGGCGAAGCAAATAATATATATGTCCTGGCTATACACGAGACTGGTTAGTAATTGGCCTGCCATAAATAACTAGCTTATTCCCCATCTAGTGAGATTACATATAGTTGGAAGGGGAGCTAGAGAATGGCAGAGTGTGAAAGGAGAGCAACAAGGACGAGCTTATAGAGTGAACGGCATGGATGGTAACACGGCATGATCAAGCTTGGAATGGGATGTGTTGGCAATTCAATGCGGCACGTACAAAAGCATATTCAATATAGAAATGATCAAGATAGCTAGCACCGTTCAAGCCGTGACTCTTATTGATTTCCAAGTAGAGTGATTCAATACTTAAGGCATATATACAAATATTAAATGGGCTAAGCTAGAGCTCAAGCCATGAATTTGGATTGTAGGGTGCCTGCTCTCCTAGTCTCACACAGGTACACCTGTTCTACTTGGTTCATTCCTTGTTTTGTGCCAGGTTTTTTGCATACAATGACAGTCTGTTCGGTAGGCATTGTGGGACACCTATACCGGTTGGCACTCTTAGCTTGCCACGCGGGCGATTTCTTGAGGTGGTTAGGGCACAACATTGTACTTGCAGGTGTAGCGACTTTGTTCGCCTCGATGGTTGCTTTGATTTGATCTTTGTATTCATTTTGTTTGATTTTGATGAATAATTTAATAAAGATGGTTCCATGCATTATTTTGATGTAGTGGCTAGAGGTAATCCTTCTTTTCGAAAAAAAACACTAGTGGAATAGTCATATTGATTTGGTTTCCTTAGATTTTAAGTACATGCATCATGCATGATCTTCCTATAACAGAGCATGTCATAGCGGTGGCGGCATATACCATTTTGTATCAGCTGTGTAGAAAAAAAATGAACTATGTGGTTAGGCTCATGATGACCAAAAGCAATTACTATATTTGCTAGTGTGGCTATCGACCTGCGACGGACCGAACAATACTGTTGTTTCTGTTTATCCAGGAACTTCAGGAATTGCATGTGCGACTGTCGGGTAGGGGTGGGCATTCGGTAGAAACCGAAAGTTCAGTTTATACTGTTCGATTTTTTTTCAAATTCAGTTAGCAAATTCAAAAACCGAAAATGACAGTCCAAAACAACTAACGGATAATTCGGTTAACCGACCAGTTCGGTTCGGTTTTCAGTTTATACCGAATGGTTGCGTTGTGGAAGTAACAGTGAGCACCACGACCTCTTTTATAGCTGACAACCTTGTCCCTTGAAGAGTATCTAAGCGATGTGGGACTAAACAAGTTAAACTCCAGCCGCTGCACGCTCCATAAGCCAAGAGAAGTACTAGTTGGGCCTTGAAATTAGGTGGCCAGGTCCACGTTTCACACTTGGTAGCTCGCTGGGCCCTCCGTACGTTATGTGGATACTTATGTGCGGCCGTGAGCGACTGGCGCGAGACATGCTGTTCTAAAAAAATCTTGCGAGGCGCGCGGTCATGGTGGAGCCAACTTCGGGTTTCCATTTGGTGAGAAGTGCGGCCGCGCGGGAGCCTCGCTCTGGAATCGCGTGGACTTCGGTTTTTCCTTCGGTTATCACTTAAATACCGAACCGGCCGATTTCAATTCGGTTATTAAACCTGAAAACCAATTTTTCATATACTAGCAGCAAAAACCGAAAATTCGGTGTTCTCGGTTTCGGCATCGGTTCGGTATTCGGTTCATCGGTTTTTATGCCCACCCCTACTGTCGGGTATTAATAACCATAGACAAAAAACACACAAATATGGTATCTTGGTTGCATCAAACATTTTAAAGGTTAGGTACCTAGCAACTTTCTAGTGGGGAGTGCTGATTTTGATACTTTATCAGGTGATTCAAGAGATTCCTAATGAATCAATACCAAACAGTTTGAAAAGAACTAAGCATATAAGATGTGTACAAAATAACAAACAGAAGGTACCTCTTGTGGTACTGTCTTGGCATGCCGCCAATTAGTAAAGGTGGTACTGTAGTCCGAACAATTCCATCTCTCTACATAATTTCAATACATCCTTTCAGCTGAACTGGGCATGTTTCAGAAGCCCGGGATGCTGCCACCAAGAGCATCCTTTTGCAATTCACATCACCAAAAAAATATCATGTCCCTTTATGTTTCAATTGTATCATCAGGTAAACTATCTTTTCATTGATCTTATATCCCCAAATTAGGATTGTCTGGCTGCCTTGCTATTGCCTACTAAGGGCACTGTTTTGTGGATTTAAACGAACTGCCTGTAGTACATAAAAGTTATATAAACTTACATACAAAAAAAGGGTAAATATCTATTTCATGAATACATTAATACTTACCTCAAGCAAAAACCTAAATCACCAGTTCTGAGTTTAGCTGAAACTTTGACTGAGTTGCTGAGTCGCTCATTGTTCTGTTCATAGCTATTTAACCGCTTAACGGATTTTGGCAAATAAACTATTCTCCGATACCGACAGTCAATTCTCTACAACTTTATTTAAGGTGACTCGGACTAAAATTGTCTCTAACTTGGTTGAACACAGATAAATTGATCTTCTCATAGCTTCGCTATACTAAAAAATATCACCGTTTCTGGCTTAACTCCTATACTACCAATCAAATTTCAGTCAAACCAGCACAATTGGAAACATAAAAACAAGAGCTACAACTGTTATTTTAGGAGTATATTGAAATACCCCAGAGATTATGCCCGGAATTTGAAAGAAACATAGTGCTAAAATATACTACCTAGCAACTATGAATGTGAATATAAATCAGCCTTATCTCAGCACTTGCCTGTGCTTGCTACAGGAGAAAAGAAACAAAATACGGACAGCATCTGCAGCTTGCTGTGAGCGGATGCCAACTCCTACAAGGCTGAACCCGGGCATCCTCCTCCACCTCGGTTGTCTGTGATGCAAGCTTACCTAGGTAAGCAACAAACTATTACAAATATATTTGTGTATATCAATGGGGAGGGTAGATCTACAGTTTTTTTAGATATGCGCATATTTAAGGGAGGTTTATGTCTGATTCAGTTCAAGCAACTCGCCTTTTTCCATACCTGTTTAGAAGTGTACATACTTAGAAGTTACTACAATCTTCAGGGGAAATCAGCTATGCGGACCAAAAAGATGACAAATATAGAAGTGTGTAGTTATTACTAAGGAAATCACCAGGAAGATCAATTGGATGTACTGACAAATTTTGTAGTGTGTAGTTATCCTTACTCTGATGCACTGACCAGAACAACTTAATGGTAGGACGGGGCGGTCTCAGCTGCACCTGATACCTGAGCTGTTGGCAGATGCATTGGGATGGGAAAAAGTGCCTCATATTTGTCAGGGTCGTTTCGCTAGAAATAAAGAATGCAGCTCCTATAACCATCTACTGTTCTGGGCATGGGGCCATTCGTAGAGGGCACCGGTTGAGTCGCCACAATGGAGTTTTGAGCCTATGGACAAGACATTGACTGCTGAAGTGAACCATGGCCCAGAATGTTGGTACAGGAAGTTGACCCGTAACTGAGCCGTAAGGTACCGGGGAAGCACACGTGTGTGGGGGTGATAGCTAGGTGGATGGTGGTTCGAGCCCCGTGAAAAATTGAAGGCCGATGCTACGAATAATCCGGCTGATCTCTGCCAAAGGATCAGCCGGGTCTGCAGCCGTTTGATCCCTCTGTATCTGACGTCTATCGCACCAGTTGAGGGGAGCAACAAGGAACTAGCTCTCGTGAGCTGCATGGCGCCATGATTCCCTTCGACCGTCTGGTCCAGCCTTCTTGACTTATATGGTCCCCATGAACAGTGACTAGTCACTACAGTTTTGCTTCATGTAAACAATCAAAGGACAAAGTACACCATGGCTAGTCCACATGTGTAGTGTCAAAAATGCTCTTATATTATGGGACGGATGAAGTACTAAATAGTGATAAAATCATAAGCAACTTGATCTTTGGAGGGGATAAATAGAACCTCGGGTGTTTTTTGTGTGACCCTTCCTCTGAAAAAGTTAAAATATATCTCACTGTGTATTGTAGATAGGGTTAACCCCTTGGGAAATGATAGGCACGGGTCGACTGGCCGAAAACTTGGTTGGGCACCGCGCAACCCTTGGATAGCCCCACGCATAGCCGTTCGGTGGGATCTTTTCATCGTCTTTTTCACGCCCTCACATCTGCATCCAAAAAAAGAAACGCAAAAGAAACCATGGCTGCCACCCACTCTGCCCCCACGTTGCGCAACACGATTAACCTTCCTCATGCAGGTGGCCAGCTTGGTCGCCCCTGTCGCTCGCCTTTGACGCTCGCCACTGGCGTGCTCGTCATCGTCAGTGGCAAACCAAAAATGTCATTTGATTCACCGACGCTACTGGTTCTAGCAAAACCGAAAGACGGTTGCAGCAAAAAAAAGGACGCTGGCTCTAGCAAAAACCAAAGGTAATGGAAGCAAAAAATAGATGTTGGTTTCGGCAAAAATCAAACAGTGATAGCAGAAAAATTCGGGGCCAGCAACAAACAAAAGACGATGGTAGCAACAATGGATGCTTGTTTTAGCAAAAACAAAGACGGATGGTAGCAAATAATGGATGCTGGTCTTTATATTGTAGATCCAAGCTGGGCACTAGTTCCAGCAAAACCAACTAATCAGATGGTTCCA
Organism: Triticum turgidum subsp. durum; assembly: GCA_900231445.1. Lineage (NCBI taxonomy): Eukaryota > Viridiplantae > Streptophyta > Magnoliopsida > Poales > Poaceae > Triticum > Triticum turgidum. Next base: position 708,130,074 of record LT934117.1, read on the forward strand.
GCAAAAATTGGGGCGGGTTCCAGCAAAAAAACATGGTTTCAGCAAAATTACAACCGTCTCCACCGCCGGTCGCCCGGTCGCAACACCGTGAATCGTCGGTTCCCGCATCTCCAAATCATAGTTGTAGCATTCCTCGCAGCCATTCCCAGCATTCCTCGAAGCGATTTGGAAAAAAGGAGGAATAGGATGAGGGGATAAAGCGATAAGGCTGTGTGAATGCTAGACCTACAAAGGTTTACTTAACCTTCCAAACTAATTCTCTCTCCTCCCCTGATTTTAAGTGGAGGTGGACCCCCTCATCCCCCTATTGCCAATCACAATCCTCCACGTCAGTTTTTAAGTAAAATCCTTAAGTAAATCTTTCTAGATGTAGGATTACTCCTTGTAAACGTGTTAGGCACGTGGCATTCTAATCCTCCGTCGTGGAACAAACCGGGAATGCATCTTACCTACTCATTCGACGATACAGCAGCGACCAACGCACGACTATGCTGGTCGGCCAGTGTACAACATTTGCGTTTTGGCAATAAAATCTCGATGTGTTGTGTTCTTTCACGGAAACGGGATTAGCCAAAAAGTATGTCGATCGCAAATTACAACATAATAGTAAAGGTACTCATTTTTGATAATTCATAGCTCAAAAATATTATCACATCATTGTGATACATACTCTATCGGCTAGCCCTAGTTTTTCAATCATGCATCTAAATACATGCAAGAGCCGATTCAAAGTAATTTACATGCTTCAACTTGTAATGATACTAGTAACATGCACCATCTGTGTTTCAACTCTGAAGCATCGGAACCCCACAAATCTTTGTGACAATAAACAACATGATGAGTATTTTTGATAAATTCGAAACACCACATGTTAGAATTTTCAATGCCATGAAAAAAAATGTTTCACCCTTTTATTAAGCTGTAACTAACTTGCAATCTACTTGTCCAAACATGTCGATGGATGAGAGACTTGGGCATGCTATTACTAGTTATTTGGCCACTTACTCTCAACACTTTTATGTCGATGGAGCTCCATCTCTGTCTGAACATGTGACCATGGCGACAAGGTTAGAAGCGAACAAAATGGGATTTTTGGCATGTGCCTTTTGCCTGCTTTGGGATATGGGAGTCACTCGTTTGGGTTGGAGCCTGCAGTTGGGCCTTTCATTCACTTAAGTTGTTGGCCATCCAAATCGAAATGTTTTCTTCAAAAAAAACTGCCTGCTCGTGCGCTGAGATGAATTGAAACTAACCAAAGGCCTCTTGGATGAATGAAACTAGGGACACACTTTTGAGCCACCTAGGGCGGCTGCTCATACCAGCCCCTACGGTGGCGCTGCCCCTGGGGTGTAGTGGTGTATTGGTAGCATGGTAGTACATAAACTAGTTGTAGCACTACAATGATACATTAGCTTGAGTTCGGAATGGTTCCTTTGTCATGGTTTACTCGCAACATTCCGCTTAGGATTGCTCCTATTCATATACGCCAGTGGTACAAATGTCTACAACTACACCTGGAATTAAATGATCAAAAAACTTGGCATGTGATATTTGCTGAAGCAAATAATATATATGGCTTGGCTATACATGAGACTGATCAGTAATTGGCCTGCTATAAATAACTAGCTTATACCCCGTGTAGTGAGATTACATATAGTTGGTAGGAAAGCTAGAGAATGGTAGAGTGTGAAAGGAGAGAAACAATGACAAGCTTAGTGAACGGCATGGATGGTCACACAACATGATCAAGTGGCGAATGGGATGTGTTGGGAATTCAATTCGGCATGTACAAAAGCATATTCAACACAGAAATGACAAAGATAGCTAGCACCGTTCAAGCAGTGACCCTTATTGCTTTCCAAGTAGACACATGCCGACCATATGTTGTCAAGCCTATGTGATTCAATCCTTAAGGTATTAATGTATATTTCAGCACTTAAGTAGCACCACAGAGGATCCAGCCACGTGTGAGTCTCCTAAGTGTCGTGCTCATGTAATCCTGAATGGTTTCCCGTGATTCATACAAGGACCAGATTTTCAGTCGTGACGCAAATGTAATTCATGTACAGAAATAGCTAAGTGCCACGTGGTGGCATATAGTATGCATCAACCAACCAGATGGGTTAGTAGCTCTATGTAAAAGCACAAATTAATTATTACTTGTACATATATATTGATTTTCTCACCTCCCAACTCAAAGGATGCTGATATATGGTAATCCATAACTATATTTTTGTGGGATAAACTACTAGAGTTGAAGCACGGGCCTCGTGCAGTGATGAATACTTCCTATTTATACCAGGAAGTCCTAGGTGCAATGCAGCCTCTCTGCATTGTACTATGCGGGAGTAAGGATTGCCTTGTCTAATTCTTCCCCAGATCTCACATGGTGTGATACCTAAATCCGTTGTCGCATTATAGTGTTGCAGGTAGTCAACTTTATTTTTTTAAAATTTGAAGAAAAAAGATCAGAAACGGTGTCTTGAGAGGCTGTACAAAAGGAAAAAAGAATGAAAATAGCATTATGGATGGAAATCCGTGTTCGCATTCGGGTTCAGGAACTCTAGGTCAGGGTTGCTATTTCTTTGTCCTTTTTGGAACCAGCCAGGTTTCATCTGTTTGGCAACTGTGGAAACCATGGGCAAGGGCTATGGGGCTGTTTGAATTTTGCCAGACGTTGCCAAGAAGGCCAAGGCCATGTATATAAAAATGCCCCATCTGTACGTGATCATTCTTAGAAAAAGAGAAAATAATACTAACACAGAAGTATATCGTCACGATCTTCTTCTCGCACTCGTTGGTGGTGCTCCGTGAGCAAAACTCGATGTCACCTCTAGATCTACGGATCACCCTCAAAATAGGGATAATGTTGTTGAGGCAGCGATCGAGAAGTCGTAGATTGGAGCCAGAAGAAGCCAGTGGCTCCAAACTAGGGATCCCAGAGGAGAAAGCAATAATGAGGGCTGGGCAATCATCCCCGATCTATCGGGACATGACTGAGGAGGCCTAACCTCACTTGCATCCCGATGAAGCCGAACCTTGCCGTGCTTCGCAGAATAGAAAAGAAGCGAGATGACCAAAACATGAACCACCGCCATCCACTTGACTAACATCCGTTGCAGACCACCTAAATGAAACATTGACAAAACAAGGTCCAAGACCTGGCCTTGACAGAAGCTCCACAGGTCCTCCACTAGCACAACTTGGCATCAATCGCCGGAACTAGGACATTATAGGGAGAATTTATACCGCTCTGATGATGATTCCATTGTTTCGACACCATTGGCTGGACACATGCACTAAACCCTAGCTAGGGCGAGGACGTGGGCATAGCCCAGTGGTTGGGGGCGCATGATTGTAAACCTAACGACCAGAGTTCGATCCACGTCGGGGACGAATTTCTGGAATTCTCATGAGGGATGCTTCTTCTATATCAATAAATCCGTGGGTGCTAGTGCCCATGGAGTTTCATTTTTTTTTAA
>LT934117.1:708143211-708160192 GCA_900231445.1 Triticum turgidum subsp. durum
GGCCGGCGCCCCCCCCTGGGGCCTTTATAAAGGAGGGCAAGGGGAGGGCAGCCGCACCCTGTGCATTGGCGCCTCCCTCCCCCTGCTACACCTCGTCCTCCTCCTGCAGCAGCTTGGCGAAGCCCTGCCGGAGTTCTGCTGCATCCACCACCACGCCGTCGTGCTGCTGGATCATCATCAACCTCTCCTTCCCCCTTGCTGGATCAAGAAGGAGGAGACGTCTCCCGTCCCATACGTGTGTTGAACATGGAGGTGCTGTCCGTTCAGCACTTGGTCATCGGTGATCTGAATCACGGCGAGTACGACTCCATCATCACCCTTCTCTTGAACGCTTCCGCACACGATCTACAAGTGGTATGTAGATGCAATCTCACTCCCTTGACTCGTTGCTTAGATGAACTCATAGATGGATCTTGGTGAAACCGTAGAAAAAATTTAATTTTCTACAACTTTCCCCAAAAGTGGCATCATGAGCTAGGTATATGCGTAGTTCTCTATTGCACGAGTAGAACATAATTTTGTTGTGGGCATAGATCTTGTCAACTTGCTTGCCACTACTAGTCTTTTCTTGCTTCAGCGGTATTGTGGGATGAAGCGGCCCGGACCAACCTTACACGTACGCTTACGTGAGACCGGTTCCACCGACAGACATGCACTAGTTGCATAAGGTGGCTGGCGGGTGTCTGTCTCTTCCACTTTAGTTGGAGCGGATTCGATGAAAAGGGTCCTTATGAAGGGTAAATAGAAGTTGACAATATCACGTTGTGGTTATTCGTAGGTAAGAAAACGTTCTTGCTAGAACCCAATTGCAGCCACGTAAAAGATGCAACAACAATTAGAGGACGTCTAACTTGTTTTTGCAGCAATTGTCATGTGATGTGATATGGCCAGAAGTTGTGATGAATGATGAATGATATATTGTGATGTATGAGATCATGTTCTTGTAATAGGAATCACGATTTGCATGTCGATGAGTATGACAACCGGCAGAAGCCATAGGAGTTGTCTTTATTTTTTGTATGACCTGCGTGTCATTGAAGAACGCCATGTAAATTACTTTACTTTATTGCTAAACGCGTTAGCCATAGAAGTAGAAGTAGTCGTTGGCGTGACAACTTCATGAAGACACGATGATGGAGATCATGATGATGGAGATCATGGTGTCATGCCGGTGACAAGATGATCATGGAGCCCCGAAGATGGAGATCAATGGAGCTATATGATATTGGCCATATCATGTCACTACTATATAATTGCATGTGATGTTTATTATGTTTATGCATCTTGTTAACTTAGAACGATGGTAGTAAATAAGATGATCCCTTACAACAATTTCAAGAAGTGTTCTCCCCTAACTGTGCACCGTTGCTAAATTTCATCGTTTCGAAGCACCACGTGATGATCGGGTGTGATAGATCCTTACGTTCACATACAACGGGTGTAAGACAGTTTTACACATGCAAAACACTTTGGGTTAACTTGACGAGCCTAGCATGTAAATACATGGCCTCGGAACACAGAGACCGAAAGGTCGAACACGAGTCGTATGGAAGATACGATCAACATGAAGATGTTCACCGACGATGACTAATCCGTCTCACGTGATGATCGGACACGGCCTAGTCGACTCGGATCGTGTAACACTTAGATGACTAGAGGGATGTCTAATCTGAGTGGGAGTTCATTGTAATAATTTGATTAGATGAACTTAATTATCATGAACTTAGTCTAAAAACCTTTGCAAATATGTCTTGTAGATCAAATGGCCAACGCTCATGTCAACATGAACTTCAACGCGTTCCTAGAGAAAACCTAGCTGAAAGATGATGGAAGCAACTATACGGACTGGGTCCGGAACCTGAGGATCATCCTCATAGCTGCCAGGAAACAATATGTCCTAGAAGGACCGCTAGGTGACGCTCCCGTCCCAGAGAACCAAGACGTTATGAACGCTTGGCAGTCTCACGCTGATGATTACTCCCTCGTTCAGTGCAGCATGCTTTACAACTTAGAACCGGGGCTCCAAAAGCGTTTTGAGCAACACGGAGCATATGAGATGTTCGAGGAGCTGAAACTAGTTTTCCAAGCTCATGCCCGGGTCGAGAGATATGAAGTGTCTGACAAGTTCTATAGTTGTAAGATGGAGGAAAATAGTTCTGTCAGTGAGCACATACTCAAAATGTCTGGGTTGCACAACCGCCTGACCCAGCTAGACATTAACCTCCCTGACGAGGCGGTCATTGACAGAATCCTTCAGTCGCTCCCACCAAGCTACAAGAGCTTTGTGATGAACTACAATATGCAGGGGATGGTGAAGACCATTCCTGAAGCATTTTCAATGCTGAAGTCAGCAGAGGTTGAGATCAAGAAAGAAGATCAAGTGTTGATGGTCAATAAGACCACTAAGTTCAAGAAGGGCAAGGGCAAGAAGAACTTCAAGAAGGACGGCAAGGATGTTGCCGCGCCCGGTAAGCCAGTTACCGGGAAGAAGTCAAAGAATAGACCCAAGCCTGAGACTGAGTGCTTTTATTGCAAGGGGAAGGGTCACTGGAAGCGGAACTGCCCCAAATACTTAGCGGACAAGAAGGCCGGCAACACCAAAGGTATATTTGATATACATGTAATTGATGTGTACCTTACCAGTACTCGTAGTAACTCCTGGGTATTTGATACCGGTGCCGTTGCTCATATTTGTAACTCACAGCAGGAGCTGCGGAATAAGCGGAGACTGGCGAAGGACGAGGTGACGATGCGCGTCGGGAATGGTTCCAAGGTCGATGTGATCGCCGTCGGCACGCTACCTCTACATTTACCTACGGGATTAATTATAAACCTTAATAATTGTTATTTAGTGCCAAGTTTGAGCATGAACATTGTATCTGGATCTCGTTTGATACGAGATGGCTACTCATTTAAATTCGAGAATAATGGTTGTTGTATTTATATGAGAGATATTTTTTATGGCCATGCTCCGATGGTCAATGGTTTATTCTTAATGAATCTCGAGCGTAATATTACACATATTCATAGTGTGAATACCAAAAGATGTAAAGTTGATAACGATAGTCCCACATACTTGTGGCACTGCCGCCTTGGTCACATTGGTGTCAAGCGCATGAAGAAGCTCCATGCTGATGGACTTTTAGAGTCTCTCGATTATGAATCATTTGACACATGCGAACCATGCCTCATGGGCAAAATGACCAAGACTCTGTTCTCCGGAACAATGGAGCGAGCAACCAACTTGTTGGAAATCATACATACCGATGTGTGCGGTCCAATGAGCGTTGAGGCTCGCGGAGGATATCGTTATGTTCTCACTCTCACTGATGACTTGAGTAGATATGGGTATGTCTACTTAATGAAACACAAGTCTGAGACCTTTGAAAAGTTCAAAGAATTTCAGAATGAGGTGGAGAATCAACGTGACCGAAAGATAAAGTTCCTACGATCTGATCGTGGAGGAGAATATTTAAGTCACGAGTTTGGTACACACTTAAGGAAATGTGGAATCGTCTCACAACTCACGCCGCCTGGAACACCTCAACGTAACGGTGTGTCCGAACGTCCTAATCACACTCTATTGGATATGGTGCGGTCTATGATGTCTCTTACCGATTTACCGCTATCATTTTGGGGATACGCTCTAGAGACAACTACATTCACTTTAAATAGGGAACCGTCTAAATCCGTTGAGACGACACCGTATGAATTATGGTTTGGGAAGAAACCTAAGCCGTCGTTTCTAAAAGTTTGGGGATGCGATGCTTATGTCAAGAAACTTCAACCTGAAAAGCTCGAACCCAAGTCGGAAAAATGCGTCTTCATAGGATGCCCTAAGGAAACCATTGGGTATACCTTCTACTTAAGATCCGAGGGCAAGATCTTTGTTGCCAAGAACGAATCCTTTCTGAAAAAAGAGTTTCTCTCGAAAGAAGTAAGTGGGAGGAAAGTAGAACTCGGTGAAGTACTACCTCTCGAACGGGAAAGTAGTGCAGCTCAGGAAAATGTTCCTGTGATGCCTACACCAACTGAAGAGGAAAATAATTATGATGATCAAGGTACTTCAGATGAAGTTGCTACTGAACTTCGTAGGTCCACAAGGACACGTTCCGCACCAGAGTGGTACGGCAACCCTGTCCTGGAAATCATGTTGTTAGACAACGGTGAACCTTCGAACTATGAAGAAGCGATGGCGGGCCCAGGTTCCAACAAATAGCTTGAAGCCATGAAATCCGAGATAGAATCCATGTATGAAAACAAAGTATGGACTTTGACAGACTTGCCCGATGATTGGCGAGCGATAGAAAACAAATGGATCTTTAAGAAGAAGACGGACGCGGATGGAAATGTTACCATCTACAAAGCTTGACTTGTCGCTAAGGGTTATCGACAAGTTCAAGGGATTGACTACGACGAGACATTCTCTCCCGTAGCGAAGCTAAATCCGTCCGAATCATGTTAGCAATTGTCGCATACTATGATTATGAGATATGGCAGATGGACGTCAAAACGGCATTCCTTAACGGACATCTTAAGGAAGAGCTGTATATGATGCAGCCGGAAGGTTTTGTTGATCCTAATAGTGCTAACAAAGTATGCAAGCTCCAGCGATCCATTTATGGACTGGTGCAAGCATCTCGGAGTTGGAACATTCGCTTTGATGAGATGATCAAAGCGTTTGGGTTTATGCAGACTTATGGAGAAGCCTGCGTTTACAAGAAAGTGAGTGGGAGCTCTGTAGCATTTCTCATATTATATGTATATGACATACTCTTGATGGGAAATGATATAGAACTTTTGGACAGCATTAAGGCCTACTTGAATAAGTGTTTTTCAATGAAGGACCATGGAGAAGCTGCTTATATATTAGGCATCAAGATCTATAGAGATAGATCGAGACGCCTCATAGGTCTTTCACAAAGCACATACCTTGATAGATTTTGAAGAAGTTCAAAATGGATCAGTCCAAGAAGGGGTTCTTGCCTGTATTGCAAGGTGTGAGATTGAGCTCGGCTCAATGCCCGACCACGGCAAAAGATAAAGAAGAGATGAGTGTCATCCCCTATGCTTCAGCCATAGGATCTATTATGTATGCCATGCTGTGTACCAGACCTGATGTAAACCTTGCTGTAAGTTTGGTAGGAAGGTACCAAAGTAATCCCGGCAAGGAACATTGGACAGCGGTCAAGAATATCTCGAAGTACCTGAAAAGGACAAAGGACATGTTTCTCGTTTATGGAGGTGACGAAGAGCTCGTCGTAAAGGGTTATGTCGACGCTAGCTTTGATACAGATCTGGATGACTCTAAGTCACAAACCGGATACGTGTATATGTTGAATGGTGGAGCAGTAAGCTGGTGCAGCTGCAAGCAGAGCGTCGTGGCGGGATCTACATGTGAAGCGGAGTACATGGCAGCCTCGGAGGCAGCACATGAAGCAATTTGGGTGAAGGAGTTCATCACCGACCTAGGAGTCATACCCAATGCGTCGGGGCCGATCAAACTCTTCTGTGACAACACTGGAGCTATTGCCCTTGCCAAGGAGCCTAGGTTTCACAAGAAGACCAGGCACATCAAGCGTCGTTTCAACTCCATCCGTGAAAATGTTCAAGATGGAGACATAGATATTTGCAAAGTACATACGGATCTGAATGTCGCAGATCCGTTGACTAAACCTCTATCGCGAGCAAAACATGATCAACACCAGAACTCAATGGGTGTTCGATTCATCACAATGTAACTAGATTATTGACTCTAGTGCAAGTGGGAGACTGTTGGAAATATGCCCTAGAGGCAATAATAAAAGTATTATTATTATATTTCTTTGTTCATGATAATTGTCTTTATTCATGCTATAACTGTATTATCCGGAAATCGTAATACACGTGTGAATACATAGGCCATAATATGTCCCTAGTAAGCCCCTAGTTGACTAGCTCGTTGATCAACAGATAGTCATGGTTTCCTAGCTATGGATATTGGATGTCGTTGATAACGGGATCACATCATTAGGAGAATGATGTGATGGACAAGACCCAATCGTAAGCATAGCACAAGATCGTGTAGTTCGTTTGCTAGAGCTTTTCCAATGTCAAGTATCCTTTCCTTAGACCATGAGATCGTGTAACTCCCGGATGCCGTAGGAGTGCTTTGGGTGTACCAAACGTCACAACGTAACTGGGTGACTATAAAGGTGCACTACATGTATCTTCGAAAGTGTCTGTTGGGTTGACACGGATTGAGACTGGGATTTGTCACTCCGTATGACGGAGAGGTATCTTTGGGCCCACTCGGTAATGCATCATCATAATGAGCTCAAAGTGACCAAGTGGTTGGTCACGGGATCATGCATTACGGTACGAGTAAAGTGACTTGCCGGTAACGAGACTGAACGAGGTATTGGGATACCGATATCGAGTCTCGGGCAAGTAACGTACCGATTGACAAAGGGAATTGTATACGGGGTTGTTAATCCTCGACATCGTGGTTCATCCGATGAAATCATCGAGGAGCATGTGGGAGCCAACATGGGTATCCAGATCCCGCTGTTGGTTATTGCCCGAGAGTCGTCTCGGTCATGTCTACGTGTCTCCCGAACCCGTAGGGTCTACACACTTAAGGTTCGGTGACGCTAGGGTTGTATGAATATGAGTATGCAGCATACCGAATGTTGTTCGGAGTTCCGGATGAGATCCCGGACGTCACAAGGAGTTCCGGAATAGTCCGGAGGTAAAGAATTATATATAGGAAGTGTTGTTTTGGCCATCGGGAAAGTTTCGGGGTCACCCGGTATTGTACCGGGACCACCGGGTGGGGTCACCCATCCCGGAGGGCCCCAAGGGCTGAAGTGGGGAGGGGAACCAGCCCATAGTGGGCTGGTGCGCCCCCCTTGGCCCACCCCCTGCGCCTAGGGTTGAAACCCTAGGGTGGGGGGGGGGGGCGCCCCACTTGCCTTGGGGGGCACTCCACCCCTGGCCGCCGCCCCCCTTGGGAGATGGCATCTCCCAGGGCCGGCGCCCCCCCTGGGGCCTATATAAAGGAGGGCAAGGGGAGGGCAGCCGCACCCTGTGCATTGGCGCCTCCCTCCCCCTGCTACACCTCGTCCTCCTCTTGCAGCAGCTTGGCGAAGCCCTGCCGGAGTTCTGCTGCATCCACCACCACGCCGTCGTGCTGCTGGATCATCATCAACCTCTCCTTCCCCCTTGCTGGATCAAGAAGGAGGAGACGTCTCCCGTCCCATATGTGTGTTGAACGCGGAGGTGCTGTCCGTTCAGCACTTGGTCATCGGTGATCTGAATCACGGCGAGTACGACTCCATCATCACCCTTCTCTTGAACGCTTCCGCACACGATCTACAAGTGGTATGTAGATGCAATCTCACTGCCTTGACTCGTTGCTTAGATGAACTCATAGATGGATCTTGGTGAAACCGTAGAAAAAAATTAATTTTCTGCAACTTTCCCCAACAGATGAGGCATCAACCTATGCTTATGGCGCATCACCAATGGATACACGAGAAACAAGCCTTTGGCCTGCACCCCCGAACAGGTTGCTTCAGCAAACCACCATAGAAAAACATGACAAAAAGAACAGGTTGGATAACAGTATGTACCCGAAAGCCAAGAAAATTCCGAATAGGGTGTAAATCAATATTTATTAATAAAACACGTATGAAAACTGATTTACATACCTAAAAATAATTAAATGAAAAATAAAAAACACCATTCATGTGTTTTGGGCTCGGCTTGGGCTTAAGATTTTTTTATTGGGCATTTTGAACCTTGGCCGGAGGTAAAACTAGGTTTACCTCATGCATCTGCGTCAGTTGATGCACTCGTACTAAAACTGGTAACAATCATGGTGTTTCAAGTGTTCAATAGCCTTTTATTACAGTACTTCTAAATAAGAAGAATATGTAATAAAGCGCAACAACTAAGAGTTTACATTAGTTAATGCATAAAGTACAACTAATAAGTTTGTTAGAAATTATTTCAAGAGTCTTTTACTAAGATAAGTTATGATTGAGAGGGAATGTTCAAATGTTGTGGTAACAACTTCACACATTTATCTTTGTCACATCTCTCTCGATGTAGAAAACAGTTGGAGATCAGGGTAACTAAACATAATGTTTAAAACAAGAGAACTAAACAAGGTGAAACTAAATCAATATTAAGCAATATATATACATGCGGCTCTAATGGGATCGTACACATGCTTCACCAATTCCTAATCCATTACTACATTTTTCGTTCAAGAAGTTTTCGCTATATATGATAGCCTATGTTTTGAATGACTCCACTTTTCATGGTTAGCAACATTCCGCTTAGGCTTTGCATATATTACAATATATACAATATGATAGCCTATACAATATGATAGCCTATCCAAACACATCATTGTCATCAACTAACCCCAGAATTTGTTTAATTTTGGCATTTTGTAGTCACTCGTGGTCAAGGACTTGTCGTTGTAATGGAACAGCCATGCAAATTGTGATCATCAAAAGCCGTGTCTTTAGCATGGACTTTGGTGGCATGCTCATTGTTGTGCACTTGGCAACTCAAATTACCATACAAAAATGGTGGGATTTTGGGTGTTGATATATACTAACAGCTTTGTAGCAGCTAATGTAGTGATAGCACTACTACCATATAATAGCTCGAGTTCAGAATGGCTCTTTTGTCATTGTTTAGTAGGAACATTGCACTTAGGGTTGCCCTATTTAGACATGCCATGAGTGTTACAGATGTCTACAACTATACCAATCGCAGCCGAATTAAACAATCACAAAGGTTTCCATGTGATGTTTGGTGAAGCAATGATTACATATGTACTGGCCATCCCCCGCCAAAAAATGTACTTGCAACACACATATTTGGTCTCTAGCTGGCCTCCTACAAATAACTAGCATATTCCCCATACAATGGGATCACTTATGGTGGGTAGGAGAACAAGAGGAGAATGGCAAAGTGTGAAAGGAGAGAATCAATGACGAGTGGGTTAATGGCATGGACAGTCACGTAGCATGATCCAGCGGGGAATGGGATGTACTGGAAATTAGAGTTAGGGGCATGTGCAAAGGCATATGCCACACACAAATGGTGAAGCTACCAAACATCAAGCACATGGTGCCACTTCTTACTTTTTAGGCAGACACAAAGGGGCTAGGTGTTGTCAATCTGGTGTGATTCAGTCGTGGAGCCTGTCCTACTGTAGACATCATCCCTCATGTAGCATGAGAAAGACTCTACTATGCTATTGTATCCATGTAATCTTGAATGGTGTCTTGTGATTCGCACAAGGAACATTTTTTTTGGTTGGGACGCAATTATAATTCAATTACAGAAATCTCAGAGTACCATGTTGTGACAAATTGTATGGTTCAACCAACAAGATGGATTACTAGATTAACGTGAAAGCACAAAATTATTCTTTGAACATATATCTATTGAAAATTCACCTCCCGAATCAGAGGATGCTGACATATAGTAATCCATAACTTTTTTTGCGGGATATACAACCAAAGTTGCTTGATCAATTTTTGCATTACTGGGTTGCATCTAGTTTGAAATTATTTATTTTTTACTTTAAATTTCAACAAAGGGATCTTGTGAAATAGTTCCTTGAGAGGTTGCGCAAAAGGAAAAAATATAGATGTCCAACTATACATCTATATAGAAGTCCATCTATACCAATATAAAGGGTATACCTAATATAAACATACCCAATGAGGCAGATCAAACAATTCTCATCCATCAAACAGTGTCAATCCAACGACCTATATTTTGCCAAAGGCGAGCGCTCAACATGTTTAGCGGCTAATTCATAGCAAATATCCCACCTATTATTAACGTGCAGTTAATTTTCTTCCTAACAATTTTCTGCCTAATATCAACATGTATTGCATTTACATGTTTACTAGTTAAGGAAACCTATGTTCTCATTCGGGTTCAGGACCGGTAGGGTCCGGGGTTTTTTAGGGCCTCCAGTCGGGTTTGGTTTGGTCTGTAATTGAGTCACTGTGCTGTATAGAGAACTGGCATGTTTGGCTCAAGCCTGATTAGCATGGGACAGACCGCTAAATGGAACCAAACCAGCAAGCAACCTTGGACTGTTCTGGGCTTGGTGACAATGGAGATCGCGAGTACCACAGAAATTCTGCCTGCTGGGGCCTTCTAGGTGTAACCTAGCATACTCTGTGTCGATGTCCGGTCATTGGTGGGAATGGAACTGTGAACCAGAGTTTTCTTCAACACTAGCACCTCACGATTTGTTACCCCCTTCCATAGAGGGAGCAGAGACTTTTGTGTTGTGGCTTGGGTAGAAGATCAGTGCTGAAGTTTTCCACGTAAGTTTGTCCTTGACTTCTTAGAACCTTGTCGGAGATGTTTAGCTGCGGCATCTTGCTTAGTGCTTCATTTTTTAGTTGTGTTCTTCAATCTTGCACCTTATGGATCTGAAGCAATTAACTACTTGTAGCTTTTCTGACCTGGAACACGGTTACCTGTTTTGACATGAGGAGAGCATGTTTCTGCGAACGTTTAACTTGAGTTCTCTCTCTCGTGAAAAAATAAAGATTTCTGCAATATAATGAAGCAGGAATGGTCGCGCTGAACCGTCGCCCCTCCCTCCCGCGATCTCTCAGAAGGGTCTCCCGCGCCACTTGCCGGCGCCGCCACCGGGCCGCCTTCTATCCTATGGTATCCTTGAATCATGGAGGCACGGTGGATATGGCCCTTGCCGGCGTGAGGGCTCCATTTTTTGTTTTAATTTGGAGTGTTTTTAGGATTTGTGCCATGCTCAGAAAGACGAGGCGGAGCCGGCTTCTTGAAGATGTAATAAGGTCCTCTCCGCCTACTCCCTGTCCCGATGATGTTTCTAGCATCATCGGAGGGCATGTGAAGGCATGTCTCTGTCGGATCTCGTGGAATCCAGTTGGCGTTCGTCTTTGTTAGATATGCTTGGATCCTAATAACATTTTTTGTATTATTGAACAAATTTTTTTAATTTTTCAACTTTTTGTATGCTCGAATATTTTTTAAAGAAGTAAAAAGAATTCTAAACTTTTATGGAATTCGGGAACAAATATTGGAACTCTGACCCTTTTTAAAATTTCTAAAGAAACTTGTGAAACGCAAACATGTTTTTACATTTGATAAAAGGAAAATTGAACAAATTATGAAAAATCCGAACATTTTTAAATTTCTGGACATCTGTTGAAAAAGGAATATATACTTGAAAAATAAAATGAAAAGAAAAACAGGAAACGATAAAAAAGAAATGGAAAAGAAGATTCGAGAGCATACAGGTCATAGCGATGGCGGCATTCGCACGCTAGTTGAATGCGGTGCTGGAAGCATCCGGAGCCATTCACGCTAGGTGTCATGCATACGAGTGAGCCTCCTTCTTTGTGTCATGGTGACCCGGCTGCTCCCTATAGCGCGTGCAACTCCCTGATGAAGGGCTAGTCAATGTCTCGGCTTCTTCTGCTCACCTTCTCGTTCGCCTGGCCGGTCGCCGAGCCCCTGCGGACGGATCTAACGCACGTGGACAGCGGCCGCAGCTTCACCAAACACGAACTTCTCCGCCGGATGGCCGCACGGTCAAAGGTTCGCGTCGCAGCCTACGCTTTTCCGCCAGCGTCCCGGGGGTGACCGTGCCGGTAGACCACGGCGGTGAGTCGGACATCGGTTTTTCCGACTATCTCGTACACTTGGGCTTCGGCACGCCGCGCCCGCAGCGTGTCGTGCTCACGCTGGACACCGGCAGCGACCTCATCTGGACACAGTGCGCTTGCGTGGTCTGCTTCGACCAGCCATCTCCGGTTCTCCGCTCCTCCGCCTCCCGCACCTTCCGCCGTGTGCCGTGCTCCGACTCTCTCTGCGGGCACGCCGTGTACCTCCCGCTCTCCGGGCCGGGTGCGCCAACAGAGACAGGTCCTGCTTCTATGTATACGGCTACGGCGACAATTCGGTCACGACGGGCAATATGGTCGAGGACACTTTCACATTCAAGGCGTCCGGTGGCAAGCACGGCCGCGACCGTGCCAAACCACCGCTTTGGCTGTGGCTATGGCATGCTCAATACCGGCGTCTTCAACTCGAATGAGTCCGGAATCGCCGGTTTTGGCCGCGGCCCGTTGTCGCTGCCGTCGCAGCTCAAGGTCCGCAGCTTCTCCTACTACTTCACGGCCGTCGTAGAGTCCAGGGCCAGCATGGTGTTCCTTGGCGGCGAGCCGGAAAACTTTGAAGCGCCCCAGGCCCTGCGGGTGCGCCTGTGGGCAGCTCGCCATTCTACTATGTTTCCCTCCAAGGCATCACTGTCGGCGAGACGCGGCTGCCGTTCAACGCGTCGGCGTTCGAACTCAAGGGCGATGGCTCTGGCGGGACGATCATCGACTCCGGCACGGCCATCACGCACGGGACAACTACGTGCCGGATATCGACGACGACGGCACACCGGCGCCGGCAGGGAGCTGTGCGTGGTGATATCTTCGGCGGGCAAGAGCGACAGGACGACCATTGGCAACTTCCAGCAACGACCTGGAGAGCAACAAGATGGTTTTTGCGCCCGCACGCTGCCACAAGCTCTGAGTCATACTGATTTGTGTGAGTCTGTGACCAGTTGACCACCCAACGTTACTCTGCATGCAACTGTATGCGACCATAATACATGTATTGTGTACACTTCTAGCGTACACACTTGCCTTTTAGGCACAACGAACCGGCATGTTTCTACGTATTAAATAGGAGCTCTTTTACGGTACCGGGTAATGAATACGGGCCCTCCATTCTGGAAGATCCAACGGCCCAAAGAGAAATATACTGCTGGAATTGGTTTAGCAGTATAAAGACTGCACTGCTCGATCAACGTAAGCGGTATATGTGATTTGAGGGCAACTCGGGAAGATTTTTAAGTTTCAGCTCGTCAGATTGAGGCGCCCCACGCATTCTCCCTCGGCGAGCCGATCTCTCGTCCCTTCCTCGGCCAGCCTGTGCTCGTGGATCAGGCGCTCGGCGGCATGGCGCAGGTCTCGGCAGTCGGCACCCGACGTCTCCTGCCTACACCGGATGTGAGGGCAGAATGGCGCAGCTTCTCTTCTTCGGCAGGCCGGATGTGAAGTACCCTCATCCCACAGGTGACAGGCGCTGACGGATAATTTAGTGTTCACCTTTGTAGAGAGTTGGCCATGTCCAATGCAAATTCAGGTTTTAAGCTGCACCACTTGGTTCAGGCTGTTGGCAATTTCAGTGATGGGTTTGTTAGTTCCTAGCAGCGGCAGCTAGCCCCTTGGAAGAAAGTTTTTGACATCACTCAGTTTCTACGATGCAGCCAAGTATGGATAACTGAACTTCTAATCCATAACAAGGCGGCGGACGTTCGAGGCCTGTTGGAAGGTTACGGATTTGTGAGGCTACAAAAGGAGCATGCAGATAGCTAGATATGGATGGAGTGAACTAGCACGGCGGCGGTGAGGGGGAGTTAGATGGCCGGGGCGTGCAATATGGGAGACTGCGCGTCTGGATTGAGTCGGTGGCATTTTCTCTCGACAGTCGACAGCCATGACAGATTCCAGATACAAACTAATAACAGTTTGGTTTTCTTTTAATGTGAAAATTAGAGGTCTAAAATACCCTCAAGAATTGAGCGGTGAGATTAGGTATATACTGCTCCCTTTTCCGTAGCAGTATAGGGTACCATAAAAAAGCTCTTAAATAGAGAGTGATAAAATCATCAGCAAGAGGGAATAAACCGAACCTCGAGCATTTTTTGAGCTGCCATTTCTCCGGAAAAGTGAAAATGTATCTCAATGTGTTTTGTAGACAGCGTTAACCCCTTGGGCTAGGCACTGGTCGATAGGCCCAAAAACCAGCCGGTGACTTCGCAGCCCTTGGATAGCCCCACATGTAACCGTTCGATGGAGTCTTTCCATCTTCTCTTTCACACCCTCACGTCCGCATCCTAAAAAACGACCATGGAAACGAAACCATTGTGGCTTCCCATTCTGCCCCCACATAGCATAGCACGCGTTCCCTCCCTCGTGTAGGTGGCCAGCCCGGCCGTCCTCCTCGCTCGCCACTGGCGCGCTCGCCATCACCAGTCACCAACAAAAAAAGGCCATTTGATTCACCGACACTGGTTCTAGCAAAACCGATAGACGGTTGTAGAAGAAAGAAGTACGCTGGCTCCACCAAAGCTCAAAGACAATCGAAGCAAAAAATGGACGTTGGTTCCACCAAAATCCAAACGGTGCTAACAAAAAAAAGTGAAGTACATCCTTGATCCTCGAACTATTTTGAAGGTGTCATGTAGGTCCTCAAACTATGAAAAGTGTCATCTAGGTCCTTGATGGTCCTTGAAGTGCAATAAATTTGTGCCTACGGGACACCTTTGGAATAGTTTGAGGACATAATGTGACATCTATGAAATAGTATGAGGACAAGGATGACACATATATTACAATTCGAGGACCTGGATTACACTTTTAATAGTTTGAGGACCTACGTGACACCTCTAGAAAACCCAACACGATGTTAGCAACAATAACCGTTGGTTCTAGCAAAAACAAAGACGGATGGTAGCAAATAATGGACTCTGGTCTCCAGGAAAACCAACCAATCAGACAGTTCCCGCCAAAATTGGGGTTAGTTCTAGCAAAAAGAAATGGTTTCAGCAAAATTATCGCCGTCTTCACCGTAGATCGTCTGGTCCCAACACCGTGAGTCATCAGTTCCAGCATCTTTAAGACATGGTTGTAGCATACCTCGCAGCCGATCCCAGCATCTAGCGCCACCAGACACAGCAAACCGCAGCCGCAGCCCCCCGGGTGGCAGTGCCACCGCGCCGGTCCCAGCATTTGACTCACCAATTGTACAAAAACTGGACGCCGGTTCGTGCACTGCCATGCTGGGATGCGACAATTTATCTCTCCCTCTCCCGCGCCATCGCAGGTTGCGGAGTCGCCGTCGCCATACGCCATGGGTTGGCCGCAACATCGGCATGCCCTGCGTCCGAGCTTGCAGTTCCTAGCCTCCACCTTGTACACCGCATGTTACGTGGCCGTGTTGCATCCGCTATTTGCGACCTCGCCTTCTGGCTACAGCGGCGGCGCTAGACTTGCATGCCAGGCTGTAACACTCATTCTTGTGGTTACCATGGTTTGACTTGCAGCGGTGCAGTCCATGCGGCTGGAGAGATTAGATGGAGCGATTTGGGGAAAAAAAGAGGAAGCGGACAAGGGGATAAGGCGATACAGGTGTGTGTGGGGTTAACATGTGGGGCACGTTGCATTCTACTCTTCCCCCGTGGAACAAAACGGGACCACATCTTACCTAATCATCTGACGGTGTAGCAACGACGGGCGTGCGGCTATGCTGGTCGGCCGGTGTACAGCATTTCTGTTTGGAAATAAAATCTCGATGTGTTCTGTTGTTTCACGCAAGCAGAATTAGCCAAAAAGTATGTCGATCCAAAATTACCAGATCATAGTAAAGGTACTTGTTTTTGAGTATCTGTGGCTCAATTTTTTCTATCACAGCATTGTCATCCAGACTCTATCAGCTAGGCCTAGTTTTTCAATCATGCATCTAATTACGTGCAATAGTCGATTCAAAGTAATTTACATGCTTTAACTTCTAAAAATACTAGTAACATGCACCATCTGTGTTCCAACTCTCAAGAATCGGCAACTCCGCAAATCTTTATGCCAATAAACAGTAATGAGGTCGGTTAAAAAAAACATGGCATGCTAGAATTTTTAGTGTCATACAAAAAAGTGTTTCACCCTTTCATTCATCTGCAACTAAAGCAATCTACTAGTCCAAACATGTCAATGGATGAGAGAATTGGCCATGCTATTACTAGTTAGTTGGCCAATTACTCTCAACAGTTGAATGCCAATGGATCTCTGTCTCTGTCTTAGCGTGTTACGGCGGCGGCAAGGTTAGGAACGAACAAATTGGGGATTTTTGCGTGTGCCTTTTGCCTGGGATATGTGAGTCACTCGTTTGGGCTGGGAGCATGTGATTCGGCATGTCTTTTACTGAAGTTGTTGGCCATCCAAAACGAAACATTTTATTTATTTATTTATTTTGCCTGCTCGTGCGTTGAGATGAATTGTAACTAAGCGAAGGCCACTTGGACGAGTAAAACTAGAGATGCACTTTGCAGCCACCCAGGGCGGCCGCCCATACCAGCCCCTACAGGCTACAGTGGCGCCGTGTTGTGGTGTATTGGTAGCATGGTAGTACATAAATTTGTTGTAGCACTACAACCATACATTAGCTTGAGTTCGGATCGGAATGGTTCCTTTGTCATGGTTTACTTGCAACTTTTCACCTAGGATAGCTCGTATTCATATATGCCAGTGCTCATAGAGAAATTAAATGATTATAAAAGTTGGCATGTGATATTTGATGAAGCAAATAATATATATGCCCTGGCTATACACAAAACTGGTCAGTAATTGGCCCGCTATAAATAACTAGCGTATTCCCCGTGTAGTGTGATTACATATAGTTGGTAGGGGAGCTAGAGAATTTCAGTGTGAAAGGAGAGCAACAATGACGAGCATAGTGAATGGCATGGATGGTCACATAGCACGATCAGGCGGGGCATGGATGATCACATAGAAGGGGAGCTATATGATCATGCACACAACACTATAGTGATCATACCAACAACCTAGCAACCATCTTGATAATAGAAGCACCCTAACAAGCATTGTAATCTCAGCAAGAAATCAGTAGTAGAAAAACAACTATTAGTCCCGGTTGGTGAGGGCCTTTTGTCCCGGTTCTTGAACCGGGACTAAAGGGTCGTTACTAATGCCCTAGACCTTTAGTCCCGGTTCTAACACGAACCGGGACAGATGGGCCTCCACGTGGCCGTTGCGCCGAGCCCACGCAAGAGGGCCTTTGGTCCCGGTTGGTGGCACCAACCGGGACCAAAAGGCATCCACGCGTCAGCATTTCAGTGGCT
>LT934117.1:708166907-708197558 GCA_900231445.1 Triticum turgidum subsp. durum
TATTTTGTTTCTACTTACAACAAAATACTTATAGTTGCTATTTTTATTTTTTTCCAGTTTTTTTGTTTTGTTTTCTGCATTATTTAGTTTCTCTTGTTTTTTGCTTTATTTTTTAATTCTCTTTTTCTCTTAGTTTTAGAAAAATTATGAACTTTCTGTTAGTGCCATTAGTTTTCAAATTTGAAAACACTGTTTTTTTTTTGTTTTTTTGTTTTCTTTATTGCTTTATTTATTACGCGGGCCGAACCATAAGACATTAAAGCATTTCAAATGAAATCTGAAAAAGTTGAAAGTTGGCATGGTATCATAATTTCACCCACATAGCATGTGCATGTACAAAACGGACAATGGTATCATACTCGTCTGTTACAAAGTTGGCATGGTATCATCATAATAGTTGCGGGAGAAAGTCTTCACTTTTTCATCGCTTGTGTCATTTTGCTTATTGCGCCGTAACCATGTATAATCTTCATCGTTTATCAGGATGCTAGGGTCAGCCTTGACTTTGAAGGGAGGAATTTCATGAAACTTTTCATAATCTTCAGACATGTCTGTCTTGCCCTCCACTCCCACGATGTCCCTTTTTCCTGAAAGAACTATGTGGCGCTTTCGCTCATCGTATGATGTATTCGCTTCCTTTCTTTTCTTTTTCTCGGTCTGGTAGACATGTCCTTCACATAGATAACCTGTGCCACATCATTGGCTAGGACGAAAGGTTCGTCAGTGTATCCAACATTTTTCAGATCCACTGTTGTCATTCCGTACTGTGGGTCTACCTGTACCCCGCCTCCTGACAGATTGACCCATTTGCACTTAAACAAAGGGACCTTAAAATCATGTCCGTAGCCAAGTTCCCATATGTCCACTATGTAACCATAATATGTGTCATTTCCCCTCTCGGTTGTTGCATCAAAGCGGACACCGCTGTTTTGGTTGGTGCTCTTTTGATCTTGGTCAATCGTGTAAAATGTATTCCCATTTATCTCGTATCCTTTGTAAATCAATACAGTCAAAGATGGTCCCCTGGACAACAAGTACAGCTCATCACAAACAGTGTTGTCACCTCTGAGACGTGTTTCCAACCAACTGCCGAAAGTCCTGATGTGTTCACATGTAATCCAGTCGTCGCACTACTCCGGGTGTTTGGAGCGCAGACTGTTCTTGTGTTCATCGACATACGGGGTCACCAAGTAGAGTTCTGTAGAACTGTGTAGTGTGCTTGAAACCAAGAATATCCGTCCCTGCATATTATTGAGTCTCTTCCAAGCGTGCCTTTTCCAGTCAGTCTCCCCTCATATCGCGATTTAGGGAGACCTATCTTCTTAAGGTCAGGAATGAAGTCAACACAAAACCCGATGACATCCTCTGTTTGATGGCCCATGGAGATGCTTCCTTCTGGCCTAGCTCGGTTACGGACATATTTCTTTAGGACTCCCATGAACCTCTCAAAGGGGAACATATTGTGTAGAAATACGAGCCCAGAATGACAATCTCGTCGACTAGATGAACTAGGACGTGCGTCATGATATTGAAGAAGGATGGTGGGAACACCAGCTCGAAACTGACAAGACATTGCGCCACATCACTCCTTAGCCTTGGTACGATTTCTGGATCGATCACCTTCCGAGAGATTGCATTGAGGAATGCACATAGCTTCACAATGGCTAATCAGACATTTTCCGGTAGAAGCCCCCTCAATGCAACCGGAAGCAGTTGCGTCATAATCACATGGCAGCCATGAAACTTTAGGTTCTGGAACTTTTTCTCTGGCATATTTATTATTCCCTTTATATTCGATGAGAAACCAGTCGGGACCTTCATACCGAGCATGCATTCAAATAAGATTTATGTTTCTTCTTTCGTAAGAGCGTAGCTGGCAGGACCTTCATACTGCTTTGGAGGCATGCCGTCTTTTTCGTGCAAACATTGCAAGTCCTCCCGTGCCTCAGGTGTATCTTTTGTCTTTCCATACACGCCCAAGAAGCCTAGCAGGCTCACGCAAAGGTTCTTCGTCACGTGCATCACGTCGATTGAAGAGCGAACCTCTAGGTCTTTCCAGTAGGGTAGGTACCAAAATATAGATTTCTTCTTCCACATGGGTGCGTGTTCCTCAGCATCATTCAGAACAGCTAGTGCGCGGGGACCCTTTCCAAAGATTACATGTAAATCATTGACCATAGCAAGTACGTGATCACCGGTACGCATGGCGGGCTTCTTCCGGTGATCTGCCTCGCCTTTGAAATGATTGCCTTTCTTTCGACATTTATGGTTGGTCGGAAGAAATCGACGATGGCCTAGGTACACATTCTTCCTGCAGCTTCCCAGGTATATACTATCGGTGTCAAGTAAACAGTGCGTGCATGCGTGGTATCCCTTGTTTGTCAGTCCTGAATGGTTACTGAGAGCGGGCCAATCGTTGATGGTCACGAACAATAACGCCTTTAGGTCAAATTCCTCCTGTTTGTGCTCGTCCCACGTACGTACACCGTTTCCATTCCACAGCTGTAAAAGTTCTTCAACTAATGGCCTTAGGTACACATCAATGTCGTTACCGGGTTGCTTAGGGCCTTGGATGAGAACTGGCATCATAATGAACTTCCGCTTCATGCACATCCAAGGAGGAAGGTTGTACATACATAGAGTCACGGGCCAGGTGCTGTGATTGCTGCTCTGCTCCCCGAAAGGATTAATGCCATCCGCGCTTAAAGCAAACCATACGTTCCTTGGGTCACTTGCAAACTCATCCCAGTACTTTCTCTCGATTTTTCTCCACTGCGACCCGTCTGTGGGTGCTCTCAACTTCCCGTCTTTCTTACGGTCCTCACTGTGCCACCGCATCAACTTGGCATGCTCTCCATTTCGGAACAGACGTTTCAACCTTTGTATTATAGGAGCATACCACATCACCTTTGCAGGAACCCTCTTCCTGGGGGGCTCGCCGTCAACATCACCAGGGTCATCTCGTCTGATCTTATACCATAATGAACCGCATACCGGGCATGCGTTCAGATCCTTGTACGCACCGCGGTACAGGATGAAGTCATTAGGCATGCATGTATCTTCTGCACCTCCAATCCTAGAGGGCATACGACCTTCATTGCTGCGTATGTACTGTCGGGCAATTCGTTATCCTTTGGAAGCTTCTTCTTCAATATTTTCAGTAGCTTCTCAAATCCTTTGTCAGGCACAGCATTCTCTGCCTTCCATTGCAGCAATTCCAGTACGATACCGAGCTTTGTGTTGCCATCTTCGCAATTGGGGTACAACCCTTTTTTGTGATCCTCTAACATGTGATCGAACTTCAGCTTCTCCTTATGACTTTCGCATTGCGTCCTTGCATCGACAATGACCCGGCGGAGATCATCATAATCGGGCATATCGTCTGGTTCCTCTTGATCTTCAGCAGCTTCGCCTGTTGCATCATCATCATGCACATCGTCTGGTTCCTCTTGATCTTCAGTAGCATCACCATATTCACGGGGCACATAGTTGTCATCGTACTCTTCTTCTTCGCCGTCTTCCATCATAACCCCTATTTCTCCGTGCCTCGTCCAAACATTATAGTGTGGCATGAAACCCTTGTAGAGCAGGTGGGTGTGAAGGATTTTCCGGTCAGAGTAAGACTTCGTATTCCCACATATAGGGCATGGACAACACATAAAACCATTCTGCTTGTTTGCCTCAGCCACTTCGAGAAAATCACTCACGCCCTTAATGTACTCGGAGGTGTGTCTTTCACCGTACATCCATTGCTGGTTCATCTACGCGCATTATATACAATTAAGTCTGTCAAAAATCTTTACAGAACATCATGAACAGATAATTAAGTGACCAAATTAATAGAAGTTCTTCATCACATTAAAACTAAAGTACATACATAGTTCTCATCTAACAATATAAAGCTCTGCAAATCATCTAAATTAATTAAACCATACATTGAAACTATGTAAAACATTTCAATGCGAAAACAAATGCGATCATAATCGCAACCAAGGTAACAACTGATCCAACGGCATAATGATACCAAGCCTCGGTATGAATGACATATTTTCTAATCTTTCTAATCTTCAAGCGCATTGCATCCATCTTGATCTTGTGATCATCGACGACATCCGCAAGATGCAAATCCAATATCATCTTCTCCTACTCAATTTTTCTTATTTTTTCTTTCAAAAAATTGTTTTCTTCTTCGACTAAATTTAACCTCTCGACAATAGGGTCGGTTGGAATTTCCGGTTCAACAACCTCCTAGATAAATAAAATCTATGTTACGTTGGTCAGCATAATTTTCATAAACAATAAATGAACCAATAGTTATGAAAAGATAATATATACCACATTCGAATCATAGACAAGACGAGGGCCGACGGGGGCGGATACCAAAACCATTGCACTATATAAGATGCAATAATAAAAGTAAGAAAATAATACAAGTATCTATCTAAACATACAACTAAGAATATTTTTCCTTTCAGAATGAAGATAAGAACAAGAGGCTCACCACGGTGGTGCCGGCGATGAGATCGGCGCGGGCGATCGACGACGGTGAAGACGGAGACAGGACGTGACAGACCGCTAAACCTAGATAAATATTAAGGAAAATGGAGTTTGGAGGTCGAGCTTGGAGAGGAGAAAGTTAAGTAGTGTGGCTCGGGCATTCCATCGAACACCTCGTATGCATAGGAGGTGAGCTAGAGCACCACAAAGCTCTCCAACGGCCGGGCAGAAAAACAGAGCAGTGAAGTGCTCTGCTCGCGGGCGAGGGGTATATATAGGCAATTCACTGGTCCCGGTACGTGGCATGAACCGGGACTAAAGGGCAGCCTTTGGTCCCGGTTCAAGCCACCAACCGGGACCAATGGTGGTGGGCCAGGAGCGAGGCCCATTGGTCCCGGTTCGTTCCACCAACCGGGACCAAAAGGTCCAGACGAAGACGAACCGGGACCAATGGCCCACGTGGCCCGGCCGGCCGCAGGGGCCCACGAACCGGGTCCAATGCCCCCATGGGTCCCAGTTCTGGACTGAACCGGGACTAATGGGCTGACCCGGCCTGGACCATTGCCCCCTTTTCTACTAGTGAATCCCTAACTGGCATTGTGATTCTACCAAGAGCACTCTGACTACTATTCTAGTTAGCATTATTGTCATAGCAGGGAAAACCTAGTCAGCGTAGGGCACTACCATGAACACCCAGACTAGCACTTTGATTCTACTAGGAACACCCTAACTACCAATCTAGCATCTTGTGATAGCAAAACAACCTAATCAGTGTAGGGCAGTAGCATTAACACCCTAAGTAGGCAAATTATATGGCTCTGAATCGATTGGATTCGACTCGACTCAAATCCAATCCAATTTATTTGGAACCAAGCAAGAAGAAACTAAATACTAATGGGGGAAGGGGGAACAAATACTTACCAAAGTGGTTGTCAGTGAAGGTAACGCCGGCTGCGGATCAAACCTTACAGGGAATGTTGGAATAATCCAAACATATGATAGCTATGATTAGGTAAGTTTGATTAAAACGTTGTCTGGTTGGACATTGCATGACACGTTCGAATAGTAGTACCTAGTATTTGAGTCTATACGTATAGAAGTTGGAGTTGGACTCATGTTAGGCTTGTGATCAAGCTTGCCGGTGATTAGTTTAGGATAGCGATTATCCTAGAACGCAAATAGTCACCGATGATAAGAAAGCGATGAGGGTTCTGTCGGGTAATTGTCGTTCGGCGGAACAACCTGGAGGAGGGCTACGGGTTGTAGTCAGTAATGCACTGGTGATCGATGATGGTTATGGAGCTGCCGAAGTTGCGACACCGAGGAAATCATCGAGATCGCCATTGGAGGGTGCAAGGTGGAGATGGCGAAGTTGCGAGCCTCATCAAGATGTGCCCATGAGTTCTTTAAGGTGCGTCCAAGAGCTCAGATGTGTGAGTCTTCTGCTGCAGTTGAGATGCGTCACTGGCGGAATAGGGACCGAACGACATGAATGACCCGGCCATTGGGGGTATAAAAATCCCTGGGCACGACCACCATAGTCGGCACCGATGGGCTTCCCTAGGCCGCCACACCAAACATGCTCCTCTCCGCTGCCATACCTATCGGCATGAATGCATCCGATGGGTCAATGGTCACTGACTGCAGCCTGGTGTGCAGACAGGGGACAATGCCTAGATAGCCGACAATGGATCAATGCCGGTTCGGGTTAGGCCGGTCACCCACCAGTCTAGGATGGGGTTGCTACCGACTATGATTGAAGTAGGGCGGCATTGTTGAGGGTCTGCCATCGGATAGCATGAAGAGGTGGTGAGAGAGTGGGAGCGTGGTGTGAATGGGAGTGGGCTCTGATGAGAGAAAGGGGCGGAGTTATTAGACGACGTGTTGTCTCAAACGCTTTCCAATGCGTGCAAGCGAGAGTGACACGTGGCTCGAGCATGCATGGCTTGCGAAAAACAGTCGAATCGACTGTTCCCCATCAACCTGGCCCGAGACTATTTTAAGTTCTATGCGGACCGAGAAACGCATGCATACCAGCCTACCAAATGCCCCAGTTTTACACCGCACGGCCCTTGTTGGGCTGCATGCAGCCTACAAAACATGCCTAGGGGAGTCTTATAGGATGAAAAGACGTTGTTCTGATCCCATGCTCATGTGAGCTCGGATGAACAGTAAAATCAAAAAAAAAAATGAAAAAATCCAAAGGAAGTTTGCTTGAAATATTGACAAATGTTTTCATAGCTTGCAAAACTTCAACAGCAGATGGACAAAATCGATGCTCCAAAATGCGTTTGAAAATAACATTTTGGAGCATCGATTTTTTTCCAGATTTTTCACGATTGTCGTTTGGTGTTGAAATTTTGCAAGCTATTAAAACATTTGTCATTGTTTCACACAAAAAAATAAGGATTTTTTTGATAAAAAACATTTTGTTTTCAATTTACTGTTCACATGAGCTCGGGATCAGAACAGTCGTGTCCTCGGAGAACACCAATAACAAACAGGATGGTTGGTACCATCGGTCAGATAGTGCGGTCTCATGGAGGAATGAGACGTATTTGGAACTAGCAGATCGGAACAAACCAAGGCTCTTATCACTTTCCATGCAAACACATAGTGACTTTGTGTTATCAAATGTGTGTGATTCAAGCCTAGCCAACAGCTGGTCGTAGATGCAAACCAACCTGTGGTTGGATGTTTAGAGCGCTTGTGTCTGTACTGATGTTTAAAAAAAGAAAAAAAAACAGCTGACCGTAGATTGCATCCGTCATGTTACATAAGACTGTATCTAACCACGTCTCAGTCTTCTACTCTTTTTCTTGCGGGAAAACTTTCAATCTATTCATTTTTAATAACGATAATATAACGAACATGATAAATAATGAAAAATTACATCCGATCCATAGATCCACAAGCAAGTGTTTATGTTTAGCTCAACCCTGACTTGTATTTACCAGCGTGCGAAATGGAGCCCCATCCAAATCATTTTTTCTATTAGAGAAAAAATAGTTCTAAAGTAGTGGCAGAGGGGGAGAGGAGAGTAGAGCAACACAAAGCCATCATCGACCACCACATCGTCGTTTGGAGCCGGCCGTCTCCGTCACTGTAGTCGTTGCAGACTCGCTCTACAAGCTCTGCGCTTTTCCTCACTCGCACCCGAACCCGGATTTCCCCCTCCCCTTTCTCCATCCATACATATATCCTACGTTTGCCCCGTTGTAAATTGTCCTCGGGGAAAGAGATCCAGATCACATTGCTCGGTCGGATCCTAAATCACCTCGGTCTAATTTAAGAACTCAATAACGGGTTGGATAGGCAAACTGATTGATTAGTCGAGTAGGTTTGGTGAAAAAGGAGCATGAGCCCTCAACGACTAGTGTGGCCAGAACTCTAGCATGAGTAACTCCACTTTGATTTCATACGGGGGTCTTCACGTACCGCGCAAAATTGTACGCGGATCTCGTTGGACACTATTAACGCCTCACTAATCGGATTTCGAGCCTTCAATAAAAACTGGTCGATTTTCTTTAGTTTGTGTATACTAACAGACCAAATAGGAGTGCTAGCATCCACGCCCTTTTTAATCATATGTTCATGTTGTTCCCTTGCACTCTCACCTGAACCCTAGTTTCCCCCTTCCCTTCCTACAATTGATCCTCTATTTGGTATCCTGTTGTGTGTTTGTCCTCGTGGTAAAAGAGGGCAGAGTCACATTGGTATATCGCACAAGAAGGTTCCCATACTTAGATATGCCATGAGTCGTATGAATGTCAGCAACTACGCCACTCATGGTAGAATTAAATGATCACAATTGTTGGCATGTGATGTTGGGTGAAGCAATGATGATGTCCTAGCCACACACAGCGTTGATCAATCAGTGACCTCCTATAAATAACTAGGTTATTCCTCATGCAGATGGATCACATTTAGTTGTAAGGGAGACTGGTGGAGGATGGCAAAGCATGCGAAGTGAGCACCAATAACAAGTAGGATAAATGGCGCCGCCCATCCCACATCATGATCTAGCGGCGGAATGGGATGTATTGGAAAACCGAGCCAGAAGCACAGAAAGAAGCACGGCGCATCCCCATGCATTGGAACTATCACCTATTGACCAAGCCACGACCATTATTACTTTCCTGCCAAACAGATAGGACTCTATGTTGTCAATTCAGAAAGTAAAGTATGATCTTCTATGCCACTGTGCACATGTTATCCTGAATGGTTTCTAGTAGAATTCGCAAAGTATTGGTGACAATAGATCCACAATGGTTTCTCGACCCATTGCTCGGCGGGAGTTCGAAGCATACTCTGTTAGCAATTGGGTTTCCACCTAGCAGCAGATGCACAAATTTCCTCCCCAAGCATGACCCTGCCGCCCGCCAGCCGTCGCGGCTGCGGGCGCCATGCTCGCAATGGTCCTCCTCATCACAGCAGCTGCCCTGTTTCGCCCGGACTACCTCCTTCTGGCGCTCCTCCGCCACCTGGTTCTCGCCGCGTCCTTCGACCTGAGTTCCTCCTCTTCCATGGGGAGTTTTTTCCTCAGATTGCGTGGTTTCTTTTGACAGGGTTTCTCGTATGGGTGAAACAACACTGTTTTCCAAGTCCACAGGGTAATGCAGTGTGGTTCATTTCTTGCTGCAGCCCCTAGTGACACGCAACAGCTAAAAGGCTTTAGAGCCTTGTAAGGCTACAAGGACCAAAAGGAGTCGTCCGAAAGGGGATGCAGATGGATTTATTTATCAATGTTTTACAGAAATAGCAGGAGGTCTGCCATACAAAAATATATTTATATGTAGCTAATTGCCAACCAGCAGCTGCGGATGACATACAACAGAAAACAAACTATCTAGCGAATAAAATGATGTGTTATAGAAAGTGTCGGATGCAATAATCAGATGAACATTCATGACCAGCATGCAGGGATGACAATGCTAGTTTGGAGAATCAAGATTATTAGCAGGTCGCTCAGCTGCTGACAACACCTTGGTTACTTGCTGCATCGTCGGACGGTGCGATGGATCATGCTTTATGCGCGGAACAGCGATGGCGACCACTTGAAATATCTTAGTTGCGACCTCAGGTTCAGGGAGTGGGAGCTGGGTGTCCATCATTTTCTCAGTTGATGTACTTTTGTTGTTGTTGTCCATGGACGAAAGGAAATCACCTGGATGATGTCCCATGAACAGCTCTAGAACAAGTATCCCAAAGCTATAAACATCGCACTTCTCCGTCACCCTTGTTGTGTATGCAAGCTCTGAAACAACAACAACACTAGAGAGTTAAAACATAGCGAGGTACTTGAAACAATGATAAGATTATTGATGTAACCAACATAGATATGTAATTTTACCTGGGGCAAGATATCCTTTTGTCCCTGCTACACTTGTGCAGTTCGATGCATTGACATCTAGTATTTTTGCTAGACCAAAATCTGAGATGCGGCTATATATTCCAGGTCAAGCAAAACATTGTTGCTTGTTATATCTCGGTGGACTATCGGTGTGAAGCAGTCATGATGCATGTAAGACAAAGCATGAGCAACCTCCCAAACAATATTTAACCTCCTCGGCCAATCCAATTCAACTGCAGTTTCTGTACACTCCAAATATTTTGATAAGCTTCCCCTATCCATGTATTCATACACAAGAAATCTTCCTTGGGTTGCAGAGCAGCAACCAAATAACTTGGAAATGTTGCGGTGTCGAATATTTATCAATGCACATATTTCATGGCTAAATTGCTCATTATCTTCAAGCATATGGATCTTTTGCACTGCAAACAATTCACCTGTTGGTAACTGGACTCGGTAGACTGATCCACTCCCTCCAGATCCAATGCAATGAGCATTGTTGAAATTGTTTGTGACATCAACTATTTTCTTGTACACATTCTTCCCGTCATAATTCCAGATGGCGAACATCTTAGTTTGTTGTGACCCATCTATAGTTTTTGTCTTGATTTTCTTCTTTTTGCACTGCCATGTTACCAGTGCAATGACAAACACAAAAGATGCAATATAGGCTATTATAGAGAGTAATATAGCTCCAGAATTTTTCCCTCGTTCACTACTTCGAGGAAGATCACAAGGGGGCAAACCTTTTACAACACCACACAATTTCTTATTAGGCCTGAACCATTTGATTGGAGCCGCTTCAAAGAACCTAGTATGTGGCACTGACCCTTCTAATTTTTTGTATGACATATCCATGTATAGGAGGTTGTTGATGCTCTGAAATGATGGTGGAATGCTGTCGTTCAGTGCATTGTGAGAAAGATTCAAGGCTTCCAGCATAGTAAGACCACCTAGTTGACTTGGAATAGCACTATCAATTGAATTTTCACTTAGATCCAACAAATCATGTAGGTTTACCAACATCCCTAGTTCATTAGGAATTGTACCATTGAAGTGATTATGGCTCAATTTTAGGAAGTGAAGCTTCAAACAGTGCTGAATTGATCCTGGTATCTGCCCAGTTAGGTTGTTTGATGATAAATCTAGATACTCCAGATTTCTCGGTGATCCAATTTCTGCTGGCAAATGTCCCTGGAGCAAGTTACCAAAAAGGCTCAAACCGAACAACATTGTTATATTGCCGATTTCTGGAGGAATTTGTCCTTCAAGCTTATTTGATGAAACATCAAGTATCCCCAACCAAGATAATTTCCCAATACTTGATGATATTACTCCGGTATATTGTTTTCTGATGCATGTAGCACTATAAAATTGTAGCACTCACCCCAACGATGAGATAGTATACCAAATAGTTTATTTGAACTCATGTCAATATAGACAAGATTTGGATGAGCTCCCATCTCAGTGATATTTCCTTCGAGGTTATTCCTTTCAAGTCGAATCCTGACTAGGCTTGTACAACTTAGCAAGCTTGATGGCAAGGGTCCAACCAAGTTGTTGTCGGTAACGGTCAAATTTCGTTTTTTTAGGGAAAGGACAGTAGGAAAGGCTCCTCCCCAACCCGGACAAGTTCCTCCCCAACCCGGACAAGTTTGGGTTAGGTATGGAAGGAAAAGTTGTTGTCCTTAGTGTATGTCAGAAATAAAAGAGGAAATAAAGGCAGGGTGAGCACCCTTAGTCCTATGTTGGAGGAGGCTAAAATCCTCCTTAAACCTTCTTAACCAGCTATCGATGCTTGGACTGATTCTTCTGAAATGTTTATTATTTCTTTCCTTCCACAGACTCCAAGCAGCCACCAGGAAGATGTCGAAGAAGAGCGGGCACCCCCAAGATTCTTTACCGTGTTGGAGAAGTTGGAGGCGGCAGGTAAAAGAGGGCCAATCAACACCAAGTTTTTGCCACCAGGATCGGCTAAACGGGCAAGTGAAGATCATATCATCCACCGTCTCCTCAACAGGGGTGCCACAAAGCAAATAGCTGTGATCATCTCCAATATGTTAGTGCCGACGCTTGAGCATGTTACGCGTGTGTAATCTATCATTCATGAGACCAAACGGTCAAATTTTCTAACCGACCTCCGGCATAAAGACCAAATGGCAAGGAATCAGAGAGGTTGTTAAAACCAAGTTGCAGTTGAACTAGACTCATTAGCTTGCCAATTCCTTAAGAAATAGATCCAGAGAGTTGGTTCTGTGCAAGGACTAACTTGGTGAGCTCTGTCAAACTTCCTAAGTTGTTTGGGATGGAACCTGATAGTTTGTTAATATTAAGATACAAATTTTCTAAGTTCACAAGGTAACCCAATTCTCATGGAATTTTCCCCGAAAGTTTGTTGTGATAAAGGCTTAATGTATTGAGTTTTGTCAGATTCCCTATGGTGATTGGGATAGAACCTGGGAGTGTGTTTAAACTAAGAGACAACTTTTGTAAGTTCACAAGGTAATCCAATTCTCGTGGAATTTGCCCCGAAAGTTCGTTGTGATAAAAGCTTAATGTATTGAGTTTTGTCAGATTGCCTATGGTGATTGGGATAGAACCTGAGAGTGTGTTTAAAGTAAGATCCAAGTTTTCTAAGTTCACAAGGTAACCCAATTCGCGTGGAATTTGCCCCGAAAGTTCATTGTGATAAAGGCTTAATGTATTGAGTTTTGTCAGATTCCCTATGGTGATTGGGATAGAACCTGCGAGTGTGTTTGAACTAAGATCCAAGGTGTCTAAGTTCACAAGTTAACCTAATTCTAGTGGAATGTGACCAGAAAATCTGTTGCCCCAAAGAAGTAAGATAGTGAGCTTGGTCAAATTACATAAATTTCTTGGAATGTGCCCTGAGAGTGTGTTTTCATATAGATCCAATTCTTTTAAGCTCATCATATAACCTAGCACCTGTGGAATTTGTCCCGGAAGTTGGTTCTGAAAAAGGAACAATCTGGTGAGTTTGGTCAAATTCCCTATGGTGATTGGGATAGAACCTGAGAGTCTGTTTGTATTAAGTTCTAATTCCTCCAAGTTAACTAGCTGACCTAATTCTCGCAGAATTTGGCCAGAGAGTCTGTTGCCCCATAGATATATGATAGTGAGCTTGGTCGAATTAAACAAATTTATTGGAATGAAACCTGAGAATGTGTTTTCACAAAGATCCAAGACCTCTAAATTCACTTGATAACCTAGATCTTGTGGAATTTGGCCAGAAATTTGGTTCTGTCCAAAATACAAGGCAGTGAGTTTTGTTAAATTTCTCCAGTTATTTGGGATGGAACCTATCAGCTTGTTTCGGCTAATGCCCAAGTCCTTTAAATTGACCAAATGACCAAGTTCTCGAGGGATGTGTCCAAAGAGTTGGTTGGCGTCAAGGTACAAGGTAGCAAGTTTTGTCAAGTCACCTATATTGCTTGGGATTGAGCTGGAAAGATTATTATAAGAAAAATCTAATGTAACCAAGTGCTTTAGGTAGCCTATTTAAAAGGGGATTTGACCAAGTGATTGACCGACAAGTTGAGGGTCAAAAGACTACTCATGTTGCCTATGTGCCTTGGTATTCCCCCGGAGATTTCATTTTCATGAAGCATTAAGGAGCGTAATTTTGTGAGATTTGCTAGGCCTAGTGGAATGGAGCCTCTTATCTGGTTGCCTTGTAGAAGCAGAGCTCGGAGCTCTCCGAGGACCTCAATGCCGGCAGGGATGCTCCTGCTGAGCTGGTTGTGCGAGAGGTCGAGGCACGTCAAGGTCGCCAAGGCTGAGAAGTCGAGTGGCCCCAGCACCCCTCTCAGCCGCATCGCCCGCAGAGAGATGCCGCTGATCACCGGCCGGCGGTGTTGCCCTGTGCACGTGATGCCACGCCAGCTGCAGGGCGCCGATATGTTCTCCCAGGACTGCAGTGTGTGCTGGCTTTGGTCGTCGAGGCTGGCTTTCCAGACAAGGAGTGCCCTCGCCTGTCCTGCAAGCACCGCCGCCTCCGGCACAAGTGCAGCGGCGGTGGCGATCATCATCATCGTGGCCATCACGGCGAGCATCTTGGGTGGCTCGGTCTCCATGGCTAGCTAGGCTGGGTGGAATTGGCTATGGTGGTTGTGAGAGCTGATGGCAGCTAGCAGGCTATCTAAATAGCAGATGGAGAAACGCACACGTACATCTGTCCATATGTTCACGGTGACCACGCTGGCCATGGAAGTCAGAGTCATTCGTACGTGCTGGGGCCATGTGCATACCGATCTGCGGATGTCTGGGATCCATTATCTCACACGCCAATATATGTTGTAGATGCGAATCAACCTGTGGTTGAGTTGGTTAGGTGGAGAGTGATATCCCCAACCCACCAGGGTTCCAGTCCTGGTGCTCGCATTATTTTTGGATTTATTTCAGGATTTCCGGTGATGCGCTTTCAGTGGGAGGAGACGTTCCCGTCGATGACGAGGCGCCTACGGTGACTTCGTAAATCTCAAGATGATATGCCGGCTCAGTCTCTCGGAGGTGCTCATAGGGGTAGGATGTGCGTGTGTGCGTTCATAGGGATGAGTGTATGCGCGTATATATGAGCGCTTGTGTCTGTACTGATGCTAAAAGAAAAATATGTTGTAGATTCCAATAATTGGATGGATACTGGGGTCATATAAGTCGGCTGCCAAACATCCGATAGACACGTGAAGCAAACTAGGCAGCCAAATGATGGGTGGCGTCGCTTGACCGAGAGAATGGGGACCACAAATATGGTATGCATTCTTCCGAAAACTTTGAAAGCAGGACGTGCGTTAGACAGCACCACAAGATTGGCCTTCGAAGGTACTGTAGTAATTTGGATGTATGCTACCTCACCACCACTGGAATTTCCCGTTTGATTTAGCGTGAAAAATGTTAAATTGTGATCTAAATTCTAGTACCATGTTGGATTAGACGTTGTACAACCGGTGTGGGCCTTTTCGTTGGCGTCGACGCGTACGAGTACAACTCGTTTACTTGTCCTTCAAGGACTCTCCTGTATTGCTCTCTTATATACCCCATGTAGTCGCACCTCAGACGGTCTGTTGTCTCGTGCTTGTAATACTCCTCCATCATAGTGATTGCGCCTTCGTGCGTCCGTGGTTTTCTCCCGCAAGGGTTTCCACGTAAAAATCAATGTCTCTTTGTCTCGTTTATTTCTCGTTATTATCTAACAAGTGGTATACAGAGCCAAGCTGAAGATACGAGATTTGAGATCGAGGGATTAGGGTTCGGCGTTGTGCGCGCCGCCGCACGTGTCTCTGACGATCGTCGATCCATCGGATCGATTTCTACAGGACCGAGACCGACAGGATTTTCCTTGTGCGCGCCGCCGTAACCGAGATCGACACGAAGTTGATTTGCCCGGTCGTCGCTTGCACCCGAGGCCGCTGATCTACCTACAGGCTGCAAGTACCGAGACGCATCACGCTACATTGCTGCTGCTCCACGTCATTAACCAAGGCAAAAGCGATCTGACCAGCCGTCGTCCTCACGTGAAGACCAATGGCTGGCTGTACTAGTGTTCTAGCACTTCAACTAGTACTCCATCACGTGAAGCTACAGCACACTTTGGTCCTTAAATGCTACAGTTTGGTTTTTTCTACTTCATCCATTGTCCAGTACTACTACCAGGTGCTATTGTTTCTAATTTTTTTGCTCCGCATATTAAATTCTATCAATAATTTTTTTATGGGCTTGTACTACTTTGTGTACACAGATTATCTACTCATGGCTTCCATGAAGTACGATCTTCCGCCGCTGGACCGTGACACAAGGTTTACCCTATGGCAAGTCAAGATGCGGGCATTGTTGGCACAGACCGACTATGATGAAGCACTGGATAGTTTTGGGAAAAACCGAATTGAGGACTGGACTGATGAGGAGAAAAGTATTGATTGTAAGGCTTTGTCAAAAATTCAACTCCATTTGCATAATAATATTTTGCAGGAAGTTTTGAGTGAGAAAATTACCGCCGCTCTATGGTTAAAGTTGGAAGCAATTTGCATGACTAAAGATCTCACCAGCAAGATGCATCTGAAGCAAAAATTATTCCTGCACAGGTTACCCGAGGGAGGTAATGTTTTGAATCATATTTCTGAATTTAAAGAGATCATATCCGATCTAGCTGCAATGGAGGTTAAGTATGAAGAGGAAGATACTGCTTTAATGTTACTTTGTTCACTGCCAAGTTCTTATACCAATTTTAGAGACACCATATTATACAGTCGTGATACTCTCACACTTAATGAAGTTTATGAAGCTTTGAACTCTAAGGAGAAGATGAAATTAATGGTGCCTCATGATGGTTCGAGTTCATCCCAAGCCGAGGGATTATCTGTTCGTGGCAGGACAAAGGAGAAGAACTCACATAATGGAAACAGAGGCAAAAGTAAGAACGGCCACAGGGGCCGGTCACAATCCAGAGACAAGAAGTATTGCAGATATTGCAGGAGAGACGGGCATGACATCTCAGAGTGTTTCAAGTTGCAGAATAAAGAAAAGAGGAAAGGTAACAAACAAGGTGAAAATTCTACTAACGTTGCTCGTGATGATAGTTCCGATGATGCTCTTGTCGTTATTGCTGGATGTGCTGAGACCAATGATGAGTGGGTACTTGACACTGCATGTAGTTTCCATATGTGCCCGCATAGAGATTGGTTTAATACTTTTGATTCCACTACTTCTCCTGGTTCCGTTTTGGGTTTTGATAATTCACCATGCAAGATTGAAGGCATAGGTTCCGTTCGAATCAAGATGTTTGATGGCATGATCAAAACTTTGACAGATGTTCGGTATATTCCGAAGATGAAGAGAAATCTTATCTCTGTTAGTGCCCTTGATGCAAAGGGGTACAAGTATTCAGGTGGAGATAGTGTTTTGAAGGTCACCAAAGGCTCCCTTATTGTCATGAAAGGTGATTTAAGTTCGACCAATGGTCTTTATTACCTTCGAGGTTCTACCGTTTCAGGTAACGCTACTCCAGTTGTTTCAAAGAATTCTGATTGTGATGCTGCTAACCTTTGGCATATGCGTCTTGGACATATGAGTGAACTTGGTTTAGCAGAGTTAAATAAGAGAGGTCTTCTTGATGGATATGAACCTGGTAAATTGAAATTTTGTGAGCATTGTATCTTCGGCAAGCACAAGAGGGTGAAGTTCAATACTTCGACCAATACAACTAAAGGTATTCTTGATTATGTGCATTCTGATTTATGGGGACCATCTCGCAAGAAGTCATTAGGTGGTGCAAGTTACATGCTGACTATTATTGATGATTATTCGAGAAAAGTTTGGCCTTATTTCTTGAAGCATAAATATGAAGCATTCTCAGCTTTTAAGGAGTGGAAGATTATGATTGAAAGACAAACTGAAAGGAAGGTAAAGATACTTCGCACTGATAATGGTTTGGAATTCTGTTCTAAGCAATTTAAGAATTACTGCAAGTCTGAAGGCATTGTCAGACACTACACCGTTCCTTATACTCCTCAACAAAACGGTGTTGCTGAGCGTATGAACAGGACCATTATTTCCAGAGCCCGTTGCATGTTGTCCAATGCAGGTTTGCATAGGCGTTTTTGGGCTGAGGCCGCTTCCACTGCTTGTTATCTCATTAACCGTTCACCATCTATTGCTCTTAATAAGAAAACTCCAATTGAGGTATGGTCTGGTTCACCTGCTGATTATTCACAGTTGAGAGTTTTTGGTTGCACTGCTTATGCTCATGTTGATAATGGAAAGTTGGAGCCTAGGCCTGTTAAGTGCATCTTTCTTGGTTATAAGTCTGGTGTTAAAGGTTTTAAATTGTGGAATCTTGAAACCCAGAAGGTTGTTATTAGCAGAAATGTTATCTTTAATGAAACTGCTATGTTACATGATGTTCCATCTCCTAATGTTCCTGTTGAGAGTGAACAACAGCCTACTGTTCCGCAGCCCACTGTTCAGGTGGAGCATGTTATTGAAACAGGTGGAGCATCTGGTAATGAAATTGTTGATGCACATGATGAACCCGTCGTTGATGATGAACATGTCACTCCCACTCCAAATCAGCCTATTGTTCCACCCAGTTGGAATCTTGCACGTGACAGAGTTAGGCGGGGTATTAATAAACCTGACAGGTTAATTGAAGAGTGCAATATTGTTTCTTTTGCTTTATCTGTTGCAGAAGAAATTGAAGGTAATTCTGAGCCTTCTTCATATTCCGAGGCTATTATTTCTGGTGATAGTAATAAGTGGATGACCGCTATGCATGATGAGATGGAATCACTTGAAAAGAATGGCACTTGGGATTTAGTAAAATTGCCTAGAGAGAAGAAACCTATTCGTTGCAAGTGGGTTTTCAAGAAGAAAGAAGGTGTTTCTCCTAATGACGAGACAAGATATAAAGCAAGGTTAGTTGCTAAAGGTTATAGCCAGATTCCAGGTATTGACTATAACGAAGTCTTTTCTCCTGTTGTGAAGCATGGCTCCATTCGCACTTTACTCGGTATTGTTGCCATGCATAATCTTGAGCTTGAACAACATTGGATGTTAAAACTGCATTCTTACATGGAGAATTAGAAGAGGATATTTATATGGAACAACCTGAAGGTTTTGTTATTCCTGGAAAAGAAAAGCTTGTCTGTAAGTTAAAGAAATTTCTTTATGGATTAAAGCAATCCCCTAGACAGTGGTACAAGAGATTTGACACCTTTATGCTCTCTCAAGGTTTCAAAAGGTCTAATTATGATAGTTGTGTTTATTTGAAAACTGTCAATGGTTCAACTATTTATTTGCTCCTTTATGTTGATGATATGCTTATTGCTGCAAAGAGTATGTTAGAGATTAATGAACTAAAGAAGCAATTGAGTAATGAATTTGAGATGAAGGATTTGGGTGCAGCAAAGAAAATTCTTGGCATGGAAATATCCAGAGATAGACCATCTGGAAAAGTATATCTAAGTCAGAAGGGATATATTGATAAAGTTCTTCGTCGTTTTAATATGCATAATGCCAAGCCGGTGAGTACACCGTTAGCTGCACACTTTAAATTGTCATCAGCTTTATGTCCTAAGTCAGATGCAGATATTGAGTACATGTCTAGAGTTCCCTATTCAAGTGCAGTTGGTTCACTTATGTATGCCATGGTTTGTTCTCATCCTGACTTGTCATATGCATTGAGTGTTGTCAGTAGATACATGGCTAATCCTGAAAAAGAGCATTGGAAAGCAGTTCAGTGGATTTTCAGATACTTGCGTGGTACTTCTAATGCTTATTTACAGTTTGAGAAAACTGGAGATGGACTTGTTGGTTTTGTTGATTCGGATTTTGCTGGTGA
This sequence comes from Triticum turgidum subsp. durum, assembly GCA_900231445.1. Lineage (NCBI taxonomy): Eukaryota > Viridiplantae > Streptophyta > Magnoliopsida > Poales > Poaceae > Triticum > Triticum turgidum. The sequence goes on from LT934117.1 coordinate 708,186,110, forward strand.
TTTGGATAAGAGATGATCACTCACAGGTTATGTTTTCACCATTGATGGTTGTGCTGTGAGTTGGAGAGCAACTTTGCAGTCTATTGTGGCTTGTTCCACTACTGATGCCGAGTATATGCCTATTTCTGAGGCATGCAAAGAAGCTATCTGGTTGAAAGGTTTGTACACTGAGCTTTGTGGAGATTCATCTTGCCCTACCGTATTTAGTGGCAGTCAAAGTGCCATATATCTTACAAAGAATCCAATGTATCATGAGAGGACAAAGCACATTGATGTCAGATATCACTATATTTGAGATGTTGTTGCTGAAGGTGATTTGAAGGTACGCAAGATAAGTACTCATGATAATCCTGCTGATATGATGACAAAGCCAGTTCCGACCAATAAGTTTGAGCTTTGCTCAGGCTTAATTGGTATTTCTCATTAGTCCTATAGACTTTGACGCACAAGGTGTTTATACTGATTTGGATGGAGTTATTCACTTTCTTTGACTACTGGAGGGAATTTGGCTCAAGGTGGAGCTTGTTAAATTGTGATCTAAATTCTAGTACCGTGTTGGACTAGACGTTTTACAACGGTGTGGGCCTTTGCGTTGGCGTCGACGCGTACGAGTACAATTCATTTACTTGTCCTCCAAGGACTCTCCTGTATTGCCCTCTTATATACCCCATGTAGTCGCACCTCAGACGGCCTGTCGTCTCGTGCTTGTAATACTCCTCCATCATAGTGATTGCGCCTTCGTGCGTCCGTGGTTTTCTCCCGCAAAGGTTTCCACGTAAAAATCAGTGTCTCTTTGTCTCGTTTATTTCTCGTTATTATCTAACAGAAAATTCTCGAAATAGGCTTTCGCCCCGCTTTATAAACAAAGCCATCAGCATCATCACTACGTCCAAACAACAAGTTCAAGTGTAATCTCTACTCCTAAAGGAGGAGTACTTTGCCGTTTGGTATCGCTAGCCTCCCCCCATCGAACAATCCATCCCCATCAATTTTTTTCTCGAAGCCGATATCCCGCGTATCCCGTTTCTAATTTTTTCAGTTGGTGTTATCCCTCCTGAGTTGGACGTCTTCTATCTCAACCTGAGCCCGATTGATCCAACCGTCCCACCTATGGCATACCTAGATCGCTCAAAAAAAAACTATGGCATACCTAGAAGACCGCCGCCTTCGCCGCCACCGGCAGCTCCTCCCTCCCCCTTGATCCCGCTCGCAGCAAGTCAGCCGAGGCGGTGGCCTCCACGGCTGCTCCTTGTCCAATCCCCTCCCTAGCTGTAAACTCTAAAGCGATGTCGTCAGGGAAAGGGGACGAAGGAACCGCCGACCTCCTCTTCCTCACACACTCGTCGTCCTCCTCCTCCTCAAGCCGTCGAGGTCACCTACCATCCACCGTGGCCTACCTGCGTGAGCCCGCCGCGGGAGGACGGCGTCGACCTTGGAGCGGAGACTAGCGGGCAGGGTCTAACGTTGTCGTCATCGCCAAGGATGTATGGTCGAAGCCGAAGTGGAGATGTCATCGGTTGCAAAAAAATCTTGTTCAAAACGTCCACCACCTAACGGTTACTTGAAACACACTACATCTTCCTCGCGGTGCAACTCCTTAAACGTCTTATGCACCTGAACGAAGCGAGTAGTATGGATTTTTTTTCCAAACTTATTTCCCTAATAGTAGAGATCCTTTTGAAAACAGCCCAAATCTTGCATGCATCCAGAATAATTAGTCGCCAACGTTGTCACAACATAGTCAACACCACCGCAGCCGAGGACAATTGGTCACACGCCACCAGTCATCAAATATTAATTTTCGTCCGACTTTTATCTACAAGGACAAGTTTAGTAAAGGTACAGTGTAGTTCAACTACATGAATCACAAAGTACCACACTGTGACATGGAGTTAATGTTAATAAATAAAAATTTATTAATCATCACACCTCCTAATTTATATGAACATATAACACTACTACAGTTTCTCAATCCATAGTTGCATTATTGGGTTGCAGCTGGACGGCAGGAGCTTTTTGTTTCACTTGAGATGAATTTAGAGGTTTGATTGTCCTTACCAATCGAAAATGATTCGGCGGAGACCGGATGCAAACCTTCTTCTATGCTTACCCGGTCGCATCTGCCGAAATGTGGACAGGGAAGTATCGGATGGCAAGCCACAAGATCGGTTCCCAAAGGCTTTCGTTTCCAAGGCTGCTCGGGTCGGCCTGTCTGCAGCGGCTCAGCTGGCTCCTTATGATGCTCTTCGCTCAGTGCTGCCTCTCTCTACGCAGTTGAGTACCGCCGCCGGCCGCCTCTTTCCAAGCCGCCACATCCCTCTGCACGGCGCCGGAATCATACCTGCACGTTGAGGCTGCTGCTTCCCCGCCTGTTCGAGAGCTGCTGCACGTTGCGGCTGCACATTGCGGCTGCACGTTGCGGTTGCAGCATGTAGCAAAAAACTGGCGACGCCGTTGTTGCTTGGAGCAGCCCCGCCTGTCCTCGCCGCGCTGATTGGAGCAAAAATGCAAGCTGATTCCAGCTCCGACTTTGCTAGTTGAAACAAATTCATGTGCTCCGCCATCGTCACCGCAGAAAACACTCCGACAATGCAGCAAAAATGGATGTTGGATCCAGCTCCTTCTTCTTTGCCGGTTGTAGCAAAAACAAAAGGTGGTTCCAACTTTGGCTTTGCCAGGAAACAGACTGTTTGCTGCAGACCCCCTTCTGGTCGCTATTTCGGCCGGTCGCCGTGGTAACAAAAAAGCTCGCCGGTAGAAGCTTTTGTCTCGCCGGTTGCAAAAAATGAAGAGGCCGCCGTACAAAACAATTCAGGCGATGCACCAAAGCTACATGCTGGTTCCAGCTTTGGATTCGCGGTTTGTAGCAAAACACCGCGGTGTACCTCGCCATCTTGCAATTATGCAGGTCGCTGCCGGAGCTGGAGAAGGTGCGCTGGGTAAAAGCCGGAGCTGCGGATAAGAGGCGGCTGTGCGCGTGGGGAAATCACCGGCAGTGGGGTGGACGACGCCGTAGTGGTTAGATGTGGGTTGCAGCGCCGCGGGGTGGATGACGACCTAGTGGCTAGATGTGGGCTGCAGCAAGATATGGGGATGGACAGCGGCCTAGCCAACGAGGTGCGGGTTGCAGCGGTAGGGATGGGGGGAGATGCAGGTGGATGCTGGGAAAAAAATGAGCGGACAAGGAGAAGGATAAGATCGGTCTAGGCTCATCTTGCGTGGGTCCACGAAAGCACGAGCACGTGGGTAGCAGGCGATCCGCCTGCCGTACGGAGGGAAACGTTTCCCTTAATCAGTAGGTGCTGTAAAATCCGTGTTTTCTTGTGAAACAATTAGTGTTGTACTAGGTGTGAACATGGATCGATATCTGGGCAGTCCATTAGTTGAGAAATCCATTAGTTGAGAACTGAGCACTTATTTTCTGAAGGAGAAAATAATTCCGAGCTTCAGAGTTGTGAATGTTTAGCTCCTGTAAGGACATGAGAAAAAATAAAGTCAACAGCTTCGGCGTTGTGAAAAAGTAAGGCTCCTCGTTGAACATATGGAAATGAGCTGAATACTCACTTCGGGAAGGAGGGTATACTTCAATGTGCCAATTTCAGCCTTGACTTCATGAGCTGAATTCTCACTAATACGAGTTATATCAGTTCACATTTCCATTCAATGTTGTTTTCTGAGGCTAATAAATCTATCTTATGTCCAGGATACTCCAAGACACCAACGTTGCAGCTGCACCTATGAGTGTGACTGTGTGAGACGTATGAATCAATCCCGCTGCCCGCTGGTGTAGTGATCATATAGTGCAGAGACATTTTGTGTACCGCCCATATTACTGATGTAGAGAGATTTGGTATTGACGGGTTCAAGTGTCATACCTATAATCTTACTTGATAAAAAATTGACCATTTATATCAAATGAATTGAATACAATCTTACTTATCAATATGTAGATCGTTTATTGTGTAACTAGATTCTTTTATGTTGTAATGTAACTAGCAAAGTGGCCCGCTCGATGCGCGGGCTAGGATTTACAAATGTAATTTACATAGTCAATATCTTTGCCTTTTATTATGAGACCATATTATTTGATTTGTCTAAAGAAGAAATGGGACCAAATTGGGTATCATTTACAAAATGATCCTTTCGCAACATAACTTCATCTTGGATATATTTGTTTTATTTTTGACATTGGAATATATATGTCTCCAAGTAAGCATGTACCAGTAGCAGTGATTGGTGATCATAACAAAAGGGTGAGTATCTAGTATCCACTCACTGTGTGTAAGAAAATACCAATTCATGAAGTATTATGGTCGAGTACCTTGGTAATTGGTTAGAAACTTATCAGAAAACTTTTCCTCTAGTTCATCCATCTCATCCATGTGATATAACACCATTGATTGCAAACTTTCAAGAGAAATGATCATGTGTATATAAAAAATAAAACTACAAACTTGAGTTTACAAACCGAAGATAATAGAGTTGAACTGAAATGTTAAATAGATTTTCTATAAAACAACACAATGGAGAACAATAAAGTTTCAAACAGTCTCTCTCGTCGCATAATGTGGAGGATATTAGAATTTTATACCGATCAGTATTTTTGCTAGTGGTATTTTTCACATCACATAGGAAATGACATCTCTATTGTTGTAAGTATCTGAAACTGTATGAATTGCAAGATTGTAATTAATCAAGAACCTCTAACAATAGGCAAGAGATGTAGAACATTTGAATCATTTCTAAGCCCATCTCTTGCGTTGAGAGTTATTTAATGTTTTTTACAATTACATTTTTTCATAGGGAATGAACGTAATTAAGTGTTTGGACGCAAATAGGATGAATAGAAGAAAACTATTCGAACATCCAGGGTTGTAATAACATTCTTATCCTCCGAATACGATGTCATACTTTTTGCAACTAAAATGTATAGTCATACTTAGCATTATTTGTTGTTTACAACTGTTTTACCAAAACATTTTCTGTCCGTAAGTCTAATCATATACACATAGTTTGAATTTCTATCTTGCTCATCTTGTTTTTGCCTATTATCGTCGGCGAATTTCTGACACTGTAATTATCCATGAGGAATTGATCCTAGTGAATGTGGGTGTAGAGTGCATGTACAGTCTAAAATCCTGGATAATAATCATTGCAAATGTTAATTTATGTTCATATGTATTTGTATTACCATGGTCTTTCTAGAGATTTCATCTATAAAAATTGTATATTGCATGGAGATTTTGAAAAACATCTCCATGCCTCACCCGTGTCATTGGCTTGTTATTTTGGATTACCCCACATTGTTTTGTTATGACATATATATTAGAGAAGAACCGGAATTACATTGTTTGCACAATTAATATCATAATTAACATGATCTATTGCTTTTGGCTTTTATTATTGCCGAGCAAAATAGTTTTCCTTCGATCATATGAAACAACTTACACATGTATAATATTGGACTCGATCCATGCCTGGTGTCATGCTTGTCTTGCACCAGGTTTTGTACATGCATTTTATTTTCTTCCCAGATTAACAATTGTATTGTGCTTACAGATAGCAGCTGTGAACATAATCAGTGGTTGTACCAGTCAAAGAAGAAAACACCTAATCTCGGACGTGTGCCTTTACCTCGCTTTATATTGTCCACGGATCAATCGGTCTTGCATTGCATATTTTTAGGGTAATCTGTCTTGCATTGGATGGTTGCATGTACGGTGCATACAAAGGCAAGATTAAAATCTCAGACGCTGATATGCATGCACGTGGATGATAGAAACGGCCGGCCGAGGGAACCAAGTTGAATATTCTGAGTAGATACCTAAGCAGATACGTAGACTGGAACACGACGGCTGGTGGACATAGTAGATACCTGAGTTGATACATTGATCAGAATACGTAATGCATCGGCGGTGGCTGGACATCATACATAGTAGATCGGGCATCATACGTTCCTAAGATGATAAGTATTCCCTTCGTTCCTAAATATAAGTTCTTTTAGAGAATCCATTATAGATTACATACGAAGTAAAATTAGTGAACTTATACTTTAAATATACATCCAAATGTAGTCCCTTATCGTGAAACCTGCATAAAAGAATTATACTGATTTTGGAACGGAAGCAGTAGGTCAGAATACAACGACGGCGGTGGACATTATGCATACCTGACATGCTATTGGGATGGAGGCAACAAGTATTTATGCTCCATGTGATGGATGACTGGATGATCGGCCTCAGGGTACCGCGAGGCCAATGGGACAGGGATGACATCGTGCGTGGGGATATGCAAAGGGGAGTTCGTAACACTTTTTTTTTTAATCTTTTACACTTGAGAATGCATGGGTGCTATAAGCAAGCTAGGTTGGCTTTGGCCGTAGCGTTTTTATAGAGGAACGTGTTCATCATTTTTTATAGAGGACGTTCATTTGGTGTTCAAAAAGAAAAGATAGAACCACGAATGAAACGTTTTTCCATGTTATATTAAATAAAAATATATAATGGCAATGGTGGGTAATTTTTTTTACTTGAAATTCTATCTGATGGCTGTATAATTTTAGTCTATTAAAATAAGTGGTCCGATGTTTCTAATTTTTGTGCTAATTTTTAGCCTTTTATCTTTCTTGTGGTGACCCCGTCAAATATATATGGTGGTCAAGAATAATACATCTTGACCACCAAATCAGAATTGATGACAGTGATAACATGCTCACGGTAGCGGCAAGTTGTGAAGGTATCTGGAAAAAATTAGTTTACACTTGCGTACACTTTCCTGGATTATGGACGTGAGATCTATACATGTGTTGTATGTGCAAGGGTATGTGTATTATTTTTCTTCTATAAATTGATACGTGAAAGGTGGGTTTCTTTTCCCTAGATAAGTATGTGACAGATGCTACATAAAAAATAAAAAGGATACATGAGAGATGTGTAAGGCCCTGATGGATACGTGAGGGAGAATGGTTTTTTTTCACTTGGAAGATTGATACGTGAGGAATATTGCCTTCTTTTTTATCTTTCATGGGAGGATACGTGAGAGACAGGTTTTCTTTCCTGGGACACGTGAAAGTTAGAGTCCAATAGATTATAATGGCAGTGGTGGGTAATTTGTTGACATGCAATCTAATCTAATGGCTATAAAAACCTAATCTATTAAATTGACGGATGGATGTTTCTGATTATTGTGGTAATTTCTAAACTATTTCTCTTTTTTCTGGTTAACCCGTCAAGTACCTTTTATATATAAATAGATAGATGTGTTTTTTGCATCGAAAAAATGTAGTGTGTCTAATTATATGCTTACATACAACATCTCTGGAAACCATGTGTGCATTGCCATGTTTCTTAACTAGCTTTCAAGTCTATTTCCTTTATGAGCATCCAGGTCAATTTTTTATTGCTTTTCTTCGAAGTCACAATTTGACATAGATAAGCTACAACCCTTTAACCGAGGGTCATGGTGTTCGTATCTAACCATTAGGCTTCTTCTCTCACCTGCTTGTCTTCACTATAGCATGTCACTTTTGATGTGATGCCTTTGCCTCATATCCATCAAAATCTACTTTCTCAACACTCTTCTCCTATCTTCTTTTCCATCCCAATGATCTTGATAGCTCTCCACGCCATCACTCCTTTGGCGACAAATGACCTTGTCACATCAATGATCTAGGCCGCAAGAACTCGCAGCTTTGTTGTCAGATCACACAGTTATTCTTTCTTTGGTTATTAATGACCCCAGAGTTCTCTAGATAGCTTTTTCTTTGTGTGTACTTTTTACGGTAATTTCATCTTCTCCAGCAATAGATTATGTCTCATTCATCATGTGTTTGAGGTTGTTATTGTTTCACCATCACAATACAGAGGTCTACTTCAATGACTGCATGGGTCTTCTAGCGTCACCCAACCCACACCTCCTTGTAACAAATTGACCCCACAATTCCTCATGGTGTCTTGGTAGTAACTTGTGGTTGATGCCTAGTCCTTGCAATGGAATAGTCAAGATGATTGTGGCCCTTGAAAGACAGGTCTTTGGCATGGACTCTGATATCATGTTCTTGGCTATGCATTGGCACCGCAGATTTTAGTACTCATAAACGAGTCTATGGTAGAAAATCACCATACAACATCTTGCTAACCTATGTCCGGTGGCATCGGGACATGCTTCCCTTTGTACAAGATTGCGAACGTGATATTTGGTTATTTTTTATGTCATGCTTGATTTTGTATTAGAACTGCATATTTAGTGTAAAAATGCATCATGTACAATGAGAGTTATACACTAGGAGCACTGTGTTGAGATGCATTTCCCCCGAAAAATAAGATAACCTCGAGTTCTGCATCTATTGATGCACACATCATGATCCGGCCATTCATTATAATACTTCTCAATAGAAAAATATGAAGTGTAATAAATCATTGACAAGTAAGTGTTTACATTAGTTAATCAGAAAGACCTATTGTAGAAAGTTTCTTAGTAGTTAATTCAATAATCTTTTAGTTCTAAGTATGATTGAGGGGGACTATTGAAATGATGTGGTAACTACGTCACATGTTTAAGTTCGCCGGATATCTCTCGATTTTGATAAATCTTGTAGATCAAGGTAGCTAAACTGAATACTCAGCGCAAAAAAGAGTCAATACTAAAAATAAGATAGTTAAACATGATTGAATCCATGCCACTCTTACATGTCGTACAATGCCTCACCAGACCCTAATCCATCATTGTATTTTTGGATAAAAAAATACATTGCTATATATGATAGGCTGAGTTCGGAATGGCTTCATTCTCATTGTTTCCTAGCAACATTACTCTTATGCTTGGTTATATTAGGTTTGCCATGTGTGCTAATTTTTTTTGACAACCAAAACACTCACAACAGAATTAAATGATCACGTCGTTGGCATGTGATGTTTGGTGAAGCAATGATAATGCCTTGGCCACTACCCGCACACAACATTGGTCCCTAGCTGACCTCCTATAAAGAGCTAGCTTATTGCGTATGTAGCGGGATCACAATAAGGTCGTGTGTGTTTGAGGGGGGTGGGGGCTAATGGAGAAGGAGAAAGCCTGGGACGAGAGCACCAATGACGACTGCATACTGACATTTAAAAAAATGCGATATAGAGGGCGAATGGGATGTATTGGAAATTTGGGTTGGAGGCACATATTGAATCTGAGTCCATCAATGACGAATAAAACTAGCTAGCACACAACAAGAAGGGGCTCTCGTTACTTTCTAGGCAAACACATCAAGGATCTATGTTGTCAAGTCGGTGCGATCGAGTAAGGATGAGATCCAATCATAGGTTTTCTCAGTCAGTCAAGTCGCATATAAGAGTCTACACGCCTTCGTGACCATGGTGCAGTTTAACTACATGAATCACAAAGTACCACATTGACATCTGCAAGGAGCATGTCCCGAACAGCCTTTTGTTATTTATATCTGCAAGGAACAAGTTTTTGGAAAGGCATGGTGCAGTTTAACTACATGAATCACAAAGTACCACATTGACATCAAGTTATTATTTATTAATAAACAATTTTATTAATCATCACACCTCCTAATTTATACGAACATATATTACTACTATAGTTTCTCAATCCATTTTTTTCAGTAGTTTCTCAATCCATAGCTGCATTACTGGATTGCATCTGGGCGGCACGAGCTTTTTATTTCAGTTGAGGTGACTTCAGAGGTTTGACAGTTTGTGTCCTTACCAATGGATTCACAAATGCTCGGTGACCGTGACTGGGCTTCTATACAGTACATGCATAGAGAATAGGAAATTGTTGTATGCTGAGCTTGAGCCCTATTTCTCTCGGCCACCCTGGTAAATGGAGCCCAACCAACAGGTACCCAATCGAGTCCATTTTATACCCCATCCGGTCCTTTTTACTTCCTATATAAAATTTGTCTGAATCGAAACTTGTAAGTTTGATCATGTTTATATGAAAAAATAGCAACGTCTACAATACTAAAGTCATAAAATATAAAAATCAAATTGATGACACCTCTAATGATTTTGATTTGGTATGGTGATTATTAATACTTTTTCTATAAAGTTGTTCAAATTTTAAGATGTTTGACTTCAAACAAATCTTATATGCAGAGTAGAAAGGATCGGAGAGAGTACTATACGTAAAAGAAAATTGAAAGTAGCAGCCGACGGCACGGGGAGAGCAAAGCGGAGCGGAGCCATCGCCGGAGCAGAGGAGGAGGAGCGTCTGCCGCCGCCGGATCACTCTACAAAGTCCGAACCGTTCTCCTGCACCCTCGCCTGCTAGTACATTCCCCTCCCTCTTAGTCCATTTGTTGAACATATTATGTAGGCCTACACACATGTATATCGTAGGATAATCTCCTATGGGGCCCGCCTCTAGTTTCCTTGTATAGATGAGGTTGAGGGCTCCCCTTGTACATATATACCTGCGTTGTGCACCCGATCATAATCGAGAGTTGCATTGCCTTCCAACATGGTATCAGTTTCCTTCCCGATCCCACCCTAGCTTCCGCCTAGCCCTAGCCCTAGCCGTGCCGCCGCCGCAGCTCCCTGCTGCCGCCGCCACCTTCCCGCGCCACCGCCGCGTGCACCTATCCCCTTCCCCCCTCCTCCAACCGAACAACACCTAGCTTCCCCCTCCCCGATCGGCACCTCCCGTCCCGATCCACCCCCTGTCCCGATCGCCACAAACCCCACCTGAGCCCGATCCCCATTGAAGTCACCCGCGCCGCCGCTCCTCTCTGCCGCCGCGCCAAACCCCTCCACCTCCACCGATGGCCTCTCCACACTCCTCCTTCTCCATCCCATCGAACCCCTTCGACGGTCTGGCTCCTCCTCCGGTGGAACTCATCTGCGATCTCGACATCTTCGCTCGCGTGCCCATCATCCTGTACTCCACCAACTCCACCTACTACACATGGAAAACCTATTTCTCCCTCGTCTTCCCCGACTACCACCTCATCGACCACATTGACGGCTCCGTCGACACCAATCTCATGTCCACGAATGACGAATGGATGACCATCGATGCCATCATCACCCGCTGCCTGTGCCAAACCATCTCCAAGGAACTCTTCCACACCATCGTGTGCAACGAGGATGACGCGCAGACGTTGTGGGCGAAGCTGAACGGGCTCTTCACCGACAATGCCCTCCAGCGACGCGCAGACGGTCCCCAACCCGCCGGCGGCCTCCTATTTCCCGGTGCCACCCCAGCGGCCGGCCTACACCAACGAGCCGCCGCCCCTGGCAAGGATCGTCGCCGCGGGGGCCGCCATGGCAAGAAGGAGCAGCAGCAGAATGGTGCGGGGGGCGCCCCGCCAGCCGCAGCAGAAGCTTCCCCCGGCTCCTTGGGAGGCCGCGCTGAACACCTGGACCGGGGTGGTTCACGCGTACACGATGCCCGTGCCACGGGCCCCCGTGCCGGCTGGCATCCTCGGCACCCG
>LT934117.1:708197726-708245342 GCA_900231445.1 Triticum turgidum subsp. durum
CGCGCGCGCGTATGCCGCGCCCGGTGGCTACCCCGGTGCCGCGGCCACTGCCCTCCCGCCGGCACCTTGGGATCCGGCCCTCCTCGCGGCGCTTCACTCCGCTCCTACACACAACACATACATCGGGGGCAGCTCACATGACTTCCAACCCCGGTAATCACAACTCCGCATATCCAGTTCGTATCGCATGTCGTATCACTGTTGGGGATGGATCATCCCTTCCCATTACTCATGTCAGTCATGGTTCTTTTCCGTCTAACTCCATGCCGTTACATATGTCTAATGTCTTAGTTTCACCTGACTTAATCAAGAATCTTGTTTCTGTTCGTTCCTTTACACGTGAAAATCCTATAACTGTTGAATTTGCCGTAGTCGGTTTTTCTGTCAAGGACGCGCGTACCCGAATGGTACTCCACCGATGTTATAGCCCAGACAAGCTCTACCCTGTCCACTCCACCGCCACCACAACCTCCACTCCGGTCGCCCTCTCCGTCACTGTGGACCTTTGGCGTGCTCGGCTGGGACATCCAAACTCCGCCACCCTTCGTCATATTCTCAGGACTTTTTCATTCACGTGTAATAAAACCGATGATCATACTTGTCATGCTTGTCGCCTGGGCAAGCACGTCCGCCTTCCGTTTAGTGCGTCCTCATCGGTGGCATCGTATCTATTTGAGTTGATTCATAGTGACTTATGGACATCTCCTGTAGCTAGTAATACGGGTTTTTTATACTATCTTGTCATACTGATGATTTTTCGCATTATGTGTGGACCTTCCCATTGCGGAGAAAATCCCATGCACTCTTCGTTCTCACCACCTTTTATTCATATGTCGCTATGCAGTTTGGGCGTCCCATTCATGCGTTGCAGACTGACAACGGGAAGGATTTCGACAACATCGGGGTTCGCACCATTCTCGCCACACATGGCATGATTCTTCGTCTCACCTGCCCGTATACCTCCCAACAAAATGCTCACGCCGAACGGATTCTCCGCACTCTCAATGATTGTGTGCGCACCCTTCTCTTCCACGCTAACGTCCCGCCCCGGTTTTGGTCGGACGTTTTAGCCACCGCCTCTCTCCTTCTCAACATTCGTCCGTGTCATACTCGTGGGAATTTTGCACCACACCATCTTATCTTTGGTGCCGCCTCCTCCTATGATGATCTTCGTGTTTTGGGGTGTCTGTGTTACCCTAGCATCGCCTCCACCACACCACTCACAAACTCGCACCTCGCTCCATGGCATGCACCTTTCTCGGATACCCACCAAACACCAAAGGCTACCGTTGCTACGATCCGGCTTCCCACCGAGTCTTCACTTCACGACACGTTTACGTTGACGAGAGGTCTTTTCCTTTTCACCGGGTACCGCCGACGGACGATTCTTCATCATCACTTGTGCCTGCTGGTGCTACTCGCGGTGGCCGCTCCCGCGCGCTCGGGCCCCCTCCCGGCTTGGGGCCTCCCACCGCGCTCGGGACCCCCGCCGCGCTCGGTCCCGCTCTCGGCTTCGGCGCCCCTGCCGCGCCTGGGCCCTCGTCCGGGGCCTCCTCTTCGTCCTGCCCCACGGGTCATCCAGGGTCCACGGTGTCGGACCCGCCGCCTTCGACTGTCGCGCCAAGTTTGTCGGCCGGACCGGCCGCCTCGTCACCAGCAGCCACGGCACCTCCGACTCCCGTTGAGTCCGCAGCCCCGTTAGCGAGCGCATCTCATGCGCCAGATCCCGGCTCCTCGACGGCCTCGACGGTGATCCCGACGGGCTCTTCTTCAGCCTTGCCCTCGGTTAATCCTCTGTCGCCGCTTCCGCCGGCCCGCATGGTCACACGTCCTCGCGCAGGTATCCAGTGCCCTAGCACGCGTTCTCCGCGGACGAGTACCTCCTCACTGCCTCAACGTCCGCACCGTCACCTCACCCGTTGTCAGCTGGAGCCGCGCGTCGCAACCCGCATTGGCTCGCTGCAATGCAAGAGGAGTTCGACGCGCTGTTACGCAACCGCACATGGCACCTCGTCCCACGACCCCCCCCCCATGCCAACGTCATCACCGACAAGTGAGTCTTCCGCCATAAGACTCGTCCCGACAATCTCGTCGACTAGATGAACTAGGACGTGCATCATGATACTGAAGAAGGATGGTGGGAACACCAGCTCAAAACTGACAAGACATTGCGCCACATCACTCCTTAGCCTTGGTACGATTTCTGGATCGATCACCTTCTGAGAGATTGCATTGAGGAATGCACATAGCTGCACAATGGCTAATAGGACGTTTTCCAGTAGAAGCCCCCTCAATGCAACCGGAAGCAGTTGCGTCATAATCACGTGGCAGTCATGAAACTTTAGGTTCTGGAACTTTTTCTCTGGCATATTTATTATTCCCTTTATATTCGACGAGAAGCCAGTCGGGACCTTCATACTGAGCAGGCATTCAAAGAAGATTTATTTGTCTTCTTTCGTAAGAGCGTAGCTGGCAGGACCTTCATACTGCTTTGGAGGGATGACGTCTTTTTCGTGCAAATGTTGCAGGTCCTCCCGTGCCTCAGGTGTATCTTTTGTCTTTCCATACACGCCCAAGAAGCCTAGCAGGTTCACGCAAAGGTTCTTCGTCATGTGCATCATGTCGATTGAAGAGCGAACCTCTAGGTCTTTCCAGTAGGATAGGTCCCAAAATATAGATTTCTTCTTCCACATGGGTGCGTGTCCCTCAGCGTCATTCGGAACAGCTAGTGCTCTGGGACCCTTTCCAAAGATTACGTGTAAATCATTGACCATAGCAAGTACGTGATCACCGGTACACATGGCGGGCTTCTTCCGGTGATCTACCTCGCCTTTGAAATGATTCCCTTTCTTTCGACATTGATGGTTGGTCGGAAGAAATCGACGATGGCCCAGGTACACATTCTTCCTGCAGCTTCCTAGGTATATACTATCGGTGTCAAGTAAACAGTGCGTGCATGTGTGGTATCCCTTGTTTGTCTGTCCTGAAAGGTTACTGAGAGCGGGCCAATCATTGATGGTCACGAACAGCAACGCCTTTAGGTCAAATTCCTGCTCATCCCACGTACGTACACCATTTCCATTCCACAGCTGTAAAAGTTCTTCAACTAATGGCCTTAGGTACACATCAATGTCATTGCCGGGTTGCTTAGGGCCTTGGATGAGAACTGGCATCATAATGAACTTCCGCTTTATGCACATCCAAGGAGGAAGGTTATACATACATAGAGTCACGGGCCAGGTGTTGTGATTGCTACTCTGCTCCCCGAAAGGGTTAATGCCATCCACGCTTAAAGCAAATCATACGTTCCTTGGGTCACTTGCAAACTCATCCCAGTACTTTCTCTTGATTTTTCTCCACTGCGACCCGTCAGCGGGTGTTCTCAACTTCCCGTCTTTCTTATAGTCCTCACTGTGCCATCGCATCAACTTGGCATGCTCTCCGTTTCTGAACAGACGTTTCAACCGTTGTATTATACGAGCATACCACATCAGCTTCGCAGGAACCCTCTTCCTGGGGGGCTCGCCGTCAACATCACCAGGGTTATCTCGTCTGATCTTATACCATAATGCACTGCATACCGGGCATGCGTTCAGATCCTTGTACGCACCGCAGTAGAGGATGCAGTCATTAGGGCATGCATGTATCTTCTGCACCTCCAATCCTACAGGGCATACGACCTTCTTTGCTGCGTATGTACTGTCGGGCAATTCGTTATCCTTTGGAAGCTTCTTCTTTAATATTTTCAGTAGCTTCTCAAATCCTTTGTCAGGCACAGCATTCTCTGCCTTCCACTGCAGCTATTCCAGTACGGTACCGACCTTTGTGTTGCCATCTTTGCAATTGGGGTACAACCCTTTTTTGTGATCCTCTAACATGCGATCGAACTTCAGCTTCTCCTTTTGACTTTCGCATTGCGTCCTTGCATCGACAATGACCCGGTGGAAATCATCATCATCAGGCACATCGTCTGGTTCCTCTTGATCTTCAGCAGCTTCGCCCGTTGCAGCATCATCGTGCACATCGTCTGGTTCCTCTTGATCTTCAGTAGCATCACCGTATTAAGGGGGCACATAGTTGTCATCGTACTCTTCTTCTTCGCCGTCTTCCATCATAACCCATATTTCTCCGTGCCTCGTCCAAACATTATAGTGTGGCATGAAACCCTTGTAAAGCAGGTGGGTGTGAAGGATTTTCCGGTCAGAGTAAGACTTCGTATTCCCACATATAGGGCATGGACAACACATAAAACCATTTTGTTTGTTTGCCTCAGCCACTTCGAGAAAATCATTCACGCCCTTAATGTACTCGGAGGTGTGTCTTTCACCGTACATCCGTTGCCGGTTCATCTGCGTGCATTATATATAATTAAGTGTGTCAAAAATCATTACAGAACATCATGAATAGATAATTAAGTGACCAAATTAATAGAAGTTCATCATCACATTAAAACCAAAGTACATACATAGTTCTTATCTAACAACATAAAGCTCTGCAGAGCATCTAAATTAATTAAACCATACATTGAAACTATGTAAAACATTTCAATGCGAAAACAAATGCGATCATAATCGCAACCAAGGTAACAACTGATCCAACGGCATAATGATACCAAGCCTCGGTATGAATGGCATATTTTCTAATCTTCCTAATCTTCAAGCGCATTGCATCCATCTTGATCTTGTGATCATCGACGACATCCGCAACATGCAACTCCAATATCATCTTCTCCTCCTCAATTTTTTTTATTTTTTTCTTCAAGAAATTGTTTTCTTCTTCAACTAAATTTAACCTGTCGACAATAGGGTCGGTTGGAATTTCCGGTTGGACAACCTCCTAGATAAATAAAATCTATGCCACGGTAGTCGGCATAATTTTCATAAACAAGAAATGAACCAATAGTTATGAAAATATAATATATACCACATCCGAATCATAGACAGGACGAGGGCCGACGGGGGCGGATACCAAAACCATCGCACTATATAAGATGCAATAATAAAAGTAAGAAAATAATATAAGTATCTATCTAAACATACAAGTAAGAATATTTTTACTTTCAGAAAGAAGTTAAGAACAAAAGGCTCACCACGGTGGTGCCGGTAATGAGATCGGCGCGGGCGATCGACGACGGTGAACATGGAGACGGGACGTGACAGACCGCTAAACTAGACAAATATTAAGGAAAATGGAGTTTGGAGGTCGAGCTTGGAGATGAGAAAGTTAAGTAGTGTGGCTCGGGCATTCCATCGAACACCTCGTATGCATAGGAGGTGAGCTAGAGCACCACAAAGCTCTCCAACGGCCGGGCAGAAAAACAGAGCAGTGAAGTGCTCTGCTCGCGGGCGAGGGGTATACATAGGCAATTCACTGGTCCCGGTACGTGACATGAACCGGGACTAAAGGGCAGCCTTTGGTCCCGGTTCAAGCCACCAACCGGGACCAATGGTGGTGGGCCAGGAGCGAGGCCCATTGGTCCTGGTTCGTTCCACCAACCGGGACCAAAAGGTCCAGACGAAGACGAACCGGGACCAATGGCCCACGTGGCCCGGCCGGCCGCAGGGGCCCACGAACCGGGTCCAATGCCCCCATGGATCCCGGTTCTGGACTGAACCGGGACTAATGGGCTGACCCGGTCTGGACCATTGCCCCCTTTTCTACCAGTGAATCCCTAACTGGCATTGTGATTCTACCAAGAGCACTCTGACTACTATTCTAGTTACCATTATTGTCATAGCAGGGAAAACCTAGTCAGCGTAGGGCACTACCATGAACACCCAGACTAGCACTTTGATTCTACTAGGAACACCCTAACTACCAATCTAGCATCTTGTGATAGCAAAACAACCTAATCAGTGTAGGGAAGTAGCATTAACACCCTAAGTAGGCAAATTATATGGCTCTGAATCGATTGGATTCGACTCGACTCAAATCCAATCCAATTTATTTGGAACCAAGCAAGAAGAAACTAAATACTAATGGGGGAAGGGGGAACAAATACTTACCAAAGTGGTTGTCAGTGAAGGTAACGCCGGCTGCGGATCAAACCTTACAGGGAATGTTGGAATAATCCAAACATATGATAGCTATGATTAGGTAAGTTTGATTAAAACGTTGTCTGGTTGGACATTGCATGACACGTTCGAATAGTAGTACCTAGTATTTGAGTCTATACGTATAGAAGTTGGAGTTGGACTCATGTTAGGCTTGTGATCAAGCTTGCCGGTGATTAGTTTAGGATAGCGATCATCCTAGAACGCAAATAGTCACCGATGATAAGAAAGCGATGAGGGTTCTGTCGGGTAATTGTCGTTCGGCGGAACAACCTGGAGGAGGGCTACGGGTTGTAGTCAGTAATGCACTGGTGATCGATGATGGTTATGGAGCTGCCGAAGTTGCGACACCGAGGAAATCATCGAGATCGCCATTGGAGGGTGCAAGGTGGAGATGGCGAAGTTGCGAGCCTCATCAAGATGTGCCCATGAGTTCTTTAAGGTGCGTCCAAGAGCTCAGATGTGTGAGTCTTCTGCTGCAGTTGAGATGCGTCACTGGCGGAATAGGGACCGAACGACATGAATGACCCGGCCATTGGGGGTATAAAAATCCCTGGGCACGACCACCATAGTCGGCACCGATGGGCTTCCCTAGGCCGCCACAACAAACATGCTCCTCTCCGCTGCCATACCTATCGGCATGAATGCATCCGATGGGTCAATGGTCACTGACTGCAGCCTGGTGTGCAGACAGGGGACAATGCCTAGATAGCCGACAATGGATCAATGCCGGTTCGGGTTAGGCCGGTCACCCACCAGTCTAGGATGGGGTTGCTACCGACTATGATTGAAGTAGGGCGGCATTGTTGAGGGTCTGCCATCGGATAGCATGAAGAGGTGGTGAGAGAGTGGGAGCGTGGTGTGAATGGGAGTGGGCTCTGATGAGAGAAAAGGGCGGAGTTATTAGACGACGTGTTGTCTCAAACGCTTTCCAATGCGTGCAAGCGAGAGTGACACATGGCTCGAGCATGCATGGCTTGCGAAAAACAGTCGAATCGACTGTTCCCCATCAACTTGGCCCGAGACTATTTTAAGTTCCATGCGGACCGAGAAACGCATGCATACCAGCCTACCAAATGCCCCAGTTTTACACCGCGCGGCCCTTGTTGGGCTGCATGCAGCCTACAAAACATGCCTAGGGGAGTCTTATAGGATGAAAAGACGTTGTTCTGATCCCATGCTCATGTGAGCTCGGATGAACAGTAAAACCAAAAAAAATGAAAAAATCCAAAGGAATTTGCTTGATATATTGACAAATGTTTTCATAGCTTGCAAAACTTCAACAGCAGATGGACAAAATCGATGCTCCAAAATGCGTTTGAAAATAACATTTTGGAGCATCGATTTTTTTCCAGATTTTTCACGATTGTCATTTGGTGTTGAAATTTTGCAAGCTATTAAAACATTTGTCATTGTTTCACACAAAAAAATAAGGATTTTTTTGATAAAAAACATTTTGTTTTTAATTTACTGTTCACATGAGCTCGGGATCAGAACAGTCGTGTCCTCGGAGAACACCAATAACAAACAGGATGGATGGTACCATCGGTCAGATAGTGCGGTCTCATGGAGGAATGAGACGTATTTGGAACTAGCAGATCGGAACAAACCAAGGCTCTTATCACTTTCCATGCAAACACATAGTGACTTTGTGTTACCAAATGTGTGTGATTCAAGCCTAGCCAACAGCTGGTCGTAGATGCAAACCAACCTGTGGTTGGATGTTTAGAGCGCTTGTGTCTGTACTGATGTTCAAAAAAAGAAAAAAAAAACAGCTGACCGTAGATTGCATCCGTCAAGTTACATAAGACTGGATCTAACCACGTCTCAGTATTCTACTCTTTTTCTTGCGGGAAAACTTTCAATCTATTCATTTTTAATAATGATAATATAACGAACATGATAAATAATGAAAAATTACATCTGATCCATAGATCCACAATCAAGTGTTTATGTTTAGCTCAAACCTGACTTGTATTTACCAGCGTGCGAAATGGAGCCCCATCCAAATCATTTTTTCTATTAGAGAAAAAATAGTTCTAAAGTTCTAAAGAGCCCCTTTCTCCATCCATACATATGTCATATGTTTGCCCCGTTGTAAATTGTCCTCGGGGAAAGAGATCCAGATCACATTGCTCGGTCGGATCCTAAATCACCTCGGCCTAATTTAAGAACTCAAATAACTGGTTGGATAGGCGAACTGATTGATTGGTCGAGTAGGTTTGGTGAAAAAGGAGCATGAGCCCTCAACGACTAGTGTGGCCAGAACTCTATCATGAGTAACTCCACTTTCATTTCATACGGGGGTCTTCACGTACCACGCAAAATTGTATGCGGATCTCGTTGGACACTATTAACGCCTCACTAATCGGATTTCGAGCCTTCAATAAAAACTGGTCTATTTTCTTTAGTTTGTATATACTAACAGACCAAATAGGAGTGCTAGCATCCACGCCCTTTTTAATCATATGTTCGTGTTGTTCCCTTGCACTCTCACCTGAACCCTAGTTTCCCCCTTCCCTCCTACAATTGATCCTCTATTTGGTATCCTGTTGTGTGTTTGTCCTCGTGGTAAAAGAGGGCAGTCACATTGGTAGTTCGCACAAGAAGGTTCCCATACTTATATATGCCATGAGTCGTATGAATGTCAGCAACTACGCCACTCATGGTAGAATTAAATGATCACAATTGTTGGCATGTGATGTTGGGTGAAGCAATGATGATGTCCTAGCGACACACAACGTTGATCAATCGGTGACCTCCTATAAATAACTAGGTTATTCCTCATGCAGATGGATCACATTTAGTTGTAAGGGAGACTGGTGGAGGATGGCAAAGCATGGGAGGTGAGCACCAATAACAAGTAGGATGAATGACGCCGCCCATCCCACAGCATGATCTAGCGGCGGAATGGGATGTATTGGAAAACCGAGCCAGAAGCACAGAAAGAAGCACGGCGCATCCCCATGCATTGGAACTAGCACCTATTGAACAAGCCACGACCATTATTACTTTCCTGCCAAACAGATAGGACTCTATGTTGTCAATTCAGAAAGTAAAGTATGATCTTCTATGCCACTGTGCACATGTTATCCTGAATGGTTTCTAGTAGAATTCGCAAAGTATTGGTGACAATAGATCCACAAAGGTTTCTCGACCATTGCTCGGCGGGAGTTCGAAGCATACTCTGTTAGCAATTGGGTTTCCACCTAGCAGCAGATGCACAAATTTCCTCCCCAAGCATGACCCTGCCGCCCGCCAGCCGTCGCGGCTGTGGGCGCCATGCTCGCAATGGTCCTCCTCATCACAGTAGCTGCCCTCTTTCGCCCGGACTACCTCCGTCTGGCGCTCCTCCGCCACCTGGTTCTCGCTGCGTCCTTCGACCTGAGTTCCTCCTCTTCCATGGGGAGTTTTTTCCTCAGATTGTGTGGTTTCTTTTGACAGGGTTTCTCGTATGGGTGAAACAACACTGTTTTCCAAGTCCACAGGGTAATGCAGTGCGGTTCATTTCTTGCTGCAGCCCCTAGTGACACGCAACAGCTAAAAGGCTTTAGCGCCTTGTAAGGCTACAAGGACCAAAAGGAGTCGTCCGAAAGAGGATGCAGATGGATTTATTTATCAATGTTTTACAGAAATAGCAGGAGCTGTGCCATACAAAAATATATTTATATGTAGCTAATTGCCAACCAGCAGCTGCGGATGACATACAACAGAAAACAAACTATCTAGCGAATAAAATGATGTGTTATAGAAAGTGTCGGATGCAATAATCAGATGAACATTCATGACCAGCATGCAGGGATGACAATGCTAGTTTGGAGAATCAAGATTATTAGCAGGTCGCTCAGCTGCTGACAACACCTTGGTTACTTGCTGCATCGTCGGACGGTGCGATGGATCATGCTTTATGCACGGAACAGCGATGGCGACCACTTGAAATATCTTAGTTGCGACCTCAGGTTCAGGGAGTGGGAGCTGGGTGTCCATCATTTTCTCAGTTGATGTACTTTTGTTGTTGTTGTCCATGGACGAAAGGAAATCACCTGGATGATGTCCCATGAACAGCTCTAGAACAAGTATCCCAAAGCTATAAACATCGCACTTCTCCGTCGCCCTTGTTGTGTATGCAAGCTCTGAAACAACAACAGCACTATAGAGTTAAAACATAGCGAGGTACTTGAAACAATGATAAGATTATTGATGTAACCAACATAGATATGTAATTTAACCTGGGGCAAGATATCCTTTTGTCCCTGCTACACTTGTGCAGTTCGATGCATTGACATCTAGTATTTTTGCAAGACCAAAATCTGA
Organism: Triticum turgidum subsp. durum; assembly: GCA_900231445.1. Classification (NCBI taxonomy): domain Eukaryota; kingdom Viridiplantae; phylum Streptophyta; class Magnoliopsida; order Poales; family Poaceae; genus Triticum; species Triticum turgidum. The sequence continues at coordinate 708,208,094 of LT934117.1, forward strand.
GATGCGGGCTATAAATTCCAGGTCAAGCAAAACATTGTTGCTTGTTATATCTCGGTGGACTATCGGTGAGAAGCAGTCATGATGCATGTAAGACAAAGCATGAGCAACATCCCAAACAATATTTAACCTCCTCGGCCAATCCAATTCAACTGCAGTTTCTGTACCCTCCAAATATTTTGATAAGCTTCCCCTATCCATGTATTCATACACAAGAAATCTTCCTTGGGTTGCAGAGCAGTAACCAAATAACTCAGCAATGTTGCGGTGTCGAATATTTATCAATGCACATATTTCACGGCTAAATTGCTCATTATCTTCAAGCATATGGATCTTTTGCACTGCAAACAATTCACCTGTTGGTAACTGGACTCGGTAGACTGATCCACTCCCTCCAGATCCAATGCAATGAGCATTGTTGAAATTGTTTGTGGCATCAACTATTTTCTTGTACACATTCTTCCCGTCATAATTCCAGATGGCGAACATCTTAGTTTGTTGTGACCCATCTATAGTTTCTGTCTTGATTTTCTTCTTTTTGCACTGCCATGTTACCAGTGCAATGACAAACACAAAAGATGCAATATAGGCTATTATAGAGAGTAATATAGCTCCAGAATTTTTCCCTCGTTCACAACTTCGAGGAAGATCACAAGGGGGCAAACCTCCACACAATTTCTTATTAGGCCTGAACCATTTGATTGGAGCCGCTTCAAAGAACCTAGTATGTGGCACTGACCCTTCTAATTTTTTGTATGACATATCCATGTATAGGAGGTTGTTCATGCTCTGAAATGATGGTGGAATGCTGCCGTTCAGTGCATTGTGAGAAAGATTCAAGGCTTCCAGCATAGTAAGACCACCGAGTTGACTTGGAATAGCACCATCAATTGAATTTTCACTTAGATCCAACAAATCATGTAGGTTTACCAACATCCCTAGTTCATTAGGAATTGTACCATTGAAGTGATTATGGCTCAATTTTAGGAAGTGAAGCTTCAAACAATGCTGAATTGATCCTGGTAACTGCCCAGTTAGGTTGTTTGATGATAAATCTAGATACTCCAGATTTCTCAGTGATCCAATTTCTACTGGCAAATGTCCCTGGAGCAAGTTACCAAAAAGGCTCAAACCGAACAACATCGTTATATTGCTGATTTCTGGAGGAATTTGTCATTCAAGCTTATTTGATGAAACATCAACTATCCCCAACCAAGATAATTTCCCAATATTTGATGATATTACTCTGGTTATATTGTTTTTTGATGCATGTAGCACTATAAAATTGTAGCACTCACCCCAACGATGAGATAGTATACCAAATAGTTTATTTGAACTCAATATAGACAAGATTTGGATGAGCTCCCGTCTCAGTGATATTTCCTTCGAGGTTATTCCTTTCAAGTCGAATCCTGACTAGGCTTGTACAACTTAGCAAGCTTGATGGCAAGGGTCAAATTTCGGTTTTTTTTTAGGGAAAGGACAGTTTATTTGAACTCAATATATATAGGATGTTACACTATTACATTTTTACACACAAGTTCCTCCCCAACCCAGACAAGTTTGGGTTAGGTATGGAAGGAAAAGTTGCTGTCCTTAGTGTAGGTCAGAAATAAAAGAGGAAATAAAGGCAGGGTGAGCACCCTTAGTCCTATGTTGGAGGAGGCTAAAATCCTGCTTAAACCTTCTTAACCAGCTATCCATGCTTGGAGTGATTCTTCTGAAATGTTTATCATTTATTTCCTTCCACAGACTCCAAGCAGCCACCACGAAGATGTCAAAGAGAGCGGGCGCCCCCAAGATTCTTTACCGTGTTGGAGAAGTTGGAGGCGGCAGGTGAAAGAGGGCCAATAAACACCAAGTTTTTGCCACCAGGATCGGCTAAACGGGCAAGTGAAGATCATATGATCCACCGTCTCCTCAACAGGGGTGCCACAAAGCAAATAGCTGTGATCAACTCCAATATCATAGTGCCGACGCTTGAGCATGTTATGCGTGTTTAATCTATCATTCAAGAGACCAAACGGTCAAATTTTGTAACTGACCTCCGGCAAAAAGACCAAACGGCAAGGAATCAGAGAGGTTGTTAAAACCAAGCTGCAGTTGAACTAGACTCATTAGCTTGCCAATTCCTTAAGGAATAGATCTAGAGAGTTGGTTCTGTGCAAGGACTAACTTGGTGAGCTTTTTCAAACTTCCTAAGTTGTTTGGGATGGAACCTGATAGTTTGTTAATATTAAGATACAACTTTTCTAAGTTCACAAGGTAACCCAATTCTCGTGGAATTTTCCCCGAAAGTTTGTTGTGATAAAGGCTAAATGTGTTGAGTTTTGTCAGATTCCCTATGGTGATTGGGATAGAACCTGAGAGTGTGTTTAAACTAAGAGACAACTTTTCTAAGTTCACAAGGTAACCCAATTCTCGTGGAATTTGCCCCGAAAGTTCATTGTGATAAAAGCTTAATGTATTGAGTTTTGTCAGATTCCCTATGGTGATTGGGATAGAACCTGAGAGTGTGTTTAAAGTAAGATCCAAGTTTTCTAAGTTCACAAGGTAACCCAATTCCCGTGGAATTTGACCCGAAAGTTCATTGTGATAAAGGCTTAATGTATTGAGTTTTGTTAGATTCCCTATGGTGATTGCGATAGAACCTGCGAGTGTCTTTGAACTAAGATCCAAGGTGTCTAAGTTCACAAGGTAACTTAATTCTCGTGGAATGTGACCAGAAAATCTGTTGCCCCCACTAGTAGAAAACGGAGCTTTAATACCGGTTCATAAGGGCCTTTAATACCGGTTCTGCAACCGGCACTAAAGAGTGGAGACTAAAGGCCCCCCCTTTAGTACCGGTTCGGCACGAACCGCCACTAAAGTCCCACCACGTGGCGTGAGCTCGCGCCGTGGTATGGGGGACCTTTAATACCGTTTGGTGTTACCTACCGGTACTAAAGGTTTTTTTTTGAAAATTTTGAAAAAAAAATATTTTTTTTCGATTTTTAATTTTCTGAATTATTTGATGATTTAGTCTCTAATCGCCCCTCTTAAATACTCAAGTGTGGATCACTCATTCCAAATCGTCTAACTTCCCGACTGCTCACCCATCCTCTCACTCCCCCAGCCTGAGCACGCTTAACTTCAGAGTTCTATTCCCCCTACTTTCCAAGTCTGCACTTGTTGTTTTCCTAACAAATGTAAGCTGTAAATCCTATTAACCCTCAGCAGTTTAGCTTGAGCATTAGGTCACACGTTTCACCGTTTGAGTTTGAAACTATTATTCTAAAAAACAGTAATTATTTAGTAACACTAATATTTCTTAAATAAGTTTGACCACAGTTTGACCATAGTTTGACCTGATTTGACCAAAATTCAAAAAATTGAAATAATTATTTAGTAGCACTAATATTCTTGAATAAGTATGTAGTAACATTAATACTTCTTGAATAAGTAGTTTGACAATAGTTTGACCAGATTCAACCAAAATAAAAAAAACTTAAATTTGAGCATATCTTTTTCTCCTTTTGGAATTTGAGGATTCTAAAAAATTGCAAACAGGCCGTAGGCTGTCAAATCGGATGCGGATTTTCGTGCTGAATTTTTTGATATATTATACATTTTTTCCGACATTGTATGCAAAAGTTATACCGTTTTACATTTTCCCTGCACTTTTTACAAAACATGTTCAAATTTAAGTTTTTTTATTTTCCTAACTATTAGATGTAGTAATATAACTACATCTCGAAGAATTTTATTTTTTGAATTTTTTATCATTTTCTTTTGTATTTTTCAAAACTGAAATGGCGATATACTGCAGTGGGGGGGGGGGGGTAGAGATTGAAAATTGCCCTTTAGTACCGGTTTGTGTCACGAACCGGTACTATAGGTCAAACCCCTTTAGTACCGGTTCGTGGCACGAGCCGGTACTAAAGGTTAGCCCTTTAGTACAGGTTTGTGTCACGAACCGGTACTAAAGGTGATTGCGGGGGCCCGGCCTGACGCCAGCCTGCCACCACGTCTTTAGTACCGGTTCGTGGCACGAACCGGTACTAAAGGTTCAAAACGAACCGGCATTAATGCATAGCCATTCGAACCGGCACTAATGGTACCATTAGTACCGGGCCAAAATCGAACCGGCACTAATGTGTCTCACATTAGGTCGTTTTTCTACTAGTGCCCAAAGAAGTAAGATAGTGAGCTTCACTACTAGGGAAAACCTTAGACACAGAAATATAGCAACAGCGCGGGTCAAAAAACTGCGCTAGTGCTATATAGCAGTAGCGACCAAATAAAAACCGCGCTACAGACACAAACTTAGCAGTAGCGCCTGTTGTAGAGAAAGCGCTACTACTAATATTCCCATTGGCAGAATGCTAGGCTACGAATAGTAGTAGCGAGCTTAACAGAAACGCGCTACTGCTAGAGCACAGTTAGCAGCGCGTTTCCTAAGAAGAGCACTACTACTAACGGAAATAAAATAAGATGATAAACAAATAGAAATTTAAATGAAAATGAAAGAAATAGAAAAAGGAGAAAGGGAAAAATAAAATGTAAAGCAAAATAAATGAAAAAGCGAAAAATCGGAGGAAGGCATAGCAGCAGCGTTTGTTTGTAAGAGACGCTATAGCTAACGTAGCTGCAGCGCGTGTCCTAGACCCCCGCTATAGAAACAGAATAGGAAATTAGCTATAGCAGCAACGCGTTTTGAGGAAAGCGCTATAGCTAACTTAGCTATAGCGCGTTTTGCGAAACGCGCTACCGCTAAGTTTGACTTAGCCAAAAAACCATTTACCCCCGGCCACCACTTCCCCCAAATCCCTCAAACCCACCCTGCGCGCGCGCCGCCGTCTCCCTGATTCACAGTCGCCCCACACTTCGCCGCCGCCGCCGACGCCACCAGAGCCGTGCGCCGTCGACGACACCGGAGCCGCCCCCAACGCCACGGAGCCGCGCGGCCTCGTCAACGCCACCGGAGCCGCCGTCGACTCCACCTTCCTCGCCGTCACCGAAGACGCCCCTGCCTCCCTCGCCGTCACCGGAGACGCCCCTGCCTCCCTCGCCACCACACTGCCTCCGTCGCCACCACCGGAGCCATCATTGTAAGCCCCCACCCCTCCTCTCTCTCTCATGCATAGGTTAGCCAGTTTAATTAGGTTAATTATCTAGGTTAGGGCAAAAATTTAGTTAGGGCATTGACAGAGAAGTAGTTAGGTTAACAAGTTTAATTAGGTTAATTATCTAGGTTAGTGCAAAAACTTAGTTAGGGTTTTGACAGAGAACTAGTCAGGTTAACTAGTTTAATTAGGTTAATTATCCATGTTAATTACTGCAAAAATTTATTTTAGGCTTTGACAGAGAACTAGCTGCGTTAACTAGTTTAATTAGGGTTAATTATCTAGGTAAACTAGATTAACTAACTAGGTTAAATAGGTAGGTTAATTAGGTTCGTTGGATTAAGAAGCTAGGTTAAGTAGATTGGCAAAGGTTTTTGATTTTTCAAAAGACCACTATTTTTCAAGGAAAAGAATTTAGGCAAATTTTATTTTTCATTGAAGTGGTCATGTTATATCTTTTCATTGAAGTTGTTCGATTGTGCCCAAGTGGTGGCTTTGTTGTTTCCAGGGAATGATGCTGAGTGGCCTATGTTTTGCCGGAATGTTGATTCATTTCTGTTCCGGCAAATTTCAAGTTCTTGATTTGTCCACTTTTTAGCAAAGGTCATGCCGAAATTTCCCGTGAATTTCGGCATGACTTGTGCTACAAACTAGGACATATCGAGTGCCCGGGATTTGCCGCACGAGGAAGGAGTCAACATTCCTGCAAAACAATAGTCCTTTTTTATGTCATTATTCATTTTATTAGGTCTAGAATTAATTGACTAGATTTAATCATAGGAAACATGGCTAGCAACGATGAAGGACAGGGTTCTGGTGATTGCGACGACGTCTACCGGGCGGCAGACGAATTTTTTAGCTTTACCGACGATCAACAGATGTTGTTGCTGGGCCCACTGGTGGCATCGAGGACTGAGACCGACACGCAAACTGGTGCTGAGACCGATACGCAGACCGGTGCTGAGACTGACACCGGCGCTGAGATTCAGACCGGCATCGAGACCGGCACTGAGACCGGTGCTGCCTCGGGGAGCGGAGCCGGTGTAGAACCGAAAGCAAAGAGGCAACGGGTTCCTAACAACTCAGGACTACTAGACTGGTGGTCACGGAGGTGGACAACGGCAATTTTGAGCCAAAGGCGCCCGAGGAAGCGCGCGCGTGCTACGGCAATCAAATAGGCTGCATCATACGGATAACCGCCACCATCAACGATGAGAATCTAAAGAAGATAGAAAATATGAGGAGCTCCCTCCTAAAGAAGTTTCACCAGATATTCTTGTTCCCGAGCTGGAATGAGAAGGATTATGAAGATCCAGACAATGACCCGGCAATGAAGAAGATAAACAAACATGCCATGACCAAGTTTAGCAACGCGTTGGCCGCCTGGAAAAATCGAGTGAAAGCAAAGATCAACTACGGGGAACCCTACTCCGAGATTGTAAAGGTTAGTCCGACAATCAGGGAAGAGCAGTTTCAAATATTCAAGGAGGTTTGCGAGGCCGAAGCTGCCAAAGAAAAGTCTAAGTACATGAAGGGGCTTCAAAAGAGGAACATTGGGACCCACCACCTCGGAAGCCGTGGTTACGGCGGAAAGAGGTCCAAATGGGCCAAGGAGGACGCGGAAGCCGTGAGTCTAGGCATCCCAGACCCCTTGGCGGATTTCACCGTCCCGCAGGAGCGTGACGTCCTGAGGGCCCGCCACCGTTGGGACCCACTGAAGAAGGTTTATGAGAAAACACCGGTCATTACGGAGTTCATGAGACTGCTGGTAATTTTAGTTTCTGATCAATTCGACTGCACACGTTAGTCATATTTGTAAACGATCCTTGTGCCTTTTGCAGAGAGAGCAACACCGGATTGCGGCTGAAAGCGACTCGCCGTCTGAGGCATTGGCGAGGCCAAGTGGGACACTCCATTCAACCGGGCGTTGAACATATTGAAACGACAACCGGTGGATACTCGACCGTCGTATGGACGCGTGCACGGTGTCGGAGACGGCGCCACGTGGAAGAAGTACTACCGTGAGACCACGGAGGAGAAAAAGGAAAGACGGAGGTTAACTGAAGAAAGCATCGACAAGAAGGTTGAGATTGCGGTTGAGAAGAAATCATCTCAAACAGTCGCAACAGCGGTAGCTGCCGCAAAACAGGCGATTGCAGATATATCTACTTCCTTGGTGACGGGCGTTCACACTTGGACAAGGGAAAATCCAAAAAAATGCAGAGGACTTTCCCCTTGCTGACTTCTTGGCAGCACATGCTCCCGCACCGGCTCCCGCACCGGCTCCCGCACCTGCTCCCGCACCGGCTCCCACACCTGCTCCCGCACCGGCTCCCGCACCTGCTCCCGCACCGGCTCCCGCATCGGCTGCCGCACCGGACATGCTCGGTGGTGCCTCCTCTTTGGCTGAGCTCGACGCCCTCACGGTATCTTCCACATCGGCCCCCTTCAATATAAATGTATAATCTCCCGTTTTCGTTGCCTTTCGGATGTCTCACGTCGCAGACTTTTATTTGTAGGCCGACGAAACCCCGTGCACCATATTGTACACCATCGGCGAACAGAAGGTGGACGTGGGGAAGGGGACGATAATGGAGCCGAAGGAACCATTGTTCCACAGCCGGTCGATCCCCCCGAACGTCTTCAAGGTTTCCGTGGCCAGTGTCAAACCGGGCCACAAGAATTTGCCTCCTCTAATACTAGTGGGGGATGACGACGAGACCCCGCGGCGGCTTGGTGATTGTTGCAATGGGTGGGTCCTGTTGTGGCCAAAGAGTCTGCTTCGTCTGGAGGCGGCCGGGAGCACACCCACGAGCACGCAGCCTCAGCAAGGTATGAACATCAACACCCCACCTACCCAATTAGCGCCGGGTGTCGGGTTGGGTGATAGCGGACGGGGTAAGCATGTGGCTCCATTAGAGGCTGATGACGTCGCCATGGATGAGGATGAGGATGACGATGGCGCTGAACAGTATGTCTATACTGGCACCTCCTCAGGGTTTGAGCATCATGAGTCGGTGCCTGAATTACCGTCTCAACGTGTTATTGACGACCATCCGGTGGTAAAGAAGCCTAGGAAGAGAGGGAGGAAAGGCAAAAAAGTTGATTCTATGATCCAGCCGCCTCAGCAGCCTCGGCTTCGGGACCGTGTAGATATCCCCGATGCGGATAAATGGCATATCCCCGATCGACCAATCCTACCTGAAACAGCGCTACGGGCCAGATTCGGCGATCTAAGGAGACTTCATGACGATGTGCTGCGGGTAGAGAAAGGCCTCATCGCCTCGAAAGATCCAGGATACCCACTCTACGTGGTTAACGTTCCGCAGCAAATGTTGTACGTCAAGGGCTTCCCCGCGGATAAGTTCTTCCTCCGATTTGATTACATATTCGACATGTTTCACGTGAAGAAGCTGGATTTTACTTTTGTCCGCCTTTATGCCTTGCACATGAGCTACATCATTGGGGTTGAGCAGATAGCTCATATCTGTGTCGCTGACCCGTACTACATGCACGAGGCCTTCTTGGGAGTCTGTGCACAGCATCGTGAATACGCGAGGGATTACATCGTCAGTTTCATGCTCGCCAATAAGGACAAGGAGGCGATTCTCGTGCCTTATCATCCCGTGTAAGTCATCCGCGCTGCTATCCTTCCTTCGATTTCAATAATTCATTTGCACGGTGGAGGCTAATTAATTTGAGGTGTACTTATTTTGCGCAGCGGCGGGCGCGCCGTCCTCATCATCCTCTACCCCCGATTCTCCCACGCTCTTTACTTGGACTCGTCGAAGAACATTCACAAAAAGGATTACACCTACATTAAAGATGTTCTCGACAGTGCTATGTTTTACTACCAAGCAAGGGGTGGAGAGGTTAGGGTCAAGAAGAGAAGGGGCGGCAGGCTCGCCTTCAACCATAAGACCGACTTCTGCTGCATCCAGCAACCGAATGATTCTCTTAATGATGGATTCTATGTCCTACACCACATGCTGGAGTACCGACGGGATCACCAGAACCTTCACATGGCACCTAGATCTAGCGATGCCCATATTCTGCAATGGGCAAAGGACATAGGAGATATCGAGGATCATCGACTTCGAGCTGAGTTCTATAACATCCAGTGCGAACTTGCCCAAATCATCATGAATGAGGTCGTCGGAAAAACAGGGATGTTCCATGCAGAAGGACAAATGTCGCGGGAAGACGTCCGAACATGGATAGCCTCTCAGCGTCTCGACATGAAGCCTTTCACTAAGCTCGATGACTATCTCCCTGACTTGGATGGATGGCACGACATGATGGAGTGATTGTCGATATATGACAATGTGTCCGTTTAGTCCATACTTTATTTTATGACAAAACTTTGAGTTATGCACGGTGAAACTTTATTTGTGATGTAATTAAACCGTCCTCCTCGACTAGCGAAAATCACTCTAGTTAGGCCATTTGGGTACGATGAACTTTGTTATTTATGCTTATGCTATGTTGTTTCTATTTTTGCCAAGTCTGTCTCTTTGTGTTGCTCAACTATATATGTTGCATATCATCGACTCATGTGACGATGCAGGTGCATAGATCATAAATGGCGAAGAAGTGCTACGCCAGGAGTATATATACGACAAGTGGCCGGAGTGTCAGGCCCAGGTGTACCGGTTTTCGGTTTCCGAGCGACACGCAGTACTTAGTTTAGGTTCACGCTAATGCGAGAGAGGGATACGAACTCATGTACTCAAAGTTATAGCTATTCTCGTGTATATCATTGTTTAGATGGATGACGATGTATTTGCAAGTAATCGAGACTTGTATCGCTATTTTCGAGATTGATGACTAGAGACCACTTTGTGTTGGATGATGATTATGATGATGACATGATTTGATGAGACTAATTGTATGTATATGCTATGATTACATTTGTATGTGGATGATATGCTAAAGATTATTGTATAAAGCCTATTCAAATGCAAAACAAATAAAAAACAAATCTGCAGGAAAAAAAACTAATAAAACTAGTAATAGCGAGGGGGGGATTTAGCAGTAGCGCCGACTTACCAGTAGCGCTTATCTGTAAACGGCGCTGCAGATAATATCAGTAGCGTCCTTTTATAAAGAGTGCTGCAGCTATTCATGTGTAGCAGTAGCGTGTGTCGACACGCGCTACTGCTATACGTTAGCTGTAGCGCCTTATTAGTAGCGCCGGTACCCGCGCTACTAAGAGGGCCAAAACCCGCGCTGCTGCTAGGCTTTTCCTTAGTAGTGCTTGGTCAAATTACATAAATTTCTTGGAATGTGCCCTGAGAGTGTGTTTTCATATAGAGCCAATTCTTTTAAGCTCATCATATAACCTAGCACCTGTGGAATTTGTCCCGAAAGTTGGTTCTGAAAAAGGAACAATCTAGTGAGTTTGGTCAAATTCCCTATGGTGATTGGGATAGAACATGAGAGTGTGTTTGTATTAAGTTCTAATTCCTCCAAGTTAACTAGCTGACCTAATTCTCGCGGAATTTGGCCAGAGAGTCTGTTGCCCCATAGATATATGATAGTGAGCTTGGTCGAATTAAACAAATTTATTGGAATGAAACCTGAGAATGTGTTTTCACAAAGATCCAAGACCTCTAAATTCACTTGATAACCTAGATCTTGTGGAATTTGGCCAGAAATTTGGTTCTGTCCAAAATACAAGGCAGTGAGTTTTGTTAAATTTCTCCAGTTATTTGGGATGGAACCTATCAGCTTGTTTCGGCTAAGGCCCAAGTCCTTTAAATTGACCAAATGACCAAGTTCTCGAGGGATGTGTCCAAAGAGTTGGTTGGCGTCAAGGTACAAGGTAGCAAGTTTTGTCAAGTCACCTATATTGCTTGGGATTGAGCAGGAAAGATTATTATAAGAAAAATCTAATGTAACCAAGTGCGTTAGGTAGCCTATTTCAAAGGGGATTTGAACAACCAAGTGATTGACTGACAAGTTGAGGGTCAAAAGACTACTCATGTTGCCTATGTGCCTTGGTATTCCCCCGGAGATTTCATTTTCATGAAGCATTAAGGAGCGTAATTTTGTGAGATTTGCTAGGCCTAGTGGAATGGAGCCTCTTATCTGGTTGCCTTGTAGAAGAGAGCTCGGAGCTCTCCGAGGACCTCAATGCCGGCAGGGATGCTCCCGCTGAGCTGGTTGTGCGAGAGGTCGAGGCGCATCAGGGTCGCCAAGGCTGAGAAGTCGAGTGGCCCCAGCGCCCCTCTCAGCCGCATCCCCCGCAGAGAGATGCCGCTGATCACCGGCCGGCGATGTTGCCCTGTGCACGTGATGCCACGCCAGCAGCAGGGCGCCGACATGTTCTCCCATGACTGCAGTGTGTGCTGGCTTTGGTCGTCGAGGCTGGCTTTCCAGACAAGGAGTGCCCTCGCCTGTCCTGCAAGCACCGCCGCCTCCGGCACAAGTGCGGCGGCGGTGGCCATAATCATCATCATCGCCATCACGGCGAGCATCTTGGGTGGCTTCGTCTCCATGGCTAGCTAGGCTGGATGGAATCGGCTATGGTGGTTGTGAGAGCTGATGGCAGCTAGCACGCTCTCTAAATAGCGGATGGAGGAACGCACACGTACATCTGTCCATATGTTCACTGTAACCATGCTGGCCATGGAAGTCAGAGTCATTCGTACGTGCTGGGGCCATGTGCATACCGATCTGCGGATGGCTGGGTTCCATTATCTCACACGCCAATATATATGATGTAGATTCCAATAATTGGATGTATGGTTATATAAGTCGGCTGCCAAACATCCGATAGATACGTAAAGCAAACTAGGCAGCCAAATGATGGCGGGCGTCGCTCTCGTTGCTTGACCGAGAGAATGGGAACCACAAATATGGTATGCATTCTTCCGAAAACTTTGAAAGCAGGACGTGCGTTAGACAGCACCACAAGATTGGCCTTCGAAGGTACTGTAGTAATTTGGATTATGCTACCTCACCGCCACTAGAATTTCCCATTTGATTTACGGCGCAAAATTCTTGAAATAAGCTTTCGTCCCGCTTTATAAATAAAGCCAGCAGCACCATCACCACGTCCAAACAAGTTCAAGTGCAATCAAATAAAATATCCAACTGGGGCAACAACACAAACACACCCCAATAAAGTATAAAATATCTAGCGCCTTAGGAAGTCTGCGGTGAGGCCCGTCAACGAGCAGCAACAATAATCACATCCATCATAAGGCCCAGTTGATCGTGATCATGCTGCCTAGACAGCGGATGCTAGTGCTAGAAAAATGCAAATTTGAAGATCAAGTCAGAGGCCCGCCTAAGAAAGAACCGCTTGATCACTATCTTATTACGTGTCGTTAACAACGTCCAAGCTAGTGCTGCAAACAGCAGCTAGAAGGCGTGTTATCTTTCCGATTTGGTTGACACGGGTTTGCAGGAACCCGACCAGGTCCAGGGCCTTCTAGTCCGGCCCAAGAGCCTCACAGACAAAACTCCAAAGTAGTCTAGCCGTCGCGCAAGAGAAGAGGATGTGAGTCCCTATCTCTGGGACATCACACAGAGGGCACAACCCATTCCCCGGGGTGTGTCTCTTGATCACCTACATTCCAGATGGAAGCGATCCCTCAACAACTGGCAAACAATTTTTTTGATTTTCAAATGTAAAGGCGCTTTCCGGAACGATGATGTCTAGGCCATCGGCCCAAAGCATGGTATGCTGAGCCAAGAGAAACGACTCCTCAAGGGGCGAGCCTCCAGGATATGGTGTCGGGGTTGCTGGATTGTAAAAACGCATTTGAGTCCTACATGATTTGCAGTTGTTTGATTGCATAAAATGCTTTTTTTAAGAAGTTGAAGTGGCTGTTAGAATTTCTATGAAATGTACTACAATGATACTTTACAGGAAGTTTCTATTGGATCAAATGACCAGTGTAGGAAAATTCCTAAGGATAATAATCCTCCCAAAATCCTATGAATCAAAAGGTCCCCAAGGAATGCTCTTTCTTTTTGCGGGTCCTAAATAATACTCTTAAGGCCGTAAGGAAACAATTCCATTACTATCTACCGTAAGAAACACATGGTTAGAAAAATACCCAGGAGAAAAAAGATGTACCCTACCATCTTACAATATTCCAAAATTTTATCAAAAATTTCCTGGTGCTTTTATGCCCCATTTTGATCTCCTTGCTCCTTGCACTATTTTCAAATTCCTTTGAAGGGATTTCCCCTTGGTATGTGACTCCTCCATGTATACAGTTAGTTCTTTTTTCTTGAATAATGCTCTACATCATTCTATTTATGCTGCTACTGGTGACTTAGAAAATGAGCTTGCATGTCGATTTTAGTTTTTTGTAAGTAGCTTTGATGCATTATATAATCACTATATTCTTAGTAGAGGAGTTTCTCACAATTTTTATGTGCAAATTTCGCTTTCTATGAGAATTTTGAAAATTCAGAATATGAAGAGGATAGAAAGAGCTTCATGAAGCTTGTTTTTCCTCCCACAACAAGGAAGACAAAGGGCTTCTTCCTCTCGTAAAGAAATAGAAGAGTGAGAATAAGGAAACTACCGTCCCCTAGGTTTGTTTGCTCTCTCTCTCTCCCCATCATTTTTTATCAAGCCAAATTTAAAGTTATGGAAAGTGTTTTTTCCGTAGGTGTGCCAACCACATGTCATGGATATATTCTTTCTTTATTGTTGCATTACCGTTACCAAGGAACATTTCAAATGGTTGGGGAAATGGGGATTTCTAGTAGCCATGCCTCGGCTAGCTCTTGACATTGTATTGTTTCAATTTGATATTAATATGTTACCTTTTATAGAAATAATACTAGTGCTCGAGCAGTAAACCTGCATCAGTTTCCATGCGTAACTATCACATTTCAATAAAATGTGACATGGTGTGCTCACAATGACAATGGTGTTTGAGTAACAACAGAAAAGGGCACATGAATGAACTGTGTTGTTGGATAAGTACACTAGCTTGTGGCCCCTTATTTGACTACGCAATCACACAAGTGTGCACGGCGAGGAGAAAATGACTGAGACATGCGAGAGTAAACTTGAAAGTTAGGAAACAAGATATACTTGTGTAAATTGCCAAGTCATTTTGTCGATTTGAGGGAGGGGTTGCCCCCTATATAAAGGGAAGGTAGTGAACTAGCATGAAGACTTTTGCCCCTAGGCAATTTAAGGCTTCGGCCCCAACCACACCATCCCGCTAGTGCAATTTGTTATATTTACTGTCCCACACCTAAGACATATTTCATATGGGAATTCACTCCTTAGCAACGCATGAAGGCGGTCAACCCTTCGCCCCTACCTCAGGGTCACCATGGAAGGTATAGTGGTAGAAGGAATTAGACCCGTTGTTACTAACTTATTATCCGTTAATAGCCATTTGCTCTCTGTTTATATCTCCAAGAACAACACATATATGATAGAGTTTATTTTCATGGTCTGGTGAACCTTGTTTTGACTATTCTCTACTGCCTTGCAGCCTCAATGGCAGCAATATCCAGGAAACTTAACTTGCATGTTCTTTTTTTAGCTCAATTGCATAGTTGTGCCATTTCACAATTGTAACTTAGTTGGTGAAATGATCTACTTCCTAGCCCTGTCAACCTAACTGTCATCTCTATGAATCCCTGAAGAAGACAGCTAATGACCAAAGTGTAAAGGTTCTGAAATGCTTTTTAACAAAGTTATTTTTTAAACAAAGAATATCCAACTATCCAAGTAACTAAATCTGTATGTTGATTTCATTGCTAGGTGAATTGTGTAGCTGTGATGTTCCACAGTTGTAACTGAGTTAGTGAAATGATCTACTTCATGTTCCTGTCAAGACCCCAACCGCGTCTCTCTGAATACCTGTAGAAGGCAGCTACCGTTCCAAAATAGGTTCAATTATTGAACTCATAAATTTTCTGTATAAAAATAGTATATGTATAAAAAATCGTTGAGCATATTTGCCGGTCAATTCACTAGAACAATACGTTTTGTTTTTACAGAGTTAATTTGGAAACGATAATGCAAATAAGTTTCTATAGAATTTAATTCCGCAATCTTTTTATTTAGATAAGTTATGGTTGGGAGACTGTTGAAATGATGTGGTTACTACCTGACATGTTTAAGTTTGCCATATCTCTCTTGATGTATACAAGCCTTGGAGATCAAGGTAATTAAATCACATATTTAAAAAGTAACCAAACAGGATTGAAAAACATTGTATTGAGTAATATATAATAACTCCTACAGGGTTGTATACATGGTTCATCAAACCCAAATCCATCACTATTTATAATAGTTTGAGTTCAAAACAACTTCATTCCAAAGGTTCGCTAGGAACATTCAACTTAGGGTTTCTCATATTTAGATATGCCATGAGTGTTATAAATGTCCGCAGCTACACAACACATTCTAGAATTAAATGATCACAACAGTTGGCACGTGATGCTTGGTGAAGCAATGAAGATGTCCTGGTCACACTACATCATTGATCACTCCGTGACCTCCTATATTAATTAGCTTATTCCCCATGTAGAGGGATTACATTTAGTTGGTAGACTGGCAGAGGATGAAAGATCGTAGGAGGGGAGCACCAATCACGAGCAGGGTGAATGGCACCACCAGTCAGATAGCACGGTCTGGTGGAGAAATGAGATGTGTTGGGAATTAGAGATAGTGACACATATTGAAGCATAGTCCTTCGATGATGGGTGTTACTAGAAGATATTGAACAATTCACAGCTCTTATCACTCTACAAGCAAGCAAACCCAAACCTGGCTATCAAATGTATGTGATTAAAGCCTAACTGACAGCAGTACATAGATAGCATCAGAAAGTTGCATAAGAGTGGATCTAATGATGGCTCGTTCTTCTACATCCTCGTGCACATGTAAGCTCGGATGATGTCCTGTCAAGGTTGTCAGAATAGCAATTCTGTTGTATGATTCTACGACTTTACGATAAAAAATAACCCCTTTGATTCTACGATCCTGGTAGTTAAGATTCTATGATTTGTGATCCTACCATCAGAGCTCTGATCCGATTCAGATTCATGATTCTGACAATCTTGTCTCCCGTGATTCATACATGGATCGGGTATTAGCAGTGAAACGATATAATTCAACCACACGAGAGTACAATCCATCCACTCAGTGACATGAAGTTATTATTTACAAATAAACATATGTTAACCACCACACCCCCTAATTTATAGGACACTACCATATACTACCGGCCGCATTTCGTCGATCCAGCATGTATCCGGTCGAGCTACTTTACCGTATCAGTAAGTGTTTATGTTGAGCTCGGGCCCGAGTTGTATGGAGCAGCCTGGTAAATGGCGCCCATCTAAACATTTTTTTTCTATTAGAGAAAATAGAGTTCTAAAGTATCAGCAGAGGGTGAGAGCAGAGCAGCGTGAAGCCGTCATGGACCACCGCATTAGCCGGCCGTCTCTGTCGCCATTGCCGCAGACTCGCTCTACTAGGTCCGCGCAGTTCCTCTGCACACTCACCGAACTATAGTTTCCCCCTCCCCTCCTCCATCATACATCCATCAATCCTCTGTTTGGTGCCCCATCATGTGGTTATCCTTGGGGGAAAGAGGTCTGAATCGCGTTGCTTGGTTGGATCCTCTCTTGCCTCAATGTAACTGAAGAATCCTAGAATGGGTGGGACTGGCCGACTGATTGATTGGTAGAGTAGGTTTAGTGAAGAAGCAACATTCGCCTTCCCTTGACTAGTGTGGCTAGAACCCTAGCATGTACTATGGTCTCCCCATGCCACACAAAATGGTACGCGGATCTTTGGTGGACACTGTTTTTAGCCCCTCACCGATCGAATTTTGGTTCATCAATAAAACTAGGGGCTTTTCTGTACTTTATTTATATAAACTGACAGACCAAAAAAGGAGTGCTAGCATCCTCGCCCTTTTGAACCTCATATTCGCATTGTTCCTCTACACCCTCACTTGAACCCTAGTTTTCCCCTTCCCTTACTCCATTAATTGATTTTCTATTTGGTACTCTGTCACGTGTTGGTCCTCGTGGGGAAAGAGATTAGAGTCACTCACTAGTTCAGACAAGAAGGGGTCTCATGTTTAGAAATGCCATGAGTGGTATGAATGTTAGCAAGAATAACAATTGTTGGCATGAGATTTGGTGAAGCAATGATGATGTCCTGGCCACACACAACATTAATCGATAGGTGACCTCCTATAAATAGCTAGCTTATTCCCCATGCAGATGGATCACAATTAGGAGACTGGTATAGGATGGCAAAGCATGGGAGGTGAGCACCCATAAGGAGTAGGGTGAATGGCACCGCCTTTCACACAACATGATCTAGCGGCGGAATGGGATGTATTGGAAAATCGAGTCAGAAGATAACAAAGAAGCATAGTGCATGGGCTCGCATTGTAACTAGCACCTACTGAACAAGCCACAACTCTTATTGCTTTCCTTCCAAACAGATCGGGGCGCTATGTTGCCGAGTCAGTAGGTCATGTATGAGTCTTCGATACAATTGTGCCCACGTAGTCTTGAACGGTCTCCAATAGAGTTCGTAGAGTACAAGTGTAGACCGTTCCACTACGGTTCCTAGACCCATTGTCTGGAAGGAACTTCAAGTTAATATTTATTCTAATATAATTTTTTTCTAGAGAAATATAAAGATCTTTTGTCTTTTGAAACAGGTTCAAACTTCTGACTCACCTTACCAACAACACAAAAGAGAATGGGCCAACCGGATTCAGGATCGCTCGGTCTCCGGTCTTGTTGTGGTTGGTACACAAGCTATGACGATGTCGAGCACGAACCCATTAGTGTGGGCCAGCCAGCTAGCTAGAGCCCAAGTAGAAGGTAGCCCATCCAAACCCATTTTCCATATTAAGAAACAGTCTCGAAGTTGCCGAGGAGTAGGGAGAACAGAGATCCGAGCAAAACTATGGTTGGCAGGTTGGAAAGGGATCGCTGCCACTGGCCACCACATCATCATCGCCGCCACCGGCTCAGTCCACAAGGTTCGCGATGTTCCCCTGCACACTCAGCTGAACCCCAATTTCTCTCCATCCCTTTCTTCCATCAGTCCATCCTCTGTTTGGTACACCACCATGCGGTGGTCCTCGCGAGAATTTCGAGACCCAAATCGCGTTGCCAGGGTTGGGTTCTCTCTCGCGTCGGAGCAAATTTAGAACCCTCGAATATTTAGGACTGGCCGACTGATTGATTTTGTCAAATGGTCTTGATCACATGTCCGCGTACCCGCAAAATGGTCTGCATATCATTCGATGGATTGATTTGTTGGACACTATTAGTGCCTCACTGATCAAATTACAATTCCACAAGATAAATAATCTATCTTTTGCATTTTACATATGCTGACAGGCCAAAGGAGCGTTAGCTCATACTCGCCCTGTTTGATTGCATAGCCCAATGATGTGTTATCTTGCCATTGTATATTTTTTTCAAACCGGGATTCTGTCTGTCCATTATATATAACATATCAGAAATACAAATTCTTACCAAACTAGGATACAAGAGATGGGAAAGAGGAAGTGGGTGAGCATTGCCAGGAAACCTGCTGCATATGCCTGTAATCGGACTGCACACTACGGGGCAAAACCCTGACAACGCCAAACTTGCCCTTGTCATATATAATAGAGCACTGGAACCCAATGGAATAAAACTCCTTATTGATAATCTTATGAATGCCGACGGTGACATGATGTCGGCCAGAACGAAGGATAGAGAAAAAAACACCTTGTACAATGTAGACGCACACGTGGACGCACTTCACATATGCTCACAAATCGTTCCATTAACACTGAATTTGTGAAACTTCAAAATACATCGACCACATCAAGCCCTGCACGACATATTCTATCAACATTCTTGGAGAATACTTTATTAGAACACATATTTTTGATGGAGCATACATGTGCGCAATTTTTTCCTCAATATGCTATTGAGAGGAAAGGATTTAATCATTTAGAAGAAATTAAGAATTCCTTAACTATATCATTTCAAATTAAGTTAAACATGGAAGTAATAATTAAACAAAGCAACCACAAGCAGCCCTCCTTCGAACGAATATATGGACCGGACTTTACTCAAAAGAGCATACATATGCTATAGTTTTGTTCTGCACCCGCAACAAGAAAATGAATCATGGTAGTGA
Source organism: Triticum turgidum subsp. durum (assembly GCA_900231445.1). Classification (NCBI taxonomy): domain Eukaryota; kingdom Viridiplantae; phylum Streptophyta; class Magnoliopsida; order Poales; family Poaceae; genus Triticum; species Triticum turgidum. The sequence goes on from LT934117.1 coordinate 708,227,357, forward strand.
CATGTGAACCACAATATTCTGATCCAAAAATTGACCATTTATTCCGATTGATTTCAATAAAATCTTATTAATATGTAGATGTTTAATTTGTAACAAGATTATTTTATCTTCTAATGTAGTGCGTTTATATGCTTACACACATCATTTTCGAAAACCATGTGTGCATGCCATGTTTCGTAGTTAGCACTCAGTCTTTTTCCTTTGAGCATCCAGGTCATCTTCTTACAATGTTTTCTTTGAATTCATACTTTATATATTCTCCATGTGTGGACATTAGTGTTGAGCAAACACGCCAGAAGTTATGCTTCACTCCACAATTGCTCTGTTAGGGTCCTTCTCTATCGCTTGCCTTCGTTCACCGGCGCTAGCTGCTCTTGGTGTGATGTCTTTGCCTCATATCCATCAAAATCTACTTTCTAAGCACTCTTCTCATCTTTCCTCCATCCCGATGTCCTTGTGCACGTCATCACCCTTTTGGCGACAAACAACCTTGTCATGTCAATGGTCAAGCTAGCCACAATTCACGCCTTTGATGTTGGATTCCCCAAAGTACTCTGGGTAGATTTAACTTCATGGGTGCTTCTGGTGGTCACCTCATCCTCTCTAACAACATATCATGTCTCATTGATGATGTGTCTGTAGGTATTATTGTTTCACCTCCACATATACCGGGAAGTAGTACACAGAGGTCTACTTAATTTGGTGCCTTCACGACTCCTCTAGCGTCACCCAACCCACATCTCCTTGTCACAAACTAATCCCACACTTTCTAATGGTGTGTTGGTAGTGAATCGTGGTTGATACCTGTAAGTGCATCTAGTGCCACCCCTAGTTGGTTTTGGAGTATTGACGACAAAGTTGGTTGAGGCACTAATGCGTTTGTGAGAATTGCAGGATAACGCAGGTAGTGTCCCTCATTGATTCGGTTTACCTATCGGAGATGACCCCTAAAATGTATGAAGACATTGAAGACAATGGTGGTATGAGAAGATATTCATATTGAAGACTGACATGAGAAGACATTACGTGAAGACTATGGAGCGCGAAGACTGTGTGGTTTCGTTGTTTCCTTTTCTTCTTTGTTGAGTCATAGGAACCACCGTACTGTTAAGTGGGTTCCAAGTGAACTAAGTCAGAGTGACTGAAGTGATGCTCAACCCAAATCCTATGTCTTCGAGCGAAGACAACGAGAGCAAATCTTATCCAGAGCTGGATGAGTCAGCTTTGCTTGTAGCCCAAGTAAAGTTGTCGCGTGTGTTTGAAATCTGACCGTTGGAACACGTGTCAGTTCCTCAGTGACCCAGGGTCATTTCGGACAAATCAGGTTGGGTTGCCTTGTGGCTATAAATAGCCCACCCCCTACACCATAAATTGGTGGCTGCTCAGAGTTTGTGCACGGCTTTTGTCGTTTGAGAGCAACCCACCTCGAAGCATTTGAGAGAGAGAAATCCTTGCGAGGACAAAGCCCAAACACCCAGAGCCAAAGAGTGTTAGGCATCACTGAAGTCTTTCTGTCTGTGTGACCTGAAGACTTATTACACTTGAGGACTGTGAATCCTCCAGCCGGTTAGGCGTCGCGTTCTGAGCATCCAAGAGTCATTGTGGATTGCCGGTGAACGAAGTCTGTGAAGGTTTGGAAGTCTACCTTGAAGACTTACCAGAGTGATTGGGCGAGGACTGGGTGTCCTTAGCTCAAGGGGAATAAGGTGAAGACACGGTCTTCTGAGTTAAATCCCAGCCTCCCTAACCAGACGTACAGTTGTCACAGCAACTGGAACTGGTCCAACAAATCTTGTGTCTTCAACGAGCGACTGGTTCTATCCCTTTCCACCCTTTACTTAAGTTTGTCTTCGTGAAGTCATTGCCTATCTGTGTATCTGTTTGACTTCATTGCTTGACTACTACTGTTGATTGGCTTCATACTATCTTCCATCCTGATCCTCACTACTTAGCTGCCATTAGTCCTGTACTTTCACATCATTGCATACTTAACTATGGCTTGCTTATGGTAGTTTATCTTCCGCTGCATATCAACTAGGTCATTTCTGTTGTTTGTCTTCGAAACTTCCAAGTTTTGAAGACTTTCATAAAAATCGCCTATTCACCCCCCCTCTAGTCGATACTAGCACTTTCAATTGGTATTAGAGCGAGGTACTCCCTTGTTCTCTGCGATTCGGTTTAACCACCTGGAGTTTCAGCTATGTCGGCTGCAGGATTGAGGAACATATCTTGTCCCACCTTTGACGGTCATGAGTATCCCCAATGGAAGGCCATCATGAAGAAGCGACTCATGTCCATGGATAGCGAACTGTGGACCATCACTGAGATTGGCCTCACTGATCTATGCAAGATGGCAGAGGCCGATGACATTCTCAAGTACACTCTATTGAACCTTACGGCGAAGGATGTCATCTGCTCTCATCTGTCCCGAAATCAGTTCAGGAATGTTATGCACCTCAATCACGCGAAGCTAATCTGGGACCGGCTTTCTGAGGTCTATGAAGGTCATCGCACTCATCATGATCCGTGGTTTGAGGACTACAAGGAGTCTCTCAAGGAGATGACCTTTGCACCTGAATTATCATCATCCTCATCATGCCACATGGCAAGGGGTGATAAGGTAACTGAATGCTACCTCTCTGAATCTAGCGATGATGAATCAGGTGATGAATTTGGCCCCAGTTATGACAAGCTTGCTTCCCTTGCCACTAAACAGCAAAGAATCTTGGAAAAGGTTCAAGACATGCTTAGTAAGAGCGATGATATGTTGGGTGAAGAAATGGATCAGTCAAAAGCTTTGGCTGATAGTCTTCAGAGACTTCATGCCAAGTTTGACGCCCTTCAAGATCAACATAATGCTCTCTTGTCTGATCATGAGAAGCTTTCTTCTGAATGTCTTCAAAGAAAGCTAGACCTTGAAAAGATAAGAGTGGATTATGAAGATCTTCAGAAGGAGCGTGATTCATTACTTGCTCAACAAATCAGCGTTACACAGAATGGATTTGAACCACCATGTCTAAAATGCATTGAGCGTGATAACGCTACATCTGTTGCTGAATGTTCCACTGCTGCTACTGTGTCATTGTCTTCACCTACTGACGTGGTTACTAACCCCTCTGCGTAGGATACCACTGCTATTGCTTATGAAAATGCTATGTTGAAGACATTGCTTGAAACAGGGATGTACAAAAGTTTGAAGGGACATCAGACACACTGCGATGTCCTCAAAAAGCAGATTCTTCACCGAAACCCTAGGAAAGAGGGTGTTGGGTTCGAGAGGAAAATGAATGATGATGGCTCGTACTGGAAGCCTGAGCAGTAACCCAAAACCACATGGGTTGCTGCAAAGGAACCTTCAGTAGATCCATCCACTTTATCTGGCTTTACCTATGCTAATCCTATTATCATTGATGAATCCTTTGATGCAAACTATAAGCTGTTCAAGAATCAGAATGGTGAAGTGTTTGCCAGGTACATTGGTACTAACTGCAGGAATGGACCACCTATGAAGAAGATCTGGGTACCTAAGCAGTACATTGAGAATCTTCCGGTGAATGTCGTCATGACACCACCAAGGAAGAAGACAAACCCCAGACCTATAGCTTCATATGGTCCAAAGGCTTCATACAGATACAGGACTCACCTGAGTCACCCTAACGCCAATGTTTTGCAGGGAAATCATGCTCAGACTTATGAATATGAGCGTGTATCTTCGAACCGCTATGTTCATAGGACTAAGAACTTTTCTGCTTATTCATATGAGTATCATTCATCTCCTGCAAGGCTATTTGCTAGGGCTCCAAAGCCAAAATTCTCAGATGCTGCACTTAGACTCATTGCTTCTAAGCCACCCCTGAAGATGTGGGTGGCAAAGAAGAACTAACTCTCTTTTGCAGAATACGGTCTCCAGCCAGCAATCAATGGCGTCCGATACTATTGCTGGGGACCTAAAACACATTTAGGACGCATGATAAAATGTCATTCTATATACTTCACATCTGAATCACTTATCAGTCATACTATATGTCCTAACTTTGATATAAGCTGTGACAGTACCGATATGTGTCAAATGGTTATGCTTCACAACACTCTTGTGAAGCCTATCCTCCTACCTGCACTGTGGGGTACATCACCAAAAGCTTCGGAATGGATAATGGACAATGGATGCACTAATCATATGACTGGTGATCTAAGTCTTCTCATGGACTCAACCTTACGTCCATCCGACAAGAGTCACATCACATTCGCTGACACTGGTAAAAGCAAGGTATTGGGTCTAGGTAGAGTTGCAATCTCAAAGGATCAACACATGGATAAAGTGATGCTTGTTGAATCCCTTGGTTTCAACTTAATGTCTGTCTCAATGCTTTGTGACTTGAACATGATTGTGCTATTTGGAAAATATCGCTGCCTTGTACTAATGGAATCTGACAAATCTCTAGTCTTTGAAGGGTATCGAAAAGATGATCTATACATGGTAGATTTCTCAGCAGGTCCACAGCTTGCCGTATGTCTTCTCACAAAAGCTTCAGAATGCTGGCTCTGGCATCGAAGGCTAGGACATGCTGGCATGAGGAACTTACACTCACTCATCAAGAAGAAGCATGTCATTGGCATCGAGGATGTCAAGTTCAAGAAGGATCATCTGTGTGGTGCCTGTGAAGCTGGAAAGATGACAAGGGCAAAGCACCCCTCGAAGACAATCATGACAACATCTCAACCCTTCGAGCTGTTACACATGGACTTATTTGGACCTACTCACTACTCCACCCTCACAACAACTGCTTGTCTCTATGGCTTCATCATTGTTGATGACTACTCAAGATACACATGGGTTCATATAATTCTTTACAAGACTGAAGTGCAAGATGTCTTCAGGTGCTTCGCCAATCGAGCAACGAACAATTATGGCGTGAAGATCAAGCATACCAGAAGTGACAATGGCACTGAATTCAAGAACACAGGACTTGTTCTGTATCTGGATACAATGGGAATCACTCATGAGTTCTCTGCTCCATACACACCACAGCAAAATGGCATCATTGAGCGCAAAAACAGAACCCTCATTGAGATGGCTCGAACAATGCTAGATGAATACAAGACACCAAGAAAGTTCTGGCCTGAAGCTATTGATACAGCATGTCATATCATCAACCGCGTTTACATCCATAAGCTTCTGAACAAAACATCCTATGAGCTCCTTACTGGCAAGAAGCCAAACGTCAGTTACTTCAGAGTTTTTGGAGCTAGATGCTGGATCAAGGATCCCCATCACAAGTCAAAATTTGCACCTAAGGCTCACGAAGGCTTCATGCTTGGCTATGGAAAGGACTCACACTCCTACAGAGTCTTCAACCTCTATCTCTATAAGATCATCGAAACTGTGGATGTGAAATTTGATGAAACTAATGGTTCACAAAGAGAACTCCTGCCAAGTACACTAGATGAAGCTTCTCCAAGTGAATCTATCAAGCTGATGGGAACTGGAAATCATGCCTTCTGAAGCACAGCCTGAAGAGGAACTTATCATCTCAGCACCAAATCAACCTGAAGACAATGCTCAGACCGAAGACAATCCTCCCAATAATGATAATAATCAGCAAGAGAAAAGTCTTCGTCCTGTTCATCCTCGTGTTGCAAATGAAGTACAAATTGAGAAAATAATTGATAGCATCAATGCGCCTAGTCCACTCACTCGGTCAAGAGCAACACAGCTAGCAAACTTCTGTGGGCACTTTTCATTTGTGTCAATATCAGAACCCAAGAAAGTTGCTGAAGCTTTTATGGAACCTGAATGGATTCAAGCCATGCAAGAAGAACTTCAACAGTTCAAGCTGAATAATGTTTGGGAACTTGTCAAGCGACCTGACCCTCGCAAGCATAACATTATTGGAACAAAATGGATATATCGAAACAAGCAAGATGAGCATGGTCAAGTCGTCAGAAACAAAGCACGTCTTTTGGCTCAAGGATATACTCAAGTTGAAGGAATTGACTTCGATGAAACATTTGCTCCTGTTGCTAGGCTTGAAGCTATTCGCATACTGCTAGCCTACGCTAATCATCACAACATATTGCTATATCAAATGGATGTGAAGAGTGCATTTCTCAATGGAAAGATTGAAGAAGAAGTATATGTCGCTCAACCACCTGGCTTTGAAGATCCAAAACATCCTGATATGGTGTACAAGCTACACAAAGCACTGTATGGCCTCAAACAAGCTCCTCGCGGATGGTATGATACAATCAAAGACTTCCTGAAGAGCAAAGGCTTCAAACCAGGATCCCTCGATCCCACACTCTTCACGAAGACATATGATGGTGAACTGTTTGTGTGCCAAATATATGTGGATGACATAATCTTCGGCTGCACCAACCAGAAGTATAGTGATGAGTTTGGGTACATGATGCAAGAGCAATATCAGATGTCCATGATGGGTGAGCTGAAGTTCTTCCTTGGTCTTCAAATTCGTCAGCAAAGAAATGGCATCTTCATATCTCAAGAAAAATACCTCAAAGATTGTCTGAAGAAGTTTGGAATGGAAGACTGCAAAGGCTACACGACGCCAATGCCAGCCAAACACCATCTTGGTCCCGACGACAATGGTAAAGAGTTCGATCAAAAGGTATACCGCTCCATGATTGGTTCTTTACTTTATCTATGTGCATCTAGGCCAGATATTATGCTTAGTGTTTGCATGTGTGCTCGATTCCAAGCGGCACCAAAGGAATCGCATCACTTAGCTGTGAAGCGAATTCTTCAATATTTGGCTTACACCCCAACACTCGGATTATGGTATCCCAAGGGCTCAAAATTTTATTTGGTTGGATTCTCGGATGCTGATTATGCGGGTGAGAAAGTGGATCGCAAGTCTACATCAGGCACATGTGATTTTCTTGGTCGATCACTTGTCTGTTGGTCTTCAAAGAAGCAGAACTGTGTATCACTCTCAACTGTTGAATCTGAATACATTGCTGCTGGATCATGTTGTGCTCAGCTTCTATGGATGAAGCAAACTCTCAAGGACTATGGCATCAACCTGAAACAAGTACCTCTCTTCTGCGACAACGAAAGTCCCATCAAGATAGCCAACAATCCAGTCCAGCACTCGAAGACAAAGCACATTGAAATTCGTCATCACTTTCTCAGAGATCATGTCATGAAGAAAGATATCGACATCATTCACGTCAACACTGAAGAGCAACTGGCAGATATCTTCACAAAGCCCTTGGATGAGAAAAGGTTTTGCAAGTTACGATGTGAGCTAAATATCTTGGAATCCTCTAATGTCCTGTGATCAGGCACACATCCTAACACTTATGCATGTTGATGACTTGGATGTGCAACACACAAAGTAATGTATATCTTCAATCAATGAAGATTTACACTCTGAGTGTGAATACATTAACATGGAATTTGACTTCGGAGCGCCACGATAATTGTGTGCCGTGTCTGGGTCTAATACTTCCTATACGGTGGGCAACGCCACCACCAAATTTCTCTGTTTGAAGTGTTTTCACTCATGGCGTTATATTGCAATGACTTCACATTTGGTTTGTCTTCAGTTTCAATTTATCTTCATGATTTTCTACACTATGATGATTTGATTGCTTTCTGATTTATTTATACTAGTGTTCTGTCCTCTACAGCATTCACTTATAGCTATGTCTTCAAGTTGGATCTTTTGAACTAAGTGAATGTGATCGGACCCTAACCTCTCTAGGCTTTCTATCTCAAACTCTATCTGTCCAAATCATATGCATTCTATTGAAACTGTCGAGTGTCTTCTCTGCATCCTAGTCAGCAGAAGGCAATGCGACAAACATTAAATCTGTTTTAAATGACTTATCTTTATTGTTGAAATCCGGAAAAGCTGGAACAACTCTCCGACATGCCTGGCAGGCGTGGGAACGTGGGACAACTCTGAGTATGTTGCATGCTTGCCACGTGCCCCTCAGATGTGAACCGCCAGGGGCACCAGCGTAATTACGCTGTGCCGCTCACCTACTTATAAATACTTGTCCCCTACGGTAAAGAAATCCTTCTTCCACCTCTCCACCTCCGTCAAAACCCTAGCGCCACCACTAGCTCTCGACGATGCCGGCGACGAAGCGCTTAGCTGCCGCGACTAGGCCGTCCTCACGCCGGCTGGAGACATCGTCCTCTCCCCCGTCGCCGTAGGTGTCCTCCGTCGCCAAGTTAGGGCACGGTGGGCTGAACTGCTCGGTCTCCTATTCATCCCATCTAGCAGTTCTTCGTGCGGTAATTATAACTCTATTTTTACCACCTTTTTGATCTTCAAGATTCATCCTGTTTACTGAAAGTGGTTTCTGCCTATTCAATGTTAGATCTATTATGTCTGCATCTCATACTGCCTAGTCAATTCACTTAGATTTCCTGTCTAGTTTGATTCATCACTTGTACTTATTCACGGATTGGTACAAATTTGGAACCAACTCACCTATATAAGTGAATGTCTTCGCATCATGAGGTCAATGTCTTCAAATTGATTTATCTTCAAAATCTTCTGAGAATGCATATGACCTCTTCCCCTTCCCTCGCATCTCTAATGCTGTCACAGGTACCTGTCCGTGGGAGAATCCCTTGGTTCTCACAGTCTGCATTCGTTTGCAGAATACTTACAGCATCATATCAATTCTCCTGAAGCGAGTTCCTGCTGGACCAGCAAGCGTAAGTCTCTGAAGCCTTTGAACATATTGAAGCCATTCAGTTTGAAGTTCATGGCTGCAGAAAAATAAGCAAGGAAGGGTGGCAGACAGCGCAGAGAAGGAACATCCAAAGATCTGCCTGATGACCTAGCAGAACTCTACAAGACAGATCCTGAAGAGACTTATCATCAGCGCAAGACACGAATCCAATGGATTCGACGCTATTGGGCTGAAGAATGGTTCAAGTACAAGTTTGTAACCAAGGAATATGCAGAGAAGAATGCTATCAAGAGACCTTGGGGTGATATTCTCTATCGAGGCCTTCAACCCAAGAACAGAGCTGAAGCTATTGCGCAAGGCTTCTATCCTTGCATGGTCCGTGGACCTCAGCCTGAGAACGTCGATCCCACATCATTACTCTGGTGTCGTGATGATGCTCTCTTCAAGTGCCACCTTCAATTCTCTCAGGCTTCGGCCAAGAAAAACAAGAAGTCATTGGGATTAGACTTCAACCCAGGTCCCTCTGCTCCCCGTGCTGACGGCACCCGTGATGCAGAACCCAATGTCATCGGCCCCTTCTCCAATCTTGACGGCCTCATCACCTACATCCTGGTCCAGGGAGCCAGAGTTGATCATTCTGATAATGATGTTGATAATGGTGAAGCTCCAGCTCCTCCTCCGAAGCCGCAGAAGCAAAACAAGACAAAGGCTTCAAGATCAGCTGCACCTCCGAAAACTTCTCGTGCGAAGCCGCTGGCCACTGCACCTCCTGAAGACAGTGTGCAGTCTGAAGATCAATCCCGTATCTCCAAGAACACAGAGAAGAAAAAGCAACTTGTCAGGCATACTGATCAAGCCTTGACTCCTGCCGCCATTCTGCGTGAAGAACCCATTGATCTGTCCAGTGATGAAGATCTTGCTGATGATGCCCTTGAGCAACTGATAAAGAGCAAGGAAGAAGCAGAAATCTTCAACAACTTGCCTCTCTTTGATGTGGCAATCATCCACAACTTCATTGATGAGTGGTTCGACACCCCCAATCTCAGCTTTGAAGATTTGCAGCGTCCCATCGGCCTCAGCGTCTCTTTCAATGGCGCCATTGCTTCTGAGCTAGCTCTCGCTCAGCGCATAGTTGAGCTGAAGAACAAGATTGATTATGAAAAGGCTCAATTCAAAAAGCATGTGGCCAAGCTAAGTGTTCAAGACGTCAGAAATTTCAAGGTCATGATGCATGAGCTTAAAGAAGCTTTTCTTAAGAAGCGTGAAGAAGCTTAGGGCTCTCGAGAGCGCATGAAGAGTTTGGCTGATAAGTGTGTGCTTTCCTACAATGAGGCTGAGAAGCGCAAGTCACTTGGTCGTCCTGGCATTGACCCCAGGATGGCTGCGAAGAAAAAGAAGAACCATCCTGCTGACCAGCCTGCACCTTCAAGTCAAGAAGCCCCTCACATTATCTTCGCAAGTGGCATGGCTGGCTCGAAGCCAAAGGTCACCACAACCGCTTCAGAACAGAAGAAGACGAGGGCTGCCAAGGCTGAAGCCAGAAAGAGGAAGAATACTGAAGCCTCTGATGCCGCTCCCTCCAAGAATAAGCGCAAGACCAAGAAGACTAGGGCTGCTCCCACAGAGCCCTTAGTTGTTGAACCCATTTCAGTGGTTCGCCCTGTGTCGGAACATCATGAAAGAAGGATGATAGTCCATGAGCCTGCTTCCACAGAGGCTCATGAAGCTGAAGGTATTCCAGCAGCTGAACCCACCGCTGCTGAAGACATTGGTCATGATGACAATGTTGAAGATGATGAAGTTCTTCCTCAAATCGAACACAATGTGGTATCATCGCCTGTTCTTATGAACAGCGAACTCGTCAACATTGGTCGTCCTTTGACGCCAATTGCCCAGGATGCATCGTGGGCTGATCACCCACAGCAACAAGACTCCCCCAGTACTCCCCAACAACAACAACAAGCTACACCTACCGTGCTAGAAGAAGATGAAGACTTTGAGGCCCAGCCAACTCCATCTCCTAAGGCGTTGCCAACATTTGGCAGGCTGCGCAAAGGACAAAGGCCTCAAGTCCCTCTGTCGAGCGTTCCAGAATGAGAAGTGCAACGTCCACCTATTTCTCGTCAAGTCTTTTCTGAACCCACTCCAACTGTGAATGTCTCCGAGTCTAAAGCACAAGCTGCTGAAGACATTCCGGCTGCATCAGCCGAGGAAAATCAAGAAGGCGTACGTGTCCCTACTTCCCCAATGATTGAAGAAGTTGTTCCTGATGTGAACGTGCCAGTGCCCGACCCTCCTGTTCATCAAGAGGAGGTTGAAAATGTTGAAGCTACCACCACCAACGCCAATGAAGCCAATTACGTAGTCATGGCTGACACTAATGTGGAGCCTACACCAACCAGTGTGCCTGAAGCTAATGAGGCCATTGCGCCTAAAGCTAATGAGGCCACTGCGCCTGAAGCTAATGAGGCCACTGCACCTGAAGCTAATGAGGCAACTGCTCCTGAAGCTAATGAGGCAACTGCTCCTGAAGCACCTGTTGTGCAGCCTGAAGCCTCAGCTGTTGCCCCTGCTCCTGTTCCGCCACCGAGGCCCCATACAATCGAGCAAGCATACAGTCATGGTCAGCTAACCACTGTCCGATGGCCCATTCTGGTACCTCCGCCTACTGCCTCTGGACCTCAATTTGATTATCATGTTGAGCATAGGCCTCAGGTACAGAAGCCCAAGCCAAGACTGCCAAGGTTTCCAGGTACTGCAAACTCACCAGGGTCCTTCAATGCTAATGGCTTCAAAAGCCACAATACCTTCTTTGACAGCGCCAAGAACCCCTACTCCAAACCAAGGATATCATCAGATCGGTTCTGGAGCTATCAATAGAGAAGCTATTACTCCTGCGTTCTATATGATCAAGGGCGCATTTTCCCTCATATGCGCCTTGACACTGAAGCCATTGCTGGACTGCCGTGCTTAGAAGAAGCACTTGATTGCTTCCGTGATGCTGGTCTGCTCAACTTTGTGACAGATAAAGAACACTGGAATGAAGAGCTATTGCTTCAATTCTATGCTACTCTACACATTCACGGCTACTACAGAGATATCAAGACATGGGTCCTTGAGTGGATGACCGGAAATGTTCATCATGAAGCCAAAGCTCTTGACATCATCGAGCTTACAGGGCTAGCCACTCCAGGAGAGCTATATGAACCTGATTGTCAGCTACACCGCAATGCATTGGAGAGCATCTTCCATAAACCAGAACCCAACATGAGCCAGATGTTGAGCATGATGAAGCCCTTGCCATCTGACGCTGAATATCCAACAGAGTTCTTTGTTGAAGACTATCGGTGTCAAACCGGCGGATCTCGGGTAGGGGTCCCGAACTGTGCATCTAGGCGGATGGTAACAGGAGACAAGGGACACGATGTTTTTACCCAGGTTCGGCCCTCTCGATGGAGGTAATACCCTACTCCTGCTTGATTGATATTGATGATATGGGTAGTACAAGAGTGGATCTACCACGAGATCAGGGAGGCTAAACCCTAGAAGCTAGCCTATGGTATGATTGTTGTAATGGTTGTCCGTCCTATGGACTAAAACCCTCCGGTTTATATAGACACCGGAGAGGGATAGGGTGACACAGAGTCGGTTACAATGGTAGGAGATCTACATATCCGTATTGCCAAGCTTGCCTTCCACGCCAAGAAAAGTCCCATCCGGACACGGGACGAAGTCTTCAATCTTGTATCTTCATAGTCTTGGAGTCCGGCTGACGATGATAGTCCGGCTATCCGGACACCCCCTAGTCCAGGACTCCCTCAGTAGCCCCTGAACCAGGCTTCAATGACGACGAGTCCGGCGCGCATATTGTCTTCGGCATTGCAAGGCGGGTTCCTCCTCCGAATAATTCATAGAAGATTGCGAACACCAGGATAGTGTCTGGCTCTGCAAAATGAATTCCACGTACCACCGTAGAGAGAATAATATGTACACAAGTTCAATCTGCTGACGTATTTCGCGGCGTGACGTCACACCACTACCAAGCCTTTACTTGAATTGTCTTTATCATACCACCTCAGCGCGTTTAGCGAAGCGGTTTCCTTGGCACGTCTTGTCGAAGCAGAGATCGTGTTCCCCTTATTCTGGGATTCCCATCAATACGCACGTGGGTAACCCAACCGCGCCATTGATTGTGGCGCTTGGGAGATAAGCGAGTTTTACCAGGCCGGTGGGGACGCATAGTCTTCGTCCGCCCATATATAAGGGGATAAGGATCTGCCTTTTTTACCTACGCCTTCTTCCTCCTTTGCTTATCCATCTCCGCGCACTCGAGCTCCAGCGCCCAAGTCCGCACATCTCGCCTCAACCTTCTCCAGCCATGTACGGAGCAGGAGGCAAGTGGATGGCCTCCTCCTTTATGAAGGGGCACATCGAGAAGCTGCGCGGCGCCGGATACCTGTCCAGCGACATCGCGCACCGGCTGCCCGACGAGGGGCAGCTCATCCCCACCCCCAGGCCCCATGAGAGGGTCGTATTCCTTCCCCACTTCCTCCGCGGACTGGGCTTCCCTCTTCACCCCTTCGTCCGGGGGCTCATGTACTACTACGGCCTGGACTTCCACGATCTAGCGCCAAACTTCATCCTCAACATCTCGGTGTTTATCGTCGTGTGCGAGGCCTTCCTCTGCATCCAGCCCCACTTCGGCTTGTGGCTAAAGACCTTCAATGTCAAGCCGAAGGTGGTGAAGGGCGTTCAAGCAGAGTGCGGAGGTGCCATGGTGGGCAAAATGCCTAACGTCACTTGGCTCGAGGGCGCCTTTGTGGAATTCGTCAAGGGCTGGCAATCGGGGTGGTTCTACATCACCGAGCCGCATGTCCCTAAATGGGCGGCGGCCCCCGAGTTCAGATCTGGTACCCCCATGCAGCTCACCTCCTGGAAAGAGAAGGGCTTGCTATGGGGTGGTTCGAAGGAGCTGACCGGACTCCAGTCCTGTCTCCAGACCCTGGTGAACAAGAAGCTTAAGCTTGTCAACGTGATCCAGGTCATGCTCGTCCGCCGGATTCTCCCCTGCCAACAACGGGCCTTTAATTTGTGGGAGTTTGATCCGGCATAGCACCGGACCCTGAGCGGGCTCTTCGACACGACGTACGAAGCTGCCTGGAGGGTGATGTTCAAGGGCGGAGAAGCCCCTGCATCTGCAACTGAAGATCGCGGATTCAGCACGCAGCGCCCGGCCGGCGAGGTAAGCTACGTTATCCTTTATGGGACACTCATTTCTTTCATAGTTTGACTCTATGTGGGATCTAAACTCCTAATGCCTTTAACAGGACTGGCGGAAGACGTCCGGACAGGTTAACTGTCCGGCTCCCCTTCCCGAAGACCCAGCGGACACCCGTTTAACAGGGCTGCTGGTTCCGGCCCTTTACGTGGTGCCGGAGAAGAAGGCCAAGAAGAAGGCCACGGGAATCCGAAGGAGTTCCCGGCGCCAGGTGGTATCGGACTCATCATCCGATGACTTTGAGGTGGACTCCTCCCCCGAGGAGGAGGAGAAAGAGGCCTCTTCCCCAGCGGGGGGAGAGAATAAGAGGAAGGACTACCCAACGAGGGCGGCCGAAGGGTCCAAGAAAGGACGGACCCTTTCTCCGGACTGCTCCGCCAACGCCGATGACGGCGACGAGGAGTGGCCCTCAAGGGCCAAGCCCCTGGCAAGATCGTAAGCATCCGGATTCCTGAATGATTTATAATTTTTCTTTTTGCCACACGGTGTCTTTCTAACGCCGCGTACAACCTGTAGTCCGGCCGAGGACGATCTTCCCGCTTCGTCGAGCAGGTCCTTGGCTCCGTCGGATGTGGATTCCCTTCCGACCGCCTCCACCCCTCGTGACGCTGATGACGCTGAGGTGGGATCCCAAGAGGGGACCCGCCAGGAGGGGGAGGCTCCGGAGGTGCCACAGGGTAACCTCCCGGACTTCGCTCCGGACTCTGCACCGGAACCTGCAGTGGTTCTGGAGTCCGGCAGGTGGCCCCTTCGTAAGAAGGGCAAGACTGTGACACCGGCGGCCTCCATCCAACCGGAGGCGCCGGATAGCTTGTTGGAGGCGCTCTACGGCGCTTCCATCGAGGAAGAACAACGCAATATCATGAGTGCGGTGATTCAGAAGGTTCAGCTCGCCAAGAGCGGGCTGACCGAAGCCTGCAGCAGCCTTCTAACAGGCTTGAGGTAAGAAATTTTAAATATGTAATATGATACCGCATAGACAGTAGCCCCTGATGCTCGGTTTGGTGTTCGGATAGAAAAGCCGGACTGAGGATCTTAAAAAGATATACGCAGGAGGTCTAAAAAATGTGTCAATATGGGGTTGCAGGTTGCGCTGCTGACCTCTGCCGCACTGACTGCGGAGGTCGATGCTTTGAAGCAGAACCTCGAGCGGTCCGAGAGCGAGCTCGGCCGTGCCAAGAAGCAGCTCGAGGACAAGGAAGGTGAGTGACAACGTATTGAATTTTTACCTTACAGAAAAGGATTTTGGTTGCAAGAGAAATAACAAGGATAACATGGGTACTCCAGGGGCCACGAACGAGGTGGCAACCCTGAAGGAGGCCGTGTCCGTGGCCGAACGTAATGCGGCCGCGGAACGAGCTGAGCGAGAGAAGCAGGAGGCGCGGGTGGCAGAGGTGCAGCAAGAGCTTCAGGCTCTCGTGGAAAAGCATGAGAGCTTGGAGCGCGACTCGAAGACTCGAGAGTCCGAGCTTGCCTCGGCTCTTGAGAGTGCAAAAGCCACTAAGGCCGAAGCTCACAAGGTCCTCCAGGAGATTGAGGCGTTGAAGAAAATAGCGGTGGGTAAGGCATTTTTCATGCAAAGCAAGCATGTCAATGTGAGTTACCTGTTACTTACCCGAATTCGGAGCTCTCCAGGAGCGTTTGCAGATCTGCCTCGCAGCCTGTCCGATGCTGCCGCATTCTACCGGGCTGAGGAGGGGAGCTCGACGGAGAAGGTCTTCTGGTCTCGGTATGCTGAGGCCGGACATCCGGTGCCCCTTAGCGACCAGCTGAAGCAGCTGGTCGAGCTCCACAAGGTAGCCGAACAGGCCATGAAGGGCCTCATAGTTCGGCTGTGGCCCAAGGAGGCCATGCCTGGGAGCTACTTCGGCCTGGTGCGGTGGCTGGTGGATGCGTGTCCCTGGGTGGAGGTCATCAAGTAGTCCGCCTGCATTGAAGGTGCCCGTCGGGCCCTTGCCCGTGCAAAAGTGCACTGGGGCAGGCTGGATGCTGAGAAGCTTCTGACGGACGCGCTGCCGGCAGGCAAGGAGTATCGCATGACAGAAATGTATTATAAGAGTGTCCGGAAGGGTGCCCGCAAGATTGCGGATGAGTGCTCCAAAGATGTAATATTTGAGTAGACTCGCAATGTGTTATCCTGTGCGCTGAAAACCTGAGAGATGGCAAGTCGTCGGCTTCAGCCCCCATGCCACGAGTGCTGGGGTGTTCGGAATAAACTTGAGCGCTCTTGTTCCCATGTTTGGGTCCATCTAGGGAGGCGCTCAACGCAACGAACGAGGCAACCGGACTTATAATGCTTGAACACTCTCACTTAGCCATAGAATTCTATAATTTTAAATTTCGGCGAAGCCCCTAGTGTTCGGAAGACCGAGTTCGGGGCGCTATCCACGCCTGGGCCGGACGAAGCCGGTTCCTCGCTCTAAGCGGCATAAGTCTTTAGGGACTCGAAAAAACCTCTCGAACAGCGACCAACTCTCGCCTTATCATGACGGTCAGTTTTAGCTTTCTCCACTGAGGCGCTCGCCCAGCTCAACCGGGGCGCAATCGCAGTGGTTCTCCCAGTGCTACCTTAGCCGATAAAACGGAACGTAAGGTACCAAAACATGGGAGCCGGGCAAACCCAACTATTGACCCAAGACATGATTCGGAGCCGATGCATATAATGCTATAAGTTCAGGGTGCCGCACTTGTGAAAGTGTTCGGACTTATCACACTATAATGCGGGGAACTTAAGCCCCTGGTGTGTTTGGCCGTACCATAGTGTACGTTTGCAACATGTCATGAACGAACATATATAAAAAAATGCAAGTATAAGCAAAAAAGCGATGCATTGTTTATTCAGAAATACTGCCATGGATGCAGAGCGATACAAATAGTGCGGTAAGCAAGGGATTGGACTATTAAACATGTCCCCCTCCAGGGGTAGGCTGCGGAATAGTGTATTAAACAGGTTTAATGCTCGTAAAGGAGACCACCTGAATGTTCGTCGTAGCCTTTCTCGTTCCCTGGCTGTTGCATCGTGAGTTCGGCAGGTCTACTGCCGGACAAGGCCTCTGGTGAACGGAGTCCTGTGGGTAAAAAGAAAGAAAAAAAGAAAAGAGTGACACACTTGGGAGCCCCTGGTGTGGTTGAGCCGCACTCTGGTCATGTCATGGTCGTGCCCCTCCCCCTATGCCCATGGTATATCCAGAGTGTAATGATGTACGCGAAGGACTGGTCTTGCAATTATGCAAGGGCTGGGGTTGGGGCCGCATTGCTACGCGTGCTCTGAACGTGCCAGGTGGTCTTGTTGTATGTTACTCCGGGCGCGTTTGGCCGTGTACGGTCGCTTAAGAGCCGGACTCGAAAATTGCCTTAAGAGGCTGCTCTGTACTTCTGTTGCGAGAGCCGCTGTGTGTTCCTCCGTTCGGAGGGAGCGTTCAGTGTTTCCGTTGACCGTGATGACTCCTCGAGGGCCTGGCATCTTGAGCTTGAGGTATGCGTAATGCGGCACCGCGGTGAAGTTGGCAAACGCGGTCCGTCCGAGCAGAGCATGATAGCCGCTGCGGAACGGGACTATATCGAAGATTAACTCCTCGCTTCGGCAGTTATCCGGGGATCCGAAGACCACTTCCAGTGTAACCGAGCCTGTACAATTGGCCTCTACACACTACTAGAGAAAACCTTATACACAGAATGTTACCAGTAGCGCTTGTTAAAATGAGGCGCTACTGCTACTTTGCAGTAGAGCATTCGGCAGAACCGCGCTACAGTTAGCAGAATAGCAGTAACGCTGTCCTTGCAGAAAGCGCTACTACTATAATTGCCACACCGTTCCCGGCGTGCTAGGTATAGTAGTAGCGCCCTTCTACGGACAGCGCTACTACTATGGATTTTAGCAGCAGCGCGTTTTTCTGCTTCGTCCCCCAATTCCCGACCCCGCCTCGCCACCGCCGTCTCGCCCGACCCCGCCTCGCCGCCGTCTCCCCTGACCCCGCCTCGCCGCGCCTCGGTGCCGCCGTCTCCCCCGACCCCGCCTTGCCGCCATCTCCCCCGACC
>LT934117.1:708245583-708265463 GCA_900231445.1 Triticum turgidum subsp. durum
CCTCGCCGCGCCTCTCGGTGCCGCCGTCTCCCCCGACCCCATCTCTCTCCCCCTCTATAAGCACTCTCCCCTTATGATCCCTCTTCTCTGCTTAGTATGAACCCTAGGTATTTAGTGCTAGTTAGTATGAACCCTAGGCTATTTTTAGTGCTATTTTTAGTGCTAGTTAGTTAATTACTTAGATGGTAAGAATTAGGTACTAATTAGGTACTGGAATATTTTTATTTATAGTATTATTTTTAGTAAGAACTAGTTGAATTAATAGAACTAGTTAGTAAGAACTTGTTTCTATTTTTTAGTTAAAGCAATTTTTCCCGCCTCGACGTGGACGATGCCTATCCCGCATCCTGGTCGTCGAGTCGGCGGAGGACGACACCTACTTGACCAGGTCGGCCATGTCCGGGACTGGGCTCCGCCGGGGTGGTACTAGGAGGCGCTACCTACCGGGGGGCGCAGGTTGGTGAGGAGCCAGCCTGTCATTGACCCGAACCTTGTTTGGTGGCAGTCGCGCGGGCCAGTGACGATCCAGAGGCTCGAGGACTCCGCGGAGGTGGTGCGTCACTGTGTCAGTGAGGAGGACGCGCACGTCCGTCGCTACTTGTTTGCGTTGGAGCACAGGCCGTTCTCCAATACCTGGCAGGTTCTCCGGGGATCTCACTGGAGCTATGATCCCGTGATGGTGCCTTCTCTGTGGGTGTCCACCGCCCGCGCCGATACCCGTCGTGTGCTAGAGTTTTGGTTGTATTAGTGATTTTATATGTATGACACTATTCGTGATGTATTAGTGATAATATTCGACGATGTACTGACGCATGAGATGATCTACTTTTGCTTATTGAATGCATGCTAATTTGAGTCCTATAAGATATTTTGAAATGTATATCTTGTGTTGCTCAATATCCAAGGGGCCGGTCATGTTTGCAGGTTATACCTTCGAGTGGCCTATGTTTTGCCGGAGTGTTGATTCATTTCCGTTCCGGCAAATTTCAGGCGCTCGATATGTCCTATTTTAGCAAAGGTCATGCCGGATTTTTCCGTGAATTTTGGCATGACTTGTGCTAGAATATGTAGGAAATATCGAGTGCCCCGGATTTGTGTGTTGAGTATCTTGGTAGTTGTCTTCGATCGATTTTCAATTAATGTTTTAACTATGAACATAGGAAATGTCTGACGACGAGAAGGATTTCGGTATTTGCAAATACTGCGAAGACGAGCGCGGCCTGTGCGACGGAATCTTCCTAGATGATGATAGGCGCTTCAGCATCAAGCTGGACGAGAACTTCGAAGTGGATACAGTAAGTCACAATGACAAGTCTTTTTTCGTAATTAAGCATGACATCTGCTTTCATTTGCTTCAACTTATATTTTTTTTACTATTCTACTAGCGTATCCCCTGCCATGCAAGAGTTTTTGTATTGGATAAGATAGGTTTCAGTCATAGTATGGAGGAAAAGAAAGTTTAGTTGAAGACCGAGCATGGTTATATTTTCCATGCGAAGTTATACAATTCAGACGACTACACCTATTTTGGATGCAAAACATGGCGAGCACTATGCAAGACTTATGCATTTGAGCCTGATATGGTTATCACCTTTGATATTCGTCCGGAAGATGATATTGAAGATAATACCGACATCTGGGTCAATGTGCAAATGCCTCCAGTTATACCATTATGTAAGTTTCTCGACCATATTTATGTCTTTGATATTGTTTATTCAAAAATAATTGACAACTAATTTGTATTGTCAGCTTATTTCCATGCAAGCAAACATGTCCAGCGCTTGGTAGACAGGACCGTATACTATCCTGGGGCTGAACTCAACTGCGAGGAGCTCAGTCATTATGTTTCATGGCTTGAGGATCTTGATACTGTCAAGACAAATTTTCTTCCTGCATTTAGAAATCTTAGTACTGAAAATGTGCGACCAATAGTGTTCGTAATGAACTACGGTCACATCCATTTAGGAAGGATGGTAAGATTTTTACTTTTTATCCTCATTGCATCTTTTCCATACATTATTTTTGAAGCTAAACTTCATTGCTAAGTATGTTACCATACGATGTTCTTCAACAGGGACTCCCGATGAATGTTGTGCCTTATGGGATCGAGACTAAAGGTGTCATGAGTATTATCAACTTACGGCCAAGATATCCTACAGCTTACTTTAGTGCATTCAAGATTAGCGACGGATGCTTAATAGTGCAAGACTGGACCAAATATGTGTTAGGGGAGCGCAGAGAAGTACTAGGGAGCAGCAACCAGAGACGCCTTCCACGATTAGGAGACAGGTTCATCTGCATGCTCCAACTTGATCAAGGAGGAGAGCTATACATGTTTTATGTTCTTTTACCTAAGAGAGAGCAGCAGGAGTGAGTAGCAGGAGTGAGTAGCTGGCTAGAAATGAGTTTCAGGATGATGATGTGCTACACTATTATTATGATGATAAAATAGCTAGTGTTGGTGGTAATGACTATGATGATTCTTATTAGCTAGTGTTAGTGGTGATTAAATAAATAATGTTGGTGGTAATGACCATGATGACGATTAAATATCTTGTGCTGGCGGATTAGATTCAAGTGGAGGCAATATGTGGTGCACATCGAAAGTACTACTAATCCAAAGTAGATCAAGTTTGGATTAGTAGTATACTTTTGACATGCACCACATATTGCCTCCACTTGAACCTAATCCACCTTCATTTAATACACTGTTATGGACATAATGATGTAAACCTCATAACAGCTGGTATTGTACCAATATTTGTATGATGGCGCGTAAATACAGTAAAAATAAAATAATTATAAAAAAAATACTAGTAGCGATGGTTAGGAAACACGCTGCAAGTAGATAACTTAGCAGTAGCGCGGTACCGAACAAGCGCTGCAGCTATTTGTACTAGCAGTAGCGCGTGATGGCACGCGTTACTGCTAAGCAATAGCTGTAGCGCCTTATTAGTAGTGCGGCTTCCCGCGCTACTAGTAGGCACAAAACACGCTCTACTGCTAGGGTTTTCCCTAGTAGTGACACCTAGTATGACGCCTTTGAAGGTCATCTTTGTAGGTTTAATCCTTGAGGGGTCGATGCCCATCTTGCGCACTGTGTCCTGATAAAGCAGGTTCAGGCTGCTGCCGCCGTCCATCAGGACTCTGGTGAGGTGAAATCCATCGACGATTGGATCTAAAACCAATGCGGCGAATCCGCCATGGCGGATACTGGTGGGGTGATCCCTTCGATCAAAAGTGATCAGGCAGGAGGACCATGGATTGAACTTCGGGGCGACTGGCTCCATCGCATATACATCCCTAAGTGCACGCTTCCGCTCCCTCCTGGGTATGTGGGTTGCGTATATCATGTTTACCGTCCGCACTTGTGGGGGGAAACCCTTCTGTCCTCTGCTGTTCGGCGGCCGGGTCTCTTCCTCGTCATCGCTATGCAGCCCCTTGTCGTTGTTTTCGGCAATTAACTTGCCTCCTGCTTAAATACCCAACAATCCCTGTTGGTGTGATTAGCTGGCTTTTCGGGGGTGCCATGTATCTGGCAAGAGCGGTCGAGTACTCGGTCCAAATTGGACGGACCCGGAGTAGTTCTTTTGAATGGCTTCTTCCGCTGACCGGGTTTGGAGCCTCTGAATCCGGCGTTGACTGCCGTATCCTCATTGTTATCGCCGTTAATGCGGTGTTTGTTTTTGTTGCGACGCGACCTGCCATTGCGGTCCTTGCTGTCCGGACTGCCGGAATTTTTGCTAAGGTTGTTACTGCGGGCTAGCTAGCTGTCCTCTCCCGCACAGAAGCGAGTCATGAGTGATGTGAGGGCTGCCATTGATTTCTGCTTTTCCTGTCCTAGGTGCCGGGCCAGCCACTCATCGCGAATGTTATGTTTGAAGGCTGCGAGGGCCTCTGCATCTGGACAGTCGACGATTTGATTTTTCTTTGTTAGGAACCGTGTCCAGAATTGTCTGGCCGATTCGTCTGGCTGCTGAATTATGTGGCTTAGGTCATCGGCGCCTGGTGGTCGCACATATGTGCCCTGGAAGTTGTCAAGGAATGCGGCTTCCAGGTCCTCCCAACTCCCAATTGACTCTGCTGGCAAGCTGTTAAGCCAATGCCGAGCTGGTCCTTTAAGCTTGAGTAGGAGATATTTGATGGCATGGAGATCATCACCGCGGGCCATATGGGTATGAAGGAGATAGTCTTCGATCCAAACCGCGGGGTCTGTTGTGCCATCGTAGGATTCAATGTTCACGGGTTTAAACCCTTCAGGGATTTGATGATCCATTACTTCATCTGTGAAGCATAGTGGGTGTGCGGCGCCTCTATACTGGGCAATATCACGACGTAGCTCAAGAGAGCTTTGTCTACTGTGTTCGGCCCGGCCGGAGTTGCTGTATCCGGCGCGACGGTAGTCGTCGCGCATCCTGGGGCGCCCACGTGATCCGTAGTTCGATCTTGATTGTCTTGCCTTGTCCTCCAATATGTCTCGCAATTCCGGCACATTCCCCCGTGGCTTCATGCTTCTCGAGCGGTGCCGGGGTACGGTCCTAATGGAGGGCCTAGAGGCCTCTCTGCCGCGGCCACGAGGTGGTCGGTCTGCCGTATTGTGCGCTGGTGATGAGGGTTTATACTCCTCCTCCTCTAATCGGGGGAGCAACTTGCGTTTTGGGTAGCTTTTGGAGGGGCGTTCGAGTTCATACTCTTCGGCCACCAGGACTTCAGTCCATCTGTCGGCTAGCAGATCTTGATCAGCTTGGAGCTGTTGCTGCTTTTTCTTTAGGCTGTTTGCCGTGGCCAAAAGCCTGCGTTTAAACCGCTCTTGTTCGACGGGATCCTCGGGCACGACGAATTCGTCGTCGTTGAGGCTTGCCTCGTCTCCAGAGAGAGGCATGTAATTATCATCCTCTACCTCTTCATCTGCCGCTCTCTCGTGAGGGCTGGCTTCTTCGTCCTCCTACGCTGACTCTTGCTGGAGGGGGTTATCTTCGGCACTCTCTGGGGTGTTATTATATCCGGTGCCGGAATCTCCATTCTTGCTGTGGCGGGATTTAGAGCGGCGCCGCTGACGCCGGCGCTTGGGCTGTTTCTTGGAGGAATCTGCCTCCGCTGCTTCTTCGCCATTCCCATCCTTTGGGATGTCCACCATGTATATGTCGTATGACGAGGTGGTCTTCTAGTGCCCCGTAGGCGCTGGTCCTTGGTCGTCTACGGCATCGTCGTCCATACTGTCGATGTCTTCGGAGTCGTAGTCTAGCATGTCGGTTAGATCATCGACAGTGGCTACAAAGTGGGTGGTGGGTGGGCTTTGAATTTCTTCGTCGTCCGCATCCCAACCGTCCTGACCGCAGTCCGGCCAAGGCTCTCCTGATAACGAGAGATACTTTAGCGAATTCAGGATGTCGCCAAAGGGTGAATGCTGAAAGATGTCCGCAGCAGTTAACTCTATGATCGGCGCCCAGTCGGATTCGATTGGTAGGGGCGCAGGAGGTTCGCAGCCCGGCGAGGAGTCCGGCACCTCGAAGTCACGGGCTTTACAAGGGACAAGGTCAGTATTCGGCTCCATCGCCGTAGAGGTTGCAGCCCCCGAGGCGGTGTCTAGCCACCCATCCTCGATCTGCGCGGTCGGCTCCGAATTAAGGGTCGGAGCGGACTCATGTGCGGCCTCCAGGGCACCGTCCGGCAGGAGAGCTAAATCGTGCCCATCGTGACAGTGCGGTGCGCTCAGCTGTGGCTCGAATCCATCAAAGATCAAGTCTCCGCGGATGTCGGCCGTGAAGTTTAGGCTTCCAAATCTGACCTGATGGCCAGGGGCGTAGCTTTCGATCTGCTCCAGATGGCCAAGCGAATTGGCCCGCAGTGCAAAGCCGCCGAACATGAAAATCTGTCCGAGGAGGAAAGTCTCACCCTGGACTGCGTCATTGTTGATGATTGAAGGAGCCATCAAGCCTATCGGTGACGACACAGAGGAACTCTCAATGAAAGCACCAATGTCGGTGTCAAAACCGGCGGATCTCGGGAGAGGGTCCCGAACTGTGCGTCTAGGCGGATGGTAACAGGAGACAAGGGACACGATGTTTTTACCCAGGTTCGGGCCCTCTCGATGGAGGTAAAACCCTACTCCTGCTTGATTGATATTGATGATATGGGTAGTACAAGAGTGGATCTACCACGAGATTAGGGAGGCTAAACCCTAGAAGCTAGCCTATGGTATGATTGTTGTAATGGTTGTCCATCCTACGGACTAAAACCCTCCGGTTTATATAGACACCGGAGAGGGCTAGGGTTACACAGAGTCGGTTACAATGGTAGGAGATCTACATATCTGTATTGCCAAGCTTGCCTTCCACGCCAAGGAAAGTCCCATCCGGACACGGGACGAAGTCTTCAATCTTGTATCTTCATAGTCTTGGAGTCCGGCCGATGATGATAGTCCGGCTATCCAGACACCCCCTAGTCCAGGACTCCCTTAAAGACCTTGAGTATCTGCCACGCACAATATATCATATTATCCGGCGAACTCTATGGCCTATTAAAGGACATTCATCAGCGGCCAAACTTGAAGGAGCTATGAAGACCTTGGTCTTTTACATTCTCAATGGCATCAGCTTCTATACTCAAGAATTCTTCATCAGGCAACTTGCTGCTTCTGGATCTGACCTATTTGGTCTGAAGTTTTATGCTCCATGGGTCATGCGCCTCATCAAGAGACACTCATCTGTCAACTATCAACCCTCTACTCGCAATCATCTGATCTTTTTGCTAGAGGTTGATATGTCAGTTGAAGCCATATACTCTGACCCTGCCAAGAAGCCTCTTTGTCTTCAGAATGCCGAGCACCAAAGCTTCACTCAACCCATTGAAGGTGTTCAAGCAGCAACACGAATATATCCATTGGCTGGAAATACTCGTCTGCCTCATCGAGCACCTACTGAAGCCACTGAAAGCACCATTGCCCAAAGGCCTCGGAAGCGTTCTCACGTTCTCAATGACCGAGAACTTCTTGTGGCCCTTCATCAAAAACAGGATAAGCATCACTATTGGCTCAAGAGACAGATGCAAAGCCTCTTGGTGGATGTCAATCACATTCGTAACCTTGCCACCAAGAATGCCTTTGTTGCTCATGAGACTTGCCGGCGATCATGGAAGAGCTTGACCCTGCTTAGTGCTGAAGCAGATCTTCAAGATGATGGCTTCAATGAAAGGTTCCAGTTTGACTCCACTCCTCCACGGACTGCTGTCCTACGCACTCCATCTCTTGAAGACTCTGAATATTCTTCCTCCGCGGCAACTGTTAATGCCAGAGTGATCGATGATGAAGATGATGCTACTTCACCACCTCCTACTACTGCACGCATTGACACTGCACCAAGTTCGTCTGCACCGCCAACCAACGACGATAACCCTGCTGCTTCACCTACTCATGAGGACGAGTAGATGCTCTATGTCTTCAAACCTTTGTGGTCCTTACTGACAAAAGTGGGAGAAGCATATGAGTTGATAGTCTTCAAGCGGGTTCATATGGTTCATATGGGCGGTTGCATTATATTTTTCCTCGTGCTTACAACTCTTGCTTTTTAAAACATTTGGTTCTTTGAGTTGTAACACCTAAACTTGATGGTCGTCTGCTACTTATTTGCTTTACTGTGATGCGATGATAAATTCCACATGTGCGATGATAACTTCCGCACTTAGATCATTCTGCAGACGTCCATTTTTCATTATGCATGTCATTCTACTTGATATATCATTTCATGCATGATGAATTATCTTCATAAGTTGAAGTGGATATCCACAAGTACAACATGCCATGTGCATTTGCATTCCAAAAGCAAATTACTTATATGCACATCTTCAGGGGGAGCCCTTGCTAATTATGAAGACAATTCCCTATCCTTACAATTTCACATACTTTATCCCCGTTGAAAACTTCAACCAGTTTGTCATCAATCACCAAAAAGAGGGAGATTGTAAGTGCATCTAGTGCCACCCCTAGTTGGTTTTGGAGTATTGACGACAAAGTTGGTTGAGTGACTAATGCGTTTGTGAGAATTGCAGGACAACGCAGGTAGTGTCCCTCATTGATTCGGTTTACCTACCGGAGATGACCCCTAAAAATGTATGAAGACATTGAAGACAATGGTGGTATGAGAAGATATTCATATTGAAGACTATGACATGAGAAGACATTACGTGAAGACTATGGAGCGCGAAGACTGTGTGGTTTCGTTGTTTCCTTTTCTTCTTTGTTGAGTCATAGGAACCACCGTACTGTTAAGTGGGGTCCAAGTGAACTAAGTCAGAGTGACTGAAGTGATGCTCAACCCAAATCCTATGTCTTCGAGCGAAGACAATGAGAGCAAATCTTATCCAGAGCTGGATGAGTCAGCTTTGCTTGTAGCCCAAGTAAAGTTGCCGCGTGTGTTTGAAATCTGACTATTGGAACACGTGTTAGTTCCTTAGTGACCCAGGGTCATTTCGGACAAATCAGGTCGGGTTGCCTTGTGGCTATAAATAGCCCACCCCCTACACCATAAATTGGTGGATGCTCAGAGTTTGTGCATGGCTTTTGTCGTTTGAGAGCAACCCACCTCGAAGCATTTGAGAGAGAGAAATCCTTGCAAGGACAAAGCCCAAACACCCAGAGCCAAAGAGTATTAGGCATCACTGAAGTCTTTCTGTCTGTGTGACCTGAAGACTTATTACACTTGAGGACTGTGAATCCTCCAGCCGGTTAGGCGTCACGTTCTGAGCATCCAAGAGTCATTGTGGATTGCCGGTGAACGAAGTCTGTGAAGGTTTGGAAGTCTACCTTGAAGACTTACCAGAGTGATTGGGCGAGGACTGGGTGTCCTTAGCTCAAGGGGAATAAGGTGAAGACACGGTCTTCTGAGTTAAATCTCAGCCTCCCTAACCAGACGTACAGTTGTCACAGCAACTGGAACTGGTCCAACAAATCATGTGTCTTCAACGAGCGACTGGTTCTATCCCTTTCCACCCTTTACTTAAGTTTGTCTTCGTGAAGTCATTGCCTATCTGTGTATCTGTTTGACTTCATTGCTTGACTACTACTGTTGATTGGCTTCATACTATCTTCCATCCTGATCCTTACTACTTAGCTGTCATTAGTCCTGTACTTTCACATCATTGCATACTTAACTATGGCTTGCTTATGGTAGTTTATCTTCCGCTGCATATCAACTAGGTCATTTCTGTTGTTTGTCTTCGAAACTTCCAAGTTTTGAAGACTTTCATAAAAATCGCATATTCACCCCCCCCCCTCTAGTCGATACTAGCACTTTCAATACCTTATCCTTGCATGGAACATTCTAGGAGAGTTTTGGGCATGGACCATGTTGGCATGCTCTTTCATATGGACTTTGGCACCCCAGATCCGACTACAGAAAAATGGCAGTTCTTGGAGAGGAAATCAACATATAGCTACTTGCTAACGTATATCTGGTGGTGTGTGGTGATGTTTCTCTTGGACTCTTGGTCCAAGATTACAAGTGTGATGTTTTGGCATAGAAGTTTTGTATGAAAACCATAGTTTTAAATAGCCGGCTATAGCCCCACTATAGCCTTTTCAGCAGGGTGCCTCTAAATGGTCTCATGTACAAATACCCCGCTATAGCCCGCTATAGCTGATTTGGACGTCCGCCACTATTTAAAATAGCCCGCTATTTAAAACATTTATGAAAACCACATATTTAGTGTGAAAATTCATCAAGAGTTATACACTAGGTGCAATGTATTCAGGAATGCATTCTTTTTAAAAAAGAATATAACCTCCGGCCTCTGCATCGATTGATGCACACATCATAAAATTGAGGACAATCATGATGTTTCAAGTGTCCAACAGCCTACTGCTATAATATTTCTCAAAAGTATAATATGAAGTGTAATTAAAAAAATTACAATAGTTAGTTTGGAAAAGCTACCACAAATAAGTTTGTTTTGTAGTTAATTCAACATTCTTTTACTTAGATAAGTTAAGCTTGAGGAGGATCATTGAAATGTGGTGATAACTAGCTCATATGTTTAGGTTTCCCAAATCTCTCGATGTTTATAAATCTTGAATATCAAGGTAACTAATGTGCACATTTTAAAGAGTCAACTAACCAGATTGAAACAAAGCCATGTTGGTAAAAAAACAAGCGAGTGAGCGCACACACACAACTCCTACGGGATCGTACACACGCTTCACCAAACCCTAATCCATTGTTATATATGATAGGATGAGTTCAGAATGGCTCCATTGTAATGGTTTGCTAGCAACATTCCACTTAGGCTTTCTTATATTTGGATATGCCATGTGTGCTACAAATGTCGATAGGTACACCAGTAGAATTAAATGATCACTATATTTTGCATGTGATTTTTGGTGAAGCAATGATGAAGTCTTGGCCACTTCCCACACACAATGTTGTTTACTAGCCGACCTCCTATAAAATAACTAACTTATTGCCATGTAGAGATATTACATTTAGTTGGAATGGGGATGAGGAGGATGACAAAGTGTGGGAGGAGAGCACCGATGGGCGATCAGGGTGAATGGCACTGACAATCCACATAGCGCTATGTAGGGGGGGGAGGGGATGTATTGGAAATTTGAGTTGGTGGCACATACACTACAAAAAAAATACACTTCCGTGATGATACATGTTTGTCACAGTAGGTCGCGTTTTTTGTCATGCATGTAAATCCATGACGATTTTATGACAGAATCAAGATAGTCATACCTGTGCTGTTGTAAAAGTGTTCCATGACATTACCAAAATTATCATCACGGAAATGTCCACTTCCATGATGATAAGTTGCGCATCACAGAAGTTCTTTCGTCAAGGGTGACCGACACATGGCATCCACCGTAAGGGAACGCCGTTAAGCTATCGGGTCGGGTTTTGGATCCGATAACCCGTTAACAGCCCCGACCAATGGGGATTTTCCACGTGCAAAATCATCATTGGCTGGAGGAAACACGTGTCGGCTCATCGTTGGGACAGATGTCATCCACTCATTGGACAGAAGGCACCTATGATACGTCGACAAGTGGCACGGCCCAACAGAGGCCCATTCCTGTGAAAAGGCTAGCCCGTTTGACTTGGTAAAAAGGTGGCGGGCCGGCCCATGGAAAGCCTGTTAACGGCCTGCTCGCATATAGCCCATTTACAGCCCACTAACCCAAGGCCCGTTACGCCCTATCCGAATTAGGCCCAGTAGCGTCATCTGGGCCATCCAATATGATTCCAGCCCGTTTTCACTTCTGGCCCATGTATGGCCCATGACGTCTTTCGGCCCATATGAGGCCCTATGTAACTCTTGGCCTATTAACGGCCCATGGTGAAACTGGCCCGCAATGAACAGTGTATCACTTTACACCCATTAACGGTCGTGGTGAAACTGGCCCGTAATGAATAGTATATCACTTTATAACCATTAAGGGCCCGTTATTCAGTTGGGCTATTTCCAGCAAATGTTATCTTCCGGCCTTCTCAGAGCCCATTTATTCTTGGGCTCATTTCCAGCATTCGTTTACTTATGGCCCGTTACTTTCATTTTCTGCTTGTGGGCCAAATTCAGCCCGTGGTTACATCAGCCCGTTTGTGGTCCGTTAATACGTTGGGCCGTTTTCATAGCATCATCAAATACGGCCTATTAACAATGGTTACGGCCCGTATAAGGCCCATTGATGATACGGCCCGTAGAAGGCTCATTGTTTCTATGGCCCGTAGAAGGCCCATTGTTTCTACGGCCCGTAGAAGGACTACTGTTTCTACGGCCCGTAGAAGGCCCACTGTTTCTATGGCCCGTAGGAGGCCCAGTGTCACTACAGTAAATATTAGCCCATGGTTATTGTGGCCTAGTTTTAAAAAATAGGTTATTGCATCCACTAGCAAACCGCGGAAAAAGAACTGCACTGACTATAAGCAAACAAATAAACAAGACAACAAGGAAATAAATAAGCAAGCAACTTATGCTAGGCTATCACAGCTATTACACATATTACATCCACTGGGCATCAAAGTTCGCCACCAGTGCAAATATAGGGAACAAAGCAGCATATCATATACACTGGCTGTCAAAGTTGGCGACCAGCGCAAATAAACCCGCAGCAAAACAAATCCAAAACTAAAACCACTTCAGAAGATCTCAAGAAACAATATCCTGGGTACCCATAATGCTGGCAAGATGCTTAGCAAGCTTATTCACTTTCTCTTGTTTGGCGCTTAAATCCTCCAGCGCTTGCTGTTGCACCAGAAAATATGCATCTGAATTCTGCAGGGACTTCCTCAGTCCTTCAGCTTCCTGTCGCAGCACATTTGATCGATGTCTTTCAACTTGAAGTTGAGACTCAAGAAGACGAACTGATTCAGGCAGCGAGTTCGAAGAGCATGTGTCAGCAGTAGTGGCCAGTAACTCGAACACTACATAAAGATAGGACTTTTGGGTTCCCTCACTGTCGTCAAGATAGTTTTTATCAGCTTTCTTGGAGACCAACAGGGATGTCTCACTATCTTGAACCTTATCTGCATTACTTCCTTTACCATTGGATAACGCGGTACTATTATCCAATATTTTGTCCGCATTCTAAAAGAGAAACAAGCAGACACATCACATGTTTACCATGTTGTATATGAAACTCATTTTGGTAAATGAGTTCAGTAGTAAAGTGGACAGGATAACAACATGAAACAAACACATATCTATGTACCATGGCCACTTTATGGTCTATATCATTCTAGTTTTTGTTGCCAAATCAAGATAGAGACACAGTTCAAATAATATTTGTTCAAGACAAAGCAGAATAGACAGAATATAAGTGTGGGTAACTATAGAGCAATAATAACACTTGTAATGCGCATGACATGAGAACATAACTGTTTATTCAATTGAAACTGAAATCAACATAGAGTAGGTTACAACAGCAAACTAGTTAAAGAAACAGGTTTGAAACATACTTGTTGCCCCATTGGAGTTTCAATTACATCCTTCAAATTTGAAAATAATTGGTATGAGTAAACACAGTAATGCAAGAGCAAAGGAGTATGAACCATAACTACAGAACCTGACCTGAGAACAAATCTTCTTCTCCTTTAAGCGTTGAGTTGGGATTCGGAGTGGTGGTCCTCGTGCTTTGGGCACTGCAGTTCCCTTACTAACTGCTCGTGTTTGGGTTCTCTGTGGTGGAGGCGGTGCTGTGTCAACTGGAACTGGGTTACTATTTGTCGGGGTTGGGGTTAGAAGGGGTGTAGCTAGTTCTCTGTCCAACTGGGTAGGGGTACAATCTTCGAGAGTCTGGGTTATGTGTGGTGGATCTGGTCCTTGGGCAAGTACAACCGTGGTTCTATCTGCATCAACTGGTAGCACTATCTTTTTTGAAGACTGTCTTGTTACTCCCTTAGATACTGCCATCACGCTCTCCAATTCAAATGGCTGATAAACAAGAAAAGTAATTGAAAGTATAGACATTGTATGATAGACAGGTGCAATGGATAGTGGGGAATAAAAGAGGGCATGAAATAATTCATATTTATGTTGTCTAACCAAATAGGATAGCATGACACAATTTCACATATATGATGGCTAACTAAACAGGATAGCATGACACAATTTCACATTATGATGGCTAACTAAAAAAGATGGAAAGACATAGTTCAAAATATGAGACTATGTAAACAGGATGACATGACATAACTATATAATGTGTTTATTAAATAGGTTGGCATGCCATAATTCACATACATTCATGGATAGAATGCCATAATTCTAAATATGATGTCTTTATTAAATGGGTTGCCATGCCATAATTCAGATAGATGATGTGTATCTACTATGTAAAAATGATGGCATGATATAATTCAAATATATGATTTATATAGTAAGCAAGTAAGCAGATGGCAATTCATATATGATGTAAAAACTAAGCAATGCAAGACAACATGCATGACATGGGTAATATAACCGTGCCAAGTTTGAGCATAGACCTCAGGGGGGAAATAGGACTGGTCATCAATCTCTGAATCCTCCTCTGAGGGGCTCTCTGTAACCAGCAAGATGTCTGCTTCAGCAGGTAGCATTGTCTGCTCTAAATACCTTGTTTTCACTCCAGATACTTCCATCACCGCTTCAAATGGCTGATGCACAGGAAGAGTAGTTGAATATACAAACGTTGTCGACAAATGGAACACGTAATACAAAAAAAATGATAGCATGATATAATTCACATACATGATGATTGGCTAAACAGCATGGCATTGCATAATTCACATATATAATGCCTTTGCAACAAGATAGCATTGTATGATTCACATATATAATGTCTTGCAACAAGATGGCAATGCATAATTCACATATATGGTAATTAGAAACTGAACAGGTGGCATTCACACAAAGCATGTCTAAACTAATCAAATGGCATAGCAATGCGAGACACCATACGCACGATATGAGCAACATAACCCTGCCAAGTTAGAGCATACCACTACTAGGGAAAAGGCTAGCAGCACCTCGGGTTTTTAGGCTAGCAGCAGCGCGGGTGGCCGCGCTACTAATAAGGCGCTACAGCTAACTCATAGTAGTAGCGCGGCCCTGACCAGCGCTACTACTGTTGAACGATATCAGCAGCGCTTTTTAGGAACGCGCTACTATTAACTAGCTGCAGCGATTTCTTCATCCCACGCTACTGCTATACCTTTCATCATTTTCCCTTTCAGTTCTCCTTTCAGATGCTAGAAACTAGGTACTATCTTTCATCGAATTCATAAACCATTACTAGGTACGGTAGTACTCCCTTCGTTCCAAATTACTCGTCGTGGTTTTAGTTCAAACCACGACGGGTAATTTGGAACGAAGGGAGTACTAAGATAACAATTTCATGCATAGCCAACGTGCATCCTCATATCAACGGCCATCATCATATATAGTTCTAGATGATATCGATGACGATCATCATATGTAGTTCTAGATGATATAGCCACACACACATATGTAGTTCTAGATGATATAGCCACACACACATATGTAGTTCTAGATGATATCGAAGACAATCATCATCCTCAAGCCTGGGCGGTTGGTGTTCCTGATAGTAATTAGGATGGCCTGTCCAACACGAAGATTCTTGCCATCGAGGAATTTCTTCCACCCAACCGAGCTTAAGTGTGTGCGACCGTCCGTGTCCACGCGGTAAGTACAGGTTGTGACGGAGCCCCTTGCAGTAAGGCGTAGTCCAGCTGAGTCTTCTTCATCAGGCTCGATACCATAACTCACAGATATGCTCTTTGCCAATTTCTGAATAAGAAAAACATATCAATTAATAAGCATGTGATCGAACTCTACACTAAAACATATATATCATCGACTAGATTCCACACAACATATACCATATCATTGGACTGTACACTAAGTAATTCACACTATTAATTTGCATTTGTAAGTATAACATACCATATCATGTCGATCAACCATGGTATTTGTCAAGCGGGTCACAAATGGCACCCCGACAAAGTCAGCACGTGGCGGAATTATGTCCCACAGGTTGGACACCTCCTCCTCACTCAGCCTTGTTCTTTGAGCTACGATGGCTTCATGAAGTGGGTCCTCATCATCTTCATCGAGTGGGTCCTCATTATCTTCATCATCTTCATCATCTTCGTCATCTTCATCATCTTCCACCAGGTTGAGATAAATGACAGCTAGCTTGGGTCTTTCTGCTCGGAAGTTGAAGCTGATCAACTCACCACCAGTAAGATGCATGCGAGCGACGAAACGGGCCCATCCATCTCCTCCAATCTGCGACATATTGCGTCCTTTCTCGACCTCCATAGTGTACGGCCCCCCAGGAGCCTCAAATGTCACAGTGTCTCCTGTCAGATTGTTGAATTTCAACCTCACATTGCATGGGACGATCTGTGTAAACTAAGCAAAATGACACAATGCAGTAAACTAAGCAAAATGACACAATGCAGTAATTTCATCTAATTTCTTACCGCCGCATGACGAAAACTCGGCCGGAAGTAGATGCCGAACAGCTTGCCAGTTGCAAGGCTGCTGGCGCATCTTGACTTGCACAGTTGACATAGTGGTGGTGGTGGTGGCGCCATTCTTCCTAAAGCAATATGAGCAAAGGATTACTAAATCAACTAAATCAAAATGTTCCTAAATGAATTAGCCTACTAAATCAACTAAATCAAAATGTTCTAAGTCAACTAAATCAACTAACCTACTAAGTCAACTAAATCAAAATATTCTAAGGCAACTAAATCAACTAGCTAGCCTACTAAGTCAACTAAATCAAAATGTTCTAAGTCAACTAAATTAACTAAATGAATTAGCCTACTAAATCAACTAAATCAAAATGTTCTAAGTCAACTAAGTCAACTAAATCAAAATGTTCTAAGTCAACTAAATTAACTAAATGAATTAGCCTACTAAATCAACTAAATCAAAATGTTCTAAGTCAACTAAATCAACTAACCTACTAAGTCAACTAAATCAAAATATTCTAAGGCAACTAAATCAACTAGCCTACTAAATCAACTAAATCAAAATGTTCTAAGTCAACTAAATCAACTAGCCTACTAAGTCAACTAAATTATATCAACTAAATCAAAATGTTGCATATGAGCAGGAGGGAGAAGGAGGGCGACTCGAGGAGTGAGAAGAGAGTAGGATGGAGGAGGAAGGCGGAGCGCGGAGGGGCCGGCCGGCGCGGCCAGTTGAGGGAGGACGGAGGAGGAAGGCGGAGCGAGGAGGGGCCGGCCAGCGGCGAGTGGAGAGGGAGGACGGAGGAGGAGGTCGGTACCGAGTCCAGCAAGGAGGAGGAGGTGACAGCGCGCGGCGCAGACGGAGGAGCGGCGACGGGGGCGCGCGGCGCAGACGCGCGGAGGAGAGGGGCGACGGCCGGGGGCGCGCGGCGCAGAATTTGTGGCTGTGTGTGTGAGTGGATCCGAAGGGAGGAGATCAGGGAGATGGATGGCTTAGCAGTAGCGCTCTTCAGCAAAACACGCTACTGCTAAGCTATCTAGCAGCAGCGCTTTTCGCGATAAAGCGCTACTACTATATGTCAGCATGCAAAAATACACATTGATCATCAACGATCTTTTTATGTACAATCTGATTCGACAATATGAGTCCTCACCGGTTTAGGAACAGGTGAAGACTCATATTGCAGCCACAAATTCTACACATAGAGTTCAATGAAGATCAAGTGCTTGTCAAAGTGTGAGAAGTAACATATTTAAGGTGGTATAAACTCTCTTCACGGAGCGAGGTGGGACTAAATTTTTGTAGGAAACTTAGCAGTAGCGCTTGTATGGGAAATGCGCTGCTATTACGCTACGTAGCAGTAGCGCGCGTCGTGTTAATGCGTTGCTGCTATAACTAGCCTCGCGGCGGCCTCGTAGGAATTATAGCAGCAGCGCGTCTTTGGGTGGACGCGCTACTGCTATATTTGTATCAACAGCGAGTTTCCGCGGCCCGCGCTACTGCTAGTTAGCAGCAGCGAGTTATTTTGGGACGCGCTGCTGATAAGATTCTGTGTATAGGCTTTTCCCTAGTAGTGTACACCTCCGGGGGGGAATAGGACTGGTCATCTGTCTCTGAATCCTCCTCTGAGGAGCTATCCGTAACCAGCGAGATATGCGCTTCGTCAGATAGCATAGTCTGCTCTGAAGACCTTGTTTTCACTCCAGAATTTGCCATCACTGTGTCAAATGGCTGACGCACACGAAGAGCAGTTGAATGTACTAACATTGTTGACAAATGTAATATGTAACGAAAGAAAGGAATGGCCTGATATAATTTACATATAAGATGACTGGCTAAGCAGGATGGCATTGCAAAATTCACATATATGATGCCTGGCTAAACAAGATGGCGTTGCATAATTCACATAAACGATGAATAAATTAAACAGATGTCATTCACATAAAGGATGTCTAAACTAAGCAGATGACATATTTGATGTATAAAGTAAGCAATGCAAGACACCATATGCATGATATAACCAACATCAGCATGCCAAGTTAGAGCGAAGACCTCAGGGGGTAAATAGGAGTTATCTTCTCCTTCTGAATCCCCCTCAGAACAGATATCTTCCTCTCGATTACAATCCAAAATGCGTGGAGGGGGCTGCCTTTGCGCCTACCATGGAGCGACATCTGCATGAAATTTTATTGCCATGCAAGGCTCGTCTCTTTTGCTCTACATGTTCAGTTCCATTGTTTACAATAACTGTCATGCATAGGAATAAAACATAGTGAGATTATGTAAGGAGTGCATGCAGAAATCCAGAGTGATGGTAGCAACCTGTGGATAGACCCAAAACCAATAATAGCAGGCAGATAATGGCTTCAGTTAAAAAAATACAGATAATGGCTTCTTTACTGTTTGTTTCCCACCCATCATGAAACTCATAGTAGACACCGGAGATTAACCAGATAGTAGATAGATACTATTGATAGCGGCCCTGATATGTACCCCACAACCATTTAAAAACTCAAGTTTGACCATTAGGTTGGAGCTGACTCGGAGTCTAATCGGTGAACAGGACGATAAAGTAGCATGTAATATTATGCGACGCATAACGTAAGCAGACACGAAAGAGTGCGACCTCTCTTGCAGACCCGTGTAGTCCTCGAGGTCATCTGCTCAGTAGATGATGGTAATGCAGTTTTCATGGCTGCCAGCGGCGGGGAAGAAGATCTGAGGCGGTGAAAGACAGTCTGGAGGTCGGATCCCTGCTGTGCTGGACCTTTCTGTCATTGGAGCGGCTGAGCTAGGGTGGACAACGGCGTAGCAGTAGCGGGACAAACCACGCAAGGTTTTCTTTGACAACTATCTGTAAGAGAAGTAATTTTGTAAGGGCTCGTTTGAATTGGAGGATTCCAACAATGCAGGGATAGGAAATAGACAGGAATAGGATAGGAATGCACGTGCGAAACAGAGAATTTAAAAACACAGGATTTTTGCCAATCTGGGTGTTTGATTCATAACAATTGGAAGATCACAGGATGCAAAGAAGCATGGTGAGTTAAGTCAAACCACAAGAAAATGTACGGTTATAATGCTATTATGCTACTATCTCTTAGTCTTGTGGTTCATGAATAGGAATTTGAAAAGGAGGACAAGTGAAAATTAAAATTCCTACGTTTTTTCTTTCAAGGAGAGACTAAAGGAACAAATATGTGTGCTCAGTGGACAATATATATAACATGTAGAGTAAAAAAGAGATGCAACAAGTGTACAACCTCTTTGGCGAAGCCATGTCGATCTCAGCATGATTGGGTTGCCGGTGAGGATGCTCCGGCTGACTTTGCTGTCGGAGGAGGGGAAGAAGATCTTAGGCGTATGGAGATGGAGCCTGATGGAGGGTTTCATCGTTGGAGCAGCTCCGGTGAGTTGTACGACGCCGAGGCTGAAGCAGGACAAGAGAGACAACGAACAACTTTAACCTGACTGGAATTCGAATAGCATCTCCAATACATGACGTAAAATACATAACCACAAAGTGCTAGATGTAAAATACATCAGCCACTCATCTCTAAACTTAACTGTCGAAACTGAACTTAACTATCGAAACTGAACCTAACGGTCGAAAGTGAATTTTGCTGTCGAAACTGAATTTTGCTGTCGAAACTGAACGCACTAGCAAGGTGAGGCTACACATCGGTCGAATGACTTTTTCATCTCTGGTCAGTCGATTTTGCAGCCGTTGGATACGAAATCAAGGGCCTGCGGTTCATCTTCAACCTCCACCTCCCGCCGCCAGCCACCACCGGCCAAACAGCAGCCCCCCGCCGCCCGCGGCCGGCGGTGCGCCGCCCCGCCCGCACCGAAAACACTCCCCACCGCCGGTCCGCCGCCGCCCCGGCCATCCCTCTAGGTCTCCC
>LT934117.1:708265657-708288290 GCA_900231445.1 Triticum turgidum subsp. durum
CGGCGATCCCCACGCCACCGTCCCGCCAACGCCCCGCCACCACTACAAGAAATATGTCAACTTATGACCTTCTATCAGTGACCCTCGAAGAATTGGTCATAAATTTATGACCATTTAAGACCAATTGGTCAAAAGCTGTTCGGGGGGCTCCAAACCCTAAACCATTGCGACCATTTTGGTCAGAAAGGTCGTAATTTCCTCACACGAAAAGGTCATAAAGCAAACAGCGCTAGTCCGCTGCCTTATTTCTAGTTGTTAACGACCAATATAGATGGTCATAGCCTTGTAAATTGTGGTGGGTTGCTATGACTAGGCGCCACCTCGTCAGTTTTGCCTATGTGTCATGTCCATGTGGCAGTTTTTGCCCTAGGTTGTGAAGCAACCTATATTTCTGTCATTCCCAAAATTCCCAAAAAAATCTCATAAATTCTTTGGGTCATATCTTCGTCAAATATGTAAAAACCTTCCTTGCCTAGTTCAAAATAATTCAAAAATATTCATTTTCCTATTCTGTTCAGAGTAACAGTTTGTGAAGGAAGTACCACTTTGGCATGTCCAAATAGTATCCATTTTCTACAGTGCTTTCCTATGCCCAAATAACCATCCTCCACCAAATGCCAGCTCAATCCATTCATTATTTTGAGCCGAGCTTCAACATTTGTATTTATGTCCAGTGTGGTGGTTTGCAAAGCAAGTACCACCTAGGCTCCTCCTTTTGAGATGAAAATTTGTGAAGACGGTCTTCTTAGCAACTAATCATCCTCAGCCAAAACTCACGCCCATTAGCCATGTACATTTCCCGTAACGTTAATCAAACACTTGGCTGCTTATTCATGTTTGAGCATCGATCGGTCTCCTCGTGAGAATCTTATGTTGTGATTTTCTTCCTATCACCTACCTGGGGAGTGCCCAACCCACTAGACATGCCTAGGCCGCCCAGAACACATGGCAACGCTACGGTCACGCGGTGACCACGCGGCGGGCATGCGAGCTTACGCGCTCTAGAGTTGGGGCCCTCGGCCACCGTCCAAACCTTGATGCCTCGCCATCAAACCATGTATTTCTGATTAAATAGATACTTATTTACCTAGAAATGATTTTTGGAAAAAATAAAGAGCAAACTATGAGGCAGCTGCAGTTCAAATTTGACCCGTTTCTAGCTGAATCGGCGGCAATTTGTCTTTTTCACCGGAGGTGGATCAAAACTTTTTTCACCCAACCATTTTGTCGATTGTGCATTATATATGGCCTAGTATTTTATAAAATTGATTTGGTCCATTTTTGCAACAATTATTTGGTAGTTCCTTCACAAAAAAACCTCCTTTTGGGCACTCAGAAAATGGAAAAATGGTTTTTTCGTCCAAAGAAAATGAAAACTTCCTTAGGCAACATTGTTTGGAATTCCAAGATGTACCCTTGTGCACAATATGAGATCATTTGAACAAACTATGCCATGAATGTGGCCATAAGATTGATCATTTGGCTTGAAAGTCGTTGATCTCCACACGTGATAGCTCGTTTCTGAGAACACTTTTTAAAAATAATTGCCGTATTACAAGTTTGTTATTTTTCCTAGGAACTTGGTCACATATAATGACACAATGCGAAGGTTTCCCAATTTTTTGATTTTTTTTTAATTTTTTATGCCCGTTTCAAAATGCGGTCAAAACGGCGGGCTTGACTGTTCCTAGCTAGTGGTTGAATCTTGGAATTTTTTTGGCGTTTCTCTGATTAAATAGGTACTTATGTACCTAGAAATGATTTTTGGAAAAAATAAATAGCAAACTATGAGGCACCTACAGTTCAAATTTGACCCGCTTCCAACTGAATCGGCAGGAATTTGTCTTTTTAACCAGAGGTGGATCAAAACTTTTGACACCCAACCATTTTGTAAATTGTGCATTAAATATGGCCTAGTATTTTAGAAAAATGATTTGGTCCAATTTTGCAACAATTATTTGGGAGGTCCTTCACAAAAAAACCTCCTTTCGGGCACTCGAAAAATGAAAAATGGTTTTTTCGTCCAAAGAAAATGAAAACTTCCTTAGGCAACATTGTTTGCCATTCCAATATGCACTCTTGTGAACAGTATGAGATCATTGAACAAACTATGCCATGAATGTGGCCATAAGATTGATCATTTGGCTTGAAAGCCATTGATCTCCACACATGATAGCTCGTTTCTGAGAACACTTTTTTATAATAATTGTCATATTACAAGTTTGTTATTTTTCCTAGGAACTTGGCCACATATGATGACACAATGCGAAGGTTTCCCAATTTTTTGATTTTTTTGAATTTTTTATGCCCGTTTCAAAATGCGATCAAAACGGCGGGAATGATCATTCCTAGCTAGTGGTTGAATCTTGGAATTTTTTTGGTGTTTCTCTGATTAAATAGGTACTTGTGTACCTAGAAATGATTTTTGGAAAAAATAAATAGCAAACTATGAGGTAGCTGCAGTTCAAATTTGACCCGTTTCCAACTGAATCGGCAGAATTTTGTCTTTTTCACGAGAGGTGGATCAAAAATTTTCACACCCAACCATTTGGTCAATTGTGAATTAAATATGGCCTAGTATTTTATAAAAATGATTTGGTCCAATTTTGCAACAATTATTTGGGAGGTCCTTCACAAAAAAACTTCCTTTTGGGCAC
Organism: Triticum turgidum subsp. durum; assembly: GCA_900231445.1. NCBI lineage: Eukaryota > Viridiplantae > Streptophyta > Magnoliopsida > Poales > Poaceae > Triticum > Triticum turgidum. The sequence continues at coordinate 708,268,315 of LT934117.1, forward strand.
TCGAAAAATGGAAAATGGTTTTTTCTTCAAAAGAAAATGAAAACTTCCTTAGGCAACATTGTTTGCCATTCCAATATGCACCCTTGTGCACAATATGAGATCATTTGAACAAACTATGCCATGAATGTGGCCATAAGATTGATCATTTGGCTTGAAAACCGTGAATCTTCAAGCGTGATAGCTCATTTCTAAGAACACTTTTTTAAAATAATTGCCGTATTACAAGTTTATTATTTTTCCTAGAAACTTGGTCACATATAATGACACAATGCGAAGGTTTACCAATTTTTTGATTTTTTTTTAAATTTTTATGCCCGTTTCAAAATGCGGTCAAAACGGCGGGCTTGACCGTTCCTAGCTAGTGGTTGAATCTTGCAAAAAAATTGATGTTTCTATGATTAAATAGATACTTATGTACCTAGAAATGATTTTTGGAAAAAATAAAGAGCAAACTATGAGGCAGCTTCAGTTCAAATTTAACCAGCTTCTAGCTGAATCGGCAGAAATTTGTCTTTTTCACGAGAGGTGGATAAAAGATTTTGACACCCTTCCATTTGGTTAATTGTGAATTAAATATGGTCTACTATTTTAGAAAATTGTTTTGGTCCAGTTTTGCAACAATTATTTGGTAGGTTCTTCACAAAAAAAGGCATTTTGGGCATTCGAAAAATGGAAAATGATTTTTTCGTGCAAAGAAAATGAAAAATTCCTTACTCAACATTTTTGGTCATTCAAGATACAAACTTGTTCACAATGTGAGACCATATTTTTTAATTTTTCATGTGCAAAAGTAGAAGAAAAACAAAATAAAATACACAAATCACATATACTTTATTCCCATTGGTGGAGTTGGTTTGACACGGATTGATGACATGGCCCCCATCCATCCATCCATCATCCCACATCCATCCATCCATTTATCTATAGAGAACAAAAAAGAAAAAAGAAAATGAAAAGGGGAAACCCCACAGACCCACCCACCCCGATCCCATCCCTCCCACACCCCCTCTCGTCTCCCACCCACCCCCGATCCCATCCCTCCCAAACCCTAACCCGCACTCCTCCTTCCCCGGCTCCTCGCCGCCGCCACCTCCTCCCCGTCCCGCAGCGGCGCCCACCCAGATCCGTGTTCTCCCTCCCAGATCCAATCCGGCCTATCGCCCTCCCGCCCTCCATCTCCATTCCTGCGCCCAACCACCTTGCCCTCCTTCCCCGGCCATCTCCATTCCTGCGCGCGTCAGCCACCTCCCTCCGGCGGAGTTCGACCCCCTCTCCCGCGCCCATCCACAGGCCTCGCGATGGATGTTGCTCTGCAGACGCCAAGGCCACCACCGTGTGCTCGCCCGCAAGCAATTCGTGCTCGAGGTCATCCACCCGAGCACCAAATCCTAACCACCCGTGCTCGAGGTCAAACACATGGTCCTGCTCTGCAAGGTTTGTCGAGCGCATCTCCGCCAGGAGGGAGGCGCCTCGCCGTCTCCTCGCCCCGACTGCCCGGCCGCCGGTAAGTAGTCCCTCCCGATCCGCCCCGCTCGCCTCCTAGCGGCCCGCGTCTCCGCGCGTGGTCCGGTCAAATCGCGGCCTGCTTGGCGCGCCTCCCGATTTGGATCTGCCCGATCCCTCGGTGCGGCTCGTCAGGCGCCTCCTTGCACGGGGCCCATCCCCGTCGGATTCGGCCGCCGGCCTGCCTACCTGCCTGCCCGTGCCTACGCCGCTGCTGACGGTTTAGTCAAGCCTAGGTGCCTGTCTTCGTCGGAGTCGCTGCGCTGTCGGTGCTCCGGCCCAGTCCTGCCTCCGCGTGCTGCTGGGTGGCCGAGCTCCAGATCTCGTAGCCGGCGTGTCCCTTCCCAAAAGGGGAGGGCTGGGGATATATATTTTTTTCCAATGCGTCGAGTAGATTCGCGTTGCTACTTCTGCAGTTCTGCTAGTCGCTCTCATTCATTCCTTGTTTGAGCTTCCGCATGCGCAACTGCTTGCTTATTGCTGACACGAATTTACGGAGAAATCCGACTCTAATCATGTACATGTAGATAGATTTGTCAGGGATTCGATCCTTGCTTGAGAAGATAGCACCACATCTGGCTAGTCTTACTTTTAAGGCACGTTTTGCCTTTGAGATACGCTGCAATTTACTACTTACAAGTTGTTGGTTGCTCTTCCTTGTCGAGTTGCTGATGACCATAACCATTTGCAGCTCGTCGTTGGTGGTTCCTGGCAAGCAAGTGAAGCCCAGCTGGCATGGCGGACAACCTGCCCTTCCTGCCGAACGCGTGCAGCTCTCTAGTTCTCTCATGTCTGCTGCACGCACGCACGCTACTGCCCTCTGGTGACTTGCTACGCACACACTGCAACAACAGGTAGAGATGCCTTTCATCTCCCTTTGTACTGTTGGTCATGGGGTGGTGCTGCTCCTCTCCCTTTCTCGGATCAGTAGCTGCATTATTCCCAAATAAATCTGTGCTTCTATTTAGATTCTGCCCATAAAATGTTTGATGTTATGCTTATGAGGAGTTGAACTTCATTTTTTCCAGGTTCTTCTTTGGTGTATCAGGCCTGGTGTAATTTGTTTTCAAAAGTGAGCTTGTTGTACAGTCCAATTCATCTGGGAAAATTAACTTAATGGAGAGTTCTTCGTGATGTTGCTTGCATATATTTCTTTTGTCTAACAAACTGGATGCTTAAATTTTGGATATAAACATTGAGTAGGTGCTAAAATGTTTTGCTAATAATAGTTTCCAACTTGCTTTTAGCAGAACTACATAACTATAAAAACACATCAAAACTATTATAGCTCAATCAATTTGCATATTTTAATTATGTGTACTCAAAATTGAAATTGTTATCAGAATTGTGATATTGTGCATTGGCTTGCTGAACCCTTGCTGAACCCTTGTGCTGGCTAGAAATGCAGAATTGTGATATTGTGTTGGGAGCACTCTTGCTACAGTCATTAGCTCATAAGCATCAGACCATATGTTTTCTTATAAGCAAACTATATTGATGGTTGCAAGATAAGTTAAAATATACTAGTGCTACCTTGAAATGTCAAATACATGTTCGCTCTCAGCTGGGATATTGGATTGTACTTAGTTATGTGACTCGTTCATGTTCGCGCTGCTTGTTAAGTGATTACCTTTATGTACTTGCTACAAATAAGATGGTCAATACATGCTTGTTTTGTATCTATTCCAGAACAGTTTGCTTGGTCGCAGATGCTGGATGCATGTATAATGTGACTCACACATCATGAAATCTGAATAACTTTGACATAGTTGCTCTGTTATCTTGCACTGGGTTGATACTTGTCATTTTCCCTTCCCAAATATATCTTAGTTTTGCTATTATGAGAATGCTATATGCATAGTTTCTTATTAGATCTCAAATTCTGCAGCTATTTTTCGTTGTTAGGAGAATGTTGTATGCACGGCTTCACTTGATTATATTGCTAACTTTTCTGATATATAACTCGCAGATTTTGGCCTTAATTCGTCAAAAGTTGCTGTACAAGGAACTACAGGAGAAGAATCCTAAAGAAAACTTGCACCCAACAATGTGTTTTAGCTCCCTGGAGCAGGACATGTTAATATTTAGCTGTATTTTATATTTCAATACCTGATTTGTACCGCTGTGATAGTAAAGTACCTGCCATGATTTGGCTGCCGTTTGAAAATTTATGTGTTATTGGCTCTGTTTGAATCAAGTTATTGGTTGTTGCACAAATTGAGAATTGACGTGTGGCACCTAAACAACACACCTGGTCACATTTCACTAGTGGATCCTTTAAAATAGGAAATAAACAAAAGAAAACTGACATGTGGGACCTAATTGGATGACCTGGACCTGGTTGAAAATGGATTGTAAAAAGGCCCAAATAAGAAATGGAAGCAAAAAGGCCGAACGCCTAGAAAATAAAAAGGCCGCAATATTGGGCTTGGCCCATGAACCGAACCAAAAATTGACAGACAGAAAAAAAACACAAATAGGCCGAATTGTTGGGCTAGGCCCATGTAGAAAATCGAATTGGACCGGGCTGAATCTTGTGCCACATCAGCTTGCCACGCTGGATGCCTACGTGGCCTGGGGGAGGTTGCTAGTGACCAAAATGCCACAGTAGGAATATTTTGGTCGTAAACATCTTTGACCATTCCAGAAGAAAGGTCGCTGTAGTCAGTTTACGACGGCCAGCTTTTGACCTTCTGTTTTTGGTCACAAAAAGGTCGTAAATGGAAATTTGTGACCTTTCAGTGACCAATAGTGGTGGTCACAAGTTGACATATTTCTTGTAGTGCACCGCCGGCGACCACCGCCCCCATCCTGAACCCTAAGATAGATAGTGGGGTACCTCTTCGGCGAGCCCCCTCCCCGCTGCGGCTGGTTCTTCCTTCACCCCGGCGAGCCCACCCCTTGAAAATCGACTGACCCAAAAGTCGATTTAGTCGACTGAAGTGTAGCCAAATTGGAGCAGCATCGTAATCAAGAGCAAGAGCGAGAGCAGTAGCACGAGCAAGAGCAATAGCAAGAGCAGACCAGGCAGGGGACCGAGAGCAAGAGCAGAGCAACAGCGCGAACGAGAGCTAAAGCAGCAGCAGCTCCTACTGATGTGGACGTCGCCGCCCAGGGAGCGACGCCGTGGAGGAAGTGGCCGGCGACGCCGCCGTGGAAGGAGCCACGCCGTGTCGGCTCGGGACCGAGCGCCGGCAGCACCGTGAGATCGAATCAAGAAGAAAATGCGGCGATTAGTGTACAACCTCTTTGGTGGCGCAAATTAGGCCACAGCTTCATCCGAGGAAACGGTGATGATGATGCTCTTCCGGTGGTGCAGGTGAAGACGGTGGTGTGGGAATGGAGGTGGGGCGAAAGACGAGGGGAACGTCGAGGCAGCTCATTGGAGGTGGAGGACGGGGTGGCTGAACCGGCGGGACGATGAGATCGACGACGGATCCTCATCCGGTACGGTGGATGAGGGACATCGAGGTGTTGGTGTGGACGACATCATCGGGGAAGAGGCTCCGGCCGGGTGGCGAATGGAGCAGGGTGTGGGGTTTCGTCGCGGGTTTTCGCGGCCTCGGTGTACGAATGGGTGGGCGGATGGGATGGCGGTGGGGAACTGAGGGAGTCCCGGACTAGGGCGTGTCCGAATAGCCGAACTATCACCTTCGGCCGGACTCCTGGACTATGAAGATACAAGATTGAAGACTTCGTTCCGTGTCCGGATGGGACTTTCCTTGGCGTGGAAGGCAAGCTTGGCGATACGGATATGTAGATCTCCTACCATTGTAACCGACTCTGTGTAACTCTAACCCTCTTCGGTGCCTATATAAACCGGAGGGTTTTTAGTCCGTAGGACGAACAACAATCATAGCATAGGCTAGCTTCTAGGGTTTAGCCTCTCTGATCTCGTGGTAGATCTACTCTTGTACTACCCATATCATCAATATTAATCAAGAAGGAGTAGGGTTTTACCTCCATCGAGAGGGCCCGAACCTGGGTAAAAACATCGTGTCCCTTGTCTCATGTTACCATCCGCCTAGACGCACAGTTCAGGACACCCTACCCGAGATCCAACGGTTTTGACACCGACATTGGTGCTTTCATTGAGAGTTCCTCTGTGTCGTCATCTTTAGGCCTGATGGCTCCTCCGATCGTCAACAACGATGCGGACCAGGGTGAGACTTTTCTCCCCGGACAGATCTTTCGTATCCGGCGGCTTTGCACTGCGGGCCAATTCGCTTGGCCATCTGGAGAAGATTGAAAGCTACGCCCCTGGCCATCAGGTCAGATTTGGAAGTTTGAACTATACGGCTAACGTCCGCGGAGACTTGATCTTCGACGGGTTCGAGCCACAGCCAAGCGCGCCGCACTGTCATGATAGGCATGATCTAGCTCTGCCACCGGACAGTGCCCTGGAGGCTGCACAAGTGTCCGCTCCGACCCTTAGCTCGGAGCCGACTGCACCGATCGAGGACGGGTGGCTGGACACCGCCTCGGGGGCTGCTATCTCTACGGCGATTGAGCCGAACACCAACCCTGTCCTTTGCAAAGCTCGTGACTCCCAGGCGCCGGACTCTTCTCCGGACTCCGAACCTTCTGTGCCCCTGCCAATCGAATCCGATTGAGCGTCGATCATGGAGTTCACTGCCGCGGACATCTTTCGGCATTCGCCCTTTGGCGACATCCTGAATTCACTAAAGTCTCTCTCTCTATCAGGAGAGCCCTGGCCGAACTATGGTCAGGAAGGTTGGGGTGCGGATGACGAAGAAATTCGAAGCCCACCCACCACCCACTTCGTAGCCACTGTCGAAAGATTAAACGACGTGCTCGACTTCGACTCTGAAGACATCGACGGTATGGATGACTATGTAGGAGACAAACATGAACCAGCACCCATAGGGCACTGGACAGCCACCCCATCTCACGATGTATACATGGTGGGAACACCTAAAGGAAGCGACGACGAGGAACAACGGGACGTCACGAGGGATCATTCCCTCGAAAAGCAGTCAAAACGGCGATGTAAGCGCCGCTCAAAGTCCCGCCTCGACAAAGACAGCAGCCATACAGAACTAGCCATAGAGCGGGGCGAACCAGTGGAAGACGAAAATGCTATCGAGCGACCGTCCGAACAGGACAATCTGGATAAACAACCCATCCCCGGCGAAGATAACAGTCCGGACGATCTCACGCCGGACAAGTTACTGGAGCAGAAGAACCTCCACAAAAGGCTCGTCGCCACTGCGCGTAGCTTGAAAAAGCCGAAGCAGAAGCTCAAAACAGCGGAAGATGCGCTCAGAATCAGATGGAGCAAAGTACTCAACACCGCAGACAAATACGGTGATAGTCGCCGAACAAAGAGCTACCCGAAGCGAAAACTACTGCCCGAATTTGATGAGGAGGCCGTAGAGCCCCCGTAATCAAAAAACAAGGAGACCACTCGGTCGGATAGACGACCCCATGGCAAACATAGAGCGGCAAACGGCGCCACACACAAGCCGGCCTGCGATCCGCACACGGATTCGCATCAAAAAGACGGCCCAGTTAGATCTATCTACGGTCCAAGGAAGCAAGCTCTAGTAAGCAATGCAACACATCAAGTATCTGAATACTACGGTACACCTAAATATAGGGGTGCCGCACACCCCCTATGTTTCACCGATGAGGTTCTGGATTATGAATTTCCAGCGGGATTCAAGCCCGTAAACATAGAGGCATACGACGGAACAACAGACCCTGGAGTCTGGATCGAGGATTACAACTTCAGCTCAGAAGGACTGACAAACCTCCATTTTTTTCTTGTGATGCGCGAGTACAATGTTGTTCTAGGATTCTTTCTGGCGAGTTCCATTTTTCTAAAATTGTGCTCTACATGGACCATGTATGTGCCTGTTGAAACTGTCAATTCATAGTACAGTTTGCTTTATACTAATCACTTTTTTGTATTTGTGAAAACAGGGGTGCTCAGCTTGATTTCAACGGGAACTGCACAAAATGTTCATGAATACATCGAATCATTCATTTCCACCACAAGAAAGGAGGTGCCCATAAGTTCAAGGCGTTGCAACATATAAGGGTGAAATCATACAAGCTACGCGCGAATTTGGTTGATTTTGGTCGAACTGCACAAAAGAACAGCTGGTTTATTTAGCACGAGGTGCCATGTCAATGTTCGAACTGATGGAAAACACTCCACAATCGTAGGCATTTGATATTTTGGAATGGGACAACCTTGTCAAATTTTGCTCATTGATTTTAGCAAGATATGCGTTTGATATTTTCGAATGGGCGCCCTTTGTTGTCAGCAGCGTTGATCAATTTTTTCTTTATTCTTTAGTTGTGAAGTAAATATTGCCTCTGACATGTGAGTCGCTGAGATGCATAATCATCGATTGTTCTGAATGTTCTCTATGAATTGCCAGGCCTGTGTGTTTGATTGCAATGTACAGAAACACTAAAAAACTGCTCAAACTCTTTGTACTCCTTCTGTTCCTTTTTACTTGGCACATTGTGAAAGTGCATACTTTTTTGTATAAGATTGGTCAAAGTAGAGATACTTTGACTGCAGACAAAACTTGTATGCAAACTAGAAAGGACCCGAGGGAGTACATGTGAAACTGCTGCAAACGTGGTGATCACCCTGGGAATAATGCTAGTACGTATTGTTTTGCATGTTCATCCAATGCCAGTGATACATGAATTCAAACTAATCGAAATAAATTCATTCATACTGAAGGAAATATGCCCTAGAGGCAATAATAAAGTTATTATTTATTTCCTTATATCATGATAAATGTTTATTATTCATGCTAGAATTGTATTAACCAGAAACATGATACATGTGTGAATACATAAACAAACATATAGTCACTAGTATGCCTCTACTTGACTAGCTCATTAATCAAAGATGGTTATGTTTCCTAACCATAGACATGTGTTGTCATTTGATTAGTGGGATCACATCATTAGAAGAATGATGTGATTGACATGACCCATTCCATTAGCCTAGCACTTGATCGTTTAGTATACTGCTATTGCTTTCTTCATGACTTATACATGTTCCTGTAACTATGAGAATTATGCAACTCCCGTTTACCGGAGGAACACTTTGGGTACTACCAAACGTCACAACGTAACTGGGTGATTATAAAGGAGTACTACAGGTGTCGCCGAAGGTACATGTTGAGTTGGCGTATTTCGAGATTAGGTTTTGTCACTCCGATTGTCGGAGAGGTATCTCTGGGCCCTCTCGGTAATGCACATCACTATAAGCCTTGCAAGCAATGTGACCAATGAGTTGGTTACGGGATGATGCATTACGTAACGAGTAAAGAGACTTGCCGCTAACGAGATTGAACTAGGTATTGGATACCGACGATCAAATCTCGGGCAAGTAACATACCGATGACAAAGGGAACAACGTATGTTGTTATGCGGTTTGACCGATAAAGATCTTCGTAGAATATGTAGGAACCAATATGGGCATCCAGGTTCCGCTATTGGTTATTGATTGAGCATAGTTCTAGGTCATGTCTACATAGTTCTCGAACCCGTAGGGTCCGCATGCTTAATGTTACGATGACAGTTTTATTATGAGTTTATAAGTTTTGATGTACCGAAGTTTGTTCGGAGTCCCGGATGTGCTCACGGACATGACGAGGAGTCTCGAAATGGTCGAGACATAAAGATCGATATATTGGAAGCCTATATTTGGACATCGGAATCGTTCCGGGTGAAATCAGTATTTTACCGGAGTACCGGGAGGTTACCGGAACCCCCCCGGGGGGTTATTGGGCCTACATGGGCCTCGAGGGAGAAGAGAGAAGGAGGCAGGAGGGGGCCACACGCCTCTCCCCTTCCTAGTCCGAATGGGACAAGGGAAGGGGGGCGGCGCCCCCCCTTTCCTTCCTCTCTTCCTCCTCCTTCCCCCCTTCTCCTACTCCAACTTGGAAAGAAGGGAGTCCTACTCCCGGTGGGAGTAGGACTCCCCCCTTGGTGCGCCCTCCTTGGCCGGCCGCCTCCTTCCCCCTGGCTCCTTTATATACGGGGGCGGGGGGCACCCCATAGACACACAAGTTGATCTACTGATCGTTCCTTAGCCGTGTGCGGTGCCCCCCTCCACCATATTCCACCTCGGTCATATCGTCACGGAGTTTAGGCGAAGCCCTGCGCCGGTAGAACATTATCACCGTCACCATGCCGTCGTGCTGACGGAACTCATCTCCGGAGCTTTGCTGGATCGGAGGCCGGAGATCGTCATCGAGCTGAAAGTGTGCTGAACTCGGAGGTACCGTACGTTCGGTGCTTGGATCGGTCGGATCGTGAAGACATACGACTATATCAACCGCATTGTCATAACGCTTCCGCTTACGGTCTACGAGGGTACGTCGACAACACTCTCCCCTCTCGTTGTTATGCCATCACCATGATCTTGCGTGTGCGTAGGATTTTTTTTTAAATTACTACGTTCCCCAACAGTGGCATCCGAGCCTAGGTTTTATGCGTTGATGTTATATGCACGAGTAGAACACAAGTGAGTTGTGGGCGATACAAGTCAGACTGCTTACCAGCATGTCATACTTTGGTTCGGCGGTATTGTGAGATGAAGCGGCCCGGACCGACATTACGCGTACGCTTACGCGAGACTGGTTTCACCGTTACGAGCACTCGTGCTTAAAGGTGGCTGGCGGTGTCTGTCTCTCTCACTTTAGCTGAATCGAGTGTGGCTACGCCCGGTCCTTGCGAAGGTTAAAACAGCACTAACTTGACGAACTATCGTTGTGTTTTTTGATGCGTAGGTAAGAACGGTTCTTGCTAAGCCCGTAGCAGCCACGTAAAAAAAAAGCAACAAAAAGTAGAGGACGTCTAACTTGTTTTTGCAGGGCATGTTGTGATGTGATATGGTCAAGACATGATGCTATATTTTATTGTATGAGATGATCATGTTTTGTTGAAGTTATCGGCAACTTGCAGAAGCTCTATGGTTGTCTCTTTGTTGCATAAGATGCAAGTGCCAAATAATTTCTTACTTTATCGCTATGCGATAGCAATAGTTGCAAGAGCAATAGTTGGCGAGACAACCATGTGACGACACATTGATATAGATCAAGATGATGAAGATCATGGTGTCGTGCCTGTGACGATAGAGATCATGACAGTACTTTGGAGATGGAGATCAAAGGCGCAAGATGATCATGGCCATATCATGTCACATATTTTGATTGCATATGATGTTTATCTATTATACATCTTATTCTGTTTTGTTTGACGGTAGCATTATAAGATGATCTCTCACTAATTATCAAGAAGTATTCTCCCTGAGTATGCACCGTTGCGAAAGTTCTTCGTGCTGAGACACCACGTGATGATCGGGTGTGATAGGCTCTATGTTCAAATACAACAGGTGCAAAACAGTTGCACACGCGGAATACTCAGGTTAAACTTGACGATCCTAGCATATATAGATATGGCCTCGGAACACGGAGACCGAAGGGTCGAACGTGAATCATATAGTAGATATGATCAACATAGTGATGTTCACCATTGAAACTACTCCATCTCACGTGATGGTCGGACATGGTTTAGTTGATTTGGATCACGTAATCACTCAGATGACTAGAGAGATGTCTGTCTAAGTGGGAGTTCTTAAGTAATATGATTAATTGAACTTAAATTTATCATGAACTTAGTCCTGGTAGTATTTTCCAAATTATGTTGTAGATTAATAGCTTGCGTTGTTGCTCTCATATGTTTATTTTGATATGTTCCTAGAGAAAATTGTGTTGAAAGATGTTAGTAGCAATGATGCGGATTGGATCTGTGATCTGAGGTTTATCCTCATTGCTGCACAGAAGAATTATGTCCTTAATGCACCGCTAGGTGACAGACCTATTGCAGGAGCAGATGCAGATGTTATGAACGTTTGGCTAGCTCAATATGATGAATACTTGATAGTTTAGTGCACCATGCTTAACGGCTTAGAATTGGGACTTCAAAGACGTTTTGAACGTCATGGACCATATGAGATGTTCCAGGAATTGAAGTTGATATTTCAAGCAAATACCTGAGTTGAAGAGATATGAAGTCTCCAACAAGTTCTATAGCTAAAAGATGGAGGAGAATCGCTCAACTAGTGAGCATGTGCTCTGATTGTCTGGGTACTTCAATCGCTTGAATCAAGTGGGAGTTAATCTTCCAGATAAGATAGTGATTGACAGAATTCTCTAGTCACCATCACCAAGTTAATAGAACTTCGTGATGAACTATAATATGCAGGGGATGATGAAAACGATTCTCGAGCTCTTCATGATGTTGAAATCGACGAAGGTAGAAATCAAGAAAGAGCATCAAGTGTTGATGATTGACAAGACCACTAGTTTCAACAAAAGGGCAAAGGGAAAGAAAGGGAAACTTCAAGTAGAATGGCAAACAAGTTGTCACTCCCGTGAAGAAGACCAAAGCTGGACCAAAGCCTAAAACTGAGTGCTTACACTGCAAAGGGAATGGTCACTGGAAGCGGAAATGCCCTGTTGGTGGATAAGAAAGATGGCAAAGTGAACAAGGGTATATTTGATATACAGGTTATTGATGTGTGCCTTACTAGTGTTTATAGTAGCCCTTGAGTATTTGATACTTGTTCAGTTGCTAAGTTTAGTAACTCGAAACAGGAGTTACAGAATAAACAGAGACTAGTTGAAGGGTGAAGTGACGATGAGTGTTGGAAGTAGTTCCAAGATTGATATGATCATCATCGCACACTCCCTATACTTTCGGGATTAGTGTTAAACCTAAATAAATGTTTTTTGGCGTTTGCGTTGAGCATGAATATGATTTGATCATGTTTATTGCGATACGGTTTTTCATTTAAAAGTTAGAGAATAAATTGTTATTCTGTTTAAATGAATAAGACCTTCGATGGTCATACACCCAATGAACATAGTTTGTTGGATCTCGATCATAGTGATACACATATTCATAATATTGATGCCAAAAGATGAAAAGTTAATAATGATAGTGCAACTTATTTGTGGCACTGCCGTTTGGGTCATATCGGTGTAAAGCGCATGAAGAAACTCCATAAAGATGGATTTTTGGAATCACTTGGTTATGAATCATTTGATGCTTGCGAACCGTGCCTTTTGGGCAAGATGACTAAAACTCCGTTCTCCGGAACAATGGAACAAGCTACTGACTTATTGGAAATAATACATACCGATGTATGCGATCCAATGAGTGTTGATGCTCGTGGCAAGTATCGTTATTTTCTGACCTTCACAAGATGATTTGAGCAGATATGGGTATATCTACTTGATGAAACATAAGTCTGAAATAGTTGAAAGGTTCAAAGAATTTCAGAGTGAAATGGAAAAATCATCGTAACAAGAAAATAAAGTTTCTGCGATCTGATCGCAGAGACGAATATTTGAGTTACGAGTTTGGTATTCAATTAAAACAGTGTGGAATAGTTTCACAGCTCACGCCACCTGGAACACCACAACGTTATGGTGTGTCCGCACGTCGTAACCGCACTTTATTGGATATGGTGCGATCTATGATGTCTCTTACCGTTATCGTTTTGGGGTTATGCATTAGAGACAGCTGCATTCACGTTAAAAAGGCACCATCTAAATCTGTTGAGACGACACCATATGAACTATGGTTTAGCGAGAAACCCAAGTTGTCGCTTCTTAAAGTTTGGGGCTACGATGCTTATGTGAAAAAGTTTCATCCTAATAAGCTCAAACCCAAATCGGAGAAGTGCGTCTTCAATACCCAAAGGAAACTGTTGGGTACACCTATCACAGATCCGAAGGCAAGATATTCATTGCTAAAATGGATCCTTTCTAGAGAAGGAGTTTCTCTCGAAAGAAGTGAGTGGGAGGAAAGTAGAGCTTGATAAGGTAATTGTACCTTCTCCCGAATTGGAAAGTAGTTTATCACAGAAATCAGTTCTAGTGATTCATACACCAATTAGTGAGGAAGCTAATGATAATGATCATGAAACTTTAGATCAAGTTACCACGGAACCTCGTAGGTCTACCAGAGTAAGATCCGCACCAGAGTGGTACGGTAATCTTATTCTGAAAGTCATGTTACTTGACCATGGCGAACCTACGAACTATGAGAAAGCGATGATGAGCCCAAATTCCGCAAAATGGCTTGAGGCCATGAAATCTGAGATGGGATCCATGTATGAGAACAAAGTGTGGACTTTGGTGGACTTCCCCGATGATCGGCAAGCCATAGAAAATAAGTGGATCTTCAAGAGGAAGACGGACGCTGATAGTAGTGTTACTATCTACAAAGCCAGACTTGTCGAAAAAGGTTTTTTGACAAAGTTTAAGGTGTTGAATACGATGAGATTTTCTCACTCGTATCGAAGCTTAAGTCTGTCTGAATCATGTTAGCAATTGCCAGATTTTATGAAATATGGCAAATGGATGTAAAAACTGCATTCCTTAATGGATTTATTAAAGAAGAGTTGTATATGATGCAACCAGAAAGTTTTTGTCAATCCTAAAGATGCTAACAAAGTGTGCAAGCTCCAGCAATCCATCAATGGACTGGTGCAAGCATCTCGGAGTTGGAATATACGCTTTGATGAGTTAATCAAAGCATATGGTTTTATACAGACTTTTGGAAAGGCCTGTATTTACAAGAAAGTGAGTGGGAGCACTACAGCATTTCTGATAAGTATATGTGAATGACATATTGTTGATCGGAAATAATGTAGAATTATTCTGCAAAGCATAAAGGAGTGTTTTAAAGGAGTTCTTTAAAAGAAAGACCTCAGTAAAAGCTACTTACATATTGAGCATCAAGATCTATTGAGATAGATCAAGACGCTTGATAAGATTTTCAATGAGTACATACCTTGGCAAGATTTTGAAATAGTTCAAGATGGAACAGTCAAAGAAAGAGTTCTTGCCTGTGTTGCAAAGGTGTGAAATTGAGTAAGACTCAAATCCCGACCACGGCAGAAAATAGAAAAGAGAATGAAAGTCATTCCCTATGCCTCAGTCATAGGTTCTATAAAGTATGCTATGTTATGTACCAGACCTATTGTATACCTTGCTCTGAATTTGGCAAGGGAGTACAATAGTGATCTAAGAGTAGATCACTGGACATTGGTCAAGAATATCCTTAGTGAGGACTAAGGAAATATTTCTCGATTATGGGGGTGATAAAAGAGCCCGTCGTAAAGAGATACATCGGTGCAAGCTTTCACACCGATCCAGATGACTCTAAGTCTCAATCTGGATACATATTGAAAGTGGGAGCAATTAGCTAGAGTAGCTCCGCGCAAAGCATTGTAGACATAGAATATTTGCAAAGTACATACGGCTCTGAATGTGACAGACCCATTGACTAAGCTTCTCTCACGAGCAAAACATGATCACACCATAGTACTCTTTGGGTGTTAATCACATAGCAATGTGAACTAGATTATTGACTCTAGTAAACCCTTTGGGTGTTGGTCACATAACGATGTGAACAATGGGTGTTAATCATATACAGATATGAATATTGATGTTAAATCACATTGCGATGTGAACTAGATTATTGACTCTAGTGCAAGTGGGAGACTGAAGGAAATATGCCCTAGAGGCAATAATAAAGTTATTATTTATTTCCTTATATCATGATAAATGTTTATTATTCATGCTAGAATTGTATTAACCGGAAACATGATACATGTGTGAATACATAGACAAACATATAGTCACTAGTATGCCTCTACTTGACTAGCTCATTAATCAAAGATGGTTATGTTTCCTAACCATAGACATGTGTTGTCATTTGATTAGTGGGATCACATCATTAGAAGAATGATGTGATTGACATGACCCATTCCGTTAGCCTAGCACTTGATCGTTTAGTATACTGCTATTGCTTTCTTCATGACTTATACATGTTCCTATAACTATGAGAATTATGCAACTCCCGTTTACCGGAGGAACACTTTGGGTACTACCAAACGTCACAACGTAACTGGGTGATTATAAAGGAGTACTACAGGTGTCTCCGAAGGTACATGTTGAGTTGGCGTATTTCGAGATTAGGTTTTGTCACTCCGATTATCGGAGAGGTATCTCTGGGCCCTCTCGGTAATGCACATCACTATAAGCCTTGCAAGCAATGTGACCAATGAGTTGGTTACGGGATGATGCATTACGTAACGAGTAAAGAGACTTGCCAGTAACGAGATTGAACTAGGTATTGGATACCGACGATCAAATCTCGGGTAAGTAACATACCGATGACAAAGGGAACAACGTATGTTGTTATGCGGTTTGACCGATAAAGATCTTCGTAGAATATGTAGGAACCAATATGGGCATCCAGGTTCCGCTATTGGTTATTGACCGAGAATAGTTCTAGGTCATGTTTACATAGTTCTCGAACCCATAGGGTCTGCACGCTTAACGTTACGATGACAGTTTTATTATGAGTTTATAAGTTTTGATGTACCGAAGTTTGTTCGGAGTCCCGGATGTGATCACGGACATGACGAGGAGTCTCGAAATGGTCGAGACATAAAGATCGATATATTGGAAGCCTATATTTGGACATCGGAATCGTTCCGGGTGAAATCGGTATTTTACCAGAGTACCGGGAGGTTACCGGAACCCCTCGGGGGGTTATTGGGCCTACATGGGCCTCGAGGGAGAAGAGAGAAGGAGGCAGGACGGGGCCACGCGCCCCTCCCCTTCCTAGTCCGAATAGGACAAGGGAAGGGGGGCGGCGCCCCCCCTTTCCTTCCTCTCTTCCTCCTCCTTCCCCCCTTCTCCTACTCCAACTTGGAAAGAAGGGAGTCCTACACCTGGTGGGAGTAGGACTCCCCCTTAGCGCGCCCTCCTTGGCCGGCCGCCTCCTCCCCCATGGCTCCTTTATATACGGGGGCGGGGGGCACCCCATAGACACACAAGTTGATCTACGGATCGTTCCTTAGCCGTGTGCGGTGCCCCCCTCCACCATATTCCACCTTGGTCATATCGTCGCGGAGTTTAGGCGAAGCCCTGCGCCGTTAGAACATCATCACCATCACCACACCGTCGTGCTGACGGAACTCATCTCCGGAGCTTTGCTGGATCGGAGGCCGGAGATCGTCATCGAGCTGAACGTGTGCTAAACTCGGAGGTACCGTACGTTCGGTGCTTGGATCGGTCGGATCGTGAAGACGTACGACTACATCAACTGCGTTGTCATAACGCTTCCGCTTACGGTCTACAAGGGTACGTGGACAACACTCTCCCCTCTCGTTGCTATGCCATCACCATGATCTTGCGTGTGCGTAGGAAAATTTTTGAAATTACTACGTTCCCCAACACATACACGGTCGGATTTCATATAAACATGCCGGATTTCATTACATTTCATACATTCTTCAACTAAAAAGGGGTGTTTGTGGCTGCATGCATCTCCCAGATGCAGAGGCCGGGGATCATCCTCCTTTTGTAAAAAAACTAAAAAGGGGTGCGCTGGAGGTATAATTAATTAACCGAAGCTACCCACCTGTGTCCCGCTGAGCCGAACAAAAGCTTTAGTGACTTAACTACAGGTGCAGTTGCGTAACTGACATGTGGCCTGTTGGGCCCACATGTCATTCAGCCAACTGCACCAGCAGTTAAGTAGAAGCAGCGTTCTTCTCCAGCGCAGCTCTCCGACTCCACGTCGCCGCCAAGAAGCTAACCGGCCGTCAATGGTCAACCCACCTAGCTTGGCTTCAACAGGAGGGTAGCAACGGTGGCCTTACTTGGACCCGAGCGGCGGCGACCTACCGTGTTCTATTATTCCTCGTTTTTGTGTGGCGCGGCCTCGTTGACAGCGGGGCGGGGCCTCGGTGGAGCCGGCGATGTCCTCTGTCTCGTTGCCGGTGGGCGGCGCCTCAGCGGAGCGCTGGAAATCCTCCCCCACGTTGCCGGTAGGGTGGGCCTCGGCTGAGCCGGTGATGTCCTCTGCCTCGTTGTTGGCGGGGCGGGCCCGGCGGTGTCCTCTGCCTCGTTGTTGGCGCCGCGGGGCCTCGACGGAGCCGGCGGTGTCCTCTGCCTCGTTGTTGGTGCCGCGGGGGCTCGACGGAGCAGGGCGTCGTTGGCGCCAGCGGAGCAGGGACTCATCGGAGCCGGCATTGTCCTCTGCCTCGTCCTCGGTCTCGCCAAACAGCGCCTCGCCCGCTTCACCGCCCTCTTTGCTAGCCTCTTTGTAGGCGGCCGCAGCCTCCGCCACCCGCATGCAGTACCGCCAGCACTCGAGGCGGCCCTTGCGGGTGGAGCGGTATGAGTCGAGCAGCGCCTCCTGCTCTGCCCGCTCCGCGGCATTCTGCTCCTCTGCCTGCAGGTGCTCCTCGAGGAGATGGGGGTTGTAGGTGGCGTCGGCCTGCGCCTGCCGGAACTGCTCCTCACGCATCTGCCTCACCCTGTCCATATATTGGGCACGGGCCTCGCCGATGGTCATGGTGCAATGCACCGGCGAGGATGGCGCGGAGGAGGGGGTTGGCGCTGGATCGTCGACTACCATGTTCTCCATTGGGACGTCGTCGTCCTCCGGCTGCCTGCCGGCCAGACGGTCGGCAGCAATGGCTGCCATATCCTTGTGGTTCGTCGTCCGCCCATCCCGAAGAGCGCTGGAGCGCGAGGAAGCCATGGTGGGCAGTAGTGGTGTGGACAGGAGAAAGGGAACGGATGCGGATGACTGCGGCTATGGCCGGCGCAGCAGTTTATATAGCAATGGTGGGCGGGCGGAGGGACGGACGTGTGGCGCCGGAGTAGCCGCCTCGGCAACCGCGTATCATTAATGTGTGCGGCAGATGGACGGACGGATGGCACTTGTGTCATTTGAAGGCGGAGCAATCGCCTGCACCGGGAAGCGGGGCAGCCGGCGCTGACTATTTCAGGCGGAAAGCGCGCGCAGGCGAGGAGATGACTTTACTTGGAGCGTCTTGCATGGCATGGGATAAGCTAGTCGAATTGTAAAAGATGGAAATTACACGTTGAAGTAGTAGAAGTCGAGCTTAATTACGAAAAAACACTAAGCATCGTAGCGTACCATTTCACAATCGAAGGCCTCCTCGAGCTTAATGCTGAAGCGCTGATCGTCGTCCAGGTGAGGCCTGCCGCAGAAACCCCGGTTGTCGCCGCACCAGGAGCAATCCCCGGGACCTTCTTCGTCCGACGACATTTCCTATGTTCATAATTCAAAGATTAAACTTATACAATTAAATATATGTACTACAAAAACTAAATTAGATTATTATTATTCATCACGGGTTGACTATGGGTCTGTCTAGTCTTTTCTTGAAAACTCCCAGCTCACGTGGTGTATATATTCGACCGTCGGTGATGGTAGCTCCTCCTTTCGTTCCCGAGTGCATTACACCAAATTGTCTAGCACATGGGAACGAAGGAGAAGCTACCCCCACGACAACAGTCGGGATTCTTCGTCCTCTCGTATATGGTGGATACCCTCCCTCACTGATTCCTCTCTGACATTTGCGACCGTCGGTGATGGTCGTTACTCCTCCATCCCCTAGTACAAAACAAAGGTCTAGCACCCGGAGAAGAAGGAGAAACGACCCCCACGATAACAGTCAGGATTCTTCGGCTTCGACAGTCTTAAAGTCAACCCAAAATATCGTTTAATTATCTTTCTAGAAAATCCAGGCCACTCGATATTTCCTACATATTCTAGCACAAGTCATGCCAAAATTCACGGAAAATTCCGGCATGACCTTTGCTAAAACAGGACATATCGAGCACCTGAAATTTGCCGGAACGGAAATTAATCAACACTCCGGCAAAACATAGGCCACTCGGATATACATGTTTTTATCTACATAGGCCTATTTGAGCAACACAAGATATACATGTTTTTATCTACATCATATCTTATAGGACTAATATTGACATGAAGATTTGGCTGGTCTCACCTCGAGGTCGGAGGGGGTCGGTGACGGGGACGACGGCGGGGATGATGGAGGGGCTCCTTGATTTCTGCAAAAACAAAAACCCTATAAGTTATCACTAATACATCCCGAATAGTATCATACATATAACATCACTAATACAACTAAAACCCTAGCGAACAACGGGTATCGACGACGAGGATGCGGGATAGGCATCGTCGACGTCGATCGACGTCGATGCGGGAATAATTGCTTAAACTAAAAAATAACAACAAATGTGACATGTTCAACTAGTTCTATTAATTCAACTAGTTCTTACTAAAAATAAACTTACTATAAATAGAAATAAACTAGTTCTTTCTAAAAATAAACTAGTTCAACTAGTCATATTAATTTTCTTACTAAAAATACATTAGTTCTATTAATACAACTAGTTCTTACTAAAACCAAACTAGTTCAACTAGTTTATTAATTTACTTACTAACTATTTTAAACACATACTAAAAACAGTAAAAAAAACTACATTATACAATAGTAAAAATCAAAAGAAAAAAAAGATGGACGGAGGAGGAAGAAGGAGAGA
>LT934117.1:708292785-708345781 GCA_900231445.1 Triticum turgidum subsp. durum
ATTGAGCAGTGATGAGGGGTGATTAGAGATTGAATACAAATAATTAAGAAATTTGAAAAACGAGAAAAAAAATTCAAATTTTTTTTCAAAAAAAATTCCTTTAGTCATGTGGCTAAAGGTCGGGCTCCAGACAGCGGCCACGTGGAGGGCCTTTAGTACTGACTCTTTAGTTCCGGTTCTGAAACCGAGACTAATGGGCCTTATGAACCGGGACAAATGGGCCTTTTTCTACTAGTGGTTCATTTCGCACATGATGAATGCTTGCAAACCATGACCATGTAGGAGACGTTCTTGTCAAGCATGATCAATGACAATGAAGATCCCACCGAAATGAAGTATAAATTGGAGGGCACCACCACATTTGAAGTTGGGACAATATCCGATCCCAATCCGAGCAAGAAGAAGAATACCAAGACGGCGATGGCAAGAAGTCCGACATTCACAAGATTTGAGTATATCTTGTTGGTCAAAGCTTGGTTGGCCGCAACAATGAATTCAATATGCGGCACAGAGCAAAAAGAAAACAAGTATTGGGAGAAAATTTGAAAGGAGTATCACAAACAAAATGAGTACGTGGAGCCGCATCCTATCGTGACAACCCACAATGTGGCATCTCTCCAACACCAATGGGGGATCATTAAAGGGGAAGTGAACAAGTACGCCAGCTACTACTCACAAGTGACCAAACGCCCTCAAAGTGGGATGGGAGTGACAACTTGCGTAAGCTCAATTGCTTCATCTTGTCATCATTTACATATGCTTCTTGTGTTTGCATTCTCGTGCTCATTCATATGTTGTTTGCTAGAGAGCGACGTAGGCCACTTGTATCACGAGGTGGGGAAGAAACCTTTTGATTATAGCCATTGTTGGTTCATATTGAATGGCAATCCGAAGTGGAACCAACTTGTGGCCGATCTCAAGTCCGGCAAGAAAAGAAATGATGGCTCAAGGCCTCAAGCAACCACTAATCAATTGGGTTGGACGATGAAGAGGACGATGTTGTCATGACGAACGGAAGAGCCTTAGTGCCAAAGGATAACCGACAAGTCATGGGAAACAAGTGGGAGAAGACACGGGCCTCCAGTGACGTCGCGGCTACATAAATGTCGTCCACATGGACATACTTTTTTCTGTAAGGGGGAAGAAGAAAGAGGAGAGGTACAAGCTCATGTTGGATGCGCAAAAGAAGATGATGGAGTGCGACCGGAAGAGGGCGGAGAAGAAGCTCGAAATTGAGAGGGAGAAGATCGAGCTGGAGAAGCAAGAAGCGGCGATCAAATGGGAACTCGAGAATGCCAAGACATTTGGCGAGATTGAGCTTGAGAAAGATGGGCTGCAACTTGCATGGGACGCGGAGGATGTGAAGATCAATGTTGGCACACGAAATCCTTTTGGATGAGTATGCAAAGAAAATAAATGGCTTGTGGACCAGAAGAATAAGATCAAAGATTATAGGGAGTACGAGGCGACGAGGGCGGCAGCGGCAAACAAAAGGAGTATGTGGAGCCGCATCCTATCGTGATAACCCATAATGTGGCATCTCTCCAACATCGATGGGGGGTCATTCAAGGGGAGGTGAACAAGTACGCTGGCTACTACTCACAAGTGATGAAACGCCCTCAAAGTGGGATGGGAGTGGCAACTTGCGTAAGCTCAATTGGTTCATCTTGTCGTCATTTCCATATGCTTCTTGTGTTTGCATTCTCATGCTCATTCATATGTTGTTCGCTAGACAGCGATGGCGGCCACTTGTATCACGAGGTGGGGAAGAAACCGTTTGCTTTTAGCCATTGTTGGTTCATATTGAATGGCAAGTCAAAGTGGAACCAACTTGTGGCCGATCTCAAGTCCGGCAAGAAGAGGAATGATGGCTCAAGCAGCCACTAATCATTGGGTTGGACGATGAAGATGACGATGTTGTCATCACGAATGGAAGAGCCTCCGTGCCAAAGGGTAACCGACAAGTCATGGGAAACAAGTGGGAGAAGACACAGGCCTGCAGTGACGTCGTGGCTACAGAAATGTCGTCCACATGGACGGGCAATTTTTCGATAAGGGGAAAGAAGAAAGAGGAGAGGTACAAGCTCATGTTGGGTGCGCAAAAGAAGAGAATGGAGTTGGACCGGAAGAGGGCGAAGAAGAAGCTCGAAATTGATAGGGAGAAGATCGAGTTGGAGAAGCAAGAGGCGGCGATCAAATGGGAACTCGAGAAGGCTAAGAAATTTGGCGAGATTGAGTTTGAGAAAGAGAGGCTGCAATTCGCACTGACGCGGAGGATGTGAAGATCATGTTGGCGGACAAAACCCTCTTGAATGAGCATGCAAAGAAGTGGCTTACGGACAAGAAGAAAAATATCAACGACCATAGGAGGGACGAGGCGGCGAGGGCGGCTGCGGCAGCAGACCACGCGGCCAAGTTGCAGGAGACAGTCCGGATTTGCAAAGTCTGGTTATAGATTTTTTTTTCCTTTTTAGGTAAACTCTGATTGTAGATGTTTTCATACCCGTAATAAATTTATTGAAAGGCCTCTAGACGAATGTAATATTTTTTTTTAGAGACCGCCGGAGATGGTTAAAAAAACAAGGCGGATGACGAGCGCAGCCGAAAAAGGTAGTGGTCCAGTGGTGCGTGTCAACATCGTGCATGACACGAGGGCGGGCGCACGGTCGGATAAGAAAGCGACGACCCTGCTCTCCTCTCCTAGGCACCGTCGCCTTCAACAAGGGCCCCCAGTCTCTCTCTTCTCCTCGGTCTCTCCCAGGAGAAAAAAAAAAGGAAAGAAAACAGAAACCAGAGCATCGGCCGGCCGATAACCCCTCCCCCGCTCCCTCGCTTCACCACGGCGGCGGATCTGGGAGACGCGGCTGCGCTAGCGGCGGTCTGTTGGTTTGTGGCGACCGGCAGAGCCTCAGCGACCATCGATCGGAGGCGAGGGGGTCGGGGGCGGCGAAAACAGAGGGAGGACCGGCGCGGCGCGACAGAGATCCGTCGGGGCCAGCAGCAGCAGCTCAGGTTCGAACTCCCCGCTCAGGATCTGCCACTATGCTGCTACTACTTACTTGATTCCATCCTTCCCTGTGGATTCATCGTTGTCTCCGCCGTTGGCTAGACCGCATGGAGAAGCTCCGGCCTCCATTGCTAACTGGTAGTAGTAGTAGTAACACTCACGCTCCTTTTACTGTTTTATTTACTCACAACCGTGACTACCACTCTGCCTGCATAGTGATTGCTGTATCATGTCGATATTAATAGCAGTGAAACCATTTTTTTTCTGCTCTCAAGAGTCATTCAGTTTTAAAAAAATTATATGCGGCTGTATTACGTCGATATTAACAGCGGCAAAACGTATTCTTTCTGCTCTTAAGAGTCGTTCAGATTTGAACACCTGCAAGTTCTGAAAAATTATACTTTGTAAGAGGTCATGGATGTAGTGTAGTATACTACAAAACGTGCGTCGATTTGTGCAGGTTACAAATTGCTGTGTTTCGTATGGAACTCATCAGGTTTTTCTTGTTGAACCATACACTACACACATGATCTGTTTATTTATTTATTTTTTGCGAGAACTTCAGGGTGCCCCAAATCAAGATAAGAGCTCACACTCTTCAGGCCAGAAATCCACTGTGCCTTTTTTTCCTTTGTATTTTCTAATGTAACATGTTTCTGTACTTACAAGTTAGTCCCTCCGTCCCAAACTAAATGACTCGACTTTGTACTAATATTGTACTAAAGTTAGTACAAAGTTAAGTCATTTATTTTGGGACAGTGGGAGTACAACCAGCACCTCAGGAATCATATGTCCATTGCCATGTTTCTTAATCAGCACCCATTCTTTTGCCTTTTTTTAATTAGCATCGACATCATTCTTTTAATGTTTGTCTTTGAATTCATTGCCTCTCGCAGATCAGAAGCTGCCATCTGCAAAAGTAAGAAAGGCCTGTTGTGTTTGTGCCTCTGCCATGTCTGGACATCAAGGTTGGGCAGACTTACCAGATGTGCTGCTTCATTCCATTATTTCTCTGGCAGGCTCCTTCTCCGACCTCCTTGCCTTGGCTTGCACCTGCCGCTCTTGGCGCGAGGCCTTCTTCTCTTTTCCATCAAAGTCTGCCTCCTCGACGATCTTCCCACCTGTGCTCCTGCAACCTGATGTCCCCGGGCGCTCCCCATGTCACCACCCCTTTGGTGATAAACGTTCATGTCAAGTCATTGATCCAGCCAGCCAACACTCACGCCTTTGTTGTCAGATTCCCCTAAATAACCTTTCTCGTTGCCCCTGGAGTCCTCTGGGTAGCTTTTGCTTCCTGGGTGCTTCTTATGGCCATCTCATCTTCTCCAGCAACAGATCATGTCTCGTTGTTGATGCGTTTACAGGTGTTAGTTTTTCACCACCACAGATTCCGGGTGACGAATCCACCGAGGTCTATTACGGTGCCCTCACGGCTCCTATAGCATCACCCAACCCACATCTCCTTGTCGCCAACGGATCTCACAGTTACTTTTGGCGTGTTGGTAGTCACTCTTGGTCGAGAGCTTGTCCTTGCGATGGAACGGTCAAGCAGATCGTCACCTTCCAAGGCCAGGTCTTTGGCATGGACTCTAATGGCATGCTCTTTGTTGTGCACTTGGTGCCTCGGATTCGCGTACGGATGATGGGAGTCGGTTGGGGGGAAATCTCTATACGTCATCTTGCCAACCTATACCTGGTTGAGTGTGGCGATATGCTTCTCTTGGTTGGGTGTCGGGGGTCGTTTCCGGCAAGAGGGGATTCCTTCGAAGCCTTCCGCCTCGACCAGTCAACCGAACATGCAAAGTGGGTGAAGGTGGAGGAGCTGGAGAATTGGGCGATCTTCATCAGCACTGACAAGAGAAGCCAGTCATTATCCTTCATGAACCCGGAAAGGTGGGGAGGGAGGAGCAACTGCGTGTACTACTATTCCCATGATTCTGAACACTGGGCTGCATTTGAGTTGGGAAAGCCTGCCTCCAGCCGAAACAGCTTTGTTTTCATAAGCTCTGGAAATGCAGTGCAACCTGTGTGGGTTGTCCCTAGCATGTTCTCCGAGTCTCCGTGATGGTTGATGATGCTAATGCATTCCTTGTTTTTTGGCTTTGGCTATTACTGATGGCTGAAGCAACTTCCGGTGTAAGAGTGTGTAAGGATGTTCTGAAACATTGATAGGGATAATTATGTAATTGTGTTTGTCATTACTCTGATAGTATAATTGGAGCATGGCAATATTTTGTACTCAATTTCTTGCCTGATGGTTCACAATTCATTGCAGTGTTGTGAGGCACTGATGCTCTGTTTATCTTTGAGCCAGCTCTATGCTTTGCTGCTTGTGCCCAATTTTGTGCCCAATTTTGTGCTTCAAATCCTGAAGTGATTACTGGAACTGTTAATTTCCGTGTGCTACACATTGCTGATTTTGTTGATTTTTGGTGTTCCATTCATGTGCTTTCCTTCCGAATATCCGAATCCTGATTTCTTCAAGTTTTGTCAAATCTGAATGTCTTATCCCCAAAGAGTCCTGTCTGTTGATGAATTGTTTCTTATTGTACAGGCCCTAGGCATTACAGATTTGCATATAAAGTATGTAATTTTAGATGTTTTCTGAGCATTACACAGTTGCATATAATCTTTTGTTTTATTTCTTGTATTTCCATTTTTATATGTTGTACAGACAAAAGGTAGCATATGTTCACTGAAAGTGAGTAAATACATACTGATTATTAGTGAAGTAAACCGAGAGCCTGTGCCATACAGGGAACATGCATTGGTTGATTGGTCTGATGTACAATGGCTGTTGGTTGTCCACACTAGCCAGCATGTTCTCCTGGTGTCTGTGTTTGCTGAAGGTGTTGATGCATATGGCTGCTGTTTGGTTTTCTGGAGCAGAGCAACTTCTGCTGTAAGAATTTTCTGTCGATGCTTTTGAGTGTATAGAAGAGCAAATATTATGTACGGAATAATTATTCTAGCATTGCTAGAAGAATTGTTAATTCCTATCAATTATTTATTTTGTAAGACGACTGCTACTTCTAAGTGAGCTGATTCTTAGTGTTGATTTTTTTTTTTTGGTGTTGCAGCAGTTTTGATCTTAAGACTAGATATAAGCTTGGAGATACTCATCGCTTCCTTCTTCAAATCCACCAATGATGACCTGTCAAAAATTTCATTTTCCAGGGTCGCCACCACAAACACAATCAGTCTTTAAGATTATAAGATTTTACAGAGTAACACATATATAAAGACCGACAATGCAAGCACGGAGCTCGGCCTCCTCCACGCTTTTACTAGGTCCAATAAAATCCCAGGAGGAGACTATGACCCTCGCAGAAGAGTCCCGCCACCACCCCCACACTCGCCGCACTAATGGTCTTCACAAAATTTGCATCAACATTGATCTTTATATAATTCAAATATTTTTAGTGCTGATTTTTTTGTGTTGCAGCAGTTTTGATTTTGGAACTAGCATTTGGTTTGAATGTGCATTGCCTCCTCTATCCCAATTCTAATTTCTTCGAATTTTTCGCCCCTTATTCTGAAGATGGTGTGTGCAGAGTCCCACTGTTCATCAATTCCGGTGATGAGTGCTCGAGTATAGGCCAGGTTCTGGGCATTGCTAGCCTTTACTGAAAGCTAACAAAATGAGGCTATCATCTTGTTTATTCATATCAAACTAATTATCACAACTAGATCAGTAAGCAATCAGGTGAAGGTTACTTCGAGAGATGCGTTCATGGGATTTATTCTAACTATTAATTCTACCACGGAGGCTGACAGAGACACATTGCTAGCTTACTGAAACTACTACAGGCCTCTGATTGATGCAGCTACTTGCACCAGGTAATCGGTGCCGCTGTTGGCATCGGTGAGGTCCATGGCGGGCCTCTCCACGTCCTCCATCTCCTCCTCCCGGACGAACACCGCCTGGTCCAGCATCGAAGCCGTCGATCCACCCACGCCTCCGTACATGTGCTGCGGCGGGGGTGGGTGTAAGGACCTAACTAGGATCTATGCGAATTTTAAGAAGATTTGTGGCCTGATCGATGCTCGAACACTCTCTCAGATCCCCTTTGTATTGATAAGTATGAGCTATAAGAGAGTATGATGAGCCATTACGGCAATATTCTGGAGAAAGATAGATGTTGATGACAGCCACACCCCGGCTGTATTTATAGGGAATTCCATTAACCCGGCAAGACCGTGAAAAGTAACAGTAACGGGCTCTTAACGGTAAGTAAACGATCAACGGTCCGCGACGAAGCTCTGGTGAGGAGCGATCCTGATCGTTGGTTGAAGCGAAGCGTTTTTCTGAACTTCTACAGTTAACTGAACTTGCCGATGCCTGACATTGCCCCCTTCTTGAGACACGACGAGTCCTCACGTCGTTGTTGCTGCCTCCCTCCAGGCCTGAGTAGTTGTTCTGAAGAACTCCGGGAATGAGTATTTGATAAAATCGGCATCTTCCCAGGTGGCCTCCTCTTCGGAGAGGTTTTTCCAGTGAATCAACCATTGCACCACAGGCAAGTTGTTGCGTGGTATTTGTCTGACTTGCAGCACTGCTGCCGGGCCAGTTTTGATGGTGCCGTCTGCATTAACCATGGGTAGCATGGGACTGGGAATTGTCTTGTTGCCGATGTGTTTCTTGAGCTGACTGACATGGAAAACTGGATGTATCTGCACTCCCTGGGGAAATTGGAGCTTATATGCCGAGTTGCCCACCTTTTGGATGATCAGAAAAGGGCCATAATACTTATTCTGAAGTTTTAAAGCACCTCGAAATCCAAATGCAGCCAATCGATATGGAGCCATTTTCCAGTATACCATATCTCCCACTGAGAAGGTTCTTTCCACTCTCTTCAGATCTGCACATCTCTTCATTCTCTGTTGAGCTTTGCATAAGTTCTCCTTCAAATGTTCCAGCATCTTCTGTTTGGAGGAGAGAAAATCCTGTGCTTCCTCATCCTCAGGACCAGGAATTGCAAGTTCTGATATTAAGGGTGGAGGAAATCCATACAAGGCTTGAAAGGGAGACATTTTTAGCGCGGTGTGATAGGTAGAGTTGTACCAGTACTCAGCTAATGAAAGCCAAGCTACCCACTGGTGAGGCTGATCAGTAGCCATGCATCTCAAGTATGTTTCCAAGCACTGATTTACCCGCTCTGTCTGTCCATCAGTCTGGGGGTGGTAGGTTGTGCTATACCTTAGCTCCACTTTTAAAGCAGTAAAGATATCCTTCCATAATTTACTTGTAAAGATCCTGTCTCTGTCCGATATAATCAGTTTTGGAGGGCCATGCAACCTGACAATATTGTCCACAAAAGCTTGTGCCACAGATAAAACTGAATAAGGATGAGACAGAGGAATAAAATGACTGTATTTTGTAAACCTATCCACTATTACCATAATCACATCTTTGCCACTGGATTTAGGCAAACCTTCCACAAAGTCCATTGTTATGTGTTGCCAGGCCATATCTGCCACAGGCAGGGGATCAAGTAACCCAGGTTGCAAGCAAGTTTCATGCTTTGCTCTTTGGCATATGGGACAAGCAGCAATGAAGGTTTCCACATCAGCTTTCAGCCCAGGCCAATAGAAAATGCCTTTAACTCTATGATAAGTAGCCCTTCTTCCTGAGTGTCCCCCCACAGGAGAATTGTGTAAAGCTGCTATTAGTTTGTTTCTGAGTTCCACGGACTTGCCCACTAATAACTTTCCCTTGTACCTTATGACCCCAGCATGGATTGTGTAGTCAGAATTTGTGCTCTGTTTTTGCACCAATAACTGTTCCCTCAGATTCCTGGTGTTTTGATCCTGTTGATAACTAGTTATTAGTTCCTCGGCCCAAGTAGGAGTGATAGCAGAAATAGCAAAACACTTAGGAATGAGCCTTGACAATGCATCAGCCACTCTGTTTTCCACTCCTTTTTTATATTGTATTGTGAAGTTGAACTCTAGCAACTTCATCATTAGTTTATGTTGCACCCCTTCAGTGATTTTCTGATCTGTAATGAACTTCAAGGACTGCTGGTCAGTTTTAATCACTACTTCATTGCCTAACAGATAATGCCTCCACCTTTTAAGTGCTTCCAGAATAGCCAGTGCCTCTTTCTCATAAGTGGAAAGTGCTTCATTTCTAGGGCAAAGAGCTGAGCTGTAGTAAGAGATTGGTTGGCCATCTTGCATTAGAACAGCACCAATTCCTTTTCCTGATGCATCAGTTTCCAACACAAATGGTTTACTGAAATTGGGGAGTGCCAACACAGGTGCTGTAGTGAGTGCTTGTTTCAGTTGAGCAAAATCTTGATCATGCACCTGTGTCCACTGGAATTGCCCCTTTTTCAATAAATCATGCAGTGGTCTGCAAATTAAGCCATACCCTTTGATAAACCTCCTATAATACCCAGCTAGGCCCAAGAAACTTCTCACTTTAGTAACTGTGTCAGGGGTGGGCCATTCAGCAATAGCAGCAATCTTTTTAGGGTCAGTTGCAACTCCTTTTTCTGAAATGACATGCCCCAAATATTCCACTTGTTGCACTGCAAACACACACTTGGAGAGCTTTGCAAAAAGCTTGTTTTCTCTCAACACCTCCATTACTATTTTAATGTGCTCCAAGTGTTCCTTGAGGTTTCTGCTGTAAATGAGAATGTCATCGAAGAAAACTAACACAAATTTTCTCAGATAAGGCCCAAAGATAGTGTTCATCAGTTCCTGGAAGGTGCCAGGTGCATTAGACCACCCAAAAGGCATCACTAAATACTCAAAGTGGCCTAAAAAAGTTCTGAAAGCTGTTTTGTGTATATCTTCTGGATGCATCCTGATTTGGTGATATCCAGATCTCAGGTCCAGTTTAGAGAAGTATTTAGCTCCATGTAACTCATCCAACAAGTCCTCAATTACAGGAATAGGAAATTTGTTTTTAATTGTCAAGGAGTTCAATTTCCTGAAGTCAGTACACAATCTCATGGAGCTGTCCTTCTTTTTGACCAACAGTACTGGGGCAGCATATGGGCTCTGACTGTGCCTAATCAGGTGTGCTGCTAGCAGCTTCTTGATCTTCTCCTCCATTTCCTTCTTTTGGTGTTGGGGCACTTTATAAGGCCTCATATGGGGAGGGTTAGCACCAGGTACCAATGGAATTTTGTGGTCTAAAGCTCTGTGAGGAGGAAGTGTAGTAGGTTCCTCAAATAAATCTGCATATTCCATTACTAACTTCTGTATTTGAGGTGTTTTAGTTCCCTCAGGTGCTTCCATCAAGACATTGTGCACTTGCAAAAGGAAGACCTCTGCTCCTTTTTCCATTTGCTTCTGCACTCTCTCCACTGGTACTTCCTTGGTTGTTTCAGGATTTGTGTAAATGGCCGTGGTCACAGTTTGCTGGCCCTGTTGTGTAAAACAGAAGTTCTGTTTGGGGATATCAAAGGAAACTGGACTGACTGCAGTAAACCAGTCATATCCCAAGATAACATCATGACTGGGCAGGTCTAATGTTCTGAAATTGTGAGACAACTTGATTTTTGCTATCTGAAACTCACAATTTGGAATGACAGCAGTAGACATTAATTTCCCTCCTCCAGCTACCTCAATAGCTTTAGGTTTTACTGGAATCATGTTGCAATTGAGTTTAGCTGCAAACTGTGCATTAATGAAAGAAGTTGTACTGCCTGAGTCCAGTAGAGCAACTGCTCTCTTTCCATTGATATGTATCACAATTGTTGGGGTGGGAACTGCCAACCTTTGTCCCATAGCATGAGCTGAAACAAACATAACTTGTTCTTTTTGTTCTACTGCTTCCATTTGTTCTTGTGGTATTGCATCTTCCACTTCTTCCTGCTGCTGGTCCTCACTCTCTTGTTGCAATAAATGCACATTAGGAATTAATTTGCATTTGTGGACATGCATCCATTTGTCCCACACCTCCAACATTCTCCCACTTTTCTTATCTTTTGGGAATTGTTAATAGGTATCTCTGCTTGCCTTACTGGCAGTTGTGTTGGTAAGACAGGAGTGCTTTGCTTCCCTGGAGTAGACCAATTATTTTTCTGATAAAAAATGGTATAGGATGCCCCTGTTTTCTTAGGTGCTGTGGACACGGGAGGGTGACAAGGCTCTATATCCTTAGCTAAGCAATAAGCATCTGTAAGAGTTTGAGGACGAAGTGGCCTCAACTGATACTTGATCCCATCCCTTAAGCCATTCACATAGCATCTCACAAACCAAAGTTCCCCCAGCTCAGGATTTTCCTCTTGAACATCAGCTATTAAATCCTCAGATATTTTGGTGTATTCAGAAACTGTACTCTGCAACTGTTTAACTGAATTAAATTTCTTAGTTAGATCATATGAACCCTTGTCCGAGAACCGTTTAACCACCTCAGCCCCAAATTGCTTCCATGTCAACTGCTTTTTCAGTAACCCAGACCTTCTCAACCACACATCTGCATCCCCTATGACATACATTTGGGCCAGGGATATCTTGTACTCCTCAGGAGCTCCTGACATTTGAAAGTACTTGTTGCACTGTCTCAACCAGCCCACAGGATCTTCACCTGAAAATCTTGGAAAATCTAGCTTGGGACCTTTTGTTACTGACTTCATGAATTGTGCCTGCATATCTTGTTCATAGCTTCTGCAGTAGCCTTGCCATAGTTGCCTATCTTTGTTGTTCTGATAGTACTGATTGAAAGCAGGTGTGTGCATCTGATCTCTAGCAGTCATGGGAGTTCCAACATTTGGTATTGTCTCAGATCTGATAGGATGTGCATAATCTGGGGGTGCCTCAACCCGGGTTGTTCTTATAGGAGGTAAATTATGTATTTGTTCTTCTATTTGTTTGGATTTCTCTTTCTCCAGCTCCAATTGTTTCCTGAGTTGCTCTGTTCTGTCCACCTGATTCTGCGTCTCTTCCTGCTGTAAGGTTGGGGTTTTTGGGACCTGATTAGAGCTAGATGGTCTCTCCTGTTGCGTGTGGAATGTTGTGGTTTTCACCAATGTCTGCAAGACAGAACTCATCGCCGACAGTTGCTTGCTGAGGTCCAAAACTACTTGCTCTACATTACCCACATGCTTTGAGATTTCCCCTTGTTTGCCACTCATCGACTGCATTTCCTCCTGCAACTTGGTCATCTCCGCACGCAGCTGTGTGCTCTCTTGCTGTAAACCTCCAAAATCATCCCGAAGGCTCAGCACCGCTTGCAAATCTGCTTCATCGATACCTTTAGCTCGCCCCATCACCTTGATCAGAGATTCGGGTGAGGAATTTTACCACTGGATCTCCCCAGCAACCCTGCCCTTGCCTCTGATCCTACCGCCGCCACGATCCACGCCGCCGTAGCACACGGATCTGTGCTAGAGCTCGGAATTTTACCAATCGAGCAGTTTACCCGATCAACCGACTCTGCTCGACAGATCTGTGCTCGAATTTCACCGCCGCCAACTCCTGCAACCCCGCCGCCACACGCCCGCAGGCGCCGCCGCCGATTGCGAAGAAGGGTGGGAGAAAAAGGGTGGGGAAAAACCCGATCGGGAAAAAAAATTCAATCCGTCTCTCCGCCAAGGATCATCTGCTCTGAATACCACTTTGTAAGGACCTAACTAGAATCTATGCGAATTTTAAGAAGATTTGTGGCCTGATCGATGCTCGAACACTCTCTGAGATCCCCTTTGTATTGATAAGTATGAGCTATAAGAGAGTATGATGAGCCATTACGGCAATATTCTGGAGAAAGATAGATGTTGATGACAGCCACACCCCGGCTGTATTTATAGGGAATTCCATTAACCCGGCAAGACCGTGAAAAGTAACAGGGCTCTTAACGGTAAGTAAACGATCGACGGTCCGCGACGAAGCTCTGGTGAGGAGCGATCCTGATCGTTGGTTGAAGCGAAGCGTTTTTCTGAACTTCTACAATACTGAACTTGCCGATGCCTGACAGTGGGGCGGGATGCGCACCGCCCCCGCAGTGGTCCTCAGCATCGGCATCGGCATCGGCGGGGACGAAGACACCCGTGTCCTGGTCGGGCACCCACGACGCGTCCTCGCCGATGGTCTCGTGGCGATGTGGCAGCACGGTGGCCGTGGCGACGAGGTCCTCGCCCGGGAGCACCTCGACGTTGTTGCGGTTCAGCGCGGCCTCCACCTGCGCCCCGGTCATCGCCGCCGCCGGGCCCTGGGCGTCCCCGCCCTCCTCCTCAAGATGCGCGCTGGCCGAGGAGTGGTTCATGCTGGCCCCGCTCCTGAAACACACAGGATCCATCGATGCTGCCATGAATGAGTAGTAGTTCTTGGCGGCAAAAACAGAAGGGGGCAACGCCGAGTCGCAGAGCAAGCGGGAAGATAGAGCTGGTTACCTGCAGGAGGCAAGAAGAGGCGTGGGCCTGGTCTGGCTCTGGCCGGCCACCCGGCGGCCGGCGGCGGTCAGCGCTCGTGCAGCCATGGCCGAAACAGCAGAGCAGCTTCGGATCGATGGTGAGCTCAATAGATACAGAGAGGACAAAAGCAGAGGAGGAGCAGTATGAGTGCGAGCTTATCCGCTGTGTGGTGTGAGCCTGAGATCGACTTCTTCTTTCCCCTGCGCCTCGGTGAGCGGTGGGCTATTTATTTACTGCCCGCGATGCAGGGGCGGTGCCGGTGCCGGTGCGGGACGAGTAGTGGCAAGAGAGCGCGAGGAATTTTTTCGATAAAGGGTGCTCTTTATTGACTCATAATGTAGCATCGAGGGATACAATCATAACGAGTACACACCCGGCCTCTGCATAACTAAGATGCACACAGCCAACTCAACACACACAAAACTATCACGCCGACAAAAAGCAAAGTCATACAAGACCGAAGCTATATCTAGACAGATGAAAAAAAAAACCAAAGCACTGAAATCACCGAGTGACGATATACATGCAGCGACCATCCGCGCCAACAATCTTTTGACAGCATAAAAATGACTAGAAGGGTTCTCCAAAAGCGACGCCTCCAACAAGGGAACGGCGTACAAGCGCCACCGTCGCCCAATCCAACCACCAAAGGTCAGACCGTGGGTTTTCACCCTAAAGATTAAATCCGAGCAAATTCCGAGCAATGCCATCAACAAGGTGACGACGCAAGAACGCCGCCATTGCCAGGTATAACCAACTAGGGCCATACCAGAGTTTTCACCCCGGAGCTCAAGACTGGGTACTCAATATACCACCCAATCGAAGTCGAATTATGATGTCTCCTCCACTTGCCTCGATCCCAATAGTTGCATACGCGTACGGTCCCAGGCGAGCAATGACCATGTCTGTATAGGTTGGTTGACGAGACTCGACAAGAGCCACTCGCCACCACCCGAAGAAGTCTTTGACGGGGAGGATGGACAGCGACATCTCCAAATCCTGAGTTCGGGACACTTCGAAGGTCCTGCACCATCCTCGAAAGTGGCAGCCAAGCCTGATCTCCACGAGACTACAAAAGCACTCGGCTTCCACTAGCTCCGTCGTCCTCACCTATTGATGCAAATCATACAGGTTGAAGCCTCTCAGGTGACTACCGTCCGGCCAATGACCGCCCAGCAGCTTGCTGGCCAGAAACATGGTGCCACCCGACATTACGCCCGAGCCCGAGCGATAGACCACCGTGACCGCGTCTGCCCGCCAAAGAAGCGAGTGATGGCCACGACCACTGCACTTGGCCACCGCCTCAACATCCAATCCATGGCGGGGAAGAGCGGAGCAATTCCCGTGCTCATGCCGAGGAATTGATGGCGCCCCGAGCTGTTGCTTCCATTGGAACCAATGACGTGTCCATGAGTGGTGGCGGCAAGCACCATAGTGCCCTTCTGGCCACCCATAGCAATCCTTCCAATGGATCCAGCCTGACATGGAGCGCCGCCGCCGCCGCTGCATCTTCGGCCTTCACAGCATCAAGTCGCCACGAGCACCTCGCCACACGTCGCTCAAAGTGCCTTGGGAAGGGAACCGCGCCGCCGCTGTCAGCCGCGCGGGCGAGCCCGGCGGCGGCGAGGGAAGAGCGCACAGGAACTGTCGAGAAAAACGGATCCAATCGCCGCCCGAGCCGCCCTCCCGGACGACGCGGGGGCCTTCCTAACTCAGGACTCTTCCTAACTCCGTTATCTCCTTTAAAAATGGGAGAGAATTTCACTTCCCGGCCTCTGCACCAACTAGGGATGCATACGGCCATTTTAGTATGAGTACCAAGATAAACATGGTCCTCAGATATTTTTAAATGAGTATCAAGATATTTCTTGATGAGTGGTTTCACCACACACCAAACTTGATCCTCAATAAACGGGGGAAAACCCCTGTGCATCACCTGTCAATTCTAGGAATTGAACTCGGGTCGTTAGGCTGCACAACCGCATGCCCAACCACTAGAGAGCGCGAGGAATGGCGTGGCGACACGCGGCGGCGCGGCGCCATTGACGAGACAGGGCAGAGCAGAGCAGAGGGTCGGTGGACGGGAAAGAACGGAGACACGTACACACGCCGCAGCTGCATGCAACCGCCCTTTTTTTCGTAGGAGAGAGACACACGCGCTTTTACTCCATCATCGATGCTTTCTCCACTTTCCAGCATCTTCTTCTTTGCTGCTCCCTTGGTTAGTAATATTTTTTTTCAAAATTCAATCTTATGTACATCTGATTAACTTCTTAAAAATATTAATATTTATGATGTCAAATTTGTATCATTAGAATGATTTTTCATGTTTCATTTGTTAGTAAATAGATGCACCTAATATTCTGAAACAGAGGATGTATAATAAACCTCATGGAACATTTGCCGATAAAATCTTGGAATGAATTCAGAAAAGTGAGAGCACATATATCAACTTGAAATCAGACGTACATGTTCCATCGTTAGAAATCTAACCGACAAAGCTTTAGTTGTATACTCAATATATTTGCAACTATAATTTTAGCGGCATATTATCATTTTTAGTGGTTACTTCACCATGACACATTCTATCAAAGAAACTGCAACATACACGAGGTTCGGGCACCAAGGCTGCGGGTGGTTTGATCCTTGCTCATGGCATTTTTTTGAGGCCACTAGTAGAAAACAGGGCTATCGTTTGGGCCTGGCCAGCCCATTAGTCCCGGTTCTTCAAGAACCGGGACCCATGGGGGGTATTAGACCCGGTTCGTGAGCCCAGGGGGCCGGCCGGGGCCTCGTGGGCATTGGTCCCGGTTCGTATGGAACCATTTGTCCTGATTTCAGGCATGAACCGGGATCAATGGTCCTCGCTCCTGGCCCACAACCATTGGTCCCGATTCGTGGCTTGAACCGGGACAGAAGGGGGGCTTTAGTCCCGGTTCATGCCACGAACCGGGACAAATAACCTGCCTATATATACCCACCGCCGCGGCAGAGCACTCCACAGTGCTCTGTTTTTTCAATCCGGCGAGGAGAGGGCATTTGGGTGCTCTAGTTCACCTCCTATGCACATGAGGTGTTCGATGAAATGCCCGAGCCACACTAGTTAAGCTTTCTCCTCTCGAAGCTCGACCTCGGAGCTCCATTCTTTCCGAGATTTGTCTAGATTTAGTGGTCCATCACGCCCCGTCCCCGTTTTCACCGCCGTTGATCGCCCGCGCCGATCTCGTCGCCGGCACCACCGTGGTGAGCCTCTTGTTCTTATCTTCTTTCTGATACTTGTCTGATTTTCTTACTTTAGATAGATATTCGTTTGATTTTCTTATTTTTGACACACATAATTATATATAATGCACGCAGATGAACCGACAATGGATGTATGGTGACAAACACACCTCCGAGTACATTAAGGGCGTGCATAATTTTCTCGAAGTGGCCCAGGCAAACAAGCAGAATGGTTTTATGTGTTGTCCATGCACTAAATGTGGGAATACGAAGTCTTACTCTGACCGGAAAATCCTTCACACCCACCAGCTTTACAAGGGTTTCATGCCACACTATAATGTTTGGACGAGGCACGGAGAAATAGGGGTTATGATGGAAGACGGCGAAGAATAAGAGGACGATAACAACTATGTGCCCCCTGAATACGATGATGCTGCAACGGGCGGAGCTGCTGCAGATCAAGAGGAACCAGATGATGTGTCCGATGATGCTGCAACGGGGGAAGCTGCTGAAGATCAAGAGGAACCTGCGATGTGCCCGATGATGATCTCCGCCGGATCATTGCCAATGCAAGGACGCAATGCGAAAGTCAAAAGGAGAAGCTGAAGTTCGATCGCATGTTAGAGGATCACAAAAAAGGGTTGTACCCCAATTGCAAAGATGGCAACACAAAGCTGGGTACCGTACTGGAATTGCTGCAGTGGAAAACAGAGAATGTTGTGCCTGACAAAGGATTTGAGAAGCTAATGAAAATATTGAAGAAGAAGGTTCCAAAGGATAATGAATTGCCCGACAGTACGTACGCAACAAAGAAGGTCGTATGCCCTCTAGGATTGGAGGTGCAGAAGATACATGCTTACCCTAATGACGGCATCCTCTACCGCGGTGCGTATGAGGATTTGAACACATGCCCGGTATGCGGTGCATTGCGGTATAAGATCAGACGAGATGACCCTGGTCATGTTGATGGCGAGCCCCGCAGGAAGAGAGTTCCTGCGAAGGTGATGTGGTATGCTCCTATAATACCACGGTTGAAACGACTGTTCAGAAACAAAGAGCATGCCAAGTTGATGCAATGGCACAGTGAGGACCGTAAGAAAGACGGAAAGTTGAGAGCACCCGCTGACGGGTCGCAGTGGAGAAAAATCGAGAGAGAGTACTGGGCTGAGTTTGCACGTGACCCAAGGAACGTATGGTTTGGTTTAAGTGCAAATGGCATTAATCCTTTCGGGGAGCAGAGCAGCAATCACAACACCTGGCCCGTGACTCTATGTATGTATAACCTTCCTCCTTGGATGTGCATGAAGCGGAAGTTCATTATGATGCCAGTTCTCATCTAAGGCCCTAAGCAACCCGGCAACGACATTGATGTGTACCTAAGGCCATTAGTTGAAGAACTTTTATAGCTGTGGAATGGAAATGGTGTACGTGTGTGGGATGAGAACAGACATGAGGAATTTAACCTGCACGCGTTGCTGTTTGTAACCATCAACGATTGGCCCGCTCTCAGTAATCTTTCAGGACAGACAAACAAGGGATACCATGCATGCACGCCCTGTTTAGCTAACGCTGAAAGTATATACCTGGGAAGCTGCAGGAAGAATGTGTACCTGGGCCATCGTCGATTTCTTATGACCAACCATCAATGTCGAAAGAAAGGCAAGCATTTCAAAGGCGAGGCAGATCACCGGAAGAACCCCGCCATGCGTACCGGTGATCACGTACTTGCTATGGTCAATGATTTACACGTAATCTTTGAAAAGCGTCCCGGCGGACTAGCTGTTCCAAGTGACGCTGAGGTACACGCACCCATGTGGAAGAAGAAATCTATATTTTGGGACCTACCCTACTAGAAAGACATAGAGGTCCGCTCTTCGATCGACGTGATGCACGTGACGAAGAAACTTTGCGTGAACCTGCTAGGCTTCTTGGGCGTGTATGGGAAGACAAAAGATACAGCTGAGGCACGGGAGGACCTGCAACGTTTGCACGAAAAAGATGGCATGCCTCCAAAGCAGTATGAAGGTCCTGCCAGCTACGCTCTTACCAAAGAAGATAAGGAAATCTTCTTTGAATGCCTGGTTAGTATGAAGGTCCCAACTGGCTTCTCGTCGAATATAAAGGGAATAATAAATATGGCAGAGAAAAAGTTTCAGAACCTAAAGTCTCATGACTGCCTCGTGATTATGACGCAACTGCTTCCGGTTGCATTGAGGGGTCTTCTACCAGAAAATGTCTGATTAACCATTGTGAAGCTATGTGCATTCCTCAATGCAATCTCTCAGAAGGTGATCGAGGAAATCATATAAGGCTAAGGAGTGATGTGGTGCAATGTCTTGTCAGTTTCGAGCTGGTGTTCCCACCATCCTTCTTCATTATCATGACGCACGTCCTAGTTCATCTAGTTGACGAGATTGTCATTCTGTGCCCCGTATTTCTACACAATATGTACCCCTTTGAGAGGTTCATGGGAGTTCTAAAGAAATATGTCCGTAACCGCACTAGGCCAGAAGGAAGCATCTCCATGGGCCATCAAACAGAGGATGTCATTGGGTTTTGTGTTGACTTCATTCCTGGCCTTAAGAAGATAGGTCTCCCTAAATCACGGTATGAGGGGAGACTGACTGGAAAGGGCACGCTTGGAGGGGAGACAATAATATGCAGGGACGGATATTCTTGGTCTCAAGCACACTACACAGTTCTACAGAACTCTACCTCGGTGACCCCTTATGTCGATGAACACAAGAACAGTCTGCGCTCCAAACACCCGGAGCAGTGCGACGACTGGATTACATGTCAACACATCAAGACTTTCAGCAGTTGGTTGGAAACACGTCTCAGAGGTGAAACCACTGTTTGTGAGGAGTTGTACTCGTTGTCCAGGGGACCATCTTTGACTGTAATGATTTGGAAAGGATACAAGATAAATGGGAATACATTTTACATGATTGCCTAAGATCAAAAGAGCACCAACCAAAACAGCGGTGTCCGCTTTGATGCAGCCACCGAGAGGGGAAAGGACACATATTATGGTTACATAGTGGACATATGGGAACTTGACTACGGAGTAGATTTTAAGGTCTCTTTGTTTAAATGCAACTGGGTCAATCTGTCAGGAGGCGGGGTACAGGTAGACCAATAGTATGGAATGATAACAGTGGATCTGAACAATCTTGGGTACACTGACAAACCGTTCGTCCTAGCCAATGATGTGGCACAGGTTATCTATGTGAAGGACATGTCTACCAAACCGAGAAAAAGAAAAAATAAGGAAGCGAATACATCGTGGGAGTGGAGGGCAAGACAGACATGTCCGAAGATTATGAAAAGTTTCATTAAATTCCTCCCTTTAAAGTCAAGGCTGACCCAAGCATCCTGATAAATGATGAAGATTATACATGGTTACGGCGCAATAAGGAAAGGATACAAGCGAAGAAAAAATGAAGACTTTGTCCACAACTATTATGATGATACCATGCCAACTTTCAACCTTTTCGTAGTTCATTTGAAATGCCTATTGTAACAGACAAGTTTCTGTATGAAATCCTGCTACTTCGAAAGATATTGTCCGTTTTGTACATGAAGTGCATCCAGTTTTTGCCATAACCCATTCAACTTTTTTGCACATGCTATGTGGATGAAATGATGATACCATGCCAACTTCCAACCTTTTCAGAGATCATTTCAAATGCTTTTCAATTTTAGGGTCTTATAGCTCAAAATAATCAGTAAATGCATGAAAAATAACAAATGAAGTCAGAAAGGGTTGAAAATTGATGATGTGGCTTTGAATGGTGCATTTTGAACACATAAAAGTCAGGAGGTCAAATAAGTTTTAAAAAATGAAATCCCTGTATAACAGATGAGTTTTCGTATGAAACCCTCCTACTTCGAAAGAGATTGTCCATTTTGTACACGAAGTGTATCCAGTTTTTCCCATAACCCTCTCAACTTTTTAGCACATGCTATGTGGGTGAAATGATGATACCATGCCAACTTTCAACCTTTTCAGAGTTCATTGAAATGCTTTTCAATTTCAAGGTCTTATAGCTCAAAAAACCCAGTAAATGCTCTTATAAAACTCTAATAGCAAAAAGAATCAACTAAAAAGCTTTTATAAACCTCTAGTTTTTTAAACTAAAATTATATAAAATTTATGCAACTAAAATTATCAAAGTATTTTCTATTCAAAACATGAAAAGCAGAAATAATTATCATAAAGAATTTTTTGTTAGAAACTTTAGTAGCGAAAAGAATTTTCATAAAGATTTTTTGATAGAAACTAAAATAACAAAATCTGTTTTTGAATATAATGATAAAACGCAGTAATATTAAATAGCAGGAAAAAGAATCACTCAAAATATATTTTTATAGTGAAGTTATTCAGAAACTAGTGATTTACACAAATTTTAAAGAATTAAAATTTAAACTATTCAAATTTGGAAACTAATGGAGTAACAGAAAGATTATAATTATTCTGAGCTAAAAGCAGAAAGAATAAAAAAATAAAGCAAAAATCAAAAGAAAATAAATAATTCAAAAAACAAAAATATACTGGAAAAAATAAAAAAATGCCACCTAATGGGCCACACGGTCCGCATACGACTAGAAACCCATTTGTACATGGGCCAGGATGTAGGCCCGCAGGCCCAATAGGCCCAACACGGCAGTGACAAGGGTAGGCAACTAATGCCTGCATATTAGAGAGGAGCTCAGCACCTGAGCTGCAACGCAGCTTATAAACAGGTGCTGAGCTCTCTCAACTAGCGAGGTGGGACTAAACTTGCCACTGCACCGCGCTGTGCAAAGCCTTTGGTCCCGGTTGGTGGCACCAACCGGGACTAAAGGGTGGCTTTGGTCCCGGTTGGTGGCACAAACCGGGACCAATGCCCCCCCTTTAGTCCCGGTTGGTGCCACCAACCGGGACTAAAGGTCGCATTCGTTCCGGTTTGTCTCACGAACCAGGACCAATGTGTTGTCTATATAACTGGCACTCGTCAAAATTTCATTCAGTTCGTTCTTCCCCGCGCCCGACGCCGCCAGGCTGCCCTCTCCGCCTCGTAGATCCCGCGCCGTCCAGCGCCGCCCCGACGCCGTCGCCGCCCCGCGCCCCGCGATGCCGCCGGCCCTGCCTCGCTCGTCGCCCGTCGCCGCGCCGCCCCTCATCGTCGCTCGTCGCCGCGCCGCCGTCGCTGTTGTCGTCCCCTGCCCATCGCCGGCGCCGTCCCCTCACGCCGTCGCCATCCCGTGAGATTATATGAATTTTCCTAATTTAATTATATGTGTAGTTAATTTAGAGGTGTAGTAATTTAGATGTGTAGTTAATTGAGTTAGATTTTGTTCATAGATTTTTTTGTTAGATTTTTTTCATATTGTGTAATTTGTTCATATTGTGGTAGATTTTTGTTTTGTTAGTACATTTTTTTGGTGATGTTATTGTTGAATATGCATGTTTGTATGTTCATATATATGCAAAGATCGAATATGTCAATTTTTTATGATTTTTTCTGTTCATAGAATTTTTATGATTTTTTTCTGTTGTAATTTTGTTCATAGAATTTTAATGATTTTTTTATTCATAGAATTTTCTTTGTCAATATGTATATGTTCATATTGTGTATGTATAGGAAAATTGTGTATGATCAAAGTCATTTATGTATATGTTCATATTTAGAAGAAAAAGCAGGAGAGGAAAAAGGAAAATAAGAAGAGAAAGTGTTTAATATAATTAGTTAGAAAAATAATAGAACTATAGTTAAACTAGTTTATTTTTAGTAAGTACTACTTTATTTTATTTATAGTAAGTGCTTAATATATAGTTGAACTAGCTAGTTGATTTAATGAACTACTTTATTTTACTATAGAAGTAGTTTATTTTTCGTAAGTACTACTTTATTTATTTATAGTAAGTGCTTAGTAGTTGAACTAGTTGATTTAATTAATAAAACTACTTTATT
The DNA here is from genome assembly GCA_900231445.1 of Triticum turgidum subsp. durum. NCBI lineage: Eukaryota > Viridiplantae > Streptophyta > Magnoliopsida > Poales > Poaceae > Triticum > Triticum turgidum. The sequence continues at coordinate 708,315,342 of LT934117.1, forward strand.
TTACTATATATAGAAGTAGTTCCCATATCGACGTCGACGATGCCTATCCCGCATTCTCGTCGTCGACTCGGCGGTGGAGGCCTGCTTTATCAGGGCCATGTCCGGACTGGGCTCCGCCAAGCTGGTATTGGGAGGTGCTACCTTCCGGGAGGCGTAGGTTGGTGAGAAGCCAGCCCGTTGTTGACCCGATCCTTGTTTGGTGGCGGTTGCGTGGGCCAGTGACGGTGCCGAGGCTTCCGGATACCGCGGAGGTGGTACGTCACCGTGTCAGCGAGGAGGACGAGCATGTCCGTCGCTACATGGTTGCGTTGGAGGGCAGATTCGACAATACCTGGCAGGTTCTTCAGGGATCTCACTGGAGCTATGATCCTGTGATGGTTCTTTATCTTTGGGTGTCCACCGCCTGCGACGATACCCGTCGGGCGCTAAAGTTCTAGCTGTATTAGCGATGCTATATGTATAATAGTATTCGAGTAGTATTACTGATAATATTCGATGATGTACGGACACAAGGGATGATGTACTTTTGCTTATAATTGAATGCATGCTAATTTGAATACTAGTTTATTTTACGATTTGGTTTTGCTTATTGAACGCTCATATTGGAAAAGTACTCCTACTTTGAATGCTAAAATTGGAGAGCACTATGCAGAAATCTAGGAGCCCCCTCCATCATCCACGCCGTCGTGGGGGTAGCTTCTCATTCATTCCCGTGTGCTAGACAATTTGGTGTAATAATGCACTCGGGAATGAAAGGAGGAGCTACCATCACCGATAGTCAACCCGTGATTAATAATAATGATCTAATTTAGGTTTTTTAGTACATATATTTAATTGTACAAGTTTAATATGTGAATTGTGAACATAGGCCGAAAATGTCGTACTCGGACGACGAAAACCGCCCGAGGGAGTGCAACTGGTGCCACGACGACCGAGGTATGTGCGACAGGTTCCTTGAGCTGGACGAAGATCGGTGCTTCAGCATTAAGCTCGAGGAGACCTTCGATGTTGAAACTGTACGCAACGACGACAATAGTTTTTTTTCGTAATTAAGCACGACTTCAACTATTTTAACGTGTATTTTTCATCTTTTCCAATTCGACTAGCATATCCCATGCTATGCAAGACGCTATGTCTTGGAGAGGATGTGTTTTGAAGACCATGAAAGTATGGAAACCAAAAAAATTCACCTAAGGACCCATCATGGTGTGGATTTTGAAGTAAAGCTGTACAATTCTGAGAGTGTAACCCATTTTGGTTGCAAAAATTGTGAAGCACTTTGCAAGATGTATGGTTTTGATGAGGTTATGCTTGTCACCATGGACCTTGGTGATCCTACAATCGAGCAAGACAATATGGACATTTGGGTCCTTGTTGATACACTTCCAATTCTTCCCCCATGTGAGCTTCTCAAACATAGTTATTAAATAATTTATATTGTTTATTTCAAAATAGTTGACAGCTTATTTCCATTGACAACTTATTTTCATTCTTCAAAGAATGTGCGGAAGATGGTAGACAAAACCCACTAAACCGATGGCTCCGAATTAACTTATAAGGAGAAAAATCATCTGATCGCATTTTGTACTGATCTTGAGAATTACAATATCTACAATCGAACTCCTCAACATTATGGTCAATACGTGCCACTAGTGCACGTGTTGAACTACGGTAACTACCATGGAGTAAGATTTTTTACTATTACGACATCCGTGCATCTTTTTGCATACATCTAAAACTAGTACATCATTGCTAACTATGAAGTTATTACTATGTTTTTCAACAGATAATCCCGAATGATTGTGTGCCTCATCTGATGTATACGCACGGTCTCCTTGATGTTTTGAACATACAACCAGGTCGTCCTACGAATCTCAACTGTCCATACCGGATTTCTAAAAGAAATGGAGACATGACAATCAAAGAATGGAAAAAAGTATGGACAGTCGTAAGGAGCTTCTTGGAAGCAAAAGGAAGCGAAGCGCAAGAATTTGAGACAGGATGATCTCCATTCTTCATAATGGAGAGTCAAGGTCTATATTGTTTTATGCTATTTTACCTTAAGTGTGTTTAGGTCCTACCTGATACTGATGATCATGTGCTAATAACAATTATGTAGGGTTGGGTTCGATGACTATGAGGATGATGATCGTATGACTTGTTATTAATAATGAGTAGAAGTTGTATGATGATGCATGATTAGTAGGACTTTTTATTATATATGATGATGTATGATGCGAGCATGAAGAGTTATTATATATCAGCGGGTCAAATGAACATAGCAGTAGCGTTGGTAAACCAAGCACGAAGATATAAGAGAGGACACTTCTCTCTATTAGCTAGCTAACAACAACCTAAATTAACCCCCAAAACCCCTAAACCAGCCACTTTCAAAAAAAAAACCTCAGCTCTAGCCAGCTGCTGACGCGTGGAAGCCTTTTGGTCCCGGTTTATGTCACCAACCGGGACCAAAGGCCCCCCTGCCTGGGCTGCCCGCAGTGGCCACGTGGAGGCCCATCTGTCCCGGTTCGTGTAAGAACCGGGACTAAAGGGGGAGAGCATTAGTACCGACCTTTTAGTCTTGGTTCTTAAACCGGGAAAAAAGGCCCTTACGAACCGGGACAAATGCCCTGTTTTCTACTAGTGGGCGTTAGATTTCGGTTGAATCAGCGGTGTTGGACTGGTCTGGCGGTGGACTTTTTTTAGACAACAGATAGGAAGTGTTTCCCCTTTTTACACACACATCAATGTTTGATGTACAACCATAAAAGATTTCAGATCCTAAGTCAACTTGCATTAAGAGATGTAAATCGAGTTTTGAGTTAATTCTTTTTGAAGTTGTAGACATGCCTCCACATGGATGTTGTCAAATAATTACAATTTTTTTTAAATGTCTAAATATGAATTTTGGGGGTTGATCTCAGCATCTCATCTAAGTGTGATATCTCATGCATACAAGTCTCCCCCATGATGTAATAGCAAAAAAAGCAAGAGCAATGTTATATCCATGAACTTTTACGTATTATATGTTTACGAGGCTTTGCGAGTTGGAGTGTTTTGATTGGACATAATGGGAGTAGTGGGTATCGTAACTTAGTATCATGCATATGATACTAATGTATGATACCACCTCCTTAATACATAGTATCATATATTAGTGTCATAGGTGACTTTATTTATTGACATGCAAGACACATAGTAGCACACCATTTATTATTATATGGTATCATGATATGATACTCAACCCTCTCTTTATCCATTTAATGCAATGCCACCTCAGCAAAATGATCTAGTTGCATGCACAATATTAGTTATGATACTCCCATAACAACCAACCTAAAGCTGGTCACAATGGGAAGTATATGTTACTAGTGGATAATACTAGAGCCATAATGCATAGTATCATTGATTGGTATCACAGAGACCTCATTTATTGACATGCATGACACAAACTATTACATCATTTTGGCCTCCTTCAGTTTGCAGGTTCTCCATAGGTAAAAGGCAGGAATAAGGACTCCAAAGGAAAATTTCTTGTAGATTGATATGTCTCCAACGTATCTATAATTTGTGAAGCATTCATGCTATTTTATTATCTGTTTTGAATGATTACGGGCTTTATTATACACTTTTATATTACTTTTGGGACTAACCTACTAACCGGAGGCCCAGCCCATATTGCTGTTTTATTGCCTGCTTCAGTATTTCGAAGAAAAGAAATATCAAACGGAGTCCAAACGGAATGAAATCTTCGGCAGCGTGATTTTTTGGAAGAATATGATCCTGGAGACTTGGAGTTCACGTCAGGAGATCCTCGAGGAGGCTAGGAGATAGGAGGGGTGCCCCCCTACTGCGCGCGCCCCCTGTCTCGTGGGCCCCTCGAGCACCCCCTGTCAGTGTCAAAACCGGCGGATCTCAGGTAGGGGGTCCCGAACTGTGCGTCTAGGCGGATGGTAACAGGAGACAAGGGACACGATGTTTTTACCCAGGTTCGGGCCCTCTCGATGGAGGTAAAACCCTACTCCTGCTTGATTGATATTGATGATATGGGTAGTACAAGAGTGGATCTACCACGAGATCAAGGAGGCTAAACCCTAGAAGCTAGCCTATGGTATCATTGTTGTAATGGTTGTTCGTCCTACGGACTAAAACCCTCTGGTTTATATAGACACTGGAGAGGGCTAGGGTTACACAGAGTCGGTTACAATGGTAGGAGATCTACATATCCGTATTGCCAAGCTTGCCTTCCACGCCAAGGAAAGTCCCATCCGGACACGGGACGAAGTCTTCAATCTTGTATCTTCATAGTCTTGGAGTCCGGCCGATGATGATAGTATGTCTATCCGGACACCCCCTAGTCCAGGACTCCCTCAGTAGCCCCTGAACCAGGCTTCAATGACGACGAGTCCGGCGCGCATATTGTCTTCGGCATTGCAAGGCGGGTTCCTCCTCCGAATAATTCATAGAAGATTGCGAACACCAGGATAGTGTCCGGCTCTGCAAAATAAATTCCACATACCACCATAGAGAGAATAATATGTACACAAGCTCAATCTGTTGACGTATTTTGTGGCGTGACGTCACACCACTACCAAGACTTTACTTGAATCGTTTTTATTATACCACCTCAGCGCGTTTAGCGAAGCGGTTTCCTTCGCACGTCTTGTCGAAGCAGAGATCATGTTCCCCTTATTCCGGGATTCCCATCAATAAGGACGTGGGTAACCCAACCGTGCCCGTTGCCACGCCTCCTCCATCGAAGGCGAGTTTCAAACGGTTACGGGGACGACTCTTGGTATTCTCCCTCTTTATAATGAGACCAAGGCCCGTTTCTTTTCTTTAATCCTCAACCGAATCCGCCCCTCGCCCTGAGTTCCAACACCCAGAGCTCCAGATTCGAGCGACTCGGACCTTCAACAATGTCCGGCTCCGACCTACAGCGCCGGTGGATGCCCTCCTCCGTCACGGAAGAGGACGTGCTAAAGCTGAGAGAAGGCAGGTACCTGACCTACGAGATTTCGCATAGGTTGCTTGCCAAAGGGCAAGTCATTCCTACTCCCGAGCCCGGCGAGAGCGTCGTGTTCGTGTCCCACCCCCGTCGGGGTTTAGGCTTCCCGATGGATCCTTTTGTGAGAGGGCTCATGTTTTACTATGGGCTGGAATTCCATGACCTGGCTTCGGAGTCCATCCTCCATATCTCATCGTTTATTGTCGTCTGCGAGGCCTTCCTCCGCACTACCCCTCACTTCGGTTTGTGGCTCAAAACCTTGGAGCCGAAGATAATTGAGGGGCGTCAAGTCGAGTGCGGCGGGGCGGTCATAAGCAAGAGGGCCGATGCTCCATGGCCCGAGGGCTCTTTTCAGGAGGAGCTCGGCTTGTGGCAGCAGGAGTGGTTCTATATTACCGCTCCTAGGGGCAGCAGGCAGAGGCCACCGCCCGTCTTTCGCCCGGGTCCTCCACAACGGCTGACGTCATGGGTCAGCAAAGGGCTTGACTGGGGGCCGTCCAAGGACGTACCCCTATTGCAGGGCCGGATTCGAGGCCTCCAAGGGAGGGAGATCAATCTAGTCGTGGTGACGCAGGTTATGCTGATTAGGCGTCTTCTGCCCTGCAAACGTCGCCCTCTCCGCCTGTGGGAGTTCAATCCGGAGGGACCACGAGCTCTCCAACACTTCATGGGTATGACACCCGTGGAGATGTACAAATTGTTCTTCGGATCACAAGAGGTGTGTCCGGAATTAACCGAGGACGCCGGCCTAAGCTGCAATCGCCCGGATACTCAAGTAAGTAGCTCCGTGTCCGGACATACCGTTCGTTTGCATATCTTGGATTGGCCTTTTAACCAATCGTCCTTTGAACAGGAGTGGATAGCGCAAGCAAAACTGATACGGTGTCCAGCCCCCCTCCCGGAGACCGCGCCGGATCCCGTGTTGGTTAAGATGCTGGAGGTTGCGCCTTCAAAGGAAGGCGAAGGGGAAAACAGAGAAACTACCGCCTCTACCAAGGAGGCTTTCGAGAAAGGGGGGATCGAGAATCCCTCCTTCCAGAGGGAGAAGAGGACCGCTTCCGAAGACCCGGAGGCCAAGGCCTCAAAACAGGGGAAGAGATCTTCACCAGAGGGTCCTGCGCCTGGGGAAGCCCCGGCCGCACTATCTCCCCTAAGGAATCAGCCCTCCAGCGAGTCGTAAGTAGAAAAAGGGAGTTTTGTAATAAGGGACATCCCTGTTTTTGCTTCTGAGGATAACCGAAGTTTTTACCTTGTAGTTCGGATCTCCGTCCTTCTCAGCTGAGCTCGTCTTCGGGGGACCTCCATCCGGAGATGATGGAGAGCGAGACGCCTCCATTTGCCGCACCATTAGGCGGGGCGGGCGACCCTGAGGTGTCGTCGCGGAGGGTATCCCCGAGTTCGGCAGGGCCGGAGAGTTCGGCACCAACCGGTGTACGGCTGGGGGAGCTAAAGGATCTGCTCGAGAGGGCGTCTATCTCAGAAGGTCACCATACATTGATGAGTACGGTGATTGAAAGAATTTCGTCCGCCGAGGGCAGGTTGCATGATGCCGTCAAAAGTTTGCTGGCAGGGTTTGAGGTACGTAAAAATGACATACCTTTTGGCAGTTTTACACATAAAGTGCACCCTGTATAGATAGTAGCCCCTGAGACTCGGTATGTTGTCGAAAGCGACAACGTGCCGAGGATCATAATCTCAGGTATTAATTCCGGCCTTTCTTATGCAGGTGGCGGATAGTCCGGTGGCCAGCCGGACTGATGGAGTTGCCGAACTAAAGCGGCAACTCGACGTTGCGGATGCAGACATCGCGCTGGTCAATAAACGACTTGACAAGTCACAAGGTAGGTTGTTTCTCCGTGGTCACCTAGTAAGGGAGCTGATGCCCACTCCTTACAACATGTATGCTTAATGCAGATGGTGCCGCTGCTGTGGAGGACCTTCGGGCAGAGCTTGCTCAAGCCAAGGAGCAAGCCAGAAGGAGTGAGGCGGCTGCCTCGAAGGCAGCCGAAGAGCTAGAAGCCGAAAGGGCTGCTCACTGCCGAAGCAGGGAGGAGATGGCCGAAATGGCCGTGAAGCTGAAGGATGTTACCGACCGCTATGAGGTACTTAAAAAAGAACGCCGAGCCGAGCAAGAAGACCTGAAGAAGGCCACCGCCGAAGCCAAGGATGCCCGTTCTGCAATGAGGGCTATAAAGGAGGAGCTGCGTCAAGCCGGTGACATTGCGGCTGGCAAGCCCTTTCTGTTGCGCAGGAAGTTCACAGATCAGAACTATGCTCAGCTTGCCCAGCTGTGGGGTCTGGAGGATCCTTATATGGATTTAGCGGCGAGTGCGGCAGATGCTGTTGTGCACTTCCGAGGTCAAAAGGATCACGAGACGGAAGAGCTTTTTTGGTCTCAATTCCACAGTCCGGAGCGTTCACTTCCGTTGACCGATCGGTTGGCTGAGTGGGCTGAGCTGAATAGATTGTCCGGACTTGCCATGACAGATATAGTGGCTCATCTGTGGTCGGATAGGCCCAAGCCGAAGAGTTATTTTGGCTTATTGCAACAATTCCTTGGGGCGGTGCCGCATATCAAGGCGATGAAGCGGTCGGCATACATAGAGGGTGCACGGATGGCCCTCGCCCGTGTGAAGACATACTGGACGGAGATGGATGCCACCGATGTTGCAACCCGGGGTTCGGACGAGAGCCGGTTACCCGCCGAGCACTATTTTGGGGAAGTTCTGCGGGGTGCTCGTGTAATAGAGTCGCAGTGCTCAAAAAATGTCATGTTCAAATGATCTTTATGATATGTAAAACGATATTCATAATATAAGTGCTTTTTATACTTGTGCGTTCAAGTATTGAAATGTCTCCTGTGCGGCCGTTAATGTATACTTGTGTATAACCTGAAAGATGGCAGTCTTTGGCTTCAGCCCCCACGCACATGGTGCGGGGGTGTTTGCAAAATAGCGCATTTTCACACTTAATCCAACGTCTTGGTCCTGTGAAGGAGGTGGTAGCGTAGCAAACGAGGCAACCGGACTATAATGCTTTATCACTTTCACTTAGCCATAGGAGTTCGAAGGTGGGGCTACGATATAGCCCCTAGGGGCACCACGCTCTCCGAATTCGGGGCGCGTGTGTGCCTGACCGGGAAGCGGTCCTTCGTCAAAACGGAGGAATTCTAAACATTCCAGAGGTCGATCGAGTGGTTGACCAGTCTCTCGCTATATCATGACAGTCAGTTTTCGGCTTTCTCTACTGAGGTGCTCGCCCGGCCGAACCGGGGCACAATCGCAGTAGTTCTCCTGGTGCCGCGTTAGCCGATGATACGAAACGTAAGGCAGCAAAACACAGGAGCCGGGCAAACCCAACATTTGACCAAAGACATGATTCGGAGCTGATGCATATAAGGCCTAACTCGAGACGCCGAACACTCCCTGAGGTGTTCGATCTTTATGATGACGGGCAGATCAATGCCCTAAGCCCCTAGTGTCCAGGTACGCGCGGAATCCTCTGACGAGGCCGATGCCAAAACGTCAGCCTCCTCTCTGGTTATGGTAAGAAACCAGGGGATGTATAGCAACAAGAGACAGTAAAAAAGGTTTACGCAGGGTCTTAATCTGAAAAGAATCCTTGTAACGGGTCCCTACTGCACGTCTGCGCCTGTGTCTCCGTTGTGCTGTATCCTGGATGAGTGTAGCATGCTGTTCATCTGTAAAAGAGAGGAACTTAGTTTGAAAAAGAAATCATGCGAAAAATGTATTTAAAACAGAGTATGAATAAATGAATAGAGTTGAGCTTTTATTGGCTCTTATTGTTCATACGCGCAGCCCCTTGTGAAGGGGTGTGCGGCTAGGAAGCCCCTAGTTTATTTTTGCCGGACTCGCCTAGCCGTGTCCGGGGTCTTGAGCGACCTTGTAAGGAGATGGTGCCTCGTGGACCGGGCATTTTGAGTGTAAGAGACGCGTAGTGCGGTATTGCGTTAAAGCGGGCGCAAGCTTCACGTCCCAATAGTGCTTGATGGCTACTTTTAAATGGGGCGACATGGAAGAGTAGCTTTTCACGACGGAAGTTGTCAGGTGAACCGAACACAACTTCTAGTAGTAAGGAGCCCATGGACTCGGCGTAAGGGCCTGGCGTCACTCCTTTGAAGGAAGTGCTGCTAGGGCGAATTTTAGTAGGGTGTATCCCCAACTTGCAGATTGTGTCCGGATATTGCAGGTTTAAGTCACTACCACCATCCATTAGGACTTGTGTAAATTGTAGTCCGTCGATTACAGGATCCAATATCAGAGTAGTCCATCCTGCGTTTCGAACACTTCTGGAGTAATCCAGACGGTCGAAAGTAATTCGTTTTGACATCCAATCTCAGGATTCCGCTGGGGTGGACCGTGCGGCATGCGCTTTGGTAGGTGCCACCCTATTTTTCCTTGTTATCACTTAGAGTGAATTCACTGTTTTGACCTGTTGTGGGAAGTTCTTTTGTTGTCCGGCGCTCTGTTTGTGGGATTCGTCATCGTCCTCGCTCGGTGTGTCGAGCCCCTTGTGTTCGGCATTAAGTCGGCCGGACTGCTTGAAGACCCAACAATCTCTGTGGGTGTGGTTTGCAGGTTTCCCGGGGGTACTGTGAATTTGGCATATCCTATCCAAGATTTTGTTTAGGTTGGATAGCTCGTCACTGTTGTCCTTAAGAGGCAGTGCTTTGCTGTTCGGTCGAGAGCTTTTGAATCCGGCATTGACCGTCGTGTTCTGTGGGCCATTTTCCTTATTTCGGCGTTGATCTTTTCTGCGCCATGTTTTTCCATTTCCATATCTGATCTCGGATGTACTCGGTCGCTGGTGCTGCATCTTGCCAGCCAGCTGTCTTCCCCCGCGCAAAAGCAGGTCATGAGGCTTGTTAGCGCGTCCATTGTTCTTGGCTTTTCCTGGCCGAGGTGTCTGGCAAGCCATTCGTCTCGGACGTTATGTTTAAAAGTGGCTAAGGCTTTGACGTCCGGACAGTCGACTATTTGGTTCTTTTTAGTGAGGAACCTGTTCCAGAATTTGCGCGCTGCCTCTCCGGGCTGTTGAGTTATGTGACTTAAATCGTCTGCGTCCGGGGGGCGGACATAAGTCCCCTGAAAATTTGCTCTAAAGGCGTCCTCGAGCTCTTCCCAACTTCCAATTGTGTTTTCTGGGAGGCTTTTGAGCCAATGCCGAGCTGGCCCTTTGATCTTGAGGGGTAGGTATTTTATGGCGTGGAGATCGTCTCCTCTAGCCATATGTATGTGGAGGATGTAATCCTCAATCCAGACTCCGACGTCTGTTGTTCCGTCGTATGCCTCTATGTTTACGGGCTTGAATCCCGCTGGAAATTCATGATCCAGCACCTCATCGGTGAAACATAGTGGGTGTGCGGCGCCCTTGTATTTAGGTGTGCCGTTATCTTCGGACACTCGGCGTGTTGTGTTGCTTTCTGGGGCCCTCTTTTTTGGCCCATAAATGGACCTGACCGGGCCATCCTTTTTGCGAGGATCTTTATGTGTGTCATGTGCCGGCTTGTGTGCGGCGCCGCTTGCCGCTTTTGGCCTGTCATCTGGTTGTCTATCCGGCTAGGCGGCCTCTTTGCTTTTTGATTGTGGTGGCTCTACAGCCTCCTCATCGAATTCGGGTAGCAACTTGCGCTTCGGGTAGCTCTTTGATTGGTGACTATTGCCGTATTTGTCTGCGGTCCTGAGTACTTTGCTCCACCTCACTCTGAGTACGTCTTCCGCTGTTTTGAGCTTCCGTTTCTGCTTCTTCAAACTTCTTGCAGTGGCGACGAGCCTTTTGTGAAGGTTCTTATGCTCCGGTGGTGTGTCCGGCGTTAGATCGTCTGGACTGTTGTTTTTGCCGAGGATGGGTTGGTTGTCCGATTCATCCTGTTCGGATGGTTGCTTGGTTGCATGCTCGTCGTCCACTGGTTTGCCCTGCTCTACGGCTGGGTCATTATGGGTGCTGTCGTTATCGAGGCGGGACTTCGGGCGGCGCTTGCATCGCCGTTTTGGTTGTTTTTCAGGGGGATTATCCTTCGCCGCGTCCCGTTGTTCCTCGTTACCGCTTCCTTTTGGTGTGTCCACCATGTATATGTCATGAGTTGAGGCGGTTTTCCAGTGCCTAGTAAGCGCTGGTTCTTGGCCGTCTCCGGCATCGTCGTCCATACCGTCGATGTCTTCGGAGTAGTAATCTAGCATGTCGGTTAGATCATCGACAGTGGCTACAAAGTGGGTGGTTGGTGGGCTTTGAATTTCTTTGTCGTCCGCATCCCAACCGTCCTGACCGCAGCCCGTCCATGGCTCTCCTGATAACGAGAGATACTTTAGCGAATTCAGGATGTCGCCAAAGGGTGAGTGCTGAAAGATGTCTGCGGCGGTGAACTCCATGATCGGCGCCCAATTGGATTCGATTGGCAGGGGTGCAGGAGGTTTGGAGTCCGAAGGGGAGTCCGGCGAGGAGTCCGGCACCTCGGAGTCACGGGCTTTACAAGGGACAAGGTCAGTATTCGGCTCTATCGCCGTAGAGGTTGCAGCCCCCGAGGCGGTGTCTAGCCATCCGTCCTCGATCTGCGCGGTCGGCTCCGAATTAAGGATCGGAGCAGACTCATGTGCGGCCTCCAGGGCACCGTCCGGCAGCAGAGCTAAATCATGCCCATCGTGACAGTGCGGCGCGCTCGGCTGTGGCTCGAATCCGTCGAAGATCAAGTCTCCGCGGATGTCTGCCGTGAAGTTTAGGCTTCCAAATCTGACCTGATGGCCAGGGGCGTAGCTTTCGATCTGCTCCAGATGGCCAAGCGAGTTGGCCCGCAGTGCAAAGCCGCCGAACACGAAGATCTGTCCGGGGAGAAAAGTCTCACCATGGACTGCGTCGTTGTTGATGATCGAAGGAGCCATCAAGCCTATCGGTGACGACACACAGGAACTCTCAATGAAAGCACCAATGTCGGTGTCAAAACCGGCGGATCTCGGGTAGGGGGTCCCGAACTATGCGTCTAGGCGGATGGTAACAGGAGACAAGGGACACGATGTTTTTACCCAGGTTCGGGCCCTCTCGATGGAGGTAAAACCCTACTCCTACTTGATTAATATTGATGATATGGGTAGTACAAGAGTGGATCTACCACGAGATCAAGGAGGCTAAACCCTAGAAGCTAGCCTATGGTATGATTGTTGTAATGGTTGTTCGTCCTACGGACTAAAACCCTCTGGTTTACATAGACACCAGAGACGGCTAGGGTTACACAGAGTCGGTTACAATGGTAGGAGTTCTACATATCCATATTGCCAAGCTTGCCTTCCACGCCAAGGAAAGTCCCATCCGGACACGGGACGAAGTCTTCAATCTTGTATCTTCATAGTCTTGGAGTCCGGCCGATGATGATAGTACGGCTATCCGGACACCCCCTAGTCCACGACTCCCTCAGCCCCCAACCGACTTCTTTCGCCTATATAGTCCTACGAACCCTAAAAACATCCACGGAGAAGATAGATCGGGAGTTCCGCCGCCGTAAGCCTGTGTAGCCACCAAAAACCTCTCGGGAGCCCGTTCCGGCACCCTGTCGGAGGGGGAACCCATCACCGGTGGCCATCTTCATCATCCCGGCGCTCCCCATGACGAGGAGGGAGTAGTTCACCCTCGGGGCTGAGGGTCTGTACCAGTAGCTATGTGTTTGATCTCTCTCGCTCTCTCTCTCTCGTGTTCTCTTTATGGCAGGATCTTGATGTATCGCGAGCTTTGCTATTATAGTTGGATCTTATGATGTTTCTCCCCCTCTACTCTCTTGTGATGAATTGAGTTTCTCTCTTGAAGTTATCTTATCGGATTGAGTCTTTATTTGAGAACACTTGATGTATGTCTTGCCGTGTTTATCTGTGGTGACAATGGGATATCACGTGCCACTTGATGTATGTTTTGGTGACCAACTTGCGGGTTCCGCCCATGAACCTATGCATAGGGGGTGGCACACGTTTTCTTGACTCTCCGGTAGAAACTTTGGGGCACTCTTTGAAGTACTTTTGTGTTGGTTGGATGAGTCTGACATTGTGTGATGCATATCGTATAATCATGCCCATGGATACTTGTGGTGACAATGGAGTATCTAGGTGGCATTAGGGTTTTGGTTGATTTGTGTCTTAAGGTGTTATTCTAGTACGAACTCTTGAATAGATCGATCCGAAAGAATAACTTTGAGGTGGTTTCGTACCCTACCATAATCTCTTCATTTGTTCTCCGCTATTAGTGGCTTTGGAGTGACTCTTTGTTGCATGTTGAGGGATTGTTATATGATCTATCTATGTTATTATTGTTGAGAGAACTTGCACTAGTGACAGTATGAACCTTAGGCCTCGTTTCCTATCATTGCAATACCGTTTACGCTCACTTTTATCATTAGTTACCTTGCTGTTTTGATGTTTTCAGATTACAAAAACCTTTATCTACCATCCATATTGCACTTGTATCACTATCTCTTCGCCGAACTAGTGCACCTATACAATTTGCCATTGTATTGGGTGTGTTGGGGACACAAGAGACTCTTTGTTATTTGGTTGCAGGGTTGTTTGAGAGGGACCATCTTCATCCTACGCCTCCTGCGGATTGATAAACCTTAGGTCATCCACTTGAGGGAAATTTGCTACTGTCCTACAAACTTGTGCACTTGCAGGCCCAACGTCGTCTACAAGAAGGAGGTTGTGTAGTAGACATCAAGCTCTTTTCTGGCGTCGTTGCCGGGGAGGTGAGTGCTTGAAGGTATATCTTTAGATCTTGCAATCGAATCTTTTTGTTTCTTGTTTTATCACTAGTTTAGTTTATAAAAGAAACTACAAAAGAAAAGGAGCTGAGTTTGTCTCATATGATTCGTCTTTTTAATATCTTTCGTGAGTATGATGGAAAGAAAAATTGTGCTCAAGTCCTAGAAGAATAATGCATTAAAATGTTTGATACTAAATCTTTGAATGATGAGCATGATTGAAATGTTTTTAGTATGAATTCCTTGAATATCCATGATGCTAATGATATGCAAAGCCACAAGCTTGGGGAAGCTATGTTTGATGAATATGATATATTTTGCCCCCAAGCTTTTATGAGCAAATTTATTTTGATGATAACATGCCTCCTATTTATGATGATTATATTGATGAAAGTGGGTTTGGAAGAGTGTCAACTTTAGAAAGTAGTGATCCCACTATTTTGGAGGATGTTGAATCTTATTGTGATGAACATGAAAGTGGATTTGGACGAGTGTCAACTTTATTTAGTGATGATTCCACTATTTCGGAAGAGGTTCCAATTGATAATGAGAACAAAGTTGCTATCTATGATGATTATTGTGATGACTTGTATGCTATTAGGAATAATGATAACCGTCAAACTTGTCATCATGATTTTAGTTTTCAATTGGATTTTGCCTCACATGATAATTATTTTGTTGAGTTTGCTCCCACTACTATTCATGAGAAGAAATTTGCTTATGTGGAGAGTAATAAAATTTCTATGCTTATAGATCATGAAAAGAATGTTTTAGGTGCTGGTTATATTGTTGAATTAATTCATGATGCTACTGAAAATTATTATGAGAGAGGAACTTATGCTTGTAGGAATTGCAATAATGTCAAGTTTCCTCTCTATGTGTTGAAAATCTTGAAGCTATGCTTGTTTTACCTTCCTATGCTAGTTGATTATTGTTCCCATAAGTTGTTTGATCACAAAATCCCTGTGCATAGGAAGTGGGTTAGACTTAAATGTGCTAGTCATATGCTTCATGATGCTCCCGTTGTGTTTCAATTCTTATCTTTTATGTGAGCATCATTGTCATCATCATGCCTATCTAGAAAGGCATTAAAGAAAAGCGCTTGTTGGGAGACAACCCAATATTTATCCTTACTTTTTTTGTGTGTCCACATGATTGTGCTACTTTGGTAATCATGTTTTATAGCTTTTGTTTCAATAAAGTGCCAAGTAAGACCTTTAGGATAGCTTACGGTGATAGTTGTGTTGATCCTGCTGAAAATCAGAAACTTTTGCACCCAGTAAATTAGTTTTGTTAATTCACAGAAGCGTGCTCTTGATCTGATTCTTGTTTCTATGGATTGGTACACAAATTGCTAGGACTTCCTAATTTGGTAGAATGTTTGGAGTTCCAGAAGTATACGTTTGATACAGATTACTACAGACTGTTCAGTTTTTGACAGATTCTGTTTTCTATGTGTTGTTTGCTTATTTTGATGAATCTATGAGTAGTATTGGAGGGTATGAACCATAGATAAGGTTGGAGTACATTAGATATTACACCAGTATGAATTTAGAATGAGTTCATTACAGCACCTAAGTGGTTGTTTTATTTTCTTATACTAACGGAGCTTACGAGTTTTCTGTTGAGTTTTGTGTTGTGAAGTTTTCAAGTTTTGGGTAAAGATTCAATGGACTATGGAATAAGGAGTGGCAAGAGCCTAATCTTGGGGATGCCCAAGGCACCCCAATATAATATTCAAGAATAGCCAAAATCCTAAGCTTGGGGATGCCCCGGGATGGCATCTCCTCTTTCGTCTTTGTTCATCGGTAACTTTACTTGGAGCTATATTTTTATTCACCACATGATATGTGTTTTTATTGGAGCATCATTTTATTTTGTTAGTATTTGTTTTCTGTTATTTATAATAATGTTTTGCATCTTTATTTTCAATAAAAAGTCAAGGATAGCCTTTGTCATGCTTATTTTGCTAGTATACATGTTGCTGTTTGAAAACAGAAAGTTTACCGCTGTTGCAAAAATTCCCTAGAAAAGTCAGAGAATGATATATTGTTGAAACCTTTTTCATAATGAGCTCTGATAAATTTACTACAGTGGGAATTTTCTCGCATAATTTTTGGAGTTAGGGAAGTATTGATACTCTTGCATTCTTTACAGACTTTACTGTTTTGGCAGATTGCTGTTATATTTGCATTGTTTGCATATGTTTGCTTGTTTAATGATTCTATTTGAGGATAGGAGTATTAAATATGCAGAGGCATTTAGTATGCAATGTTGAATAATAATTTTAGTGATTTGTTACAGTAGAAAATGATAAGGTTTTGCATTGGTTTATACTAACCTATCTCACGAGTTCTTGTTGAGTTTGGTGTGGATGAAGCTTTTGAGAAATAGAGAAACCATGATATGAGAGGAATTAAGGAGACACAAAAGTTCAAGCTTTGGGATGCCCAAGGCACCCCAAGATAATATTCCAAGAAGTCTCAAGCATCTAAGCTTGGGGATGCACCGGTAGGCATCCCACCTTTCTTCTTCAACAACTATCGGTTGAGCCTAAGTTTTTGCTTCTTCACATGAGTTGTGCTATCCTTGCATTGTCATTTTATTTTGTTTTGCTTTCTGTTTGAATACAATACGAAGATCTGAAATTCTTTAATGAGAGAGAGTCTTCACATAGTTACATAATTATTTAGCTACTCATTGTTCTTCACTTATATCTTTTTGGAGTAGTTTGTCATTTACTCGTGTGCTTCACTTATATCCTATGAGTAAATGGTTGAGTGAGTTGATTATCATAAATCTGAAATTATATATGTCTCATTTGCTTATGTCATGGGGAGTAATGACTTCCCATCTAAGAAGTAGAGGTTGTAAATTTATTGAAGGTTAGCAAGCATTGTATTGGTCATTTGAAAAATTCATGAAAGAATATTGAAGGAAGAGAGATTCCACATATAAATATACTATCCTAGACATATTTTATAGTTGTGAGCACTCATTAAGTATGACATGCTAAAGAGTTGATGTTGGACAAGGAAGACAACGTAATGGTTTATGTTTTTCCGACATATCAGTTAAAGTATATTGTCATGGATCATTCAAACATGTTGAGCTTGCCTTTCCCCCTCATGCTAGCCAAATTCCTTGCACCAAGTAGAGATACTACTTGTGCTTCCAAATATCCTTAAACCCAGTTTTGCCATAGAGTCCACCATACCTACCTATGGATTGAGTAAGATCCTTCAAGTAAGTTGTCATCGGTGCAAGCAATAAAATTGCTCTCTAATTATGTATGATCTTTTGGTGTGAAGAAAATAGCTTTATACGATCTTGTTATGGAAGCAATAAAAGCGACGGACTGCATAATAAAGGTCCATATACAAGAGGCAATATAAAGTGACGTTCATTCGCATTAAGATTTTGTGCATCCAACCCTAAAAGCGCATGACAACCTCTGCTTCCCTCTGCGAAGGGCCTATCTTTTACTTTATGTATTTTACTTTTATGCATGAGTCAAGGTGATCTTCACCTTTCCCTTTTTCATTTTATCCTTTGGCAAGCACCTCGTGTTGGGAAGATCCTGATATATATATCCAATTGGATGTAAGTTAGCATGAACTATTATTGTTGACATCACCCAAAGGTGAATATGTTGGGAAGCAACACTATAAGCCCCTATCTTTCTCAGTGTCCGATTGAAACTTCATAACCATTAGTATTGCGTGAGTGTTAGCAATTGTAGAAGACTATACGATAGTTGAGTATGTGGAGTTTGCTATTCCTGGAAATAAGATGAATTGCAATTGTTTGATGACTGAGAACATAGTTTGCTAGTTTTCAAGAATGTTTATGGTCTATGCTTTGACATGTGAATTGCTTGTTACTTTACCGTGAGAAGTTTTATGAGATGAACTACTGCCATGACATATTATCATGCTAGAAAAGGTGATTGAAATTTTCATTGATCAAACTTGTGCACCTTCTAGCATTCACACTTCATAAATTCTTTCTTTTATCATTTAGCTACTTGAGGACGAGTAGGAATTAAGCTTGGGGATGCTGATATGTCTCCAATATATTTATAATTTATGAAGCATTCATGCTATTTTATGATCTGTTTTGAATGATTACGGGCTTTATTATACACTTTTTATATTACTTTTGGGACTAACCTACTAACCGGAGGCCCAACCCATATTGTTGTTTTATTGCCTGTTTGAGTATTTCAAAGAAAAGGAATATCAAACGGAGTCCAAACGGAATGAAACCTTCGGCAGCATGATTTTTTGGAGGAATATGATGCTGGAGACTTGGAGTTCACGTCAGAAGATCCTCGAGGAGGCCAGGAGATAGGGGGCGCACCCCTCTGTCTCGTGGTCCCCTCGAGCACCCCCGACCGACTTCTTTCGCCTATATAGTCCCACGTACCCTAAAAACATCCACGGAGAAGATAGATCGGGAGTTCCGCCGCCACAAGCCTTTGTAGCCCCCAAAAACCTCTCGGGAGCCCGTTCCGGCACCCTGCCGGAGGGGGAACCCATAACCGGTGGCCATCTTCATCATCCCGGCGCTCTCCATGACGAGGAGGGAGTAGTTCACCCTCGGGGCTGAGGGTATGTACCAATAGCTATGTGTTTGATCTCTCTATCTCGTGTTCTCTCTATGGCATGATCTTGATGTATCGCGAGCTTTGCTATTATAGTTGGATCTTATGATGTTTCTCCCCCTCTAATCTCTTGTGATGAATTGAGTTTCCCTCTTGAAGTTATCTTATCGGATTGAGTCTTTATTTGAGAACACTTGATGTATGTCTTGCCGTGTTTATCTATGGTGACAATGGGATATCACGTGCCACTTGATGTATGTTTTGGTGACCAACTTGCGGGTTCCGCTCATGAACCTATGCATAGGGGTTGGCACACGTTTTCTTGACTCTCCGGTAGAAACTTTGGGGCACTCTTTGAAGTACTTTTGTGTTGGTTGGATGAATCTGAGATTGTGTGATGCATATCGTATAATCATGCCCACGGATACTTGAGGTGACAATGGTGGATCTAGGTGACATTAGGGTTTTGGTTGATTTGTGTCTTAAGGTGTTATTCTAGTACGAACTCTTGAATAGATCGATCCGAAAGAATAACTTTGAGGTGGTTTCGTACCCTACCATAATCTCTTTGTTTGTTGTCCGCTATTAGTGGCTTTGGAGTGACTCTTTGTTGCATGTTGAGGGATAGTTATATGATCTATCTATGTTATTATTGTTGAGAGAACTTGCACTAGTGAAAGTATGAACCTTAGGCCTTGTTTCCTATCGTTGCAATACCGTTTACGCTCACCTTTATCATTAGTTACCTTGCTGTTTTTATATTTTCAGATTACAAAAACCTTTATCCACCATCCATATTGCACTTGTATCACTATCTCTTCGCCGAACTAGTGCATCTATACAATTTGCCATTGTATTGAGTGTGTTGGGGACATAAGAGACTCTTTGTTATTTGGTTGCAGGGTTGTTTGAGAGAGACCATCTTCATCCTACGCCTCCTACGGATTGATAAACCTTAGGTCATCCACTTGAGGGAAATTTGCTACTGTCCTGCAAACCTGTGCACTTGCAGGCCCAACAACGTCTACAAGAAGAAGGTTGCGTACTAGACATCATAGATGCATTCGGTTTGTAGGAAACACGTATGAGAATTCCGTAGGTCTACTATTCATTTTCTGTGTTTTTGGAGAAATCTGCACATCCACTCAAACCTCTTTTTTTTCATAGGAACAAGGCAATACAATTACTTAGGATGGCAAATGACATCCTATTAAATTCCTATACTAGTCCTAATTCCTACGTTTTGGTTTCCTCCAAAACGGATGAGGCCTTAATATGACACTCCCTCCGGTCCTTTTTAGTTTGCATATAAGATTTATCTGAAGTCAAGCCTCTTAATGTTTGACCAACTTTGTAGAAAAAGATATCAACATTCATAATGTGAAATCGACATCATTAGATGCGTCATGACTTTAATTTTCATATCATATAACTTTCGTATTGTAGATGTTGATATTTTTTCATATAAATATGGTCAAATTTTACGAAGTTTGACTTCGAACAATTTTTATATGCAGAGTAAAAAGGACCGGAGGGAGTACAGTATCATATCATGACACATACTGCTTGACCTTCTTGGGCTAGTTTTGTCCTTTTTAACCTGAAAGTTTTATTCTTTTTAGTCACTTTTGTCCTTTTAGGGTTGTTTCAAACTTTTTAACGTGTGCTGCCCCAGTAGTGCTGGCCAGGCCGTCATGTCGACCCTCGAGCCGAGACCTTTTATAGAAGTATTGACATGGGTTGTGTCTTGCAAGGCCTTTTGGTAGGTATGCCAGGCCGTCGGGCCCATTTGACACATGTATATGCACGATTGCCTAAGGCGCCCCCATCGATGCACTCTTCATGGGCACACATTTTGAGCCCGCGAGCTCCAGTACACATCCTTGGTATAGCTTGCTCACCTTTCTTCTCGCCACCACACCCATTTCGAGTCTTTGTCCTCTCTGGAAGCACACAAGAACTTCGAGCATGAATCCTCCATCAAATCCGCCACCTCGCCGCACATGCAGGAATTTGAAAGGTAACCAGCGGTCCAACACTCGACCGCGTCAAATCTGGGTCCTTGTGCCAAGAAATCAGCTTAGGTATTTGATAAGGAGACCAAGATACACTTAGATTGCACACATACATGCAAGGTTTTGGTTACTAGTCGAAATTTCGAGATTTCCCATGGTTACCGCGTATTTCGGTGCCCATCAGTAAATCCCCATACGGCGTAAAAATTACCATTTTTTGAATTTTTTTAAATTTAAACACTTAATTTATAGTAAAGTATGTTGGATCGACTTAATGCCATGAGAGTTGGTTCTGGGCTGTCTGTAGCAACCTAGTTCCTGTTTTGAGAGGTCTGTGGTTCAAATGTTTGTTCATTCACTTATTTGAATTTAAAATTCAACTATAAAGTTCGTTCGAAATATTCTCGGTATTTCTCAGTAACCGTGGTAACCATGTTTACCAGTCCCCCGGTAAAATTGCCTCATTGGTAACCAAAACCTTGCATACATGTAACCTGACGATCCAAGTTCTCTTTCCTTTGAATGTTATTATTTTTGAATATTTACTAAAAGAAAACAACCCAATTGTCATACATTCATTAAAAGACCAAGAGTAGAAAGCGAGACAGAAACAAACCTACTTTGAAAAAGAAATCATTAACGGTTCTATTTTTATTTTCCATGTTTGTTTACAATTATCTTCTTTTTAGGCGTTTTCTCTTCCTGTCTACACTTGGCTATTCAATGGGTTTTTCTTTTAGTTCCATCTCATTGTTATGTTTATTGAAACATATTATGTTTCTTTACTTAATTTGTTTTCATTGATATTTCTAAAATTGAATGTTTTCTTATAATATTTTTATACATGAACATTTTTAAATATATGTTAATCATTTTTTATTTTATATATACCAAACATATTTAAATGTCATGATTTTTTATTAAAACTCTAAAAAAATTAATATACAATGTTTTATATACATTACATTATCTAAACTTTTTAATGTTTTTAATACATTTTTTCATATGGGAAGCTATTACATTGTACCAACTTTTTTAAAAAATAAGCCATATTTTTAAAATAAATACTTAAATATTTTTTTACATATTAATATGTTTTTTACACATGAAAATTTCAAAAAATATGATGAACATGGTTGTACACAGATTTCTACAGTTATACCAATCATTGTAGAATTAAATGATCACAAAAGTTGACATGTGATGTTTGGTGAAGTAATGATTATATATATCCTGGTCACACACAAGCGTTGGTCACTACTTGCCCTCCTACAAATAACGATCTTATTCCCCATGTAGTGGGTAGAAGAACTAGAGGAGAATGGCAATGTGTGAAAGAAGAGCAACAATGACGAGTATGGTGAATGACATGGACAACTACATTGCACCATCCATCAGGGACTGGGATGTATTGGAAATTTGACTCGGGGGTATGCACAAAGGCACATTCCACACACAATCAATGAGGCTAGCAAACAGCATACAGGTTGGGACTCTTATTACTTTCCAGGCAGACGCACAAAGCCTGTTTGTTGTCAAGCCGGTGCGACTCAATCTTGGAAGCAAACGTGCTGTAGATCTTAACACTAGAGTGGCACGAGAGAGAGTCCGGGCAAGTTTGGTTCGTGCCCTCGTGCCAACTCGCCTGGCCTGAAGCATGCCTGGTTGCTTCAGTCACCTTGTTAGGATATTGTCCTGGAAGGCTTAAATATTTTGTTAGCCAGGCAGAAGAATCGGGCAGAGATTAGCCAGGTCCAGGCGCAAGGAATCCCACGCCTGGTGCCCACCAAGAGCTGCTTGGGAGCTGGGACGTTCACTACAACAATAGTTCTTGATGGATGTGCTACTGGGCTGATTTTTAAAGCTAGATAACTCTCCAGGCCAGGGAAGGAACCAAACATCCTTCGGCTTGGGCTGCCTAACCAGGCAAAATTTCATCACTATTTCATCCTCTTCCAAGGATACTGTGCCCATGTAATACTTAATGGTTTCCTATGATTCACACAAGGAGCAAATTTTCAACTGTGTCCATGCCCATGACACAACTGTAATTCAAGTACAGAAATCACAAAGTAACTCGTGGTCACACGGATCATAGTTCAATGAACCAGATGAATTGCTAGATTAACCTGAAGGTACGAATTATATTGTTTAAACATATATATGGATCACAACACCTCCCAATTCATAGGACGCTGACATAGAGTAGTCCATAACATTGTTTTATGGGACATATAGTACTAGAGTTCCTCGATCCGTTATTGCATTGTTAACTTGCAACTCGTAACTAGTCCATGGGAGCTTTTTTGAAAAAAAAATGCTTAATTAAAGATCTTTTGGAACAGTACGACCAGCTGTTCCCACTTCCTCACGCCTCCACCTCCTGCATCTTCCTCGGAACCCGTGCTTCGACCCACTCCACGGGTGGGATACCGCCCACTCTCCGGGTGCGTCGCCAAAGACAGGTCCTGCTTCTATGTCAACTAGTCGAATGCCCGTGCGTTGCCACGGAATAACGAAAAAATATATATTAAAAAAAGATGTAATTCAAAAAGGTGTGTCGAACAACGAATAGTTATTATATCACGTTTATTTTCTCCTTCATAGTCCTGGTGTCTCCTTGACCACCCTATCCTTACAAGATAAAACGAGAACTTTCAAAGTTGGGGATCTGACCTTACTATCACTTGGGCCCGTTTTGAAACGGTTAGCAAATACATTAATAATCCTTAGTAATCATTAGAGATGATGGCTTATTGAATGTATGAATTACGAATGCAATGTTCTAATATACCGCGAAATATGATGTCGTATTAAACTTCTTATTCATAAACGATGAAAGAAGCACTTAGTGCAATAGTCTTTTGAGTGCAAGTCTGTATACAAAAATACAATCAAAATACAAATCGTAGTAGCCAGTATTCATAGTGGAATAGGATATTGTATAGAAATGGTACTTTCATGAGAGGACGAAGAAATGAACAAAATGAACTGCTTAAGCATCTTCTACAGGGGAAGCTCCGTCACAGAATTGAATCTAATGTTGTAAAATCCTAATGTTCGTACAAGAAACCAATCAGCTTAAGCTAAAGTCCCTTTAAAAGTGGTAGTGTGCTAGAAGATCAGACCTTGGAAATATATATTTTTGGCTCTAATCCGATCGCATGACAATGACTGGCCAAATGGATAAATAATAGTGAGGTTAACAATTAAAAGAAACGACTCGGTGGAGACCGGAGAGTTAATAACCAGATTTTGTTTCTGCAGATTTAGAACAAGTTGTCCTTTCCTTTTCTATTTGCACCAAGTCAACATAGCATTCAACATGGCTTCTCGTTATTTTAAAGGTGAATTTAGATCGAGAAAATTGGGAGGAAACTAATTACAAAATATATGTATACAGTACAGACGGAAAAAAACACCTTGTCATTGACTCATATAGGCCTACTGCCTACACGACCTGGTTCAGTAGACACTATATGGAAACGACATGCCTAACAGTGTAGTAAAATTTCTACTCAAGATGTCAGACCAGAGTTAGATTTCATTGTCATCTGATCTAACATTATTTCTGAGATAACCCAGATTTGTTACAACACAACCATCACAGAAAATTCTGGTCTACCATATGTAAGAAATTACCAAGACAACGCTATAAAATGTGCACCCTTACTACACAAAAATTGTGCCACTTATCAGAAGGAAATCAAGGATATGAAAATATGTGCACTGAACTTAACCCTCATGGGACTTGAACTCACGTGGGAACTTTCCAGCTGTCAAAACCCAAATCTGGCAAGGCAAAACTGATTACAGTTGAAACCAGTAGACTATATAATGATCACACTTCTCTACTAACATATATAACACCAAGAAAATTCAATATATAGCGAAATTGAATCATAATGAAGTATTACGTACAAAACGACAGATCAACTAATAGGCAATATAACATTACTTCATTGAAACTATAAGACTACATCACCCTTATTACTCCTATACTGAGAAAAAACATTTGGATGCATATGGATGCCCCCTTCCATAAATTGATAAATAATGTGAGATTTCCTCACCTTCAGATGTGTGAATTGCTTTCTCACCTTATGTCTTCTGGCCACTGCACTAAAGTTGCATGGCTCAGATTTGAGAGTTTCGTCAAATATCACATTTGTATGGTCCTCTAGTACGGTAGCTTCCCCTTTTTTTGTCCCTAGCTTCCTTGCCCCCAGCATAGAGTTCAGTGTATCATCAGAAAATTCAGCTACAACAGTATAGAACATACATGTGTATAAGGCATCATACAGATTGTGACTAAAAGATTCAGATTGTATACCTATAATTGGCTAATGAGCATTTACCTACAGGAGAAAATAAAGTAATAAAGCGCACTTTCTTTACTAATTTGCAAATTTTCATAAAAGAAAGAGAAAAGGATTAAACAAAAAATAGTGCAAATCGGAAGCATACCCATGGTGAAATGGTTGTTCAATCCAACAACTATGACAAATGATAGTTTTTTTCTCCCACTCACCTCTGACATTCTTGACAGTTTCAAATAAGATCATATTACTATATTGTGATAGCAGTATGAGGAAACTGAAATACAAGAAAGGTCCATCGCTGAAACGTTGTCACAGCCGATCTGGGCAAAGATTCCGAACATGGTATTTTTATGAACTTCTAATTTTCAAAACACGTAGAAACACTGAATTATAAGCTTAAAGATTTATAATCCACGCATAAAAGCTCTGGATTCATGACACCATTTGCTTTTACCACTCGGGCATATACTACCTCCGTCCGGAAATACTTGTCATCAAAATGAATAAAAGTGGATGTATCTAGATGTATATTAGTTCTAGATACATCCCTTTTTATCCATTTTGATGACAAGTATTTTCGGAGGGGGAGTATTAGTTTACCAATTTACCGGAGAAACAATGTGACCTTTTCAACTCACTACAAGCGGAGATCATATTTGATAGACGTATACTCCTACATGAGTATAACAACCAGGTGCAGTACATGACTATTATTGCCACACAAACTCTTGATTATAGAATTAGGCCTATCAACTATTTTGAAACTACACGAGGGATGCTGCTGAGTTTTCAATATGACGAATTATGACAGATCCGAATCAACTGTATCCACGCTATTTCAATACGACGCAACACAAGTTACACAACTGTGCAGTCACACTGCCATGTCAAGAAATTTATAAGGCACATGCATATACTAACTTTATAATACTGCGGTGGCAATATAATTAAGGATTTTTAGATATAAAACAAAAAATAAACACCCACAAATCATGTCAAGATGGAAGGAAACAGTCACACTTGCTTTCCAAATACAGCAGATACCAAAATACGACCATAATATTGTTTGGCTAAGAACTAATCTGATTTTACATATGGTTTCCATCCATATCCAACCCTCAGCTAATAAATCATATGCATTGTCTTCTCAAGTGAAAGCATGTCATTAATGGAAATCAACTGCGAAGTAGAAAGATGTTCGCTTATGATGCAATAGCACAAGGTATATATTTTCCATAAGTAGCCCTCACTCATGTGGCTTGAGCATGAGCTCAATCCTCAGATCCGACACCACACTCTCAACAGCCAAGGGGTGGTCTTGCTGCGCATTAGTCGTGTGAAAATCTGCACTTAAACCGAAAAAAATGGAAGAATCAAAAATCGGTGAATATTAAAGATGCATTAACCTTCTACAAAACTCATGTCCGAAGGGTAGGTATGTACATGGGAAAACAGCTCACAGACATGGTGAGCGGCCCCTTCTTTACCACAGCGAAGTGCTAGCGAGGGCTCCAGTGATGTTCTGGAGTCACAGACATGGAAAACTTTACTCCATCCATTGTCGCAAGTTCTCAGGTCTAAATAAATGAAGTTAGGTGATGAGCTCACCATCCCAGCCATATGGATTTGTGTTCCTTTCTATTCTTCCTCTGCTATCTAACCCAGTATCAAGCAAGTAAGTTTTTGACATATCCAGGCCACTCAAATCAAGCAGCCTCCCAATTTCTTGGTCATGTATTCCAATCACTCCTCCTTAGATACACATCTGCTATCACCACGAGGATCCATCCTCTTGTTCTCTGCAACCATCACCAGCTGGTTCGCCTTCCTAGCTTCATTTTGGTACACGGCATCACGTCAAACAGCAAGGAAATAATAAATATCCTAAACTGACCAACACCAGATGAATTAGTTTAACGCTCCTAACACGAAGTCAACCAAACAGACGATTAAGACACAGACATCCCCTATTGTTTTCAAAATTAGATATGAAGAGGCAAGATGATACCTGATTTGGCGTTGGAAATCTTCTTAACCCAGTATTCAGAGCAGTCATGATAGGTTCATGGTGCCGTCCTTCGTCTGCTTCCACAAGTTGGGAATTTCGGCGAGCACCTAACACACACTGTCGAGACCCAAGAGCACGCCTCTCCCGCGCCTTCACCGTTGTAGCTCGCATACCTCTCCTCCTCCTCCTCCTCCCTGGCCTCTGTCGCCTCCTCCACCATTGTAGCTCATGCACCTCTTCCTATCCTCCTAGACCTCCTTCGCGGCATCCACCGACGTGGCTTGAACCACCCCGAAACCCTCCCCACCGTCACATTGGCCCATAGACATACCATGGCCGCTCGTGGGCATGGTGAAAGCTCCATGGCGGGGTGACACAAAATTGATGGGAGTAGAGGGAAGCGCCCTCTCGTGTGGTCACCGGAGAGGAGACCGTCCGCTGCAGAGGGAGGCATCGCGTGGTCGCGGTAGAGGGCCTCGTCCGGGGGGCGTGGAGAAGGATGCGCTGGGGTGGTAGTTGTTCAGGGTTGAGATCTGAGGACGGGGACAGGCAGGTCGGGGAGGAGGCGGAGAACGTGCGCCGCGTGGGTTCTTTGGCTTTTGTTGTTTCAATTATTTTTTCTCGCCGTCCACGAACGTGGTCTGTCCCTGCGGGTTTTTTGTTATGGGATCGTACGAGGGGGAGGGGAAATCGAATGAGGTTGAACCTTCACGACGTTCGATTCTCCTTTAATAGTAGAGATAGTTACGACGACACTTTGGTCATGACATGCAAGATCGTTGAGGGCACTTTCAAATGCAAGGTGGATGGGGGCACGGTCTTTGCTGCCATTCCCAACCTCCGCTTTGGTTGTGGCATGCTCAACGCTGGCGTCATCAAGTTAAATGACCCATTTTTGCCACCGTTCACTACTAGGGAAAAGCCTATACACAGAATATTACTAGTAGCGAGGGTTAAAAACCTGCGCTGCTAGTAAGTAGCAGTAGCGAGGGTTTTTAACCCTCGCTACTACTAAGCGGTCTCTACTGTGTCCCCCGGGACATGCCATAGTAGTAGCGCAGGTTTTTAACCCTCGCTACTACTAAGTTGATAGCAGTAGCCACTACTAGGGAAAAGCCTAGCAGCAGAGCGGGTTTTGGGCCTATCAGTAACGCGGGCAGGAGCGCTACTGATAAGGCGCTACAGCTAATGCTTAGCAATAGCGCGTCTTGACAGGCGCTACTGCTAAATTGACTTAGTAGCAGCGGTTCTCTAGAACATCGCTACTGGTAATTAGTAGTAGCGCTTCTCTTTACCCGTGCTACTACTATTATTTAGTATTTTATTTCTTTTCTTTTTTATGTTGTATTCATACACCTTTACACAAGTTTTCATACAACAGGAATTTAGAGATTGTTTTTACATCATAATGAGTTATTGCATCATGGGGTGAAAGAACCGTGGACTAGTTTCAAGTGGATGTCCATCCACTTGAAACTAATCCGCGGTTCTTTCACCCAATGATATAATAATATCATCATCATCATCATATCATTAACAACTTAGCATCATAATACATCATTGTCATATAACACCTCCTCAATATCATCGTTTTCATCATTGACATCACATAACACCTCCTTAAGATCATCATTATCAACTCTAACACATTACCACATAATAAACATATTGTACCTCATAGGACCTATTACATTCGATTAAGACCTACTACATTTTCCAAGGTAAAATAACAAAAAACAAGATAGCCCCTGACTCTCCATTATGGAGAATGGAGATTAGCCTGTCTCCCATTCTTGCCTTTCGCTGAATGTTACTTCCAAGAACCTCCTTGCGAATGCCCATACATTTCTTCCATTCTCTGATGATCATGTATTCACGGGTTTTAGAAATCCGATATGCACAGGTGAGCTCCGTAGATTTACCTGGCAGTATGTTCAGAACTGAGAGGCGACCATGCAGAGACATCAGATGGGGCACACAATCCATCGGGAGTTTCTGTTGAAAAACATAATAATAACTTCGTAGTTAGCAATGATGTACTAGTTTTAGAAGTATGCAAAAAATGCACGGATGTCGTAATATTAAAAAATCTTACCAGGGTATCTCCAGAGAAGTTATCGTTGTTCAACACATGCACTAGTGGCACGTATTCACCATAATTTGGAGGAGTTCGATAATAGTCATTGTAATTCTCAAGAAGAGTACAAAATGCGATCAGATGATTTTTCTCCTTATACGTTAATTGGGTGCCTTTGGTGTAGTGGGTTTTATCTACCATCTTCCGCACAGTCTTTGAAGAATCGAAATAAGACGTCAATGGAAATAAGCTATCAACTATTTTGACATAAACAATATAAATTAGTTAATAACTATGTTTGAGAAACTCACATAGCGGTACAATCGGAAGCGTATCAACAAGGACCCAAATGTTCATATTGTCTTCCTCGCTGTCAGGATCACCAAGATCCATGGTGACAATCATACCCTCATAAAAACCATACATTTTGCAAAGTGCTTCCCAATTTTGGCAACCAAAATGGGTTACGCTCTGAGCATTGTACAGATTTACTTCAAAATCCATATCATGATGGGTCCTTAGGTGTATTTTCTTTGTTTCGAAATTTTCATGGTCTTCAAAACCCATCCTCTCCAAGACATAGCGTCTTGCATGGCATGGGATAAGCTGATTTGGCGTTGGAAATCTTCTTAACCCAGTATTCAGAGCAGTCATGATAGGTTCATGGTGCCATCCTTCGTCTGCTTCCACGAGTTGGGAATTTCGGCGAGCACCTAACACACACTGTCGAGACCCAAGAGCACGCCTCTCCCACGCCTTCACTGTTGTAGCTCACATACCTCTCCTCCTCCTCCTCCTCCCTGGCCTCTGTCGCCTCCTCCACCATTGTAGCTCATGCACCTCTTCCTATCCTCCTAGACCTCCTTCGCGGCATCCACCGACGTGGCTTGAACCACCCCGAAACCCTCCCCACCATCGCATTGGCCCATAGACATACCATGGCCGCTCGTGGGAATGGTGGAAGCTCCATGGCGGGGTGACACAAAATTGATGGGAGTAGAGGGAAGCGCCCTCTCGTGTGGTCACCGGAGAGGAGACCGTCCGCTGCAGAGGGAGGCATCGGGTGGTCGCGGTAGAGGGCCTCGTCCGGGGGGCGTGGAGAAGGATGCGCTGGGGTGGTAGTTGTTCAGGGTTGAGATATGAGGACGGGGACAGGCAGGTCGTGGAGGAGGCGGAGAACGTGCGCCGTGTGGGTTCTTTGGCTTTTGTTGTTTCAATTATTTTTTCTCGCCGTCCACGAACGTGGTCTGTTCCCTGCAGGTTTTTTGTTACGCGATCGTGCGAGGGGGAGGGGAGATCGAATGAGGTTGAACCTTCACGACGTTCGATTCTCCTTTAATAGTAGAGATAGTTACGACGACACTTTGGTCATGACAGGCAAGATCGTTGAGGGCACTTTCAAATGCAAGGTGGATGGGGGCACGGTCTTTGCTGCCATTCCCAACCTCCGCTTTGGTTGTGGCATGCTCAACGCTGGCGTCATCAAGTTAAACGACCCATTTTTGCCACCGTTCACTACTAGGGAAAAGCCTATACACAGAATATTACTAGTAGCGAGGGTTAAAAACCCTCGCTACTGCTATCAACTTAGTAGTAGCGAGGTTTAAAAACCTGCGCTGTAGCGAGGGTTAAACCTGCGCTGCTACTAAGTT